>CM053410.1:74774490-74814612 GCA_028644305.1 Xerus rutilus
AATCAATTTGCACTGTTAACATGTAAGCCAAAACAAAAAACAAAAAACAAAAAAAGATCTTGGATAAGTCAAAAAAAAAAAAAAGAATACAAACAACAATAAGTGTTGGCAAGGTTGTGGGGAAAAAGGCACACTCATACATTGCTGGTGGGACTGCAAACTGGTACAACCAATCTGGAAAGCAGTATGGAGATTAGAAAACTTGGAATGGAACCACAATTTGACCCAGCTATCCTATTCTTTGGTCTATACCCAGAGACTTAAAAACAGCATACTGCAGTGCTGCGGCCACTTCAACATTTATAGCAGCTCAATTCTCAATAGCTAAACTGTGGAACCCACCTAGATGCCCTTCAACAGATGAATGGATAAAGAAACTGTGGTATATATATATACACAATGGAATACTACTGAGCAATAAGAGAGAATAAAATTATGGCATTTGCAGGTAAGTGGATGAAATTGGAGAATATCATGCTAAGTGAAGTAAGCCAATCTCAGAAAACCAAATGCCATATGTACTCATTGATAAGTGGATGCTGATCCATAATAGGGGGGAGGACACTGGAACAATGGAGAAACTCTGTTCACAGGGGTGAAAGGGGGAGGGGGAATTGGGACAGTAAAGGTGGTGGAATATGATGGACATCATAGCCCTAGCTTTATGTATGACTGCATGTATGTTGTGATTCTACATCACACACAGCCATAGAAATCAAATGCTATCCTCTATCTATGTACAATGAATCAAATTGCACTCTGCTATCATATAAACCTAAATAGAACAAATAATAAAATTTAAAAAATATATATATATGTGGGATGAGACAAGAAACCCAGTCCCTGAGAGTCCTGCAATCTTTCCCAATCTCTTTTCAGGCTTCCAAATTTTCATTCAAAAATGTATGCAAACTAAGTGCTAAAGAGTCCCCTAGTAGTCATTAGCCCTGCCCAGGCATTTCTGAGTCACTAAAGGGGACACAACATGGACTCAAACCATAAACCTCTTAAAAGCTGTTTCTTCCAAGAAAACTCTTTTTAGATTAAGGTAACTCTAGGTTTATATATCTCAATATTTTGGAAAAAAAATATTTGTTAAACTGTTGGCTCAAGGAATTTGTAAGTCCTATACATTGGAAGAACATTATAGGTTTTATTGCAAGGACACTATAAATTTTATTATCAAACACTTAGTTCCTATTAGTTTCACTATGATGTAATAAGAACTCTTCATCTGTAAAAGAACTACCATTTCATTCAATACACAAGGGAATCTGTCATGAAATCAACAGACCTTGTAAAGACAGAGTCACCACATCAATTAAATGTGTATTTGTGTCTACTTAAAACCTTATCTTTGTACTGGTATGTTCCTGGAAACTTCAATGGGAGCCAAGTAAATAAATTAACAGGCAGATAAAATATCATGAGTGAGGCCAAGGCAACATAATGAAGAAGGAAATCATCACAATTAGATCTACCTCAAAGACTTAAGAAAATACCCAGGTTTTCTTATGAGTTACAGATTTTATTACCAAACATTTTTGATAACTATGTATTTACTTAGGTATAGTTTTGACTTTTAATGTTAGATGCCAAACCTCACTAGAATTTTGTTCAATAATTAACTTTTTCACATCCTGCTTGAAGAACTAGTCAAGCCTCATTTTACCAGTTATCCAAACTTTATTCATTAGAAACACAAATTGACCTTATTAAACAGTAAGAACTACAAACATCTCTGATTAAAACTAAATGAATTTTAAATGTATGTATGCTTAAATCTAAAAATATGTTGCTATAGCATAATGCAATCTAGAAATTAATATTAGATAAATTTGGGCTGGGATTGTGGCTCAGTGGTAGACCACTTGCCTCGCATGTGAGAGGCACTGGGTTCGATCCTCAGCACCGCATATAAATAAATGAATAAACAAAGGTCAATCAACAACTAAAAAAAATTTAAAAAACAAAAAAATGTTAGATAAATTTGTTTCTCCACATTAGCTGAAGGGTATTATTGACTGATGTGTGGTCTAGGAGTAAATCCTATTGGTTAAAACAGGTTTTGAAATCAATTAGGCCAACCTAACTGAGTTTAGTAAAGTAGCTGACAATAAGCAGGCCCACTTTATCGAACTGACCTCATTAACTTGTTTTTTGTCCAGATGGAACACTTGACCAGAACTTGTAGAGGCGATTTCTTCATACACTTTATATCCAATATGGCTCCTATCATCACAGTCTCCAGTGAGCACAAATACCACCTGTGGTTAAAAAGAAAAAAGAGAGAGAGAGAGAGTTTAATGGGCTTTCAGAAATCAATATATACTTATTGAGTACTTATTATGTATTACTATATTGCTAGGCAAGTGGGATTTTATGTTGAAATCTTATTTTATTTATATGTGGTGCTGAGGATTGAACCCAGTGCTTCACACATGCTAGGCAAGCGCTCTACCACTGAGCTACAACCCCAGCCCACAAGTGGGATTCTTAATCTTATACTCTGTTTAACAGTGAACCTCTACAGGAGCAGAGCTATTTACATTTCAGAAGTATAGGCTGAAAGCAATGGAAATGAACGGAGGTCCATGACTGCAGGATTACACAGCAGCCTCTATTCCTCACCTCTCCCTGGACCCATATACTCTGCCAAAGAATTTTGAAGTTCCTTTCACTAAAGAGGTGGAGTTTATTTTGTCATCTCTAGATCTAAGCTTAGTCATTTGTCTCTTTCTGGCCAAAAGCATGAAGCAAAAGGGACCTTCTGCAAGTTCTGACCTTCAACTCAAAGGCCTCGTGCTTTCCACTTGATCTCTAGTGTTTCCTGCCATGGCAATGAGAAGGGGCATGACTGAACTAAACTACATTCTCAGAAAGAGGCTAAGAAACCTGTGAGGCAAAGCCAATTCACCCCCGAGTCCCACTTAGGCCAAACCCGAACACGTCCAGACTCACAAGTGGGCAAGTCTAACCTAGACGAACAGAGCTCTGCTAACATATGAGACATAAATGCTTATTGTTTTCAACCACGAGTATTAAAGCAGTTCGTTATATGGCAAGAACTGATACAATGAATAACTAACATGGGCAAGATTCCACATAGGAGGTGACATTTAAAATGTAGGCCTTTTTATGCCAAGCTACATTTTTGTCAGTTATAAGATGATAACAATCACTCCTTTACTCTCCAATCATCTCTTCTCTGTATTCAAAAACAAGACATTCAAATGCTCTCTATAAATCTCATATACACTTTAAGGTTTAAATTTAATGACATATACATAGAGTATATTTATGGAGAGAGATGGTTGTAATTGTTTGGCACACATGCAAGAATAAGGGAGGATAGGTACCCATCCCGTGCTGTGTTCAGAAGGGTGTGGAGTGGATTCCTACTCACCTGGGACTGCTTCTGTTGGATAAGCTGAAGCACCTCATGGGTAAGCCGATAATCCTTGGACCGCGCATCAGTGAAAACATAGATGAAGGAACCAGGAAGAGAAATCTCCAAGGCAATTTTTATGGCTCCAATACTCATTTCTGGACAATCACCACCACCCTGGAAAGCAGAAAGAAAAGCATAATTACTTCATCAGTTAAAGAAGAAAAGAGACATAGCTATTTTAGTATTTAATTTTTATTTTTCTTTTATTCTTTACATACATCCATGAAGTATCATTTTTAGCATAGTTCTCTGACAGAGCACTAAATCATCAAAGTTCTTCCCAAGGTCCCACGACTAGTAAGTGAAGGAACAGAGATGGAATTCAACTCTGCCTGACCCAAGGGTTCACACTCCAGTGAAGCCCGGCATCGACTGCTGTTCCATAAGCAAGTGGCTTCAGATACTCTAAAATCAGAAGAAGAAAATTCCCATTCTTCTGGACACCCACAGAATGCTGTTCCTCCCTGCACTGCAGTATTTGCTGAACTGTGTTGTAATTCATACTTCTTCCCACTGGATCCCTGGTCCTTGAAGAACTTAGTGGGTGTTCCATTGTTGTTAATGAATGAATAGATACACGAAGCAAAAGTAAGTGGGTGAATGTCACTGTGCAAAGTAATCTTGGCACAGTCCATGCACACCTGCTGTATTCAGTCTGACCATTATTCAAGCTTAGCCCTTCCCATTTCAAGCCATACTATCTCCTAAAGCCATAAAAATATGCACATGCACATGTGCACACACAAAGGAAAGGCATCGTGGAGATGAACTACCTGATGCACTGAATTAGACCATTTCCTAAGTATGTATTAGGCAAGGGTCTGACTTTATGAACCTTGTGTTTTTCTTTGAGCCCTGAAATACAACTAATCAATATCCATAGGCACATTCTTGGCCAGTCTTCTGATACGCATTTTATCTTTATAATTCTACTATTAGCTACAATGTGCTGGATTGCCAAAGCTACTTCAGATAGGAAAAAAAAAAAAATACTGGAAAACAAAACAAATCAAACCAGAAGCTCGTAAACTTCCATAGTACATACTGCTCCTGGAATTTAAAAAAAAAAAATTAAAAAAGTATTTTCAGAGTTAAGGGATAATTATATTCAAATAATGAATTCCTGGAAAGCAAGATGAAATAAAAATGAGTAGAAATCCTGTCAATTGAAGGAGTACTAAAACACAGATTATCATGCTGTCTTTGTAAAATATAAGACAGGGTGGGAGAGAAACTGCAATAAATTGAACCTTTAAGCTCTGAGAAGTTAAGAGAAAAATAGTCCCTGTTCACACCTTAAGTGAAGATGCTCATCAAATGAAGGATCTGGTAACCAGGAATGCCAGTCAGAGAAGCTGCTGTCCTGTGCCTCCTTGTCTCTCTTCTAATCTTCCCACTGCAATTCTATGCTCATCTTAATTTTCATGGAACTATTCTTTATATCAGCTGTTTTCCAGATACACCTCACTCTATGAAATCAAAATATGAAACATTTTTGGTGGGCTCATGACCAACTGCAGAATTTTTATTGGCATTCCAATATTCTTATTCTAACATAAGCGACTCCTACTGAATTTCAAACTTTGTTTTGAAGTGAGATTACAATTCTTTCCTGTGGAATACTTAGGCTGGAAATGTCTTATTTGTATAATATGCCTTGTTACCTATAAAAGGGAGGTGTGAAACTCAGTTGCAAGCTGAACAACATTTTACAACCCTCAGTTCTCTTTCTTAAAATACAGTTGGCAACTCTATGATCAAGAAAACATAATGTACATGTGGAAACTATTAAGTTACATTGAATCTGATTTAAAGTTGTGTCCAAAGCAAGTATAAAATAAATCAGAACAATTGCAGCTCGTCAGTGACATGTGCTAGCCTTCATCACTTGTAGAAAATATGGCAAGTGTGTCCTGAGAGACCATGAGAATTCCACAGAGCCCAGATTTCAAACCTCCAAAATCAAAGGAAAAGAAAATGGTCCCGCTCAGGCAGCACACCATGCTGCCCTCTGCTACACAGTGATCACCAAATAAGCTTGAAGGTGGACTCCAAATTAAAGCCTCAATCTGCTGACCTCAATTCCAGGTGCATACAGGTAACAGTCAAAACAATTTGCAAGCTTTCCAGTAAGAAGATTTAACTCTTCAGCAACTAATCTTTCTACTTGGTGGGATTTCTCTTACGGAAAGCAGAGCTTTTCTGGGTCCACATAAGAGATTCAGTTTGCTTCAATTTGAATATTCATGAAGAATACCTTATATATCAGGCACTCAATATCTGCAGTAGTAGATCAGAAAATGATGTGCCTTAATACTTTAAAAATTTCAAAAGCTTCATTATTCACATAAATTATAATGAAGAGCAGTCCCTTGAAGAGGGGCATGGGAAGGAAGCAACCAAGCATACCATAAGGGCCACCTTACAGCTCCTAAGTGTCAGAAGACATGTGGACATATGCAGGGTTCATTCTAAGCAAAAATGAGAAACTGGAAAATGAGACCTTGCTATTTCAGTTTCATCTTTACTCAGCTTTCCCCTCTTCTTAGAGAATTCCTTCCTCTTTCAAGGATGCCCTACCTTTTTTATTGTGACCCCTTTTCACATCAAATTAAGATACTATCGCTGGCTTAGATGAGATGGATTCCTGGCTCCCTGTTTGCTCAGAAAACAAGAGCTAGAAGGAGGCTAGGGCGGGGCCTAAAGAAGGTCCTTGTAGCCAATCATCATTTTCTTATTCAAAGACTGGGCTTTCACCCTGCCTGCACTTGCTCTGGCAGGCCATCTCTCTCCCAGTCCTTCCTATGCTCTGACCCTTTATCTTTCCTCTCTAAAATTCAGATTTTACCTTCCCATGAAGTCTCTCTCTGCCTTTGCTTCAATGCTCACACACGAATTTTACATGCTTCCCAACATATTTGGCATTATCTTTGTTACTAGCTAGTTAATGGAGATTGTAAGCTGTGATTCCTTCGGATTTAATGGAAAACGTACTTATACTTCTTATTTTTCTCTTGGCAAAATAAACAACTAGTATGTCAAGGTTGGGGATGCAGCTCAGTTGTAGAATGCCCAACATGTGCGAAGCCCTGGGTCTGATCCCTGACACTGCATAAACAAACCCAAGTATATCAATACAATGTGGTTTTTTATTGATAAAAGCATTATAATTTATGAAGACATCATATGAGGAAGTTTGAGACACAAGATTTTTTTACTTTTAAAACTAGTTGTCCTAAACTAAATCAATGAAATAAAATCTAGATCATCCAGAAAGAGGAGACGATATATATATATATAACAGATTCGATTAATAAAGATTATTAAAAATCAACATGTATATAGAAAGATGGAGACTTGGTTTAAAAGTCTATATGAGGGAAGCTGAGAGACTTAGATGACAACTAGACCACTATTCAATAATGTGATCTGCCTGCCAAAGAAAGCAGATAAGAGCCTCCAGCATCCCCAGAGACCAGCCCACATTGCTCGAGGGGAGACCCCAGGTATCTTCTGGTGACAGGCTAGAATTCAGATCTCTAGCTAGTGTTATTTAGGTCTGGGGTATTGACAACTCTCTGGAAGGGATTCAGACATCTGACAGTGTAAGCACATGAGTGATATTCAAAGTCAATTCTAATACTGAATCTCCACAATTCTTCTTGAAATGTTTTCAAAACACAAGAATAAAAAGATAACTTATAGTAGTATAGCCATTTTAAGGAACTACTAGGGACTGAAACATAGCAAATTATATTCCATGCGTGTATGATTATGTGAAAATGAACTTCACTATTATATATAACAATAATGCACTAATAAAAACATTAAAAAATAAAATGAAGTAGAAAAAATTTAGAGAACTAACTGCTTCTGATCAATTTGGATTTAAAATAAACTAATTTTCCTTTGAATTTATTTTGTTGAAATCAACATTTATAGTTTTCTCTAGGGTTCCTGATTTTAGACCCAAAAACAGTACCTCAAGGAAACATTTTGAGCTCCATCTACACCATCCCCTAAAAACAGACAGATCAGATACAGTATTGCTGGTGAACAGAAGAATCCTGTGCTTGGTTAAGTAGCATGGGTGGAGTGAAATCGGGCTTCACAGGTTTGTGGATGTTATTTTGTCACAGGAACCTGCAATATTTACTCTGCAGTGAGTCACATATTTACCCTTAGGGAAATTCTCTTGTTTATGGGTGTACTTTGAAAAGAAAATCAAGGACTTTCCCATTATAGTGCACACTCTACCTCATTTTATCCACCTGTACATTCTGTCTTGAAAAAGCAACGTAACAGTAAGAATACCCTTTTATACTTTTTATCCTTTGAAGTTCATATAAAAGATCCTTAAGAAATCAACCATACAGTTATCTCATACTAGACAAAGGTGCCAACAACATACACTGGAGAAAAGACAGTCTCTTTAACAAATGGTGCTGGGAAAACTGGAACCCCTTTCTCTCACCATCCACAAAAATCAACTCAAAGTGGATCAAGGACCTAGGAATTGGACCAGAGACCCTGTGCCTAATTGAGGAAAAAGTAGGCCCAAATCTTCATCATGTAGATTAGGCCCCAACTTCCTTAACAAGACTCCTAAAGTGCAAGAATCAAAAAATAAGATGGTTTCAAACTAAACAGCTTCTTCTCAGCAAAAGAAACAATCAATGAGGTGAACAGAGAGCCTGCATTCTGGGAGCAAATATTTGCCATACGTACATCAGATAGAGCACTCATCTCCAAGATATATAAAGAACTCAAAAAACTTAACACCAAAAAAAACAAACAACTCAATCAATAAATGGGCTAAGGAGCTAACCAGATACTTCTCAGAAGAAGATCAAACAACAAATATATGAAAAAATGTTCAACATCTCTAGCCATTAGAGAAATGCAAATCAAAACTAAGATTTCATCTCACGCCAGTCAGAATGGCAATTATCAAGAATACAAACAACAATAAGTGTTGGCGAGGTTGTGGGGGAAAAGGCACGCTCATACATTGCTGGTGGAACCGCAAATTGGTACAACCAATCCAGAAAGCAATATGGAGATTCCTTAGAAAACTTGAAATGGAACCACCATTTGATCCAGCTATCCTACTCCTTGGTCTATACTCAAAGCACTTAAAAACAGCATACTGCAGTGATGCAGCCACTTCAATGTTTATAGCAGCTCAATTCACAATAGCTAAACTGTGGAACCAACCTAAATGCTCTTCAATAGATGAACGGATAAAGAAACTGTGGTACATATACACAATGGAATATTACTCAGCAAGAAAAGAGAATAAAATTATGGCATCTGCAGGTAAATAGATGGAGCTAGAGAGCATCATGCTGAGCAAAGTAAGCCAATCTCAAAAAATCAAAGGCTGAATGTTCTCTGTGACAAGTGGATTCTGATCCATAATGGGGGAGAGGGCATGAGAAGAATGGAGAAACTGGTCAAAGGAGAGGGACAAAAGGGAATGGGTCATGGGGGCAGGAAAGATGGCAGAATGAGGTGGACAAAAATACCCTAGGTACATATATGACCGCACTTACGGTATAATTCTATATCATGTACAACCAGAGAAATGAAAAGTTGTGCACCATTTGTGTACAATGAATCAAAATGCATTCTGCAATGATGTATACCTAATTAGATAAATTTTTTAAAAATCAACCAAAGATTTGCTTCTGGGTAGGGCACCAGGATGGCTAGCTTGAAAGAGTCAAACTTTCCCACTTCCATCCTTCACTCCCTTATCTCAGGCTCCCTTGAGGACAAAGGGTTATTTGTCCCTCAGGGAACTCTCAGTCTAGCAAAAGCTCTGACAGAAAATTCCAGCAACAAACTAGTTAACAGTAGGCCGAAAGAAGTGACAATTATATATTAAAAATAATAAAGATACTACCTACAGATTCACCCACAGCATGCACACTACCTTCAGTCTCTTCAAATGCATCTTGCTCTCGTGTCTCCCCAAAGTGTATGTGAGATTGCTCTTCAAGAAGTTTGCCACACTAGTTAGTAAGAACATGTGCTCAGCAAAGACAGTGATTTTCTAGTTACAAGGACCTGTCATTTGCTGCTCAACTGCAGGTACGCCAACTACTCAAAGTGATTGGGAGATGGGAGTAGAAGTAAAAATAGTTAACTTATTACAAAATAAATTCATTTTGTTGTGGATAAATCCAGCCCAGACCCACATCTGTCTTTAATTATTTATTTTTCTGCTTTGAAGTAAAATACAAAGAGAAATCATATAAATAATCTTAATTTGATGAGATTAATAAGGTTACATAAAACAATATTTAGCAGGAAAGTAGAAGAGCAATAAAGACAGTGGCTTTGGCAGTAAATGCCCCTAGGTTTTTTTTTTTTTTTTTTGAGACCTGGCTTGTTACTTGACAATTTTATGACACAACTAAGACATGTTACCTAAAACCTCAGCACTTGAATTTCCTCATTTGTAGAAACGAAGAGTCCTGCATGTGTGTGAACTGAGACAATGACTTTCAAACACTTGCAAAACTTTCACAAAGCAATTGCTCCATAACTATTGCTCATTTACCATATAAATACCTGGAGATTACGTCTCTTGAAAAATCTCTGTAGTACTAGAAGTAGTAGCAGTAATAAATAGCATTTATCAAGCCCACACTTAGGACAAGACACCCTTCTATTGTTCTTGAAATTCTTACATGTATTATTAGTTAGACTCCTTATTATATTTCCTGCCCTAAATTAATTAAATACAGACCATTCCTCTTGTACAGTATATATTTATAAACATGCTTATATACAAAATATGCATGTTTATAAACATATTTATAATATATTTATATGTACTTCAATATATAAACTTATATTGAATGCACATTTTAAAAATTAAACATAATAAAAATTATTTTTAAAAATTGAATCATATTCACTAGCAAACATGAAAGTCAAATCTTTTATAGCTCTACTGTATATCTACATCTATGCTGACATAGATGCCTTCTTTTTTAAATTCTTTTTTTTCTTTTATTTGGTAACCTTTTTCCAGTGATTTAAAAAAAAAGTATATTTTTACATAGTAGTATAATTTAGAATACTAGAGGGCTAGGGATGTAGCTCATCAATGGAGCACATGACTAGCATGCATGAGGTCCTGGGTTCAATCTCTAGTACCATGGGAGGTGGGGATTGGTTTCAGAATACTAGAAATTAGGTAAAGCGTATCCAAATTGGCGGTAAAGTGTATCCAAATTGGCGCAGTAAAATATTCTTCTAAAATCAGGATTTTCTTGTCCTCCTCTTGCTAACAGTCTTTGCCTATACTGCTATCACACTTCATATTCTCCTAGGGCAGTGAATTCTAGTACAAGCTGCTCTCCTACAGAAAAACCCACTTATCCCAACCTTAGCCTGCTGCACCTAAGCCTGTTTATTCTTCTTTTTCTGTTAAACAATAACTGCACCCATCCTTATCTTCTTCAAAACTATCTTCTTGCTATGTGGCTGTTCCACATATGTTTAGTCTTATTCCTGGTCTTTGTGTGTGTGTGTGTGTGTGTGTGTGTGTGTGGTGCTGGGGATTGAATCCAGGGCCTTATGCATGAAAGGCAGCATTCTACCAACTAAGCTATATTCCCAGCCCCTGGTCTTTTTTTTTTTTTTTTAATTTTTAGTTGTATATGGACACAATACCTTTATTTTATTTTATGTGGTACTGAAGAACAAACCCAGTGCCCCACACATACGAGGCAAGCACTGTACTACTGAGCTATAGCCCCAGACCCCCTTGGTCTTTTTAAAAGTCCATTTTATTAAAATCTTTTTACAAAAGAATTAAATTGTATGTAAACATTTTCAGTTGGTATAAAACTTATCACTGTAATCAGATTATTGTAGAAATATCTTGGTTTTTATTTATTGACTTATTTATTCATTTTTACTTTTCAAGTGTTTGACTAATGTGTTTTTTGTTCTTTAGAACATCTGGATAAAATGCTTGAAAGCTTATCAATGCCAATACCATTTTTTGAAAATCAACAAGCACTATAGTTTCTTGTAAAGAATGTGACTAGGCGAGACTTTCCACTGCATGTTTATAAGCATATTAATTCCCAAAGTTCTGTGTGATTTGAATACCATTTGTTGTCATTTGTCTTTCATTCTTGTCCCCAGAGAGAAAGTTCATTTGCTTTTCCCAAGTTACTTCACTGTA
The DNA here is from genome assembly GCA_028644305.1 of Xerus rutilus. NCBI lineage: Eukaryota > Metazoa > Chordata > Mammalia > Rodentia > Sciuridae > Xerus > Xerus rutilus. The sequence continues at coordinate 74,786,151 of CM053410.1, forward strand.
TTCCAGATGAAAGATATGAAGGAAATGAAATCAAAATGTAATCCAATTAATGATTTAAGTATAGTGTTTTTACAAAAGTTTTTTGAAAATTTTTAATTCCTGTTCTTCTCAATTCCACATCTCTGTAAGAAAAAGATACTGAGCCTCTTGTAATGTTAATGGTCAAGCATTTCATTTACTTCCAACTGAGTTCACTTTTTTCTTTTTTATTTCAAAGTTAATATAAAGGAGTGTTTTTAAATGTTTTCTTTTTTAAAATCCAAATTACTTTTCATGGTGTAACAATCCTTGCTGCTCTTAATATCAGTGATTTTGAGAGAGTTACTAAAAATGGTGGAAAGAATACTGAGGGTCAGGGGGCTGGGATTGTGGCTCAGTGGTAGAGCACTTGCCTCGCATGTGTGAAGCACTGGGTTCGATCCTCAGCACCGCATATAAATAAATGAATGAAATAAAAGGCCATCAACAACTAAAAAAAATTTTTAAAAAAAAGAATACCGAGGGTCAGAAAGTATACACACAACAAAATATTAAAGTTTTATGAAATGTGTAAAGTTTAGTTTTTGATACTGATTTATAAAATATTAAAATATTATCTAATAAACAAGCAATGAAGAAAAATCAGTACACTAGGTTAAGTGTAGCCTATACCTTTTTTATTGCTGACTCTTTTTTTTAATTTGTTCTTTTTAGTTTTACATGACAGTAGAATGTATTTTGACATAGCATGCATACATGGAATATAATTTCCCGTTCTTGTGGTTGCACATGATATAGAGTTACACTGGTCATGTATTTATATGTGAACATAGGAAAGTTATGTCTGATTCATTCTACTATCTTTCCCATTCCCATCCCTTCTCCCTTTCCCCTATTCCCCCTTATCTAATACAGTGAACCTCCACTCCGCCCAATCCTTGTGAGCCAGCATCTGCACATCAGAGAGAACATTCAGTCTTTGTTTTTTTTAAGATTGGCTTATTTCACTTAGCATGATAGTCTCCAGTTCCATCCATTTACCAGTAAATGCCATAAGTTCATTCTTCTTTATGGCTGAGTGATATTCCATGTGGCATATGTATCACATTTTCTTTACCCATTCATCTATTGAAAGCCACCTAGGTTCATTCCAATGGCTTAGCTATTGTGAATTAAGCTGCTATAAACACATATGTCCATGTCACTACAGCATGCTGATTTTAAGTCCTTTGAGTGTATGCTAAGGAGTACAATAACTGGATCAAATGGTGATTGCATTCCAAGTTTTCTAAGGAATCTCCATACTGCTTTTCAGAGTAGTTGCACCAATTTGCAGTCCCACCAGCCATATATGAGTGTACTTTTCCCCCTACTTCCCCACCAACATTTATTGTTACTTGTATTAGCTGACTCTTTCTTAATAAATTTTTTGTCACTGATTTTAAAAAGAATAACTTACTGGAAATTTTGAAAGTGAAAACATGTCTATGGTAGCTCCAACTGCCAGTAACAGTGCCCAATACTGAAGGAAGGGGAAAAGCAAGTATTTGATTTATTCTTCATATTGTTGTTCTAATTAAGCCTCCTCTTCAATCTCATGAGGAAACAAAAAAAAACAGAGGAGGAGGAGGAAGAAGAGAGGAAAATGGAGAAGGAGAAGGAGGAGGAGGAGAGGAGGAGGAGAAGGAGGAGGAGGAGGAGGAAGGAAGAAAGTAAAGGAAAAAAAATTCATCAGATACCGCTAATCCAGAGGAAACCTCCAGAGATGTGGGCACAAGCTTTCATTCTAGGGGAGAAGAAAGAAAAACTATGTTTTTGAATAGAGATGAAATTATATGGCCCTCTAGATTGGCTGTATCAGATTCAATTCCAGAGGTGGTAGGGAAGAGTTCTGAGGAGGGAGTCCATGAGTGTGAGTCAGGAATCAGGATCCTTCTCCCTGAGACAAACGGAGCAATGCAGGACACTTCTTGAATATCCTTCAGCAAAAAAGACAGGAAATCAGGAAGTGCCATTGCCAAGTCTCACTGGGAATGTAGGTATTTTCATTCTGGCCGGATTTTCAAGAATATTCTCACAAAGAGCAAAAAAATGAACGAATATGGTAAATCCCTCTCTAAGATTCTACTGACTAGAAATCTCAATTACTTGGCCCTTCTGAATCTCTATAAGGCTATGAAAACATAAGGGTTTTTTTTTTTTTTTTGGTACTAGGGATTGAATTCAGGGGTACTCGACCACTGGGCCACATCCCCAGCCCTATTTTGTGTTTTATGTAGAGACAGGGTCTCACTGAGTAGCTTGGTGCCTCGCTGTTGCTGAGGCTGGCTTTGAACTTGGGATTCTCCTATCTCAACCTCCCAAAGTGCTGGGAAAACATTAGGTTTTTAAAGTACAGTTGGACCATCAAGTAAAGCTTAAATTATATTTGACATAGCTTTGCTGTTAAAGTAGACTTTTAAAAGAAGCCCCCTCAAATGGCATTCCTTTATTCAACAGTTTTTTTAAAGCACACTCTGCGGCAGACACTGGTTCATTCCCCAGGTAGAGCAGAGACAAAATGAGAGCTATGAAGCTCTTGCCATCAGGAACTCACAGCAGAATACAGGAACATAATCAAACAACTATGAAAATGCAGTTTTGATTTCCATGACCCATGTACAAGACAAATTTCTATGAAGTTTCTTTTTTTTTTTTTTTTTAAAGAATCTGGACATGTAAAGTGGCAAGGAATTTGCTATATTGAGGAAGGGAAAAGTGAATAGTAAATAAGTGGCAAGATACTGCCTGACAAAAGAATGACATGGCAGAAGAGAAAGGAAATGGAGCATTGATAAAGAAGAGATTTTATGAAGAAATTCAGGAAAAGGAGAAAAGAGTCAAGGGATAATTGCATAAATCAACTTACAGATTTACTAACTATAACTCAATTCCGGATATGATTTATAAATAGAGACATGCACAAAACAGTCACCACTGAATACATATTGGGAATACGAAACTGGATTTCACATCTCATGTCTCAATTCTGTTCCTATTATGTACAGTTCCTTATCAAGTCATTCACCTAACAGTAAAACCAATCAAAGTTTTATACTTCCAACTCTGATATGAACTCTGTTAATTTGCACATTTTGGTATATTCACCCGATCATTTGTCACAAAGTGAGCATATTCGACATGCCAGGCATTTTATTCAAGATGTAATGATGAGCTGGGTCAGACAAAGTCTTTCAACGTGAAACCCCTACTTCTCTTTGATAGAGAGAGGTAGTGAGATATGACCAAGCCCAGAGGATAAGGCAGAGTTCTCTGAGGAATGGTATTCAAGATGAGATTATAAGTGTAAGATTTTAAACTAAGTCAAGGGATCAAGGACAGGAACTTCTTATGGAAGTAGGTAGCATGAGCCAAACTCTTAGGAAAAGATGGGTGGGGATGTAGACATGGGAAGATTCTATGCAAGTCCCTGGAAGAGGATTACAGAGTCCAGTGGAGAGTGGCACTAGATGGGCTGAGAAGGAGGCATGTCTTAAATCACTCAGAACCATGGAAAGAATTTGATGAGAGACAGGAAAGGGGACAAGAGGATGACAGTAGTAGGCACAACGTTCAGAGATGCATATTGAGATCCTTTGGTTTACAGACTAGAGAAAGTTCTGGAAAACAAAACAAGAGGAAATGCAAGAACATCACTTAGATGATTTTCTCTTGTTAGTTTAGACTAATGACATAGTCATTGGGATTAGGATGGTGCCAAGAGAAATGAAGAGAAGTCAATAAACTTAAAAGACATTTAGGAAGTTTTTAAAAAAAGACAATGATATAGATGTGAGAGGTAAGTTAGGGATATTTAAATAAATATCTAAATTTTATTTAGATAAAAACCTAAATAGCAGTTGTTTCAATGCTATTCATTTTTCAGAATAGCATTGAAGCAAATGTTATTCTTCTTCTCTAACAACCAAATTATATTCATAGTCAAAAATCTCAAGGGTTGACTTATAGCATAAAATATCAAAATTATCTTAGTTATGCCATTTCTGCCATACCGTTCCTTATGTTTGTAAGTGAAAGGACTCATCTAGGGCAGGGCTCAGATAATATTTCCTATAAAAGGGCCAAGCAGCTGCTCAACCCTGTCTTAGATAATGCATAAGTGAAGGTGATATTTTGAAGCCATTCTGTTCCATTCCAAAGCCTATTGTTCAATTCATTCTGGACACAGGCAGAAAAAGCAAGTGGTATTTACTGCATCCCTTAAAATCCAACAATTACTTCTTTCAGATTTAAAAAACATGGCCCAAAAAAAAGTCAGCCAAAGGTGCATGGTTTTCCATTCTCCCAAAAACAAAATTGAAGGCAAGCACTCACCTGAACGTAGAGTTCTCTGAGTTCATATTGAAATTTCTTGGGATCTGTGGTAATTGTCACTGGGCCAATTTCTGTAAAAATAAAATGAAAGATCAATCCATATTAATTGACAGCATTAAAGACTTTACTGTGTTTACAAATATCTTTTGTAATATGTACCACATATTACTGATTGACAGTATGTAATTAGCAAAATATCAAAGACTCTTTTTCAATGTATACCTACCAAAGAAAAACCTATCATTTACTGTATGCATGCCTACCTGAAAGAGTGGACTTTTTAATGTGTGAAGTCAAAAATGTCACAGGGCAAACAAAGCTCCCAGTAGTGGTCCCTTCTTACTCTCCTCAGTCCATAAATATTTACTGAGTACATACTTTGTCATTAGAATCTAAATGAAACACTTATTCACCCTCTAATTTAGTTTTCTCAACTATAAATTATAAATTCATCTGCAGCTTTTTGTAAGTCTGAATTAGTTTAGAACAAACATTTTAATGCTCCCCAAAGGAAAAAAGGGAACACTCACTGCCTATCCCACCGTGTTAAGAATTTGAAGAGACCTTAAATATATGAGAATATGAGGATATTAAAGCACAAAAAATAGTCCTACAACTCTTTTTCCCATGGCCAGTATGGCTGGGCGTCACTATCACCATTCTGAACTGGTTTAGATAACAATTGCTTTTAGGGCTGTGGCTGCCCTCATGATTATCTCAAAATATGTATGAACCACTGCTTCAGAGAACAGATCAGGCTCCAGCCTTGGTTGGAGATTCAGGACTTCAATCATAAGTCAGGTCAAGAAAAAGAACCCAGATTCAGTTTGGGTTAAGTTGGAGATAGATATAGATAGATATACATATATAGATATACACACATATTATTCATACCATTTTCGGTGGAATACAGCATATCTGAAGTAAAGATATTAATCCCCGAAACTTATTCTTTCTTTATAAAAAATAAACTTTTAAAATAAATAATCTAGAAGTGGCCTTTTATGGTATCAATTACTTTCCCTAGAAAGCATCCATATATTTAAGTGATGGTATTAAAATTCATCTTGGTAGCATGTGTACAGACATATTTAAATTCCCAGGGTGGATGAGAAGTTTTCTATTTTATGTAATGGGGATAGAGCTGACATCTAAAATTATAATGTGCAACTATAATACAAACTTATAAAAGATACTTAACATTTAACTTTTACAAACTCTTTCTAGCTTTAAAGATATATTGCTGGAAAAGTATTTTATAACTTCAAAGGACAATAATTAATTAGCCAGGCCTTCTATAACACACTACATATGGTACAAAAACAGACTGTAGGATTTTTAAAATAAATGAGGTAAACTGGAAAGAAGGCACAATTTGTCTGCCATAACTCATGTAATTTTTCTTAGAAATTACATGAGAAAAATACCTCGATCCTTCACCAGAGATTAGACACCTTGCAGTTTGCAAAAAGAATGGAGAGGTGATTGGATAAACCATGTGCGAATGCAAACATCTGCATTCCATACCAAGCAGAACCGTCATTAGCCATGTCCTGAGTGTATGGAAAATGAGAGAAGCCTACTCCCTCAAGACTAAACAAAGGCATACTTTGCAAAGGAATGCACAACAGTGATGAACACGCCAGACAGTTACACCCTGACATAGAAGTTGTCAGCAGCACTGTCAAGCCAATCTTCTATGCTCCTACATGGCTTAATACTGAAATAATCCTGGAATTTAAAACTTGAGAAATAGGAAGGAATACAAAGAATACCAAGGGAAAAATTATATAAGAATAGAGTTTAGACATGCAACAATAATCCCTGTAATGATAAACAAAATGGCTCTGGATACATACTTTTTTTCAAGCGTGGGGATCAAGGGATGCTATTAAAATAAGAGGACTGATTCGTCCACATTTTAGTTAACCAGAGACTCTCAACTAGACACTTCTTGTCAGCATAGATAGAAAATCTCTCTTAAAGTTCATTAATAAACATTTTTTTTGCAAAGCACACTGAACAGCTGAGATAGATCTTTTATCAGTTAAGAGAAATACTCAGGAGAGGTAACAGCTTTCCAAAGCTATCACTCCAGCTGTATGCATTATTTCCATCTTTTAAAAAATGGAATGATATGACTATAGGGCAAAATCAACTATGGGGCAAAATCAGCCATTCTCCCTTTCAGGTCTTGCTTCTGTTCCAATCTTTCTCTTCGTTCAGTGAGCCCTGTGCCAGTTATGTCATGAGCAATTTCCTCTTCCTTTTTGCTTACATTAGTTTCATCCATTGCCAAGCCTTTGAAGACATTCAGCAGGTACAACTCTGTCCTCACTTCTTGCCTGAACATTGGCCTCTACTGCTTGTAAAATTAAAAGAGAACTCTCAAAGGCAACCCAAGCCCTCTCTTCTCTTTCTCCAAACTCCGAACTCAGTTAACACTACTTAGCATGAAGCTCCTGCACCCCTTTACCATACTGATTGCTGTCCCTCTTGTACTGCATCTGCTCGTGCTCCCCCTCAGTCTAAAAGGCCTGATTTAAATCCTTTTTCAGTGTCTTGCCTTTTCTCTACCATGCTTTAATGCTGAATTGATAATTATGCCCATAATAAAAACATGAAAAGAATAAACATGCATGATATTTTTCAGAATGCAGAGGGCATCTCTGCATTATTTGGCATATTTTATACAGTGTTTTACTCAGAAAATCCACACAGCCAAAAATACACAAAACAACCATCAGTCTTCAAATAGAATCACAGAGCTAGAAGGGGAATTTGAAATCATTTGGTTTAATCCCCATATTCTACAGACAAGAAAATATGAGGCCAGAGAAGATGAAATTGAAAAACTTTGGTGGTGAAGAAAGAGGTAAAGATAACTAACATTTTCTACACTGAGCAATCTAGCCATCTTACAAATACTCCCACTTTTCCAAGATCTCCATTCTCCGAATGATTACATCACTAACTTTCACCTCCTTTCCTTTAGACCATGGGCAGGACGAGCCATATTCAGAGTTCCTAATTGAAGGCATACAACACCCATAATTCTCTATTATTATATGCCTGGATATTTTCTTTAATAGACTAAAGAAAATTATCCCTCTTGCCTAGTAAGTACTATAATTAAACACGCAATGAAAACTTGTGGAAAATTCCTTCTTGAATGCATTCAATAAACATATATGGGGGCTGGGATTGTGGCTCAGTGGTAGAGCGCTCGCCTTGCATGTGGGAGGCACTGGGTTCGATCCTCAGCATTGCATATAAATAAATGAATAAATAAAGGCCAATCAACAACAAAAAAAAATTTTTAAAGCATACATAAAACATCTATTAGATGTGGTTACCACTGATAGCCTAAAGGTGACAAACACAAACCCTACCCTCAAAGTCTCCACAGTCTAAAGGAGAAAATTAAAATGTAGATATATATCTACACTACCATGTAATAAGGGCAGAAACAGAAGAATAGAAAAGGTTGTGTGGGACCACTAATTAATACTTTTCTTTCCTAGAAAGAACAAAGAGACATTTCGAAAGAAAGGTGAAAATTCAGGGTTTCAAATTAGAAAACAAAACTCTTTATTCTTGCTAGTTTCTTTTAAAACTCTATACCTCAACTTCACTAGGTTCTAGAACAAATAAGTTATAACCTATAACTATCTATGTATGCAGGTATTTTATTTATTTATTTTTAACTGGTGCTTTATAGATATACAAAAAGGTGGAATTCACTATAGTATATTTCTACATGCATGCAGCATAATTTTGTCAAATTCATTTCACATTTCTTCCCCTTTATCATCCTACACTTCCCCCTCAAACTCCTTCTACTTCATGGATTTTTTCCTGTTCTTACGAGATATGACCCAGCTTTTTCCCTTACTTTGTTCTAGCTTCTGCATATGAGAGAAAACATTCAAACCTTTCAGAGTCTGGCTTATTTCACTTAGCATAATCTCCAGTTTCATTCATTTACCAGCAAATGCCATAATTTCATTCTTTGTGCCTGAGTAAAACTCCACTGTGTACACATACCACATTTTCTTAATTCGTTCATCTACTGACAGGCACCTGGGCTGGTTCCACAACGAGACTGTTGTGAGTTGCAATGCTGTAAACATTGATGTAGCTGTACTCTGGAAAGCAGCATGGCAATTACTCAAAAATTAGGAATGAAACCACCACATGACCTAGCTATCCTGCTCCTCGGCATGCAGTATTTTTACAAATGACAAGTTTACTCTGTAACATACAATGGATCCCTTTGTGTTGTACAACAACCGCACAAAGTGGACAGACAGCAGCAGCTTAGGTGATGGCAGATTTCTAGTTTTTAAGGGCTACACACTACGTGCCTGCACTATACCATGTGCCTTCAGCAGGACACTGCATCCACCACATGATCCTGCGATCGCCCCACTACATTGATGTCCACTGTCAGCACTTTCAGGGCACAAACTCAGTGTACATCTAGCAGATTCTCAACAAGAAGAAGGAGAGAGGTTATACTCAGAATAAAGGTTATACTCAGGCCTTCATATCCTCTATTTCTTACACTTTCACCACATATTGGAGTCTCCAGGTTAGACCCAAAGTCCATACTACCAGATGAAGGAGAACACCAATTAGTCCAATGAAAACTTCTCAGTTTCCTATGTGACCAAATGTTTTGTTTTTTCACTTTAAACAAGCTATTGATATAGAACGCTAATATTCCAATTTTCCATAGAACTTATTTTTTAAAAAATTCCAGCTGGTTGGGAAGCTGAGGCAGGAGGATTGCAAGTTCAAAGCCAGCCTCAGCAAAAGCAAGGCGCTGAGCAACTCAGTGAGACTTGTCTCTAAATAAAATACAAAAGAGGGCTAGGGATGTGGCTCAGTGGTTGAGTGCCCCTGAGTTCAGTTCCCGGTACCCCAAAAAACAAACAAAAATGCTGAGGTAACATAAATTATTAAAAATGTAAGAAATGTCACACTTCAAATGGCTATTTTTGATTTAAAAATAAAAATAACAGTGTCTGAAACTCTACAGAGGCCTTTCCCCTTTTGAATAATTTTATTAGTCTTGTGTTTCCTAGGGATTTATCAGATGGTTGGATTTATTTCTAGCACCTCAGCCATTGTTCTCGTAATCTGAGTTGCTGGATTGTACTTGAGAAAATAATGGAAAGAAATTCACAATGTAATATTTTCTTTCACTGCTTCATTTGGCAAGATCAATATCTAACTCCTCACTTCCTTTTCCTTTCCATGAACAGATTTCTGTTCCTTATAGTTTTTCCACTTTATTAAAAGTGCTTTCTTGATAATGAAAGAATTATTCACTGCTTCTTTCTGGGGGTCTGCATGGTTTGATAACAGCATTCACAATTTTTGTTCTTTCTTTAAAAATGCAGTTCTTGTCTCTATGCTGATTGTTACACACAAATAAGTATGTGAAACTAATGAATATTTGCAAGGCATTACAGGAGAATCAAAGATACTTATATCAAAGGGTCTTACATAATAGAAGTTGAAGAATAGTTAGAAACTTAGAACATAGCAAGCTATAAGAAATTAAAAGCTTAACCCTCTATCTGCTAAGGACCAAGTAATACAGCTACAAAAGGAGGGTGAGTTTTACAGATGGAAGAAGACTTCTGAGCTCCAGGGAATATACAGGGAAGATATCCAGGAAAGGTCCAGGAATGAACTTGAAGAGAACATCAGATGAATAAAAGCTAACTAAAAAGCAAAGAAATTCCAGGCATTGAAACATGGTCTGCTCAAAATCCCTTTCATGAGCTGAAACTCTGCATATACCACTTACTAAAACTTCTACTCTTGGTTAATTTAATACAAATCAAATCTAACCTCTTTGTGTGCAAAGATGTTAGTATAAGTATCCAACTATATTCAAAGCCTTAGAGCTGTTTTCAGTATGAAAAAAATATGTTTCTTGCTTTGGAATGCTATAGAAAATCAGATTAATAATTATATTTACTTTTACTGTTTTCAATTTAAACTACAATATGCTCTTTCTGGATGTCTCCATTCTTGTTCAATTACAGTGTTGCTGTCCAGCACCATTTTCAAATGATCTGCATCCAATGGACAAAAGCAGAACTGATTCATGACATGGAGCTGAGCTGACGCCAAGAATCTTTCAGGAATCATTTAATTGAGTACATTCCTCCTCACATTAGAGCAGGTAATTTTAAGGACCACTTAAAGGCTCTTAATGATTGTTTTGGCAATAAAGTTATATATTTGATGCATTTTATAAAATCAGAGTGAAGGATAAATTCATACATAGCCAGTTATCAAATACTGATTAAACGGAATTTTGTTCCACTATCCAAAGAGATTACCATTTAACAATGAGCTGTATGTTAATCTTAAAAATATAAATTTAATAATATTGCAGATGGTATAGGTATAATGTGAAGATCATTTCACTTCATAGACTGCTGAATGGTATATAGAAAAACTGTTAACATGAATCAAGCAATGTTACACAGCTCTTTAGAACAAGAAGCAAAGAAGTATGCCTTAATGATGGACGCAGTGCTAGCAGGTATACAAAGTAGGATATTACTGCTTAGACTGAACCTTAGCCAGAAAAGCAGCAACCACTTTTGCAAAAACAACTATGGGATTTTTACTGGATAACAAAATTCAAATTCTCCGTTCTACACATAATCCTAAACATAAAATGGCATTTTTTAGCATCCATATATATACATGCATTGATAAGGTATAATTTAAAAGATAGAACACAAATATTTTGTTATTCTATTTAATAAGATTCATTTAACAAGCTCTCCAATGTGGTAAAGATATTCTAAAAGTAAACAAAAAGAAAATAAATACCATATTCAAGAATATTTTTAAATTTAAATAATGATATTATTCTAGGGAAATGTGCTTTAAATTTTGAGATGAAAATTTTGAAATTCCTTTCAAAGTTTGCTCTTAGTCAATTCTTTTTTTTTATTAAAGACTGATTTCTTGGTTGCAATTAGTATAAGTCAATAAATATTGATCCTCAAAGAAGAGCTCAGCTATTTATCTGATTACTGATCCACAGACAGCTGAATGAAACTGAACCAAATGATTGCTGAGAGGATTCTGGTCAATCCTACCATTTGGGAGATGAAGCTATAGCCAACTGATAATATGGCATAAGCTATTCCACCCACTCTAAGAATCATTGTGAGAAGCTCATCAGCTGCCCAACTCTTTAGATGCACTGAAATTCCATTATCCTCCTGAAACTGCTTTTATTTCTCTGGAACTTTATTTTCAAAGTGCCTACTGAAGCAATGCTGATGGTCCTTTGGGCAAGCCGACAAAAACCCAGCAGCTTCTGCAGCATCTTGGCTCAGTTACTTCCCAATCACGACAACTGAACATCAGGGAACAATTCTTAATCATTAATATTTTTCCAAATAAATCTAGCCATCAGTTAAGGATAGAAAAAAATCATGAAGGAAGAAGTAAAATGTTGATAAAGAGGGAAAATATCCATTTGCAGGTCCTTAGGAAAGAGTCTTTAATACTGTTGAAATTTCCCCATGCTGGGAAAATAGGCTTAACCTCATCCCTGGTGGTTTCCACAACAACCAAACAAATGTATGTAGTCTTTTGATCATGCCTTTAGGGAAAACAGAATCAGTGATCCAAAGCCATATTTATGAAGTGAACATTTTATGTGCAAAAATGTGGGAGAGACATGCTAAATATATAATGGACATGTGTGTATAATATGTGCATGTTTTTCTGTAAGTACTTGCTTTCATTCATTCAAAAACAAGATCTATGTCCTTAAGGATAGTTCAAATTATTAGTAGAAAGCACAAGCAAACAAATACATTTAAGAGAGAAGTCTTGATTATAAGAGTCAGAAATATCTGGGTGTGTCTGGGCAGATCACATGGATTTATGACCAGTGCAGTTGTACAAGGCCCCTGCTCTCAAAAGATCCCCGCCTTGGAGTTTAATACTTTCCAGTCATAATATTGAAATAATTTTTCCTTTGGATTTGTGCTTTGTAGGTGAAGTTCACCTACACTTACACTGTTCCTGGGACAGTGGAATATGGTCTCTAAGATGGAAGCTTTCCCACCACCTTCAAGGACAGGTACTTGTTCTCCCATCCCCAGATGCTCCAGGTCCAATCCAATAGCTCCATCCCTGTTCCTGTCATCTGTCACCTTCAGAAGCAATAGGGATCTGGATGTGGGTTGGGAAAGGTTGGGATCAGGGCACACAAGCACCTCAGCACCATCTTTAAGCAGGGGATGGAGGTGGTACACCCTGTTCCTAGCAACAACAATTTCACCCTGGCTGAGCCCAGAGGCCAAGCATCAGGAGAAGGGAAGCCCACACTCCCAATCCAAGTACGCCTCAGCAGAAGGCTGAAATATGCCTGAGGTTTCCTGGTCCATTAAGGATTGGGATGGCTGTCCACAGGAAGAGGAAACATCTGGCTTAACTTCACTGCACCCCACTCCTAGATGGGAGCATAGTGCTTGGATCCTAGTGCTTGAACCAGGAGGAACCTCTCAAGGCAATAATGCTAAAGGCAGAGGCAGGCTATACCACAAAGAACTTTCTAGTGTTCACATGGACCTGCCTTTGCTCCAGAAGTATACTGGTGCCCAGGAGCTCTCTTACACTAGCGCTATGGCTTGAGGTTCAGTCCCTTCCTGCTTCTAAGCCCCTGCCGTCTGGTTTATATTATTAGCATGAATTGTACCATCCATCTTTATTTGGTGCAGTACCCATTTAAAATGCGAATAACAGAGCATTTAACTGGTATACAGATTCACCCAAATTACCCAATTCATATTTTTGGCTGGTCCCAGATGTTGTCTACAGCTGTCCAGAAGAGACAAACACAAGCCAGATTAAGGAATGTTGAAGAATCCTAGCAACCGTATGAACAGTGCAAGCATGCCAGGTTTATCATGACACTGGGTTAAGCAGTACTCCTTATTTAAAAACATAAAATATCTTTTTTAATTCTTATTTTAGGTTCATGTAAAAGAAAGCTAAAATTAAAATAGGTATATTCTCTTGGCAAATTATTTTATAGGTTTAATATATTTAAATCAAAATCTCATATAGGAATTTTTTCTGTTTATTTTAGAACACTTGCCTTACCCTTCAATTTATTTGGGAAAGCCTAGGAGCATTTATATCAGTACAAACTGACAAAGAAGACAACAAAGGACATCACAAGCATCAAAAAGTGAGAGGAGAAGTGCTGGTGTACAAATAGATATGTAATCACTGGAAAAGATTGAATTACCTATATAAAAACAGGTATCTCAAGACAGGATGCACAGAACAGGATTATTTGTTTTTACATACATATGTATATATATAATATTATATTACACACAAATATTTTATTTTATAAATACTTATTATGTAAAATAAATATTTTACTATATATATGTATATATATATTTTGGTACTGTGAATTGAACCTATGGGTGCTTAACCACTAAGCAACATCCCCATCCCTTTTTAACATTTTATTTAGAGACAAGGTCTTGCTAAATCCCTTAGTGCCTCACTAAATTCCTGAGACTGGCTTTGAATTTGCAATCCTCCTGCCTCAGCCTCCCAAGCTGCTGGGATTATAGGTGTGCTCTACCGTACTTGCTTTTTATATAAATTTGATTCATATTTTATAGTATATACTAAAATAAACTCCAACTGGATTAAACTGGTAAATATAACCATTATAATTATTTTAACTAAATATAAATTAGAACATATAATTAGAATGCATATCTACATTCTATAGATATATATTCCAAGTAAGACTACTATTCTGTCTCAATGCAATATTAGAAATCACAAGGAACAATATTGACATATTAATACATAAATTCAATGAAAATTAAAATCTGAAACAAAATATAAAAATTGGAAATATTTTCCCAATAACTAAAATATATTAAAAGCTACAGTATCTGAAGAGAACCTTCAAATTCATAAGGAAAAAAGAGCCAATTACCATGCAACAGAAAAACTCATTAAAAAACAAGAACAGGAACAAAACTTTTAACTTAGTCACACTGAAAGAAATGTAAACTACAGCACAACTGAAACATACCTTGTAAGAAAGAAATTTTTTTTTCAAGATTATTACTCAAACCAGTGTCATAACGAACCTGGAATAGTCATACTGTTGCTAAGATTATACACTGTCACCACTTTTGTGAAATTTGTTACCATTGTGTATATGATAGGTATTGCAAGTCTTAAAAATAACTTGTGATAAAGTCATTTCCCTCTGTTATAATTCACTGGAAATAAAAAAGACATAGACATTGACATTATTGAGGTATGAATAAATGATGGCAAAATAGAGAAATGACTGAATGTACGATGCCCTAAAGAATATTAGGCAGCAATGAAACTATTGTTCCATGTAGACACACAAATCAATATTAATCATCCAATATCAAATAAAAAAAAAAACAAAATATAACATTGTACTCACTGATGGCAATTACCTACAAAGGCCCAGACACATAAGGACAAATTCTGAAAGGAAATTTTGGAGTAAAAACTGATTTGTAGAATAGATGAAATGATGAGTACTATTTAATTTTTTTCAATTTTAAATTATTTTCTAATTTAAGAAGAAAGGAATGAATTTCACTTGTTCACACACAAGCTTTAGATATGTTCATGAATTTGGGCTCTTGTTAATTTGTTTACAATGGTCACTGAAAAAAAGCACAAAAATATGTCACTGCATTAGGCAAGATAACAAGGGACTTGTTCATGTGAGGCACTATCTGTTAGAGTTGTGAGGTGAAACTTTTAAAGTATTTTGAGTCTAATCAGAACCATCAGTCTGGATATGGTGTTCTCTTTCAATCTTCTCCACTTGAAGCTTTCATCTCTTTTAAGTACACAGCTCTTTGGAATGTCATCTTCCTACTGTCAGTCTTTATTGAATATACAAAGAATTCCCTTTAATTGAATGAAACGAAACACTGTTCAGACTTTTGACACTGTAATCTAACCACAGCCCAGTTTGGGCTCTTTTTCTACATAGTATCGATTTTTGTTTTCTCTATACTCTGGCAATACATAATATCTATTCAGGTAACACATTTGTATTTATTTCTTTTTTTTTCTCTTCAGAGAATATTTTAACTATGAAATATCTGGTATAATTGTAAATATTGAACATGAAACTGATCAATGTGACCATCTATTTTATTTATTTACTTACTTACTTTGGTGCCAGGGATTGAATTCAGGGATACTCAACCACTGAGCCACATCCCCAGCCCTATTTTGTGTTTTATGTAGAGACAAGGTCTCACTGAGTTGCTTAGTGCCTCACCATTGCTGCGTCTGGCTTTGAACTTGCGATTCTCCTGTCTCAGCCTCCCTAAGTGCTGGGATTACAGGCACGCGCCACCGTGCCTGGCTGTGACCATCCATTTTAAATTGCATATTACTCCTACTATGATGAAGTTCAGAGTGTTTACCTTAGTTGGTAACTAAAAGCCTAACAGACTCTGAAATTACCCTCGTTTAAGGTCAGTGAAGTTAATTACTTTGTTCTGGTTTGAATCCTCTCCAAAGGCATTCCAACTTACTGTACATCATGCTAATATCTGATCATAGGAAAGCATCCCCAGATGAGCTACCCCACTCCCTCCCTTGATAAATCACCAACACAGCGCTGCTATTGCAAAGGCGCCTGTGTGTCCCCACAAATACCAGTGGGCTGCGGCAGATATCCAAACGTTTACCAGAACTGTAGAAGAGAAACCAGAGACTTCTGTGGCATTCTCTCCATCACAGTGATCAGCCCTTTTACCAGCTGATAAACACAAGGGTGTCTGACCTCTGATC
This sequence comes from Xerus rutilus, assembly GCA_028644305.1. NCBI lineage: Eukaryota > Metazoa > Chordata > Mammalia > Rodentia > Sciuridae > Xerus > Xerus rutilus. The sequence continues at coordinate 74,802,393 of CM053410.1, forward strand.
CAAGTACTATGCTTCTCTACTTCACTCTGAAGAATATTCCTGCTAACTGATTATATCAAGCCTCCTCTTTAAAAACTGAACTCTAAAAGGCAGAATTTTTTTCTTTATTGTACATTCTGTACTCAAACCAAAGTGTTTTACAGGCATCCATTAATAACAATCAGCAGACACCAAAAGGGAGATTGGGTCAAGTAAAGTTCCCAACCAAACCTGAATAATACCGCTTAGATTGCCACTCATCCAAATCCCACTAGAAATTGACAGAACCCAGAGGAAAAGCAGCATATGATTTGGAATTGTACACTCACATGGACCACATTTACTAAATGTTTGATCTAAGAGGCCGTCTGTTCTTTTGATTAAGAGCTCAGGCACTGGAGTTGAAACCTCTTGGGTTGGAATCAAAAAGCTCCACACACTAGTTTGGTTTGTTTTAAATTTTTGTCAATTTCCTTAATCTCTATGATTTTCACTTTCTTCATCTATCAAATGGGGATAATAGTCATAGTTACACCATAGGGATGTCATGAGAATTTAGTGAGGATAGCATACATAGTGCAGAGCTCAGGACAGATTAAGTATGCAGTAAATGCTAACTGTACTGTTGCTACTGCTGCTACTACCTGTAGTTTTCATAAGACATGATTCTAGGAATTATAATTGGGTAAATAACTAAAATAATATGAGGAAAAGCCTTAATCTGGGAATTCAGAAAAATGATACTTTTCTAATATCACTACTTAAGATAATCTAATGAATTTTAATTTCCATCTCAGAAGTAGGCAAATTACATTCTTATAAAGATATACCTTTTTTAAAAAGTCTACATTTTTACTAATAAAATAAAAATAAATGAAACCTGAATCATTTTTATGTGTGTTTATAGATAACTGAAAGTCTACTTTCTTGCCTTTGGAGATAAGAAAACATCATTTCAACATGTCATTGAATCAGATTTGCAAATCTGAAATTACATGATTAAGTATTTCAGAACTATGCTTAATCTTTCATTTTGACTTTAATGATACATATTAATACTCAAAAAAAGATTAAAGTGAAAATGTTTGCCAAAAATAAGTTTCTGGTTTCGGATTAATAATTAATATTTTACATTAAAATACTACTGCCAAGTTATATTATCTGTCGTCTTCAAAGTAATCTGGAGAAATGCCAACCTCTTTTGTTCATATATACATATTTTTTTTTTCTGTATGAGATTGTTTTCCCCATTTACTTATCAAACCTTTCCTCAAGACTCAACTGAGGTTCCAAGTTTCTGACAAAGCTCCTGAATATCTCACTCCTCTGAATTATGTCTCAGCTATTTGCTAGGTATTTACCAAATGTGGTAGGCATACTCTAAAAGAGCTTCCAATGATTTCTATGTCCTAGAATCCAGACCCTCATGTAATCCCCTGCCCTTGAGTGTATGCTAGACCTAATGTCTCGCTTCTAATGAAAGACTAGGACAAAATGACAAGACAGCACTACTAATACTAGGTTACTAAGCAACCGTGGCTTCCATAAAGTGTGTTCTCTCTTGCTGTCCGATGGAAACCAGGCATGTGCACCAGCCATGTGAGCGACCTTCTCATCACAATGACTGGCAAGGACTGAAGGGCAACAATAGCAAGTACCTGAGGCCCAAGTCCAACAGCACAGGAAGAACTCAATCCTGATGACCCCCTGTGAGTAACCTGGAAGTGGATCTTCCTTCAGTCAAGTTTTGTTATGACCATATATCAAATCAGTGCCCTTCTGACAGGCTTGTAAGAGACCCTGTCAGGACCCAGTAAGTCATCCTGAGTTTCTGACTCAAAAACTATTTGAGCTAAACAACACAAAGTTTGGAAATAATTTAAATTAATAAAATGAGATGCTCCGGCAGTGGATAGCTACAATCATCTAACTGCATATTTAGTCTCCCAAACTGGATTATTACTGCTCTGGTGACAGAAACTGTAACATTTTGAATCTCCAGCTCTTAGTGACCCTCACTGTCTCATGTTGGTGAAGTAACAAACTGTCAGATAACAATTTTGAACAATATATACCAATCACTATTTTAGTCACCACACAAATTTGTATAGGAATCTGTAATTTAACTTAAAAACCAGAAAATATATGTACATATCTTTATATGTGTGTATATAATGAGTACATGCCTACAATAAATATATACAGATACATAAATAACAACTTTCAAAGAGGTGAACATTTAAGTATTAAGGAAATGAAAAATGTAATAGCTAGAAAAAATGGAAAACATTGATATGGCTATCTGCAAAATAGTTAGGAAAAAGAAAATATTGAGTCTTACAAGATACCTTAAAATACAATTATTTACTTAATCCTAAAAATATTAAAGAGATAACAAATATTAGTGGAACTTCTGAAGTCGATCAGATGATCTCTAATGAAGCCTATGAATTTCATCATGGTAATTAAAAAGTCAGAGGCAGATGAAAGAAATGAAGAAAATCCAAAGCAATTGAAATTGAGTTCAAAACTCTTATTAATGAAGCAGTGTACTCTGCCAAAGAATAAACTGAAAAAAAAAACTCAGCTCTCTTCTCACAAACATTCTTCTGATACTTTTTTAATTCAATAAATCATTTGTAAGTTCCTATTAGGTAATCATGCCCTATGCCTAAGGCTGACTATTTAATAAGCCTAATAAGACAGTTCACATTGTATGTTGCCCAGTTTCTTGATGAATTTAAACTCATCATCTATTGAGTTTAGTTTTTAAAAATGAAAAGAAAAAAAGCATATGTTTGACATAGGAGATCAGAAAGTCTATTTAAAAGGTACTTTTCTGTGAAGGAAAATAACAGACTGGAAGAGAACAGACTATGCCTCATGATTGACAGCACTGTGCTTGGTGCAAAGGAACCAACTGTGCAGAAGACCGAGTATCTTTCCCCATGAAACTCACAACCTTAGAAATGAAACAGAGACTTGAACAACTGAACAAAGAAAAAAAGAACAAGTTGTAATAAATGCTTTTTTACCAGAAAAAAGCAGGTATGGAGGCCAAAATAATGGAAAGAGAGGCTGCTTAATATGACAGTAACAAGGGAAGATACCTGTTTTATTTCCTTTGTATAAAATGAATGTCCACAGTCTTCATCCTTTTTTATATGGGGTTCGTGGTTTTGTCATGTCAATTTGTAGAAGCTCTTTATATATTGACTCAATTAATTTTTGTCTGGGATATGTGTTGCAAAAAAAGTCCTCTAGTTTGATGTTCCTTTCGGCAATTTTGGCCATGCAGAAATAGTTTTCTTTTATGTAGTAAGTGCAATTTATTAATCTTTTGCTAATGATCCCTGATTTTTATCATAGTTGAGAAATCTTTCCTTATGATAACATTGTAAAGAATTCTCCATGATGTCTTCTAGGATTTTTATAGTTTATACTTAACATTTATATTAATGATCCATTTGGGAATTATACTAGTATAAAGTCTGAAGTATAGATCCATTTTCCCAGACGGGTAACCAGTTGGCACATCATTATTAACTGAAAAAAATTCATTTTTCTCATTGATATTATAAACTACTATGACTGGCATACTTCAGATGTAACCAAATTGGTCAATATGGTCAAATATGACCAAAATTTCTAAATAACCAAGGCTTAATCTATGTTTTAATATTTGGTGAGGCTAGTCCCACATCTTTACTCTCCTTTGAGTGAATTTTCCTAGCCATTCATGCTTGTATATTTTTTACACCAATTATCAATTAGCCTATCTAAATCCAAAATTATTCTGAGGGTATTTTTGTGAACATCACATTAAATTTATACAATGAATTTTTAAAAACTGACAAAACGCTGATATTTTCTATGGTGTATTATTCCAATTATTGAAGACTTCTGGGAACTTTAGAGGTCTTTCAAAAGTTTCGTTTTATTTTTTACCATCTAGAAATTTTGTTATCTTTATTTTCTATATTTTAAAACTTTTAGGTTGGATTTCCTCTTTTACAAGAGTTTAAGAGAGATCTTTTTAATTTGATGAAGTTGTTAAAATTTTTTTCTTTTGTTATTAACTTCTAGTTTTATTTCATCACAATTTTCCTTAGTACTGAGATGGTTGATTTCTGTTAACACTCCATAGCCACTTTAAAAGAAAGTATATGCTTCAATTTAAGAAAACACGTTATACATCATTTAGATCCACAATCATTATATACAAGGCCTTCTGTAGAGTCACATATTTTTGTCCTCTTGCTTTGTTATGAACTATGAAAGAAAATTAAAGTGTCTTACTCTAATATGCTTTTACTTTGGTTGTTATTGTTTTGTTCTATGAATAATGACATTATCCTATTGGTGCATAGATATATTTCACTTTTCACTGTCAATGACCCAATCCTTTAGAAATTTTTTGTTGAAGTTAATTTATCTATTTATTTGTTTGTTTTTTTGATATCTCTGAATGACACTATGTCTCAAAGGAATAATATTTCCTGAGTAGTGCATATTCAAAATAATTTGTTCTTGCCTTCATACTTGACAACTATTTACTGGTTATATAGGTTATAGGGTCACACTCTTTCTCTGAAGATTTTATAGGTGTTGTCCAGCATTCCCTGGGTTACAGAGTAGTTTAAGGTCACATTAATTTTTTTTCTTCTACAAGTGACTTCTCTCTTGGCACTGTTAAATTTACTACCTCTAAATTTAACCTGGTTATGTTCTTAAACTGACGGCTCTAGGACAATTTCTATTGGATTTGGCCTGCCTTTTCAACATGTAAATTCTCAAGTTTAATTTGTGGAAGTTCTCTTCATGTGAATCTTTAAATATTTGTTTTGTCACAGAATTTCCATTGTCTTTACTAGCAACTCCAATAATGTGTGCGATTGATTTCCATGCACAGCTACCTACCATTTTCTCTCTAAATCTTTTAAACTCTTTTAAAATTTATTTCATTATGTTCATTTTTCCCACATCCGTCCTCTTTCTTGGTCTTTGCTATGTTTTCAGCAATGTTTATTTTTTCATGTTCTCCTACTAACTTTGCCTTGATTTCTGCGTTTTCATTTGTCTATTTCTTGAATCTGTCCACTATTCACCTATCATCTCTTTTCTGAGCTCTTCTATTTTTTGCTTTGCACTAATCCTTCATGGACACACTTATTTCTTTAAGGTTTTAGTGTGCTTTATTTGTAAATTTATGGCATAATGTTCAGTAGCAATTTTTGTCTTTTGTGTGATCATGTTTTATTTTGTATCATGAGCTTTTGGGTTTTCTCATTTCATTACTTTTTTTTCCCTCATGATATTTTAAAAATATCTTGGGCTGGTCCCTTGTAGCGTATAGTATTGAAAGTTGTGAGTTTTTTCTGTACCAGCTATTTGCTGAGGATTCATACAAGAAAGCATCCAGAGACATGTTCCAGGATAACAGCAATTTTTCTCTAGATGTAGAGTTTTGTTTGTATTTTTATTTGCATGGTACATGTCCTCAGACAGTGGACACAGCAGATGTGTTGGTTTTCTTAATGAAAACACTCTTCTCCACTGCAGCTCTCTGCTGTTTTCTGAAACCAGGGCCTGTATTTTCACACGATTATCCCATCTCCACCACTGCTGAGACCCGAAGTGGGTCTGAGAAAGTTCCTCCCTCTGCTAGTTCACCCAATTTGTCCTGTTACAACGAAGGAGTTCAGACATGACCTCTTGTTGAAAAATGACTCTTGTAGCCATATAGCTCTGCCTTCTGTCTCCACTCTTGCTCGTCTCCACATCCTATGTCTGCTTTGGGCACACATCCTTCCTTCTGGGCGAGCTGGGATTTAGCAGTCTCCTAGTCTCAGCAAACACAGCAATTCACATTTATCTTTCATTCACCTGCTGATTGGATAATTTCCTGATATAGGAAGCGATAATGTGACTTTAAACTACCACTTTAATGACTTACTCATATTTGACTTGAGGAATTGAGTGCGAAGTACTAGGAGATGAGGGGAGCCATCCCAGTTGTGTCTGGCACGACACAAATACATGCAATTACTTGACTGTGTCCTCCGCACTATAGCCCAGCACACGGGGTACTGCTGTCTTCATCTCACTAATGAACAGCATAGCCCACCTTTCAATCTGGATCTGTCTGACTCTGAAGCTTATGATCTTTACTCTGAACCACACTCAAATCAATTCCTATGCTCCAAAGATAATTTTTAAATGTTTAGTTGTTGTGGAAACAAAATAATTCCTGATTGATTAGACTGTGGCATTATTTCTTTGTTTTGGAATTAAATGTCATTAGTCTCCTCCAAATATTTTTTTCCAACCACTGGTTACATATAGGAGGAAAACTTTCAGAACAGAAATGGTTGCATGTTATTAAGGACTGGACTTCCTAAACTGTAAAACCACAAAGCCCAACATAACACAACCAATATGCTGTTTGGTTTTGTCCCCTAAGCAACTGACCAAACAGTACTACAAATCTGTCTGCCAATGGATTTGACAACGATTAAGAATGTTGATAGATCCCCTACCTAAAAAAATAAACTTCAAATCAACATAACATAAATAATAAACACATGAATTCAAGGGACAGACATTTGAGAGTAAGATTGCAGATCACTTTGGGCAGAATTATAATTATGCCATGTATGGTTTGAGCTTGCTACATTTAAGAGAACTCCAAACATTTATTTCAAACAGTCATAGATAGAAATTAGTGATTGCTACCATGCTTTTCAAAACAAACACTGCACAAATATTTTTTTCAAAATGAAATTTTACTAAAAGTTTTAGCAAATATACCCTAAAGACAGCACTAAAACAAGACACAATAGAAAGAGCACAGTACTTCAAGTCAATACCTGTGTTTGGAATGGATTTGGACAAGCTACTTAACTCTCTATACTTCAGTGCATGCCCTGGGTATAAAACAGAATAGCACAGATCCTAACACATGGTAGATGCTTGGTAAGTACTGAATCTACATAATGTGATGAACAATCTACTTTCCTCCTTTCTGTTGCATTAAGATCTAATGTAATGATGACACTAAAATTTTTTCTCAAGGGTGCTGTGACAGTGTAATTAGCCTTAGACAACAGAGCTGTACTTACTTGTTTACCTCTGGCCCCAAGAGTTAAATTTAGGGCTGTTAGAATGTTTCCTATACTATTTTAGTTTTTTAACAAAATAGCTCAGATGGAACAAAAAAGCTTGAAAGAAAGCCATAGGCGATTGAATAAAACATACATCAACACCGATTTTGGCTTTGCTGTGTACTGGCTATAGCAGGTTGTCCAGTATATTTGAGCCTCAGTGTCCTTCCCTGTGAAAATCTTGATAGATCTGGAAACACATGTAAAATGATGTATGTAGCAGGCCTTCAAGAAAAGGGAGACCCTTCTCCCTGAGAATTCCATCAGGCTTTGTAGGACCACTTGTGCTTACAATGTACGTGACCCGCGTGTGTGTGTGCTCACCACCAGGGCCTTGCCAGAGCCTAGCCAATAGCCAGCTTTAATACACAAGTGGTTATTTGTCTCCTATCAGAGGGCACCGCATAGCTCGCCAAGGCACCATGTTTTGTTGGATTACACAACTTGAAAATTCTCAGTTTTTGCATCCTCTGATCCCCCAAAACCTACAATTTAGTCAGAAGATAAACATGAATCATATAAGTACAAAAAAGACTTTGTGAGATAAGTACTGTACAAGAAAGCCACGGGAGTTTAGAGAAAGATATTGTTTTAGTGTGAGGCAATAAGCACCAAGAGGGGTTACATGGCATTTGAAGGAGTAAGAATGGGCGTCGATCCTGCTCAGCTACCTACCAGCCACACAAACCACCGGGCAACTCGCTTAAATACTACATACTGTGATATTTGATATTTTCATGAGCTTCAGATTTCTCATCTTTAGAACAGACTTTCCCAGGGTTGTGGAGAGGAAGAAGCAAACTGAGCATAAAGCCCAACACCCAGAACATGTGTGCTGATGATGGCATCATTAGTCACCATCTAAGTCACACAGCAAACACAGAACATACTTAGGTGGATCCTCATTTATATTAAAGATACACTGTTTCAGTTTCCCATAAAAAGTTGATAAAAATAATAAAACAAACAACAAAACTCTACTTGCCATCAGTTCCAAGGTTCTCAGATATGCTTGGAAGGAATAAGAAATAGAAATAGTAGCACAGTAAACCAATAAAGATGTAACAACACACTTGATTGCACTATGAACCTAGGTAATTTAATTACTTGTTTCTAGAAGTCTGGATTGTTTCAGTTTTGAATTCAAACTGCTGCCTCTTGTTTAAATTTCAGCTCCTAAATTAGAAATAAGAAGAAATAAGGAAAGACATACAAATCCTTTGGGTAGTTTGTTTTTCCAGAGCAGGATATTTTATTTCACTCTATCATCTGGCATTTGGTCATGTGAACAACTCAGTGGAGCTGACTTAACTTTCACTAAAACCACAAAGCCAAGAAACGGCCCTCTGGGAGGCTCAGGACCAAGTGGTCATAAAAATAAGTACCGCTGCCAGAAATCTGTAGGCCACATCAAATCTGAGGCAACCAATTCTGAGGCAGTATCAAAATTGTAGTCATTTGAAACAACCAAAAAAACCCAAAACAACAGAAATATCTATCTGTACTTATTGCTATGAAGTTAACATTAGTGCCCTGCCTCAAATTCCTGAGGACAATTATTTCACACACTGCCCATACTTTTACACGTATTTTCCATGTTTGCTTTGGATACAACAGGAAGCTCATGAAAATATCAGTACACACAGGTTTAAATTTTTGCTGATGATTGTGGGAAAAAAAAGAACCATCTTTTTCCATAAAATAATTATCTTCTCTCAAGATAAGAATGCATTGTTCCAGAGAAATTATCATACCTTATCAAAGTTTTCTACTTCAGGGTAAAAATTTTTGATGTCTAATAGAAGATAATAAAATAAATAATGAGGCCCATGTATCAGTTTCAATAATATTTTGGAATGATATCAATTCCTTAATTAAATATTCATGATGCAATGTGTGAAAAAAGTGAAAGACAAAACAAAGAAAAGTGAGATCAATGAAAGGAGGGAAGAAAGAGATAGGAGACAAATTAAATATATTAAATTTTAACAGTGATATTGTTAGAATTTTGCTGATTTTATTTTGCTGTTTAGAAATGCTTTCATAAACAAAAAACCTGAAATCTGAAGTATTCTCTGTCAAATAAAATAACTGCTGCCCATAACATTGATGTTTTCCCAAAAAATCTACCAATCTTTAAAATATGATTTCATAAATGAGGAGTCCTATATTTTCAGCAAGAATATTACTCACTGTGGATGCATTAACTCTTGCCAGCAAGACTCAGTGTATCACTGCATCTCATAAAACTGATTGAACAACAGAGCAAATATAATTTTTTTTAATTTGACCTTTTAGTTCAAAATACTTATTGGCAATAAGAATGCCCTCTTAGATACTGGATTCAATTGAGAACACATTAATGCAGCCTGTGTGAAGAAAGGCTTGATTTAATTTACGCTGAACATTACCGAATCCTTCAAGTTAGTAAGAGAACACGGCCAGCCAGGAGGAACTACAACACCCATGTCAGAGTTGGGGCTGGCAGGTCCCCCAAGTTCAGTGTCTTTACTGCTTCATCTCCAGTGAGCTACCAGAAAGGGGTGGAAGCTTTAGGAGGAAAGGCCTAATGGGAGGTCTTTAGGTCATTGAGTGTGTGTCCTTGAAGGGGACAATAGGACCCCAGTTCCTTCTTCTTTCTCTCCTTCACTTACTGGTCACAAGGTGGGCGGTTCTGCTCTGTGACATACTTCCACTATGACGCGTTATCTCACCACAGGCTCAAAGCAACAAAGCCAGCTCATGAGGTTTCAGCCTCATGTGCTGAAACTCTAAAACTGTGAGCCAAAACAAACCTCCTCTCTTTGTAAGTTAATTATCTCAGGTATTTGTTACAATGATGGAAAGCTGACTAACAAGTCAGTTATGTTTGGGCCTCCTAGTTTCCTGGTAGGATGGAAAACATAACACTTATTTTTTTAAGACTACTCTTTTTTTTTTTTTTTTGGTACTGGAAATTGAACTCAGGGGCACTCGACCACTGAGCCACATCTCCAGCCCTATTTTTGTGTTTTATGTAGAGACAGGGTCTCACTGAGTTGCTTAGCGCCTCGCCATTGCTGAGGCTGGCTTTGAACTCGCGATTCTCCTGTCTCAGCCTCCCTAAGTGCTGGGATTACAGGCTTGAGCCACTGCGCCCAGCTAAGACTACTCTTTTGAGCAGTTTTAGGTTCACAGCAAAATTGAAAAGAAGGCATTGAGATTTTCCACATATGCACCCACATATTCATAGCCTCCCCTAATATCAACATCCCCACCGAAGTGGTACATTTATCACAAATGATGAACACACACTGACAGATCATAATTACCCAAAGTCATCATTTTCTTGGTATCATACATTCTATGAGTTTGGATGATGTAAAATGACATGTATCTACCATTATAGTATCAGGAGAGCCTGAAGTCTCCCCAAGCTGAACTAGCATGAGAGGACCATGGGCAGTCCTTGCTACTAAAATATTCTCCTCAGCTTAAAAAGTAAGATACAACAAGATTGGCCCAATAGCTCTCAGCAAGGCAGAAAAAGCTGAGCTGGACCAGTGCTGAAACAGTGCATACACAGATTACAACTAGCATCTGGCTTTCATGCATTTTATAAAGAAATTGCTTTCTGGAAAGTTGATTTGGTTGCAAGAGTTATATGTATTGATTCTGGGAAAAGAAATCATCCACTGATGTTGGAAACTCAGGAGGGATTACAGTATCCTACCTCTAAGCTTAATTAGCATTTATTAGTTTTTACTAATATATGACAGAATGTTTCCTAAAACCTTTTTACCCATAAAATTTCATTTTCCTGAGATCAAACATGTCAAACACCTAATGACATATAGTTACTATAAATTTAAATGAGAGAAAACAAAACTTGGAGCTAACTTCTTTAGAATTCTCTTCAATGTATGTATATTTAGTTAAGTTATGCCAAAGAATGCAATCCTTTATATCCATGGTCTCTGCAGTGAAATGCACATAACCCAAAAGGGTACACAAGAATATCTGCTTGAAAAAACTTCTCCTCCTGTTGACTTATTTTCAACTACTTATAACATTTTTGTTTTAAAACTGACATAATTTATTAGAACAACAGCATGCATGTGATTTATAAGTTAATACACATATGTTACAGATACTAAATATTTTTATCAATAGTGTTTAATTTAAAAAATTTGAAATTAGGTGATCAGAACTATTGAAAGAAATTTTCTATATAAAAAGTTCATATGCAAAAATAAATGTGCTATTCTTCACCTGAGTGAATGTATTTATTCAGCTTAAGGAAGTAGCTGGTCCATTTCACTTGTACTTTATGAAAAGCACTTTGTAGTCTGAAAATATTGCTATATATATAGCATTAATACATCATATATTCCACTGACATTGTTTCCCACAAAGTATTCTCTAATGAGTCCAATGCTTTTGGTTAATGGCCTGAAGCTTGATTTTAATCATACCCATCCCGTAAATCCCAAACTGCAAAGAATAACAAGCGCAATTTTAAAATTTACTAAAATAAACTATTTTACCATTTTAAAATTTACAATTTGTACCCTTATATGACTCAAAGAAAACAGCTTTAATTTCAGAGAGAGACTACTTTGAAACTAAAATCACTGTGAACCAAGTCTTTCACTTCTAAGTAGTTCGATCTGGACTGGTTGCTCAACTGTTCTACCAAGACTATCTATTGCTTGGGGCTGCCTCAGCATCAGATTGTAAATCCTACTTTAAAGAACATGAAGGAGGCTTTTTCGCAACGGGTTTGCCGCCAGAACACAGGTGTCGTGAAAACCACTGCTAAATCAAAGCCAAAATGGGAAAGGAAAAGACTCACATCAACATCGTTATCATCGGACACGTAGATTCGGGCAAGTCTACCACCACTGGCCATCTGATCTACAAATGTGGTGGAATCGACAAAAGAACCATTGAAAAATTCGAGAAGGAAGCTGCTGAGATGGGAAAGGGCTCCTTCAAGTATGCCTGGGTCTTAGATAAACTGAAAGCTGAGCGTGAGCGTGGTATCACCATTGACATCTCCTTGTGGAAATTTGAGACCAGCAAGTATTACGTGACTA
>CM053410.1:74815112-74881089 GCA_028644305.1 Xerus rutilus
GAACCTCTTAATAACTTCATGAGTATAAGTTTTCTGGTTAGGAATTTAGTTGAAGGAAAACTGGGAGGGATCTTAAGTACCTAGTGAATATCTGGGAGGGCTGTATTGATTACAACACTTGGTTAGGGTAGAAAAATAACTTTGTAATTTACTTTAGAGGGCCAAATCCTGTAATATTAAAGGCTGTTAACTTCTGAAAAAAAAAAAAAAAAAAAAAGAACATGAAGGAGGAATACCCCAGGTAACAAAATGGGTAAATAGAATCCAGTTCTAAACACTACATGGCCCCACTAAAAATGGAGTTAGTGTCCTTCAGAGAGGTGGCCCAAGTAAAATGAAAAAGAAGGCTAATCATTTGGGAACGAGGCCACTGAGCCTATTTTGTTTCTTGGAGGATAAGAACAAAGCAACCTGGGAGATCACATTCACACTGGCCCTTGCTGACAGTTTCCAGTCAAAGGCAAACAGCATGCACATATTCGTCAGGAATGTTGGCAAGTGGTTCGTGAAAACCTTCACCTCTTATCATACTTCATTGTGCTCTTTCCTTCCCACTAACTCCTTTACTTCCTGCCCCTTCTGTTTTTGTTTTGTTTTTTCCTTCTCCTATGCCTTGCTGCACTTTAAGAAGTCATTAAACATGCTATATGACGTGGTATATTGTTAGTAAGAGGAACATAATACTACATTCCAGGATGCTGGTCGGTGTTCATAAGACCGAGCTTTCCTATTGACTTTGTCACTGTGGAAAGACCCAGTGGGTTCAAACAAATCCCCTCATTTGTTTTGGGCTTATGGTTTTTAGGTTATCTGGGGCGATTCATTATAGGATGGCTTCTTTCTCTGATTCTTTCCAAACAACAAAATAAGAATATTTTTTAAAGTAAAACATTGAAAATTATAAGGAGTTAGGAGAAAATCATTGTAACCAGAGAAGGAGTAGTAAAATCACTGAAAAGCCAGTGACGATTACAGTACAAAACCAGCCCAGTGGAAGAAGATATTGTTCTCCAATATCGGACTAAATCGTGTTTTAGTTTCTGAAAAAACATACAAAAAAAGGCAGATTTTTGCAATATCAGAGAACTTACAGGAAGTGGCAAATGTAACAGAAAATGATAAATAGAAAAAAAATTGTGATTTGTTTTTTTCCAAAAAGGAAAGAGGAAGACTAACTCCATTCTGGAAAGCATATGTGAACTGGTAAACTTACCTTCAAATTCAATAAAATGTCTGAAAGGTCTCGAATATTTAGAAAAAGACATAGTTGCATATAATTAAAAAAACAAAATACAGCAAAAGAGGTGCAGCATCTTTTTCAAACCTGGCTTCCATAGGGATAGATCAAGGAACCACGTAATGTAGCTCACATTCAGCAAAAATTTGGTGGAGTTACTAAAATTATTCATGCTCAATGAGATGGAAATTTGAACCCAATGAAAGGTTTTTAAAAATGAAATTTAGGATAAGTTTTACATTTAGGTATTCAAAAGTAAAGAATGGGGTTAAGCTGGGGTCATTCATTTACTCATCTAACTACTTACTGGACACATTTTAATTCTATGAAGAATATACTCAGACTTTAGCCAACTAAAGTCTTTCTGCCAGTTAATGTGAGACCACCAACAAAAAAGGGCTAAAAATCTGAGAGCTAATAAGAATAAATATTATGTTATATCAAGGAGAACAAGATCTCACGCTATTCCGATCTACTCAGTTTACATCTGGAGAATTTTATGCCATTATACCCTTCGAAAGAGACAGTGACCAATTGGAGTGTATCTAATAAAAAGAGCTAGCAGGTTTTGACACATTTTAATTCAGACACCAATATGCATATGAATAGTGAGAACAAGATAATCCTGGCCAAACACAGCCATGTCATTCAGGAAGAAAAGAACTTCAGCCAAGGCACAAAAGAAATAAACAGATGTTAACTCAAAATAATGAAGAATTTTCTAATAATTAGGATTGCAATAGGATGAGCCCATACTCGGTCACTCCAAGGACTTAAGGGCATCTTAGGAAACCAACTTCAAGGATGCTATAGTGGGACATGGAATGACTGAATAATTGATTGATTCATTCTTGAAATCAAAGATAATCACTGTGCAGTTAAAGAGCACGAAAGTGCAGATGCAGATAGAGGTTCACCTGCTGCAAAGACGCGGGAAGCTGAGGAAAAGTTTCTGAGGTCTAGAGGAAATAAAAAATGATCTGAGATTTGAAGGAAGTGTTAGGCTTAGCCAAATGCAGGAGATGGATAGTTGGTGGAGGGAGGAGGGAAGAAAACAATTATGGGTAAAAGCAGCTATCTGAGAGGGATTGTTAAGTATATCCTCTGCTTAATACTATGCAGCCATGCCCTGAAGTTTCCACACGTTGTTGCTCCAACTGTCCGTTGGCCAAGATGCATCCCTTCCATGACTGCCTATTGCTACCCACACCTCTTTAAGGGCCAAGCTGAATGTCCCTTAGCCCTAGGGAGCTCAGTACTTCTACTCCTGCTTCGTGGCCAGAATGATTTCACTTGCTATGTGGACCGACAGCCCCTGTGGACATTCTACTTTGTCTTTGCACACACATAACATGCCTTCCTTCTGGATTCTGCTGGATGAGGAAAGAAGAGTCTCGCATTCATTTTTGTTTCTCCCATGACACTTCCTAAAACATCTTGCACAGAACAGTCTTTTAGCAAACGGATTTATTTAACTTATGCACAAATATTTCTGAGTTTCTACTATGTGCCAAGCACTATTCTAGACACTAAAGATGCAGTAATGGCAGGGGAAAAACATTACAACAGGAGTCCCTGCCCTCATGAAGCTTCCACTAGGGGTGCAGAGAGAAGTCTAAGCAATAGACCAGAAGAAATCCAGCAGCTTCAAGGATGCCCTGCAGTCAGAAAACAGAGCCCACAATTTGGAAGGAAATACATCAGCCTCTGAGAAGAAAGTACTATGTGTTTTCTTTCATGTGTGGAAGCTAGAGAAAAAAACAAGCAACAACAAAGGGGCTCCATGAAATAAGAAGAGAGATCAGTGGGGAGGAAGAAGAAGATGGGAGAGAGAAGGCATTGGGGAAATACTAGGGAGTGAAATTGATTAAATTATGCTTTTATGTATGTACAAATATGCCACAATAAAATCTACCACTCTGTATAATTAATATGCACCGATTGAAAATGTGCATTAATATTTAAAAATAAACAAATAAATAAAATGGCAATGAAAGTTTCTTAAAAACACACTGCTGTCAGCCATCACCACATATAGCAGTCAGCACTGAAGTCCTCGCCACTTTCCACTTCATTCTATCTCCCAGCTTTCCCCCAACCAGACCCAAGGATGTATCCGATGCCAGGCGCTCACCCTAATGGAGTTTCCAAACACATGAAATGCTCAGACAAGAAGTACTTAAAAGACTCGTCCCCCACGATGGGGCATGTCGTACTGAGTCACTCTTTCTGCTAGGATGTTACCCAATACTGACCACTGGTTTTTCCATGTTATGTTCCAAGCTGCCTTTACTGCTAATCAGATACAGCTGCCATTAGCATATGAAAGTCAACTTCATTATCAAAAACGTGTCCTGTGATGGGCAGAGAAGAGATAAATAATGGTTTTCATCTCTTTTCCTCTATCTGTTAAATTGATATATATTGGGAGGTCTCGATGGGAAGAGCACTCTACAAGAGACTTGAAAGCTGTAATCTGGCTGTGGCTATGGCATTCTGGCTTATACCATTTCCAAAAAAGTGTCCCAGAAAATACTGAAAGTAGTCACCTGAGTACTTCAAGATATAATGACTCCTTTTCAAACATAAAAGTGGCAGAAGGAGATAACTATATATATAGTCAGTGCAGCACATGGATTGATGGGTCTGTGTTGGTGACTGCCTGTAATTTGCTCCTCTTGAGTCTCTCAACCTTCCATTCTGACCAGCTGGTAATACGTCCTATGATGAGAGTAACATGCCTGGTCTTAGGAAAAATGAAAAATTGATTTTTTTCCAGCTTAAGGCAAAAGAATTTTTCACTTTACTGATCCCGATTTATGCTTATGTCAAACTTAGGCCATGAATTCTTGTCTGGATTCTGGCCCCGGGACCATTCTTTACATAGTCTCATAGATAAAAATATCACTAAAAAAAAAAGCATTATCACAAGTTATGGAGTATACAGTGACATTTAAAATCATGAGAAACAAATCAAGCTAATGTTCAGCAATAAAAAATAGTGAATATTTTAACAAGGAATTCTAGCCATCTGCACGTCTTTAGGTGGTCAAGTTGGGAGCAGAGACAATGTGTGAAAATAGCAATAACTTCAAAACCAAAAGCTGTTGTCATGGATAACCAGGTTGGGTAAAGCCTAATGGTACTGTCCTTAGTTATACTTACTATGTAAGTCAGTTTTGCAGCACTGTAACAAATAACTGACATAATCAATTTAAAGAGAGAAAAGGTTTATTTGGCTCAGTGTTGGAGGTTCCAGTCCATGATTCGTGGGCCTGTGGCTAGGTACCCCATCATGGTGGGCAGAAGTGCATGGTAGAGTAAAAACTGCTCATCTTTGTGGCCAGGAAACAAAATGGAGGAAGAGAAAGGGGGCTGAGGTCCAACTATCTCCTTCAAGGGCATGTTCCCATTTATCCAACTTCCTTCTATTAAGCCCATCTTCTTAAAGATTCCACTACCTCCCAATAGTGCCAATCTAGGGACCAAGCCTTTAATACATAAAACTTTAGGGAACACTTATGATCCAAACTGTAACATTTATGTTCATGAATTAGTGTGCATGCATTTTCAAAATCAGAAGAGAACTTATATATTTCATTTTAATGGCTAATTTTTATTGCTGAACACACTAAAATAGGTCATTTTTTCTCTAGGTAGCAGAGTCAACCAAAACTGCTGATATTAAGACCTAGACCTTTTGGTTTGATATTTTTAACACTAACTAGCAAACTTACCTCGATAGCAAATATTACACATAACAGAAGTAGAGATTTTGAAATTCCTATTCAATATAAATACATTCTTTAATTCAACAAAGGCAGCATGAATGATAAAAACTGGTGTGCATTTATAAGAATCCTACATGACTGAGGTACTTACAATCCTACTTTAAAAAGGGGGGGGATGACTTGTATAATTTGTAAATAGTTGACACACCAATCTTTATGTAAAAAATTAAATTTTAGGACTTGAGAAATTTCTCCTAACAATTATGGTCAAACACAAAAGTGGTATACGTCTTATCCCCTCATAAATATGTCAGATGATATGTCTTAAAGGTTAATTAGATCATTCTTAGAACATGGATCTTCAAAATTATGTAGTTAATACATTTGAGTGATTCAATGATTCATTATATACATACATACATATATAAAGCTCTTAGTTACCATTGGCATCAAGAATATTTTTCTTGTTTAACCAATAAGATTATTCACTTCCTCCTTTTTAGCAAGTAATATTGACTTATTTTTACCCCCACAACCCTGAAATTAAATTTAAACATTAAATTAATTTAAACATCAAATGCAACAATATAACTAAAAGATGACCTCCTGAGAAACAACAGGTCAGAAAAATGAAAAAGATGGCTTCATTGCCAAGTGGCTCCTCAATGGATAACTAACCAAATATCACTAAACACCAAATTTGTCTTCTAGTGATTAGGCTGAGTTATTGTTTAAGAAAAGCATGAAAGGGGCTGGGGTTGTAGCTCAGTGGTAGAGCGCTTGCCTTGCATGAGTGAGGCACTGGGTTTGATCCTCAGCACCATATAAAAATAAATAAATAAAGGTACTGTATTCATCTACAACTAAAAAATATCTTTAAAAAGCATGAAAGCAGATATTCATCTTCAATTGTATGCAAATAGGTCAGAGAGTAATTCTTCATAAGAGTTCACTTTTGTCTAGTATTGTTTATGATTATGAAAATCAGCACACACTCGGAAGTACTTCTCTGCCCCTGTCCCTAGCACTATTTTTCAGTTCTATGATACACTGATGTTCAGAAAAATAATCTATTTAAAAGGCAAGGGAGCCAGGCACAGTGTTGCATGTCTGTAATCCCAGTAACTCGGGAGGCTGAAGCAGGAGGATCACAAGTTCAAAGCCAGCTTCAGCAACATAGAGAGGCCCTAAGTAACTCAACAAGACCCTGTCCCTAAGTAAAAATAAAATATAAAAAAGGGCTGGGAATGTGGCTCAGTGGTTAAGCCCCTCTGGGTTCAATCCTTGGTACAAAAAAAAAAAAAGGCAAGGGATTAAACATTTTAGATAGTGACTATGGTCATCAGCAACTGCTTCAAGAGTAGCTCATGCAAGTACCATTTTAAAGGAAGATGACTCAAATTTAAAGGTCTCTCCCATTTTCAAGTTGTCATATTCTGTCTCTGTCTCTCTTTGAATCAGAGAATACACTTGACTATTCATCACTAAAACTTATTTTTTTACATTTTATAATTCCACTTTATCAGAGAAAAACAATACTATTCTTTTAGAAGTAAATAAGAATATGCCACAGAGTACAAGTGACATGTAAATGAAGCATGCTTACATGAACAAACATCATAAAAAATCCCACTCAAGTTTTCTTGATGTCCTTGAGTGGACTCCACATCTTGTATGTCCATTATTTCTTCACTATTTCTCCAAGATGAGTCTAAACTCAGCCTTCCAGTGACTTCTATTTCAGCTCCTGGTGTATTTTGTTAGTACATATTCAAGGAAAATCAAATGTAATCTAGTAAAATTCTAACTGCATGACAGGGCTCAAGTCCAAAAATAAATGCAAAAGAGTAAAAAACAAAATCATTAAACTCCAAATTATGGATCTACTACATATGTAATTTCATATATATGCTTCATGCCACAAGATAGAAAACTCTTCATAAAATTGTTGACAGGATTGTGATTCTACCACCTTGAGTCACCCCTCTGGAAGACTCCATTTGTTATTCAGCATTGGAACACAGCGCCACCTGCTGGTACTTCTAGATCAGCCAATGTTACAAGCCTTTTGTTAGCTAGGGAGTCTTACCAACCAAGTTTGCTTTTATTCAAAACCGACCTAAAGGCTCTTGTGGCAGTAATCTTTTACAAGAGTAATTAGAATTCTATTTTGATTAAAATTTGTTCTGGGGATAAATTAAATGGAAATGTCTCTACTATTATATTGTTTCTCTTCAAGAAAACACAATTCACTACTATCTCATGTTGTCTTTGATGACTAGAAAAATTCAAGAAGTGGCAGTATAACTTGCTTATATTTTTACATTTTTAACCAGATCAGCAAATAACATGTCAGTAATTTACTCTGTTCCAATGGACCCATTTTTTATTTTAATGAATAAACCAAAATCATGGAAATAATTATCCACCTATTCATTCATTCATTCATTCATTCATTCATTCACAAAAATCAATTGAGTACCTATTTTGGGTCAAGTCCCATGTGAGCCTATGAAAATGGACCTGAGCAAAGCAGACACGGAGTTGATGGTATAGTGATGGAAAAAACATTGTACAAGTTGTCAGGTTGTCATTATCGCTTCAATCAGATACACTGAGGAAATGATCAGGAAATGTTCTCATGAGGAAAGCATCTGAACACTGTATTCATTACACTAGTGGAGAAAACTCATGATAGTTTCCTCTGAAATCACAATATTATATACTGGGAAATATCATGCTATATATTTTCTCACATTAAAAGGGGGTTAGGTCTTATTTTCACCTTATTATGATGCATACTAATGAAGGAATATGGGGGATTGTATATACATGTATGCATATTCCAAGAAAATGTCAAGATTTGGATAATTAAGAACAAGCAAGCAGTTTAGTGGATGACTAAGTTGCCAAAATCACATTCAATAATTCAATGAATTTTTCAATTATTCTTACTTCATGTATAATATAGCAATGGATATAGCAACTAATATCTGTACTAAATATTTACCTTGAAAAACTTACAAAGTCAGCCTGATAAATGTGAAGCAGATCACATATACAATTTTTACTTCTCAGATATCAAGTATTAGGTTTTATGTAACTGAAGGAAAACCAGAGAATCTGACAAGCTAAAAGGCATGTCAAATAAGAAATCATTTAAAATTCTTCTTGGCAATTCACTTCTTTTGTTAAAGAAACTGATTCAGTAAGCCAAAATTTATTCATTTTTCCAACTCTATTCATTTTCAGGAAACTTTGTGTTCTCCATTGATTTAAGTGTGTGTGTGTATGTGTGTGTGTGTCTGAGGATGCACGCACACGCACAAGCACTTCCGTTAACTTTTTCAAAACACGCCCAATAAAACACTAAAATTAATCTTTCAGTAAAAAAAAACAAAATTCAGTGAGAGGAAATCAGTCAAATAATCTAGACAGATCATAGCAGCAATCTGTTTTCTTTTTATCATTACAGTCCTTCCCTAAAAAAGATTTTAAGAAAAACAAAACTATTAAGCAGAGGTAAATCTTTTAAAATCAACCTCCTGCAACAACTGTGTGCTACCTCAAGATGGGCCAAGTTGGTTACTAAAAGCTGAGAATTCTGGGGCTCTATTTCACAGAGTCTGCCTCAAACTGAGAAGGGATGACTTCTGTAAACATTACCAACATCTGCCTCCAGTTTTCTATAACTTCACCATTCTTAAAGAAATGCCCTAGAAAGTAGTTCATCTCATTAACTGAGGCAATCTCAAACTATCTAACAAACATTACAAAGAAAAATGTGCAAAGGTCATCATATCAAGGGGGAAGGTGCCACAGTCAGGTAAGCTCATAAAGAGTTTCTTACCATTTTTGTTAAAACCATCCATTGAAGGCACATGCATACGTGTCTGTCTAATTTAGAGCAGGCAAGAGAGAGAACATGGTCTTTTCTATCTGTCCCCTCACTATAAAACCAGATCAATGAGAAAAACAGATAGTATAAGCACACCCTCACAAACTCCTATCAAAAGCATGTTTCCCCACTTGGGCTGCCTGAGGCATGGAGAATGGCCTAAATAAATGTATTAAGTTTTCATACCCTAAATAAATGTATTAAGTTCAGATGTTGGAGAACACTCAGGAAGGATGGGCACATGCACTTCCTCATGTAGGCTGTATAAGAGAATCTGTCCTGTTCCTCTAATAGTCGCCTCTTTTTAAATTTAAAATGACTTTTTTTTCTTTAAGTGTTTTTTTTCCAAAATTCTTCAAGACCGCTCCCACCTGAAGTCCTAAATGTGAGGATGTGTGGAAATGAAATAAACAAATAGACTAAAAGTTCACAGATACACAAAAATGTGAGATTGAATTTCACGACAATTGAAAAACATTCTGTGACATACTTAACTTGTTTGAGAGATTGGGGGTGTGGGGTGGGTTTGTTTTTTATTAAGCAAATGCAGATGTTGGGAGAAAACGTTTAGATTTTTGACACTGTTCTTTGCTAACAGAATTGCCAAATGTTTTCCATAAGCAAACAATGTTGAAATGTCTGAATGTTTGTTTCATAAAACCACCACCCAGATGAACTTCGAAAAATGGAATTCACCAACTTACTGTTAATGAACTTAGGTATTTGATATTTCTGATCAATATTTCTTTGTGCAACTTTTCATTTCTTTTCCATACACTATAAATTTTAGTAATTATGAGAAGAATTCATGGTATTCCCTTGTTGTGTACACTGTAGCTACACACACACAGTTGGTATTTATCCAATTATCACTTTTTGGGAGCACATTTAAAGTTTTGGATAACTAAGTATGGGTTGAAATAGTCTATGTTACTATGTACAGCAGTTTGGATCCATCTTACAGAATGGGCAAGACTACCTGTATTGAAGTATTCACTGTCAAATCAGAAAAAAGCATTCAACAAATAAAACACTGAAGCAGGTCTTCTCATTTTTGAGTCTCACTTTAAGTCATTACTGGTGTCTGTGGATTGTTTTCCCTAGTGATTTTTTTTTCTTTTTAAAGTTAAAATATTTATTGATTATATTCCTGTTTCATTTCCCACACTGTCTATACAAAACACAAAACTGCCCCAATCATTGAGGAAAACTCTACATTTAGTTATAATGCAGCTGCCCCATTTAAATACTAAGACACTAGTTATCAGTGGAAAGATTGACAGATGTAAAGGGATCAGGTTAAAGAATTTAACTCCAGAATGTCTCCTTCTTATTCTATTTAATAGTGTGAAGAAGGCTCACATAAGTCAGAGCCTTTCTCATTTTCTAGTGATATATCCAAAGTGTTAAGAGATCACTTGTAACTGGAAATAATTCCTGGAAGGAGTGTCTCATCAAGTTTCTATCTCCTCACCTTTCATCTTCTGAGTAGAAAAGATGAACAACAAGTAGAGCCAAAGGAATCACAGATTACAGAATAAATATTGATACCAAGGAGAGAAAAAATGTTATAAAGATGACCTAAACTCTCTAACAGTTTGAAGTTTCTGGTGGGTAATGGAGTTTGAATTAATTCACAAAGTATCTTAAGCCTTTCAGAGTGGTGAGTAGTAACAAAGTAACTCACTAAATCTAGTAAGTGTAGACAGGATCTAAATACTTTTGTAGTACTTCATCCCTGGCTGATCCTAACAACCATATATCAAAAAGTATCTTAAGATCCTACTCACTATGATTTCCAGAAATGTCAACTAAAGAAAGCAAGTATCACCTTTTAATCACTATTATCTTCGTATCTTATCACCCAACTGAATACACAATACATAGTAAAAATTCCAGTAATATTAAATATATATATCACCAGAAAGTCCTAGGCATAACATATAGTTATATTATATCACATATATAATCACATGTATGTGTATATATACATTCATCTCTAATGAAATAGGAAGACAGCATATTTTATAAATCACAAGTATCTCAAAGACTCTTATTAAAAGCATATTAAAAGAGAGTATTTCAAAATTAAAATTATTGGGGGAACATACCACAATCTGTTTTCCAGAGAACAGCCTTAGTCTCCAGCCTCGTCTGTAAAATGGGATTTTTACTATGGTGAAGGAAAATATTTGGCCTCTAGCTCACTCTTAGACATATGTTAAGAATGAAAGAGATGTTAATAAAGTGCTTATATGTCCTCCGGGAGAAAATGCTACACTGAGTACTATCATAAGGTAAGTCCAAACTTAATTTGACAAAAGGTAATTACCCATTTGAATCCTCTGGCCCTGGATCACAGAGAAGGGTGGATAAAGTAACCTTGAACAAGTGGTCTGGTATAAATTAATAGCTCTCCATTCCAAAGGGCTGATCCATTACGTACTGCCTATTGCTATTTCCCTTCTGAATACTTTTGACTCTGTGAGAGTTGCCCAGAGATCCATGCTGGATGCCATCACATCATTAACAGTCAAAGAAAGAAATATTGATCTGCCAAGAAAATGGAACAATGACTTCTCATATCATTCAGATGCCTGAGGAGCAGCAAAAATAAGACACACTATGAAGGATTCCCTTATTTCACAGTTTATCGAGTTGCAAAGATCAAAATACAATATGAAACACAGTTGTAGATTTATTCCCACAGAAAGAAAAATCTGTGTGAAGCACCACAACCATTCTGAAATTTAATAAAGAGTCCACACACGGGGCAATAATGAAGACAAATCAGAGATGATATCCTGCATTGTGATTTTTCAATTAATTATTTTTATAATTATTGGGACATTTCAGAACAAAGCAGAACTCTCTCTACATCCAAAAATTAGATCAGAAAGTTCCATGCCTTGAATGTTCTTAAAGAAGAATATTTCTGTCCCTTATTTTTCTAAATATAATATTTCCAAAATATTGACTCTTTGAGGAAATTAGCAAAGCTATACCACTCAATTTGTTACCTCTTATCTTTTCAGAGTGCAAGGAAAACAAAATAATTCTTCTTGTCCGTAAAAGATCCTTTTGCAGAAAGGATCCAATGTAAATTATGATATATAATTCATAAACATAAAGGAAGTGATACTAAGAACAAGAATACAAGGCCCATTCTTGCAAATTATAAATAATGTTGAAAGGCTCATTTAAAGAAATATAATGCCAAAATAAAATCACTCAAGAGAAGCCTCTTGGCAGAATCTGTTTGCCTTTCAATGTGGGTAGGTATGAACACATGAGAACATGTGTGTTTTATGTATGTTGGTATGTGCAGACACATGTATTTGCAAGTGTGCATATGTATGGATAAGCACGCCTGCACACGTGTGAATGTGTTTGTGAATTTATGTAAGTACATGAGTGAATGTGTTAATTCTTCCTTAATCAAATCTATCCTTCCTGTTCTGAGAAGCCATCTATCAATGAAAAATGTATAACAGCTAAGTATAGCCAAACTATTACACCCATTTATTGGGAACAAGAGTGACAGCATAGAAAAAGTCAGAATATTGACACTTTAGGACCAAAATGTAATTCTATTTTGCAAGGATTAGGTAATCTTCATATCATTCAGGGGTTTTGAATGTTCTTAGCTGGAATAAGGGCTTTATTGTAACAGAAAACCAGCTTTATTTGTTTCACAATCTTCAACATTCAAAAAACACAAACCTTAATCATTTGCCCTTTTATTAATTACTATACTAATCATAAATTCTTTTAAGTTAAAGTTCTTTCAAAGTCAAAAGTATAATTTTATTTATTTATTTTTTTCTTAGGTACTGGAGATTGAACTCAGGGGCACTCGACCACTGAGCCACATCCCCAGCCCTATTTTGTGTTTTATGTAGAGGTAGGGTCTCACTGAGTTGCTTAGCACCTCGCCGTTGTTGAGGCTGGCTTTGAACTTGCTATTCTCCTGTCTCAGCCTCCCTAAGTGCCGGGATTACAGGCATGTGCCACCGCGCCCGGCTAAAAGCATAATTTTAAATGTTTTTCATCACTGAGGAAAAACTCCAACTGGTTCACTGATGAAATGCTAAGAAAAAAAATTTATAGGACAGGTAATGAGAAGATGCTCCTCATAACAAGATTAGTTCTACTTCCTCCATCTATTGCCCAAATATAGTCTTATTAAATAGGTTAAATATAATCAAAAAAGGCAGACACTTTCCATTTGCCTTCATAATATTATGTCAATCTCAATCTTTGTAGTGGTTTACATTTAATTTTCAAACCCAAAATTAAAAGGCTTTTCTTGAGGAGCAAACCAATTTATAAAGATGAAGGAAGCAAAAAGCAATGAATTTGGGAAAGGGTGCTGGATGCCACTTTCCCTAGAGACCTCATCAACATGAGGTGCACATCTGAGAAGGGCACTCCCCATCCAGGAAGGGCAACAGAGCCTACTGCTTAGGAATGCGGCTCTAGAGCCTGCTTTCAAATCCCATTTCTGGTTCTTTTTACTTGTTCAGACATTTGACCTCTTAGTGACAGTCTCTTTGTCTATAAAATGAGGATAATAGAATTATTTTATAGAGTTATTGTCCACTTAAATGAATTATTAAATCCAAGCATGCAGAATTGTGATAATTAGCAGGTGAAAAACAATCTCTCAGTAAAACTTCCTTATTATTATTATCACTTTGTCAATTTTGTATGTGCTTGGATTCGCTCTGCTGTCAATTCTTGATTTCTTCAGCTAGGATGATTTCTACAATGGGAAATAATTTTTTCCCCTGAAATAAGGGCTGGATCCTTTTTTGTTAACCCCACTTCTTTTTTAATGGAAGATGAACCATGTCACAACTATGAATGTAGCCCCAAATGGTAATGATAACAGTGCACATTCTACCTATACCACAATCGATTCAAGTATCCATCTCCACAATACAGGAGCATTTCCAGAAGAACACAGGGCCGGCATGCTATGCTACCTCTACCTATACAACCTCCAGAAGTAGCTTTTGTGCTGAAGAGATCAGGATTAGACATGTGGTAGAGACAGCGATGGTGACAGGGAGAACAGGAAGGAGACCCACACTATAGCCAAATCCTGCTTTCCCAAATATGTAACAAGTCCCACCATTATGCATAATTATAATGTATCAATACAAAAATCTGGAAAACAGTCCTACTTTCTCAGAATAAATTTATAAAAAGATAATCTGGTTAAAATATTTGTTTCACAAAAATAAGTTTGCTTAAAGACTATATTTGGGAACAGATAGACTAATACCCACATTTCTTCTTTGTCCTTTATTAATAATGAAGTTTGGCAAAAACAGTAATTCCCATAATGCTCAGAAATGTCAATCAAATTTCATTTGACAGTTACTTTCACTTCATTACACACACCCAAAAATACTGTCACTTCTACCTAAATGTTATCAAGTAAAAATAAATTTTTTATTACTTCCAGAGGGAAAATATTGGAACTTTTTAGCCTCCCCCCTTGATACGAAAGAGGTTATGGAAGGAAACTCTTGCTTCTTCCCTTCATAAGCATATTTGGGAGCTGAACTGCCAATAAGAAAGAACTGTGTTACTTTAATACAAGATATTACAACTCTTACTATAAATGTGAAAAATATTTTAATTTTTTAGGAAAAGAAAAATGTGATTATATTTCACATGCTTTTCTCCCAGTCTAAGGTTAGGTATGTGAACCTACAATAAAAGACTACCATGAATTTAAGGGAAATCTGCCAGCAAAATGATCCCCCCCCCCACTGAAAAACTAATTGAAATGATTCAAGATACATTTTCCAATAGACTGTCAGATATACATTCTCTTCCAAATGCTAATCTCATCCTTTTTCCAACCACACAATCACAAGTCAATAGGGAAACAGTAGTTTTTTTGGTTTTTTTTTTTTTCACCAATACACATTGCATCAGCGCAGGGCACATTACTCTCCAGAAGCAGGAATCTGTAGTCTCACCATAACAAAGCCCCCTCTGAAGTTTAAAGAGGAAAGTTTTAGGAAGACCATCAAAGAGGAACTGCCGCAGTCAGGGCAGGAAGCAATTAAGACATAAATAAGAATTTCCGCAGGATCAGGGCAAAGTAAGGACTTATTTGAGAATGTCCTAAAGGTGAAGAAAACAGACATATCATAAAGTAACAGGTGGGAGTAAGGGTAGGAGGTCTATTTGGTGCTAAAAGAATCCATCTCAGAACCTCATAAAGGCTTTGAATTGAAAGTCCTAAAAGTGTTTTTAAAAGTCCACAGGTATTACAAAATGTCACACAACCTTTGAGTCACAGGTTTCAATGGTCAGTCACTCCTAAGATCTTGTAGGATGTGAAGCTGTACTATGCGTCTGAAGTAAATAGGGCTTTCTTTTCTTCAATCAGTCAATGAAGCACTCTCAAGATAGAAGAAAAAAATCTACATATCCTAGTTTAAAAAGTGTTCTGGCAGACAGTCAAACCACACCTCAGCAAACCCCAGAATCATGTTAACTACAGTTAAATGCACAAGGTAGACAAAGTTTCAGGAAGCAAACATCCAAACAGTAAGGATTTGTTAGCACTACTTTTGTGATACACCTTGGCTCATGATTAGTGTTACTAACACTGGTATTACTGCATTCATATGTTGATTTCTAAAAATTTAAAAGTACAGCATATATGGAAAGCACTCTTGAGCCATTTCTTTAATTTTCACTTAAACAAATACACTAGCACACAAACTCCGCGACCAGCTCATTTAGGAGGTAGAGAGAGATGAAAATTCTCTTTTATGTACCATCTCACATATCTGGGACCGAAGTGGGGGGGCAATTTCAGAAATAATGACAATTTATTTTTGTTGACAGAGAACCAAAGAATCCAAGAAGACTCATTCTAAAGACAGTAACTGAGTGACAGCCAACAAGAGAGGAGGAAGGTTTGCTGAATCCTGGGCTCTGGAGTCAAGAAGGAAACGTAGATATGATCTTTTCCAATCCCTTTGTTTTACAGATGACAAAACTGAAGGGCTGACTTACAGAAATTTACACAATTTGTCAGGAAACGATGAAAAGGTTTTACTAGAAATCAAAAAGAAAATTTTGGCATTATAAAGCAGAATCTGAAGGTGAAGGATTCTGCTGAATTCTACTTTCCTTCTCCTAAACAGGCACAAATATTCAAAAGTGCCTTTTCTGCCCCATCCTTTTTCTCCCCCATGTTTTAAATGTTGGAAGAACATTGTCCACTAGAGATTTACTTTTCAATTCCCTTTCTTTTCCCCACTATGAGTCCTTTTGGAAGCTAAATCTGACTCGGGGAAAAATTGCCATTGAAGATCAAATAATGAATCTTTCAGCTTCAAGGACCAGATTTGCCTGAATCCCACAGATATTCATCTTGGGGCTGGGGCTGTAGCTCAGTGGCAGAGTGCTTGCCTAGCATGTGTGAGACACTGGGTTTGATCCTCAGCACCACATATAAATAATAAATGAATAAAATAAAGATCCATCAACAACTAAAAAAAATACTTATAAAAAATTCATCTTTGCTGCTACAGACTTAAAGCACTACCATGAGTGTTTGTAATGAAACAAAGTTATAAAAACATCAAAATATCTACATTTGAGGTGTTTATGGAGGTTGAAGTAAGTTACAGGCAGTTCTCTTTTTTTTTTTTTTATCTCCCTATATTTCACCCCCAAAGTCATTTCCTCCTTGTATTCTTCGTTATGCTATAAGTTTGGGGGGTGGGATACTGGGGACTGAATTCAGGGACGCTCTTAACAATGAGCTACACCCCTGACTCTTTTATTTGTTTGTTAATTTGAGACAGGGTCTCATGAAGTTGCTGAGGCTGGCCTCAAACTTTTAACTCTCCTGGCTCAGCCTCCCTAAACTCTCCCTCTTTCCTACTACCTTTTAAACCTTTCAAGTTTCTCCAACTGAAAAACACAAATAAGAACAAAACAGCTCCAGGTTCCCTTTATTCTCTTCTACTGTTGTCCTTTCTCCCCACCCTTTGTAGACACAGTTGTCAAAATACTTGTCCACGATCACCACTTCATCCTCATGAAAGCCTCAACTTTAGTCAAATCTGGCTTCTGCCCCTGATACTTCACCAAAATAGCTCTGAGTCAAGTCGCCAGTGACCTTCATGACATTAAATCAAATAGGCACTTGAGGAGTTCCATCTTATATGATCTGACCACGGCAGTCAGTACAACTCTCCCTTCTCAAAATACTCTCTTCACTTGGTGATCTTGATACAGCGTCATCCTGGTTTTCTCCCTCCTCTGTTATCATGGTGACTGGGTCTCTCAGTTGCATGCTCTTTCTTCCTTATTGGGTCAATAAAGATTCTGCAGTTCCCAAAAGATCTTTCCCAGGCCATCTTACCTGTACTTGCCATAGGTATTCTCATCCATGCCAACGGCCTCAGTTAAAATCTATTCAACCTGGACACAAACGCACATCTCTACTCTAAGGCAGTTTCTCCATGATCTCGCATAGGAAGGTGTCTAGTCATTTTTATTGAAATGCCCTAAACCATCTCTAGTGCAACTTATCAAAAGAAAAATTTCTGATTTTACCTCTACCCTCCATCCTGGTTCTCCTCCACAGCCTCCTATCTCTATCAAAAGTACCTAGGTTCCTCCAATTAGCACAAATCCAAAAACCTAGGTATTCCCGTTTCTGGTCCTACCCTCAGCCTTACTCCTCCTGTACTGAAACATTACCAAACCCTATCCATCTTACCTGCTAAATAGTTCTTGGATATTTCCACTTTCTCCTCAACTGCAACCATGGTCTTGGCTCATCAAGAAGACGTCAGCTATAGAAAGGGCCCCTGACCATTATTCCACCATTCATTCCTCTCTAACTCATTCTCCACAGGGAACCAAAGTGTTTTTTTCTGGGACCTAAACACATTATATCATCAACCAATCAACTCCTCCAAAGACTTTCTACAGCTCTTGGATGCAGCTGAAATTCCCAAACATGGACCACATTGTCCCGCACGGTCTGGTTTCTACCTTGAGAAACCCCTAACTCCCTCTGTGCCTGTCGGTGTCTTTTCCCTGCCTTGCATACTCTTATTTCACAGGACATTACCTCTGTGGCCTTTTCTAGACAGTTTTTCCCTCTTTCCTCTGGTTAATTCCCCTTTCTCCCTGGTATTTTGCTCCGCTTCCCTCCCTTTGGGAAAACCTTGCCTGTATCTCTCAACTAAGTCTTACTCTCCAAGTTGCATTTTATATTTTCAACTGTTTAATTTGACTATTTAATCAATTTCTGTCTCTCCTCAAGACTGTTAGCCAAACGGGGAGGGGACTGCATCTGTTTCTGGTTTTCGACCATCCCAGAGCCAAGTGAGAGTGAGCACCTAGCACATTGCAGAAGCTCAGTAATTTCTGAATAAAAGAGCAAGTGAACAAACTTGAAACTCGGAAGAACACTGAGGCACTAGAACAACGTGCAGTTGTGGGAGATCTCAGGAAAGAAATAGAAGAAGAATGTATCCAGTCATTTGCGCTGTTATTTTTCTAGAACATTTATTTTTCTTAGCACGCAAGTGATAATATCTTAGTCAATTGACTTTTTTTTTCTGTTTTAGCACTCACCACTCCATGAATCATGGTGAATTATTGACCAAACCCTAACAGGCAGAACTTTCCTGGTAGCGGTATATGATTTCCTTTAGGGAAAAAGTTGTGTTACTATACTCAATTTAATGAGAAAAAAAAGAAAGAAAAAGTAAGATGCATCTCCTACATATTAAGTAATATACCAGGTGTTATATAACTGTGTTTATTTGTTTTGATGTTATGATTTTATTTTATTTTTTAATATTCACAAAGCAGTTTGACTTTTGCTTTGTGAGATTTCTGAAAACCTACAAAAATCCACAGTAGTAACCCAAGAAGAATACAAATGCTTTCTTTTTTTTTTCTTTTTTTGGTACTAGGGATTGAACTCAGGGGCACTCAACCACTGAGCCACCTCCCCAGCCCTATTTTGTGTTTTATGTAGAGACAGGGTCTCACTGAGTTGCTTAGCACCTCGCCATTGCTGAGGCTGGCTTTGAACTCGCGATTCTCCTGTCTCAGCCTCCCTAAGTGCTGGGATTACAGGCTTGAGCCACCGCTCCCAGCTATTTCTTGATAACTATTAGAAACAATGATTTATTTTCCTAGATAACACAAAAATACATATTTTTAAAAGGCTTTATGTTCTACAAATACACAGCAGAAAAGATGCTGATAGCTGTCTCATATGTAACCCAAGATATTTTCTTTAGCAGGCATTTATTTTCTCTCTAACATAAAAATTCATACATAGTAAAACAATTTATGAATTTAGTATGGTTGATTAAAATACTTTAAACACATGGAAATTTTTACTGAAAGACCTACTTCATTTGCAAGACAATTTAAACATGAATTTAAATTATAATTGTTCCATTTTAAATTATTTATAATATTTCCTACCATTTAATAAGCATTTCCCATGGGTTAGGTGTTTACCATTAATCTTCAAAACAACCTATAAAATACAATGATAATATAATTTGTAATTAATCATAACTTACATAGTTGGAAATTGAAGCTTGGAAATGTTAAAGCCTAAACCAGATGGCTGGATGGTTTCCAACATGTAGTTTAAACAAGATTTGGGAAGTCTTCTGTGATGATCTCTTTGAATAAGCCACACATCTACAACCAACTGATTTTCAACAAAAGAGCTAAGAACACACATTGAAGGAAAGAGTCTTTTCAATAAATGATGCTGGGGAAACTGGATAGCCACATGCAGAAGCATAAACCCAGAACCTTACCTCTCACGAGGTATGAAACTCAACTGAAAATGGAGTAAAGATTTAAATGGAAGATCTGAGACTATGAAAACTACTAGAAGAAAACATAAGAGAAATGCTTTGGGACATTGAAATGGACAAGGAATTTTTTTGGATA
Source organism: Xerus rutilus (assembly GCA_028644305.1). NCBI lineage: Eukaryota > Metazoa > Chordata > Mammalia > Rodentia > Sciuridae > Xerus > Xerus rutilus. The sequence continues at coordinate 74,834,962 of CM053410.1, forward strand.
AGACTCCAAAATGCAGGAAACAAAGACAAAAATAGACAAATGTCATGATGACATCAAACAAAAAGGTTTCTTCTTGGCAAAGGAAACCATCAAATAAGTGAAGAAATAATCTACAAAATGGGAGAAATTGTTTTCAAAATAAACTTCTGTCAAAGGATTCTTATCTAGAACATATAAGAACTTCAATAGCAAAAAGCAAATAGCCCAATTACAAGTGGGCAAACAGACCTAGACAGACATTTCTCGAAAGACAACATATAAGTGACCAAGATTATGAAAAATGTTCAGCACTGGTAATTATCAGGGAAATGCAAAATCAGAACCACAATGAGATATCACTTCAGTCCAGTGAGAATGGCAAGCCTCAAAAACGCAAAAGATAAGCACTGCCAAGGATGTGGAGAAAAGGGATAGATAGGACTGTAAAGCAGTACAGTAATTACAGAAATCAGTATGGAGTTTCCTCCAAAGATGAAAAGTAGAGCTACCACATAACCTGACAATCCCACTTCTGGATATATATCTGTGTGGATATGTGACGTCCCCCAAAAGCTCATGTGTGACACAATGCCAGAACATTCAGAGGTGAAATGACTATGAGAACTGTAACCTAAGAGTGGATTAATCCACTGAAATGGATTAACTGGGTGGCAACTATAGGCAGAGAAGGGTAGCTGGAGGAGATAGATCCCTGAGGGCATGCCTTTGGGGTATATATTTCGTCCCCGGTGAGCACAGCTCTCTATTTCCTAGCTATCATCTCCTGTGCTGCTTTCTTCTGCCACACTCTTCTGCCATGATGTTCTGCCTCACCTTGGGCCCAGAGCTACAGAGTCAGCTGACCATGGACTGAACCTCTGATACTGAGCCAAAATAAACTTTTCCTTCTCTATATTGTTTTTGTCAGGCTTTTTGGTCATTGCAACAAAAAAACTAACTAAAACAATACCCAAAGAAAATGAAATCAGTATGTTCAAGAACAACTGCACTCCTGTGATCATTGCAGCACTATTCATAATAGCCTAGAAATGGAAACAATCCAAGTGCTCATCAACAGATAAACAGATGAAGAGAATGTGCACATATATACTGTGGAATACTATTCAGCCATAAAGAACGAAATCTTGTTATTCACAACACCACAGATTGAACTGGAGATCATTACTTTAAGTGAAATAAGTCAGGCACAGAAACACAAGTACTAAATTATCTCACTCATATGCAGGACGTAAAACAGTTAACCTCATAGAAATTGCACAGAGAATGGTGGTTACAAAAGACTGGGGAGAGTGGGAGAGAGGAAGGGATGGAGAGAGATTTATTAATGGCTACTAAATTACACTTAAGAGTAAGAAGTTGTGTGTGCTGTTGGAAAGTAGAACACTATAGATAATATACTGAATATTTTGAAAAGCTGAAGGAAAAGAGTTTGCTGTCACCATAAAAAATGATAAATGAGCTGGGCACCGTGGCACATGCCTGTAATCCCAGCGGCTCAGGAGACTGAAGTAGGAGGATCATGAGTTCAAAGCCAGCCTCAGCAAAAGCGAGGCACTAAGCAACTCAGTGAGATCCTGTCTCTAAATAAAATATAAAATAGGGTTGGGGATGTGGCTCAGTGGTCTAGTGCCCCTGAGTTTAATCCCTGGTACCAGAAAAAAAAAATGATAAATGAGGAGATAGATATTATAAGCTGACTTAAATGTTAACAAAATGTATACATATATCAAAATATCACAGCTGGGCGCCGTGGCTCAAGCCTGTAATCCCAGCACTTAGAGAGGCTGAGACAGGAGAATCGTGAGTTCAAAACCAGCCTCAGCAATGGCGAGGTGCTAAGCAACTCAGTGAGACCCTGTCTCTACATAAAACACAAAATAGGGCTGGGGATGTGGCTCAGTGGTCAAGTACCCCTGAGTTTAATCCCCAGTACCAAAAAAAATATATATATATATCACAAGGTAGCCCATAAGTATGTACAATCTTATGTTTTTTGTTAGTTGTTAAAAATAAATTTAAATTGTAAAAATTTAAAAGGTGACATAGCTAGGCCAGGACCACTAACATTTTTCATTTAGTCAGTCAACAAATTTTTAATGAGCCCCTACCGTATGCTATACCTTGAGATGCAACAGTAAACAAGCTAGGCACAGTCCTTGACCTTCATTGAAGTTACCAAACATATATTTTAAACCCATAAAAGGAAGAAATCGGTGTTGCAATTTAAAATGGAAACCCTTGGTTCTTCAAGCAGCTGTGTTTTAGGATTAAAGAGGTGATAAAATTTGTATATTTCCTATGCTGGACATGGTCCTCTTCATGACCTATCAATGTAAACAGAGATCACGTCTTTTTCTGAGAACTCTAAGATGTCAAGATAGGTCCTCACACTCAGGACATTCCTATGAGGAGTTGTAAAGTAGAATTTGGCACCAAAATGCTCATCATGATTTCTTAAGTTGCGTCCTTGGCATGAGGGGCACCAAATTCAGTGTGTTACAACAAGGTCATTTCAACAGTCAAAAATTGGTGATTTGTAGCTCAACCAACTCAACATACAACTCCTTGGTAAAAAGGGTTTCTCTTGGGAAGAAATTTTGAAATGACTCTTTATTTTTTTAGGACTCAGTGGTTACATGAAATAACAATATAAAAATGTACATTTCTTGGACAGCTAGGAAACTTAAATATTTGGGTTGGCAACAGAAAGTTTTAAGAAAATCAAAGGCATTATAGCTTCCGTCAACTAATGGCCAATTACAACGGGAAAGAAATATCACAAGCTCAGCTAAGACCATTGTACCTTCAAAAGGCTTCCATCTGACAGTTGTAGGACCTTTCTGTGAGGTCCAGGTGTAGTGCACTCACTGAGACTCTCTTCCTTCTTCCTGTTCCAACACTCACAAGACTTCCTTCAATGCAAAGCCAAGACTTTTCACTGTTCCCAGAAATAGGCAGCGAGTCTTAATGGGGAATGGAAGCCACTCAGAACTGATATGAATATTCCAAAAGTTAAAGTTCTAATCTAAGAATGTCTACTCTAAATTTAATGGCACTACTTTCATTTTCTTAACAAAAGTCATATTTTGGCAATATGTTCATGACACTTTTTAAAAATGAATGTCTTGCATACATTCTATAAAAATTAGCTAAATCTACGATTGGGGCCTAAGAATATAGTTCATTTAGATTTGTCAGAATGTCTCTCTTATTTCAACAAGGTCATTAAAACGTTTTTTCCTTTTAGAGGGAGGAAAAAGTGGCAAGAGAAAACTATCAAGTAAAGATTAAAAACCCTGGATAATTAAAGCAAATCATAACATTTCCCAGTGTTGTCTACTTATCAAGAAGTTTTACAGAAATCAAGGACCAGCACTAGCAGTGCTAAGTTAATGCCCTTAAAGTCAAATTTTATTAACATTTGAATATATGGGTATAAGTTATCTCAATACACTTAATGGCTACATCTCCTGACAGCTCTTAGCAAAAATGTAACTGGTTCTGAACCATTTTTCAAATCTTCATTTACATCATCTGCACAAGACATTCCAATTAGCAATCGCTCTCATCACACATAGCAATGCAGGATTCTCAGCCAAGGAGAAGGGGAGACTACAACCTTTCTCCCCAAAAAGAGTATATCAGAATCTTTTGGAAAGCACCTGTTATTTCAAAAACTGTCCCTCCAAACCCTGAAATAGTTTTAAAATACTTGCCGCTCTACTGTTTTTAAAAAAATCAATTTAAGTATGATATCAATCTCTTTTGAAATTAATCAGCAGTTCAAATGCAAATGACAATAACTCAGTGATGTAGCCACTTTTATATTAAAGCACCTGCGAGAGACAGAAAAAGACCTCTACTGCAAAGATGTCCACATCCTAATCCCAGAACCCGGGAATATGTTAGCCTGTGGCAAAAGGGGCTTTACAGATATGATTAAAATGGATTTTGAGATGGGGAGATCATCCTAGATCAGTCATGTGGTAGATGAATCATGACAGATCTTACAAAAGGGAGGCTGGAAAGTCAGTCAGAGAAGATGTGATGTGGAAGCAGAAAATTGAGTGACAAAAGGCAGGCCATGACTCGGGGAACTCGAGCAGCTTCTAGAAGATAGCAAAGACAAGGGAGGGGCTGGGGCTATAACTCAGCGGTACAGCGCTTGCCTAGCATGTGTGAGACACTAGGTTCAATCCTCAGCACCACATATAAATAATAAATGAATAAAATAAAGATCCATCAACAACTAAAAAAATATTAAAAAAAAAAAAAGAAAGAAAAAGAAAAGACAAGGGAATGGGTCTCCCCAAGGTCCCCAGAAGGAACGCAGCACTGGTGATACCTTGATGTTTGGACTTCAGACCTTTAGAACTATTAGTCTGTGTTGTTTTAATCCATTATATTTGTGCTAATCTGTTAAAGCAACCATTGTTTTAATCCATTATATTTGTGCTAATCTGTTAAAGTAACCATTATGCCAAGAACAGTAAAATCTATTGGAGCCCTGCTAGAATTGACATAAATTATGATAACCTGAGCTGCACATAAGGATGGGCTTTGTTATTACATAGTCGTACATACGCACATTGTAACAATATAGTTTGGCCAATATCTCTCCCTAGCATTCTCTCTTTAATTTCCATTAGCTCTGCCCCCAACTTTCTTTTCCCTTTTCCTCTCTGGCTTTCGCATGAGACAGAAAATATACCCCCATTGACTTTCTGAGTTTGATTTATTTTGCTGAACATAATTGTCTCTAGTACCATTCATTTTTCCACAGATGACATAATTTCATTTTTATGGCTAAAACTCCACTGTATATACATAAACACACACATACACACACCATATTTTCTTTATTCATTTATTCATTAATGGATACATACACTGGTTCCATAGTTTGGCTATTGTAAATTGTGCTGCTATAAATATAGGGATGCATGTATCACTGTAGTATTGTGACTTTAATTCTTGAGGATAAATACTGAGGAATGGTATAGCTGGGTCATAGGGTGGTTCCATGCCTAGTCTTTTGAGAAGCTTCCATAATTATTTCCACAATGGTTGTACTAATTCACAGTCCTAACAGTGTGAAAGTGTTCCTTTTTCTCCACATCCTCTCCAGCATTTATTATTATTCATATTCTTGATGACTGCCATTCTGACTGTTATGAAATGAAATCTCAGTATAGTTTTGATTTGCATTTCCCTGATTGCTAATGATGTTGAACAGTTTTTCATATACTTGTTGGTCATTTGTGTTTCTTCTTTTGAGAAGTGCCTGTTTAATTCATTGTCCCATTTATTAATTGGGTTGTTTCCCTTTTGTTGTAAAACATTTTGAGACCCTTATTTGTTCTAGATATTAATCTTGTCAGAAGAGTAGCTAGAAAAGCTTTCCCATTTTATAGGTTCTCTCTTCACATTCCTAATTGTTTTCTTTGCTGTGTAAAAGCTTTTTAATTGGATGCCATCCCATTAACTCTCGTCATTATTTCCTGAGAAAAGCCCATGTCTTAATATTAAGATACAGCTCACTGTAGTGTGAAGAGGTGATCATGAACATAGTTATGATTGGCAATTTATAGCATAGTAGCCCTGACCATGGATAAATATGCACAAATATGAGGTACAGTCACAAGGAGAGTCACAAAGTGATGGTTAACAACCAGAAAACTCCCAGTGTCAACAGTTCTGTCATTTCTGTATCTTAGCAGGTAAAAAAGCACCTTCAGAGATTCAATCATGAAAAATAATGTCATCAATGTCATTCCTGAATCCACATAATGTATTTTAATAATTTTAATTCTAACAAACAAAAGAAAATGTACACAGAATATTTGGGGGCTACATGGGTCAAGTTTTTTGTCTGCCTTGTTTGTTTTAACACTGTGTCCTTTGAAGCTAAGACATTTAATTATCAAACACATTAATTCAAAATTCATTCATTAGCTCTTGTCTTAGACAATCTGAGAAAACCATGTTCTGCTCAAAAAGCACTAAACCACAAACAATAATTAATAGGATGCTTTGAACAATTTTCCTTACAGAAAGATCTATGCCAGTCTGTTAAAATTGCACCTCTATATCTCACCTACCAGGAGACTGTGGCCAGGAATACCACTTGTGGCTATCGAATCACTGAGTGCTAGTGGTCCGTGCAAGTGCAGATGATTTCCCTATTAGCCTGGTGATGGCCTCTTATAAAGTGAGCCAACCAATCTCACTTTATAAGAGGCACCTTCAGAGTTGTCCTTCTAAAAGGATCCCTGCATTCTTTAAATGTATATTCCAGCTATTTGTTCATACATCCATTTCCTCCTACAGAGTTCCTTGAGGGCCAGAAATACTGTCTCAGTCATCTCTGTACCCTCACTGCTTAGAAGATAGCAGGAATGCACAAATGCTAATTCAATTAGTCCCTCCATCTGCCAGTCCCCTTCCATCTCATCTTGGCCTGCCCCTGAGAGAGGGATATCAGGACATCAAATCACTTGTTACAAACTCAGAATTTACATGGGTTTGCCTACTGTTGGGGAAATGACCTGCATATTTATGATGTGTTAAAAATTAGAACCCTTGATTGGAACACATGAGTCAATTGCAGCTAACTTAATCCTCTGAGTACGCCAGGCTTTTCCTTTTGTTTTTGTCTTTGTGATTTCAGTACACCAAAGCCAGAAAAAGATCTCAGGCAGCTAATGGTTCAAAAATCACTGAATAAAATCAACCGATAAAGCATTAAGAAAAAAAAATGGAAGTCTTCCAGTTTTAAGCATTAACTAAATTTTTATTCCCAAACAAGAGATTATATTAACTGTAATGCCCCAAAGCAAAGTTCTCTTTTCTAGCTTTCATGTCTACAGAATAAGGAAACTACAAGAGACCTTTGGGCAATAATGTGTTTTATTAGACACAGAACAACGTTGTTATTGACAAAATTAGAACACTACTAGAAAAGCAAATCCGTATCCTATCTCTTCAACCACATAAAATCTTCAAAAGTGAAAATTTAAGGTCAGAAAAATTCCTGCAAATGTGCTTACACCCACTGAATAGCACCTAATACCTATGGACTATAGAGCGGAAAGTGTTCTACACGGACAAGCTGTTCTAACTACTAATAACTAGAATAAAGTAAACAGATGAAGAACTGGAGACATGCTATTGAGAATACAATCAGGAACTAGGAAAAGTTCAACTTTAAAATAAGGGTTTATTTTACAAATATCTTCAGTGATAAGACTAAGGGGTTCAGAGAACATAAAAAATAGAACTCTCAAAATACACTGAAATCTCTGTATTAAGGAAATAGAGCTTATTGCTTACTTGTTTTAAATTTGCTTTTGTTATGACCCCAACTCTTATTCCTGTAGTTATTCTGATATTCTGAAGTCTTTTAGAATATCACAATTTCTCATGTTTCTGATTTTAATTTTATATTTTTTTTTCAGTCTTGCTCTGGGATCTTTTGAAAATTTCTTGTATAAAAAGTTCCATTTACAAAAACATGTATAATTTTTATGTTTTTTATGTATCAGTTAAAAATAAATTTGAAATCTGCTTATAATTTTGTGCAAAGTTAGAAAAATTATGATTGTAACAATTTTTTTTTCTATTTGCCTCAACAAATGTTTTCAGTGAATAGTGTGTACAGCTTCTGAAAATTTGTTTTTTTCTGTTATGTTTGATAACATGTATTAAAATGCAACTTTTGAGAAAAAAAATAAATTAAAAAAAAAAAATAAAAAAAAAATAAATTTGATTTAAAAAGAAAAAAAATTATGTAAAAATGCCTTCCAGCTATGTGTATACAGTGTGCATGAAAATGAATCTCTTGCTTAAAAAAATTACATTTACTACAAAAATATTCTTTCTGACCTCAGATGGGACCTTGTGCTACATCCTAGTCCCCTTACTCTGCTGACTCACTCCATCAGGTTAAGAGCACAGTGAAACGCTCCCCACACTTCAAGATAGTTAACGTAACCCACAGCACAGCAGTGTTTACAACCAGTTAACATAGGCTGCTTCTACTTCCTCTCTACCTAAAAATGTTCTGAATCTTATCATAACCTCCTTCCTTTTATTTACGTAACAGCAACATCAAATCTTTATTGAAGGCCTACTGTCTGTGTAACGCACATGAACAAAACAGTTTCTGCTCTTGAGCCTATGGAGACCTGAAATTGGGCTGTGCCCTTCAAAGGGATAAGTGCTGTACAGGTGGTAAGGGAGCTCAGAGGAGGCAGCCTACACTTGGGGGTCAAGGAGTGTAGGCCTTAGCTGACTAGGTATGACTAGGTGCTTCTCAGGTCCTATAGTTCCACACCAATAAAAATGGAGTGTTGGAAGTAAAGGGGAGAAAACTACAGAAACAGGAATGAGATGATATGGGAGATGAATATTTGTGATGAGGCAACAGAAATAAATTATGTTGGACCTGATATACCACCCTAGTCTTCCAAATAAATAAATGAACAAATACATTTTAAAAAGCAAAAATAAGCAAAGGCTTACATGTCATACTAAGGACCCTCGGAAGAGTAAGTAAACCATAATCTCCAATTACCTCTGAACCCAAGGCAGCTCCACCCCTTAAGAGAACATTTGGGAACACGTATGCCATTTTTTGGTTGGCACAATGGGAGATGCAACCAGATGCCCAGAGGCCAGGGATGCCAAACATCCTGCAATGCTGGGAAGAAGCGTCCCACCCAAGATGCCAACAAGGCCTCTTTGAAAAGCACTGCTCCAGGCCATGCAACAACAAATGGCCCTCCTGTCTGTTCTTCCTTCAGTGCCTCATGAGCTGGCAGCCTGGTGCTTAAACAAGATGCCCACTTGTAGACAGCAATAGTCATAACTGAGATTCAAAACAGGTCTGATTCATAAAGACCTGCTTCTTCCACTGGTCAGGATAAGGAAGTCATATGAAAACCAAGCATAAAAGACAGTATTCTAGAAAGGACTGTGCAGTCGGTAATATCATAGACTACAGAATAGAAAAGGAGATTGACCAAATCAGTATTTGCTTTGACAACAAGCATGTCATTAGTGCCTGTGGGAGAAGAGTGGCTTTGTTGCAAGGAACACAGGAAGTGAAAATTTCAACTGCGTTTAAAGTGTACTTTCAATACATTTGACAATGAAGGAATGGATAATATTAGTTTCAATGGGATGGTTAGGTTGGAGCAGCAAGATTTTGTTCAGACTGTTTTGGTCAGGAGATTACATCTTTGGGGTATCTGGAGAAAGAGAGAGAGAGAGAGCATGTGTGTGTGTGTGTGTGTGTGTGTGTGTATGTGTGTGTGTGTGTTTGCAAGTGCCAACCAAGACTGATCAAAGGAAAATGTCTCAGAGAAATGAAACCAAAGCCAATAAATATCTAGGAAGAAGGGACCTAACAAATACTCAAGCACAAAAAGAATTTCAAACAGAAAGACTCAGGCAGCTTTTCCAGTTCTCAGCATTATGAGCTCAGAAATGAAAAAATAAGATATAACATATACACCCATAAGAGGGAAACTTAGGAATTATCTCTGACCCTGGCACAAAGGTTCTTCACCTGAGCTCACAAGAGCTAAGAGGGAACAAATAAAATTGCCTCTGACAATAACAGGAAAGAGGCATCAGAATTACTGAAGATCATCATGGGTACATTTAGTACATGAATGTACATTTAGTACATGAATCACAGTCACAGAAATGGACTCCACCCAGAAACTTGGTAGATAAAATAGCCACCTCCAACATCTTCAGAGTGCTACCAGAATCTGTGGCATAATTCAGGTAAACTTCATAATGGTATTTCTGTTGTACAAAATTGTAGGTGATCAATGTCCATAACATGCTTACTTATCAACAAAATGAAGCATTCTTGTATTCTATGTACGTCTGACACACATAGTGGGAATATGGTAATTCTGAAACATTACCTGAATTGTCCTGAGGTGTGAATGCCTCGTCATGTTAAACCCTCTCTGGAGTTAGTTACCCAGGTCTCCATGATTTCTAGTGAGAGGCTCACAAACCATCTCACACAAAACACCAGCCAAACTATGTTCTTAGAACCCTTCCCTCCCACTCTTGTTCCTTTTCTTAGCAGAAGATCCATTCACCCAGATGCAGAAGACAGGAACATAAAACAAATTCCTGCCAATCACATTTATAATCATGAGGTATATTGCTTTATAGATTATCAATGGTAGAAAAGGCTAGGACAAATACTATATGTGAATTCTAATTTTACAAAAATAACATACATGTCTTTGGAAATTTTAATACAAACAAATATAGTTAAAGTGTTTTTAATTCTCTATCTCAAAATGCCAAGGGCATTTTATGTCATATTTCTCAAAACCTTGACTTAGTAATACTTTTTGGCTTTATTACATAGGTATGAAAAGGCAAATAAAAATAATCAAATCCTCATGATTCTTCAAACTAAACATGGAACATTTTTACTGAATAAATTATTTGATCTATTTTTTCTGAATATAATTTTGAAAAAAAACTGTCATTAAAAAGAAAAATTACATTTAGGGGCAACATCATGTCCTCACAAAATGAAACAAAGGCTCTGTTCTTCTAAGAGCAGACTTGGACATACCAATGTACAGCTCACTGGAGCTGAGGAAATGTTTTAGTGATATTGCATTGTCCCCTGAGACCCTTCAGCTCGTGAAAATACCAGTGTCCAAGAGATGAAAATTACAATGGTCTCCTGTAAAAGTCCCTTCTAGGCTTGGGCTAATTTAAACAATATGGCAGAACTCCAACCAAACTTCATGCATAGGTTAAAATGTCTATTATTTAAAAGCTGGTCTGTGCATTTATCTGTCAATAGTACATCTTTCCTATTTCAGGTTCTACATGATTTACATGTTCCACAAAAATAAAAAGAAACTATAATGTATCTTAATGTAATATTAACTTTTACCATCTCCCAGTTGTTTCTGTCTTATTTTGTGACAGAAAGGGAAGGCTGGTATGGAACCTTGCATGCATGTATACAGATGTGTTGGCCTGGATATTTAATATTGCCACTTAAATGCACCGATGAAGCTATGCCCTTTTTTTGTCTGTTGTGTTAGTAGTATTAAAGGAATGCCAAAACTTTGCAGTAATTCCTAAAGTTTTTCAAAACAAATATCAAAATAGAAGACAGTACCATACATTTTAATCTCACCAAACTGTCAGTCTAAAATTAATTTAATTCAATTCAATTCATTGGTATGGAATGTAGGAGAAAGCAAGCTAACCTGACTGTTAGTTTAGACAGACCTGCTACTTTGAGTATCAATGTTTGGGATGAGCGGCTGGGATAAAAAGATTTAATATTATATTAATTCAAGCATACATGCTGAATTCAAACACAGGGGCCATTTATCTCTTCTTTGGCCTTAAATTACCTCACCTCTCTGAGCTTTTCCTTATTATCTATAATATGGTTTTTTAAAAAAAAGTGTGTGTGCATGTGTGTATACACACACACACACATATATAACATATAATATGCTAAAAGTAAGTAAAACTTTATAGGATTAAAAGAAAATGCATGTACAGTCCAAGGGATATTAGTTTCCTTCCTTCTCTCTTTTCCAGCAATTGCTCTTTCTACCCTAGTAAAATATATTCCAGCAGGTTTTCAATTGAGGATTTTAGTGACAGAGAATATGGATACAATTGCCAAGGAAAGCTGGAAAATGACAATGGGAGTATTTAGAATTTGTATGGGTGTTCGTCTTAGCTGTTGTCGCATACACAGGACGCCTTCCCAACACACTTTCCTCTGCACTCTCAGACAAGACGGCAATGGATTTCTGCAATATTAGCATGCCTTGTGCTGCAGATAACTGGCATCCTGGGCACTGAGTGTGTTTCTGCCAATCTCTCCAGACTCTAATTCAGTGTGGCATGTGCCTGCTGATTCTCATTCTCCAGCCCACAGCAGAAGATCAAGCCAAGGTGGAGTTTAAAGTTTATGAACACTCTATCACCACCCAACCCAACCTTAGCCTAATTCCCCTCCTTCCTGATAGAAAATACATACCTTTTGGGGTACCTCCTCTATTTGTCTTTCAGACCAATTTTTCATCAAGAAAACTCAAACATAATGAAGTGATTCCCACTCTTTTCTGTCTCCCATTCTGCCATACAAACATGCACACACATAAACACATTCAATTCACAGCTTCAAATTTAAAGGAACATAACTTGTTAAGTTACACTAAAATAGAAGATAAAGAGAAATGATTGAAAAGCAAAGTTAGCTGACGTTACCAAAGGCAACTCAAAGCAGCATGTCCCTTCATTGCATATTTGGTTTTGAACAATCCTGAAGGGTAAAAAGCCTCCCTATGAAACATTGGCAAATGCAGCATTGGGTGACACTCAGTATAGGAAACAATGACACTAACCACAAATGGGAATTTATGCCATTACTAAGACCCAAACCTAGAAGACGGGGAAAACTCAATAGTTTTAATTTGGTTGTGCCATATTTGATTTATGTAAAAGCTTCATGTTGGCTTTGTGTCTGGAAATGTGTCCTTCTTCAAATAGTTTTAACATTAATAATTTGCAGATTGAAATCTGCGGTGAAGTAAATTTTTAAGAGGGTATTTGCTGCAAGCGAAGGTTTGTACGATGATACATTGTAACTGCTGGAACCAGACTGAGCCATAGAACAGATTTCCAAGGAAGTCAAAGAAAGCCAAAAGGCAAGAGAACCCCAGATGAGGCAAAGAGAGCCAAGACGCCATTTTTAATACAAAGCCCAGCCTCCCTTTTCCCATATGCATTTCCAACCTAAAACAAAATTAGTGTGTTTCTTATTGGCCAAATAGGAAGTCCCCTACAAAGAAATAAATGACAGAAGAAAAGGTTAATCAACACTAGTTGGGGAAAAACAAGGCTAAATACAAAGTAACGGGCACACAGAACATGGAAGAACACATATTGCGTAAATTTAAGTTCCAAATATTGTTAGAACACATATTGCGTAAATGTAAGGTCCAAATACTGTTTTCTGCATTTCCACGGAAAACCTCATGTTAGGGAAAATTATTTCTGGGCCTTCAATTTGGAAACTAAAAGAGGCCTCCTTGGAGCCTGATAAATAACAACATCATCGTGATGTTATAAAATCACAGTGCAAAGTATCTCAAAATGTCTTACAGACATCTTTTTGCTAATCTGCATGGCATACTCTGAATTACACAGCAGTCTTTTACTGACTGAGGATTTCAATTCCAAGGAGTAATGACTTTCCAACTGTGGCTGATACATGGAGACAGGAGTGGGCACTGGGTCACCAAGTTTATATAACACTCCTCTATGCAATGTTGTCTTGAGAGTAAGGTCATGATACAATCAACCACTCAAAACCCCTAAATGAAGAGAAGAAACATATGTTTTTAAAACATCCCAGTAAAGAAGATGAAAATTTCTCAGAACAGTGCTAGGATTTGCTCATGTTAGTGAAACGTTTAATTTTAAGGAAAGAGTCTTGTATCAGTGACAAACCTGATCATGTCACCTTTGTCACATTGCTAAAAAATTTTGCTTATTTAGACTTCAAAACAGAATTATTGGAGTTCTCAGGCAAGATGGCAAAATAAAGCCAAACTTGGTTTTAAAACATATATTTTCTTTGATAAATGTGTATGTGTGTGTGTACATATATGTACATCACATATATATGTACAACACATATATGTACACACACACGTACGTACATATATATATATATACACACACATATATATACACACACGGGAGCAAAGAGGAATTATGAATCAGCCAAGAAATTTTCAAAATTTTCTTTTATATTAAAAGAAATTATATACATTGGACTTTTATAAATTGGACTTCCAGGGAAAATTAGCAGTTTGAAGTCAGATCACAGACTCTAGTTTCTTACAAACCTAAAAAATAAAAATAAATTAAAATTGACCCTGCCACCCAAACATAGCAATCGAGTAAAGAAGAAAGTTCAATCTTTTTTTTTTTTTGGTACTGGGATTGAACTCTGGGGTACTCAACCACTGAACCACATCCTTAGCCCTATTTTTATTTTATTGAGAGACAGGGTCTCACTGAGTTGCTTAGCGTCTCTCTGTTGCTGAAACTGGCTATGCACTCGTGATTCTCCTGCCTCATCCTCCCAAGCCACTGGATTTATAGGTGTGAGCCACTGCTCCCAGCAGGAAGCACAGTTGTAATGCCACTTTCTTTTTAAGAAATGGTCATCTAAAGAGAGAAAAGGAAGATTCAAGAAAGTTGCAGTAACCCACATCCTACCTACACCAGAACATTAAGGAAGACAGGTAAGTGGACGATCCAAAATTTTCCACTTATACTCCTGTTTTAGTCAGCTTTTTCACCGCTGTGACTAAAAAATCTGACCAAACAATTGTAGAGGAGAAAAAGTTTATTTGGAGGCTGACGATTTCAGCAGTCTCAGTCCATAGACAGCCAGGTCCATTCCTCAGGCTTAAGGTCAGGCTGAACATCACGGGAGAAGAGTGTGGCAGAGGAAAGCAGCTCACATAGTGATCAGAAAGCAAAGACACGGCAAGACTCCACTCTCCAGACACAAAATATATACTCCATAGCCACGCCCCTAATGAACCACTTCCTCCAGCCACACCCCACCTGCCTCCAGTTACCACTCAGTTAATCCCATCAGGGATTAATTCACTGATTAGGTTAAAGCTATGACCCAATCATTTCTCCTCCAAACCTTCTTGCATTGTCTCACACGTGAGCTTTTGGGGAACACCTCACATCCAAACCATAACAACTCCCACTTATTTTTTTAAAGAAGCAACCTGGTAAAATATACTACCTCCTTCCAAGCAACTGTATTCTCAGATATTCATTCAAGAGAAATGAAAACATATGCCCAAAAGAGGACTTGAACAAAAATGTCCATAACAGCCAAAACCCAGAAGCTATCCAAATGTCTATCAACAGAATGGATAAACAGATTGTAGTATGCTGATATAATTGAAAATTACTTGTAATGAAAAAGGAGTTGGTATATGCAAAACACTGAACTGAATGAAAGAAGTCAGACACAAATGAATACCTACTGTATAGCTCCACTTATATGAAAAGGAATCCAGGTGATGGGTAACAGAACAAAGGTTGCCAAGCGGGTGGGAGAATTAGCAGAGCCGGTGCATCAGGAAACATGCTAGAGAAATGGAAATGTTCTCTATCCTGATTGCTCTATGGGCTCCATGGCATATATAACTATCAAACTCATCCAAACATATATTAAGATCTATGTATTTCACTATATATAAGTTATGCCAAGATTAATTTTTTTAAAAACCACAATACATTCATAAAAGCAATCTGAAGGGATAAGTGGACAGCCCAAGGAAAAGATGTGGAAACCCCACAGAGGAACATGGCCTCCCTTCCAACATGGTGTACTGCAGGTTCAGAAATTTCCACCAAGTCTGTCCAACTCATTTTTTTCCTGCCTAGAAAGAAAGCTGGGATGAAAAAACAGCGCTATCAAAACCAACCCACTGGGGCTGGGGTAATGGCTCAGCGGTTGAGCGCTTGCCTCGCATAAGTGAGGCACTGGGTTCGATCCTCAGCACCACATAAAATAAATAAATATATTGTGTTCATCTACAACTAAAACAAAATATTTAAAAAAAAACCAACCCACTGCATCTCCAGGAATGATTTGAGAGATGAAGAAATGAAATAGAAAGTAAGACAGGATTTTCAGAGGGAATGGATGACCTTCAGAGAGAAATACACCACAGGTCCCTATGGGAGTCCCACACCTCTGTGCACTGATAGGCTATAGTCAAAGCTCATTTTCTCCCTCACAGACTAAAAGGAGTAAGAGCTTCCAGGATAAATCAAGACAAGTGAAAACCAGGGCCCAATTATCTTTGAAAACAGTGAAGTTTCTAGAGGTTCACCTTTACTCCAGGAGAATATTTGAAACCCATAGGAACAAGAAAGATCTCCAAATAGTTGGAAAAATTCCTAGCCCATGTGTTTTCAATGGCCTTTGGGAAAACAGACTGGTCCACTGTAACCAACCACAATCCTTTTTAAGTCCTGCTCTTCCCCAGCCACATGATGTCATATCAAATAAAAACATATTGAACACCCAATATATCCAGTCCTGGAAGAGCAGTTTAAGGGCACAACAGATAGGCCTCAAACAGGTGGGGGCAAGAACTCATCAAGAACACACCACAACCAGTTGAAGGTGATGGAGCTGCCTACATCTAACATGAATAAGATGCAAAGAAATACCACAGTGCACCAGAATTGTGCATACCAGGATACTAATAATCCCACTTTAACGTGATATGCAACATCTGAAACTGCAGATCCTCTTAACATGACTGTAAGAATGTGGAGAGTGAGTTACTGAAAGAAACTAGTAAATTCCTAAGAGAGATCTCAGAAGACAAAGTGAAGTCATTGAACAGGAACAGATGGAAAGGAGTCAGTAACAATCCTGCATCTATCCCTTTCATGCCTACCTTTCTGTTCCCTTATCTGTCACACAACTAGCCAATGGGAAAAAGCAGAAATGAAGGATGGGAAGAGGCACTGGAAATTTTAGCATCTCCCGAGTATTGAAAATTACACAGAACAATAACTGACATTTTTCTGTATTGATCAATTGCCTTCCCTTTCACACCTGAACAGTCAAAAGAGTAAGACAAGCTACAGGACCACACTCTTTCATACCTACTGCCTAATCGACTAGGAGTAAACAAAATTTTCAAAGGTGCCACAGGCTCTGCTCTTTATAATAAATAATAATAATAAAACAAAATGAAGTCCACTAAATAAAAGCAGCAATCACTTAAAAAAAAACCTGTAAAGTCTTATAAAAAGTGAATATTCCTCCTGGAATGACATAAAAGTAACACAAACATGCTACACAGATAACCACTCACATGCCACTCGCACTACACATTTTTATGTCATTATCCTTTCTGTTATCCTAAAATAAATGAAATGCCTGTGGGTGCCAAAAACCTCCTATATTTTCCCCACTCTCACAATGGCTTTATATATTTTATCAAGTTTTCAAAACAACTTACCACCAGCAGAAACCTAATGAAGCCAGCTTTAGCCTTAGGGAGATTTTTTTAATTACAGAAAAAGGAAGTCATGAGAATATAATTACCAAAAAGAGATTTGTACCTACTTGTATTTACTTCACATTATAGTATTGTTGTTTTCATTGAGTAAAGACTGTATACACACACACACACACACACACACACAGAAAAAAAAAATCCTTTCAAATTATTGTTGACACCACATGAATCACCACCTGAAGGGCATGTCCCTCACTTGCCCACATGTGAGAAAATTCAGTGACAAGCAACTGACATTCCATCCAAGCAGAGAAGAAGGCATCTGGTCCCTGAAAACAAACTAATTAAAACACAGAAAGATATCTGTAATCTCCAGTCATTAAATGCACATAAGGGAATATAAAGATTTATAGAGATCTGAGAAGAAAACCAGAGTGAGCTTACAAAGAATTTAAATATAAAAATAGTAAACTCAACCAAATAATAAATACAAACAGCAAATGTCAATGGCTTAGTATCACCTAGTAAACCTTATACTCCCAGCCATGATTTGGGTCACACATAGAAACAAACCCAGACTTCACAGCAGTGAATTTCAACATGTAGAACAGTCAATAAAAACCTGAAAGGAGGAAGCACAACTTCCCTGTGTGTCTCTCTCTTGTTAGTGGCACTGTCAATTACCACAGAGCACAGCAGAGGCTGAGAAACAAGACTGACTCTTTCAACAATGTTAGAGCTTTCACCAGCCCAGCCTAATAAACACATGTTCCCAATAAGTTCCCCAATGAATAAGCCCCTTTCAAAAGAGAAGCAGGGCTCACATGAACACTAACTTCTTGATTAAAAATCACATACTTAGTCAGTAGACTGTGAAGGTCTCCCCCAGTTCGCATGCTTCAGGCTGCATTCACAATCAATTAGTTACATCAAATCCCCTTTTGTTCCCCTCCAGTGACTTTTTATCACCCTGTTACTTGACTCCTAAACAACTGCCTAACCTGGCTTTCTGCCAGACTTCCTGCAAAATGTACCCCTCCCAGACCACAGGAGCCAGCCTGCAGAGATGGAACCAACCTTATGGAGCTTCCATAATAGTGTAGACAAGGAAATGTCTTCCACATAGTCAACTATGACAGCTATAATATTTGTTTAATCAAAGAGGTTTCCTTGGTCCTTTTCTTACTCATTTCTTGAAGTTTTTGTCAAGCATCTTTCTTTCGTATGTTCCAGAACTACTCAAGGAAGAGCACGTCAGCTGAGGACAAAGATATCCTGTTTATAATCTCACTTGAATCACTTAAAAACTACCTTGAGCATCTGCTTTACCATTTCTGAATCTCACATTCCTCACATTCTTTAGTTATAAAACACCTATTATTAGTCAGTTTCCCATCACTGTGACAAATACCTGAGATATCTAACTTATGAGGAAGAACTCTCTGTTTTGGCTCAAGGTTTTGGAGATTTCAGTTCATGGTCACTGGGACTTGTTGCTTTGGGCCTGTGGCAGCACAGTACATCATGGCAGCAGCAGGTGATGAATGACAGTTGTTCACCTTAGGGTGGCCAGGAAGCAGAGAAAAGGGGCCAGGGTCCCAATATCCCCTTCAAGGACACACCCCAAATGACCTAACTTTCTTCCACAAGGCCTCACCTTTTAAAGGGTCCATCACTTTCCAGCTGACAACTTTTAGCACACTAGCCTTTGGGGAACATTTAATATCCAAACCACAATAGCGGAGTTTCAGGAATGTTTAGTAACATTCCTAATGTTTTCTCCACTGTCCTAATTTATCTGAAGGTATTTCTGCTGACAATGCGATACTCAATAATTCCGACAACATTCCTACAGCATTTTCAATTATGACTTTGCCAGTTTACCTTCTACGCCATTCCTACTTCCAAACCACAAGCTAGAATTAACAAAACTGTTTCCTTTCAAGGGTCACTGAGCATTGCCAGGGGGAAATCACATAAATATGCTAACTGGATCCACCACAAAATTATGAGATTCAACTCCAGCTGCTCAGTAATCCATTTATGTATCTTTCCTTTGCTTCCTTGACATTGCCTAAAAGTAATTATTTAGAACCTAGACTCCCCACTTCTGCACTCACTCTCAGCAGATAACTATCAAGAAAAACAAAAAGACTTTAGATATGAACTCCCTCAACTGCTCTCTTCTCATCTTCCTTCCCAAACTCACGCTGGCATCGCTTCTCATTTCCAATGCTATGCCCTTGTATCCAAGGACAAGTGATATGATTGCCCTTCACATCTCTTCTAAAACCATCCCTCAATTTCATCTTCTACTTCTATTATCAATGTTCTAATACTCAGCCTTGTTCCCCTTCTATTTAAGATATACATTCAAATTTCCCGACACTATAAATAACAAATTATTTTCTGTAGAGTGAGTTATCTCTATCCCACCATATTGCTCACTGGGTTCCATGCTTAGCTTCTCTGATGGCCTTCAGCAAATCTTCACTATGTCATCTTCTTATCCTCCTAATTTTTAAAAGCTTTATTCTACAATTCTGCTTTTATTGTATTTTCTTCTTGCTCTCTGAGCTCTCTTTGAATTAGATCATCAGTTCCACGGATGTACCTATCACCTCTACCTGAAATCTTTCACAGCTCCAGCTCCAGTCCTAACTTTCTTGCTAAGCTCCAGTATCACATATTAAACACTTCATTTAATACGACCACTTTGAATCATCCACAAGCAATTCATCATTACAATATTGGTTAGGATGCTTTTGGATACAAGTAATAGGAAAGCTCTACTCATTCTTAGACCATAAATGAGTTTACAGCCCCATGGTGAAAGAGGTAGAGCTGGCTATAGGCACTGTTCAGATGTACATCAAAGCTCTGGACCCTTTTCTCTACATTTTTCCAGGTTCTATCCTCCTCCATGTTGACCTCATCCTCAGGCTGGTGGCAAGATGGATACAACAGTTCTATGTGTCACCTTCAGACATTACATCATCCATAAAAAGACGTGTATCACATTCTTTAAGAGAAAAACTTTATAGAAGTTCCACTGAATTGGATCCATGTTCATTTCCTGTACCAATTATTAGCAAATAAAATGAGATTGCCATAGTTAGCTTAAACCAGAGTTTCTAACCTAACCATGGAAATTTAGAACTACACAATTCTTTGTTGTAGATGTTTCTCCTACACATTGTGGATGTTTAGTGGCCTCTACGCATTACATGGCAGTAGCATGCAACTCTTATAACAAACAGAAATGTCTCTAACCATTGCCAAATATCCCCTAGTGGGCAAAATCACCCCCGGCTAAGAATCACTGACTTAGATTGATCATGATCTATGTTTACAATATGGATGAGGGTCACTGCTATGGACCAAATGTGTCCCTTAAAATTCACATGTCAGAATCTTAATACTCAGTACTACAGTATTGGGAGGTGGAGCCTTGTTGGGATAAACAACAGCCAGTGTCTAGGAAAGCTTACTGTTCTGGGTAGTGAGATAAGAAAGACTCGAAAGAATGTGATAGCAGGGCTGGGATTGTGGCTCAGCGGTAGAGCGCTTGCCTTGCATGCGTGAGGCCCTGGGTTCGATACTCAGCACCACGTACAAAGCAATAAAATAAAGACATTGTGTCCATCTACAACTAAAAAAAAAATATTAAAAAAAAAAAAAAAAGAAAAGAATGTGATAGCAAAGGAAACAAAGAGGGGAAACTGACCGCTTCCCCTGTCTCCAAGCTTTAGGTGAGGATCAAAGTAGGGTGACTTTGATTGTAAAGTAAAACATTTGAAGAAATCCACCTCAACCTATCCTACATATTCCTCTGGTTGTAGGTGTGGGTAGCCCTCCATTTTGTCCCAGCCTGCTACCATGAAGGAGTATATGAGGAAGAAAATGCCCAAACCCTCTCTTGTTGAGTTCTCCGAGTTCTTCCTTTGGGATCCAAAAACTGTATACTAGGACCCCTGCAGCCCTGGGTTTGCACAAGCCTTTTGGGAAGTGTTTAGTCCTAAGGGCTCCATGCTCATGATTGGACTATTGCTAGAAGGAGGGCTGGCACACTTGCCATGTAAGGACACCATGTTTGTCCCTGGTGGTCCTTCTGTCTTCTACCACATAAGGACATGACAAACAGACACTTATCAGATGCCAGCACCTTGATCTTGGGCCTACTAGCCTCCAGGACTCAGAGAAAATGAATTTTACTTCTTTATATCAAGAACAAAATTGACAATGGCCTATAAATTGTAAAAGCAAAGTGCAGTTTGTTAATGTGTCGAGTCATAAACACGTATGTTCTCTTTGTCACAGAGATTCTACTTTGGAAATCTTTGCTAGGCAAATACTTCAAACCCAAAAGGAAATCTGTAAGCACAAGGATGCTTCTATAGCCTTCTTTATAAACAGTACAAAACAGAAGCACCACTTCCAAGACAGGGCCCCGGGGCATGTTGGAGGAACTGGCCCAGTTTGATCTCATATCTTGTGTGGTGTCATGAGTTCAGAATTCAGCTCGGAATTACAGTGGTAAGTGCCAGGAGCATTGTCCCAAAGAAAATGGATAAGCTTACAGTAGCATATGAAGTTTGACTCTAAAATAAATAAATAAATAAAATTAGCTGCTTCTCTCATTCCTGGTGCCTAAGCATATACCTTATTTGAACAGGGTCAAAAGCACCTGTGATCATCTGCCCAACCTCACTGATCCCTCTTGTCCTTTGTAGAGAACCTTAACCACCCTAGCCTGTCTGTCATGATGCAAGGAAACCAGGATTCTAGAAAGCTGTAGTTTCAGGGACTTCATTTTAAGCACAGAGAAATCCAGTGTCTTAAACACTGGAAAGATATAACTAGATCCACATTAACACATGGCTAAATCTTATATCCAAAATAAGATCTGTACAAGAATGTTACAGTATGGCTCTGTCCTCTCTGTCCCTTAGGTTTCCATTTAGCCTCATTTGTCAGGAACAGCCCAGGATCCAGCTTTTCACCTGGAAAACTGCTACAGGCACCAAGAAAGAGGAAAGAGCTGGTCAGAGGGCCCAGGATGGCCTGAATGTGGCACAATCTTGGGTAACCAATTCTGGTGACCACAAGCATTGCTTTAATGAGGCCCTACACTTAAGCGTCCTTTTAGTTTTGTTTCTTGCTCAATCCAGTAGAACCAAATGATAGCTTTTGCTAAATGACTACTCCACAGTGGAATCAAGTGAATATTGGTAATGGGAACATAAAGTGCCATGCACACTCCCACACTGCCACAGAAGTAGACTGTAGGGCTAAAAAGACCCGACTTCTTCAATCGTCTACCCTACACTGTTAATAAGTAACAAAAAATCACGTTTCTCAGAAATTCCTGTTTACATTTAAGTAGTGTAAACTGGAGCTACCCCCTTACAAAACAAATGTACCACATTTCTTCAGGACAAAAAAAAAAACCCATCACTGTATATAATGTAGATTATCACTATATTATATAAGTGATTATCATCATTATATAATGTAGATTTCTTGTGCCTTATGTATTCACTTTCCTTGTATCCACTCGATCATCTCTAAATTTCAATTAGCCAATTGCTGTTCTCCAGATTTCATCAAATTTAAAATTTAAACCTAAATAATTTGTTTTTGCTGAGAGTAATTTTTACACTTTCTCAAAAAATAAAACACCAAAACCCCTATTTATTCTTGTCTTCAGTATTCTTCCCAAACATAGCTCCTTTATTCTACCCTCTGGGGCCTTTCTAACCATCCCTGGTAAAAGAATAACTATGTTTTTGATATTTGGTAGAATCAGTCTCCTTCCTTCTCAAGTTCTCCTTACTATAAAGTCTACCAGAATTCACTTCCCTGCTGCAGAAGATTGCAAAAATGGCCACATCATTTATACATATGCCCTTTGAAGTGCCACTTTGCCTCTTATCCAGTGGTAGAGTCTACTTGCCCTCCCTTTGACTCTGGAGTGGCCTCGTTTCGTGCTTTGACCAAAAGATTATTTTGGAAGTGACAGATTGCCATTTCTAGCAATAAACCTTCAGAGGATCTGAACTCTTCTTCTTCTTGCTGTCTTGAAACTGCCAGCCAGTATATAAAATGCCTAAGCTGGTATCCTGGATGATGGGAGTCCATGAGGAACAGCGGAGGTCATCCTGAAGCTGGGCCCTCTGCTGACTCAGCAGCTTATCACAGAGGCATTGGTGAGACCAGATAAGACTAGAAGACCTACCCAGCAGAGCTCAGCCAAAATTGTTGACCCATAGAACCAAGAGCTGTATACAATAGTGGTTGTTTTAAGCCATTAAGGTTTGGGATAACTGCTACATAGCAGAAGATAACTAATGGAGCTGTCCATCTACATTTGTAACAACCCTGACTCTTCTCTACTCTGCCACACAAGGTCAACATTTCCCATCCATTAAGCTATCCTTCCACTCAAGCACATAATTAATGTTTGGAGTTCAACACAAAAATTTTATCTATTCCCAAAGTAACTGGAAGGGTGTTCTTAAACAAAATGATATCTGTGATGGTTAATCTTGATTTTTGACTTGACTGAACTGAGATTGGTAAAGCACACGTCTGAGTATGTCTCTGAGGGTGTTTCCAGAGACCAGTGGCATGTGCGTCAGTGAAGAGAATGAGGAACATCCATCCTGACTGTAGGTGGCATAGTCCAATAGGCTGGGGTCCTAGACAGAACAAAAAAGTGGAAAGTGGCTCTTGCATGCTCACACACTCAACTCTTCCTGAGCAGGCGCGCTTTCTTTGCTGCTGTCATGCCTGCAGACATCAGATCCCAGACTCTTCAGCTTTTAAACATGGACTTTTACCAGTGACTGTCCAGGGGGTTTCCAGGCCTTCTGCACTGGACTGGGGCTGCACCACTGGTCCTTCTTGTTCTGAGATTTCCAGCTTCTTTGACTGAGCAGCTACTGGTTTCCCAGCTCTCTCGCCTGCACATGGCCCTTGTGGGACTATCCACTTCATCCTGTAAGCCAACCTAGTAAATCCTCTCTGCAATGCACATTTTCTTAGCTCTGCGCCTCTGGAGAACCCTGCTAATACAATATCAAAGGAGGTCTTATGCAAATTTTCCCTCAAGAACTAGAATATTTAAAATTATATTAATTTAACAATTGTCATATACTACAGAAACAAATCCCTTTCTAATCCTTTTGAGATTATAACTTGCTATGTCCCAGATATTTTGCAAATTGTATTATATTTTCAATTTTTCTATATCTAGAATGGCTTAATGAGGTGAAAAATTTTGTTCAAGGTCAAAAGGTGAATGAGTGGCAAATATTCAAATTTATGTCTTTCTGATTATAGAGCTTATGTTTTTTGCATTAACACATAGCAGCTATCTTCACTGTCATTTTGGGGGTGACTAACTTGTCTTCATTTCCTAAAGACTTAGACTTACTAGGTTTGGCATTAACCTGTAGAACAAACTCCTGAAGTGTTTCACTTGTTGATTTATTCAGTTAAGTGGCAGATACAGCACAAGAATGTGCAATCTGTTGGTTATGTCATTCTCAAGAGCACTGAATCTCAAGATCTGATAGGAATCTCAAGATTTACCCACCCACCTTCCAACTTTTTCTCTTCCCACAGGTCATGATGTTGAGTTAAGACACTTTCTCCCACTCATTTACACATTTGTTTTCCTGGCCAATACATCATCCGTCTCTCCTAAAAGTTCTTAATTTTTCCAGGCTGAAAAAGTGACTAAAGTAAATTGAGAAGGAGAAAGACAGAATGCAAATCCAAACATGAAAATATTAACTAAATGTAAGAAGCCAACTTATTTCCACCTATGAGGTTCATTCCTGGCTCTAGGTTATGTCAAATGTAAATTTTCTGGACAAGGTCTACTTCTTCCTTTATATTTTGACATGATGGGTGTTCCTTCAGTAAATGAACATTGAGGAATAATAATGCAAAAAGTATCAATTGTATTTACCCCCCCTGGCTTCATGTGGCATTCCAAGGAATTATCCTTTATGGCATTTAACCTGAACTTTATGTTTTTTCCTTGCTAAAGGCTATTAACATTAATATTGCACCATAGAGGGGATTTTTGTTTTTCTTCTGATAGTCATCTTTCAACAAGTCTGGCTGCAAGTAAATGAGATCAGCATTTCAAGAGCCAGCTATTGTGTGGCTTATTGCCTGTGCTTGCTAAACTTGCAGTTCCCCAGTTTTCCTCTATTTCTATCCCTGAATTTATCTTGTAATGAAAATTAATGCCCTGATTTAAATGAGTGATATGAAATATGATCTATTATGCCTGCTGGCACACAGCAGGTTTCACCTCATTACCACATTCTTAAAGAATAACTAGCATCTCTAGCGATGAATTGGATATTACCCAGCATTTGCAGATACCTTTATTTGAAGTTAGAACACCTTTCCACCCACTAAGCCTCAGTTATACATTGCGCCAGTCTTGAAAACTGATAAACAGTTTTCTGGGGAACACAGATTGTGTTACTGTTGAGTCAGTGGCAGGTTAGTGGAGCCCACAGATTTTTCCACTTGCACTGTGGAAAAATAACATTGTCTCTATTGTCTTACCTTTGTATTTCTTCCAAAGTTATTTATACCCTTTAGACACTTTATAATTTATGATATTAAATAATTGATAAATATAAGTTGAAGCTGCAATTTAGTCGTTAATTTCAAATAAATTTAAATCTAAAATTAATTGCATAAAATATATCTCACAAAATCTCTTACCAAAAGAGGAAGGGGACTGAGGGGGAGGTATGAGGGATGGAAAGGAACAGAACAGTGGAATGAAATTGACCAAATTACACCATGTGCATATATGAATATATCACAATGAATCTCACCTTTATGTATAATTATAATGCACCAAATTTTTAAAGGTAAATAAACAGAAGGAAGATCAGTTAAAATGAAGGGAATGGGGGAAGGAGGAGTAAAGGGAAAGGGAAAGTACTGGGGAATGCAATGGAGCAGATTATGTTACACACATTTATGACAATGTCACAATAAACCCCCCTATTATGTACGACCATAATGCACCAGTAAAAATATATAAAATAAAAACAATTCTTAAACAAACCAAGTTATTCTGAGTAGAAAAGACTACCTCCAGTGAACATTACTTCTTTATCACTAGTACCTTGGTTTAATTTCGCTTTTGCTTTATCACTTCTCTGAATTCTATTTTCTCTCAGATCTGCTAGGCTTTTAGTTTCCTGTAACCTATAACTATTTGCAAGCTTGTCTTATTTCTTCAAACAGAGAATTTTGCTTTATGACCTATGTGACAATTATCATATCTTGAATTTCTGTGGGTCTGTTCCAGTGGTTGGTTGCATATGCTGGTTCCTGTCCTTGATTCCTTGGGTGCTTGGTGAATTTGATTATGATTTGCCCAGACGAAGCATGGAACCATCTGTGGGAATTCTTGGAGGTGTAAGATTAGTATCTGCTTCTACCAGACACACTCTGGACACCACCAGTTCAGAACCACCCTGAACTCCGTCCACACCTCCATCCACACCTACCAGCATTTGGTATAGCTTCTCCAAGATTAGTTCATTTCATTTGGCTTGGTTTTCTTCCACCCAGCACTAGTGATTTCTCCTGTAGCCCCCTAAAGATGGGAGGGAGGAGGAGTTTACTTGTGGTTCACTCCTACCCTGAAAGGGTAGCCATTGTGATCTTAGCTTTATGCAGGAAGATTTTCTCCTCCAAGGCTCTCTACCACGGATGGGTCCTGAGCCAAGCTGACCAAGTTCTGCAACCCAGAATAACATCTGGCCAACGTCCTCAAGCAGAAGTAGCTTAAGGGCTCCACCAAACTCTCCAAGTTCTCATTCTCTTCCGAGATTTTAGCCTTACTGTTTTTTGACATTTTGATGTTTTTAAGATTACATATGTGTTCATCCCAGATATTTCAGTTGTTTTAGTGACAAGGTCTTAGTATTCTAGCCTACCATGTGTTTAATAAGCTCATTAAAGAGAACATATTCCAAGTGTCTCAAGTATTTATTTTAATTACATCTTTCAATTGCAAGTAGCAAACAGAGCTCAAGCCACTTCCAATAACAGGGTGTAGTTATAAGGATATGGGTACAAAGAAACCCAGGAATAGTTAAACAATCCAGGCTACCAGAAGGGGAGGGCCATAGAGAGATGGGAAGAGTGAGAATAGCAAAAGACTATACCTCAGAGGTTCTCAAACTTTAGAGAGAATCAGAATTACCTGGAGTGTTAAAACAGATCACTGGGCACCATTCACAGATTTAAGTAGAGTCTGATAATTTGGGTATCAACTAAGTTCCCAAATGACACAAATGCTGTTGGTCCAGGGACCACCTTTTGAGAGCCATTGCTCTACCACATCACTGTTCAAGAATGAAGGCTCTGTCCCTGGTACCACCCCTACCCCCCAAAATGAATGATGACTCTGAAGTCATGGTACTAAGATCCTATCGCTTATCACCCAACCGCTAGATGTGTAAAATTAAACACATCATCAAGCCACTGTATGCCTTAGTTTCCTCATTCTGATGACCCGGACTCCTCATCTGTCAAACAAGGAAACTGGTAGTACTTGCCTTAAGGAGTTTGTTCAGAAGATTAAATGAAATAAAAGTTGTAAAATGCTTACAACAGGGTCTGATATTTAGCAAGCACTCAGCAATATCAGCTATTATTATTATCACACATCTATTTTAGGTAAATCATATTTCAGTAAACTCCTTTTTTGTAAATGTCCAGTTTGCTCCCTATTACTAACTTTTTAAATTCTCTCCCTCTCCCTCCCCGCCCTCATGCTTTTAAGACATTCTAGCATAAGTTCCTTGTAACCATAGTTCACCATACCACTTTTAGACTGTCTACCCCCACCATGATTGTCCTTACTCTAGGGCTTATCTCTTTCCAAATTCTTAAGTTGATTAATAACTATTATGTACTTAATTCTATCCATTTTTCCAAGTTGAAATTCCAACAAGAGAATCTGACTAGTTCAGATTGTTATTTAGCGTCCTGCCAAGTCCCAGATCCCTAAGCAGTCCATGAGTTTGCTGTCCTTGGACCAGGTCACTGTTCCTGGTCCAATCAGCTGTGGTGTAGCAGGATGGAGACTGTGAATAGAATAAAATGAGGCTGCAGAGGACTGCTCTTCATGCAATGCTGAATGGGTAGAGTTCACCTGGAAAGGTCTGAGCAGGTGGTAGACAGCATGATTGACACTTCTGAAAAATATCATTCTAAGCTTAAAATATAAATGTTATTGCTCATCTGTTCACATTAAAATTAAATACCATAATTAAACTCCTTCATATCAAATTACTATTTCATACAGACTTTATTAAAATATATTTGAGCTTTCATTCATGCATTTCACACATGTTAAGATTACTGGGGGGTTGTGAGCACAAAATACAGCAGCATTTCTGTAAATGACTAGTAATTAACCAGAGGAAAAACTTCTCCCATCTAAGGGTGAAGCTCCACTAAGTGCTTTTATGTTAATATTAGCTCTGTTGATCAGAAAGCAGAATAAAAGGGACTACTTATGGATACTGCCTAATAATGATATTAAAAAAGAATCCATGTTACAAAAATGAAAAGCACAGTAAGTTAATATGAGTTAAAGTGACAATCCAACTATTTCTAAAAATGGCATTAGATAATAATTTTATGTAAATGCAGAAGTATATAAAAATCATCTTGAAATATTAACCACTATAACCCTAACTTCTTTGAGAAATACTGGTTACAAATCCATCACCCATGCATTTATCAAAATCTTTACTGAACCTGTTTGTAATGATGAAGTATATCATCTGCACGTGCATCTTTTTTTGTCTCTCATCATCCACTTCACCATGCAAAGGAGGAGAAAATAAATACAGGTTTCTCTTCTTAAAAACATCCATTAACACCATATGGGTTTATGCTTATCTTCCCTGAATTTATTTAATTATTTTAATTAATTTATTTAATTATTTATTTTATTTATTTTAAGCATATATGGGTTTTGCTTATCTTCCCTGAATTTATTTAATGAGATTCCATCAACTCATTCAAGAAATTGGTTAAAAGAGTTGCAAACACTTTTTAAGTGTAGACATCTGTTCTCCACTCAAGCCATGGACCTCCTTCCCATGAAGGATCTGTATCCTCATGGACCCATCAGAGGATGTTTTAGTCAGCTTTTTCACTGCTGTGACTAAAGGACCCAACCAGAACAACTGTAGCAGAGGAAAAGGTTATTTGGGGGTTCATGTTTCAGAGGTCTCAATCCACAGACAGCAGACTCCATTCCTTGGAGCTCAAGTGAGGCTGAATATCATGGCAGAAGAGTGTGGCAGAAGGAAGCAGCTCACATAATGATCAGAAAAACAGAGAGAGACTCCACTCTCCAGATACAAAATATATAAGCCATTGCCACACCCCTAATGTACTGCTTCCTCCAGCCATACCCCACCTGCCCCCAGTTACCACTCAGTTAATCCCATTAGGGATTAATTCACTGATTAGGTTAAGGCTATAGCCCAATCATTTCTCCTCCAAACCTTCTTGCACTGTCTCACACATGAGCTTTTGGGGGTCACCTCACATCCAAACCATAACAGAGGAACCTATTTTCTAGAACATATTACCTAGAACATATTTTCTCTTTCCTATCTGAACAAATAATTTGCATAACAACATACAGGCCTTCCTCACATTATGTGACTCTTATATAATTTGAACTTTAACTATAAAGAATGTTATCATTTTATAGTATATAAAATACTGCATGAGTAATTTGACAACAATAAAAATACAGCATGAGTGACTTTAGATGATTTATATAATCTCACAGAGCCTTATCTCTCGCATCTGTAAAATGGGGATACCTGCACCTAGCCAAACCATGAGATTTAAATGAGATAACACACACAAGCCCTTGGCACAGTCTCTGTTTTTAAGAAATGTGTTTCTTTCCTTTCGTTCTACAGTATATAGTAGGTGATGGAGCCTGTTTTGAAACATGATGCTGCTCTTTATTTGTATTAGGCATTTTAGGAAAAGATACTGTGACATTCCTGGAATAAGAAAAAGGGGAAAGGAGCACCAGTCAAGGATATCATTTTAGATAACATCTTTGTTGTGTCTCTACCTGCAGCTTGATTATTTTGATCCTCTTTCAAGTAGATCCTTTCAGCAACTAAATCCTTACTTTTGGAGTCTGCCTTTATTTCTCGCTAATTCCTGCCAGTCCTTGACCCCCAGCTTCAACCTGGTTATTCTCTTGAGGTCTAGGTTCATCCTTGTGGTTGGCAGCCTGTTTCTGGCAGCCAGTTCTGTTCTGTGGTGTCTGCTTCAGGCTCACCACGTGCCTCTGCGCCTTTGCCCCCACCTCTGAGATCAGTGCCCTCACATTTTGCTGCAGAAAATGAAATCTCTCCAAGAATGATTGATTTGCCAGCGTCCCTAGATTTGGAGGTCTAAGCACTCCTGGGATCAGTGCTGTCCTTTTCCAGAACACCCCACCTTGAGAACAGTCTCATTCCTCTCACACCCCTAGCTCCATCCTTTAACCTATGGGCTCTGACAACTGTGAGTCTAAATAAAAGGACCATAGGAAGTTAGCCAAGGGAGAAGGTTCTGTGATTACAGGAAGACAAGAAGGAAATGGAAAGTAATACATCAGACAAAAGAGCAAACACTGCTTTATAAGCCTATAACTTTTGCACAAACATCTTCAGTATTAAAATATCTGAATCAACCATGTGATCTGACTCAACATCTAAATCTCTTCTGCACTAAAAGCCTTCAATTTAGTCTCCTGAGGTGTTTTCTTCTTTTACTCTTATTACAGGGCCAGTGTTAAAATGAATTCACTAATTACATATCTATGGTCATATCGCTGAAATCCATCTGCCCTGTCTCATCGGCCTCTCTGCCTGACTTCACCACTAAGAGGAGTAAATTTCCTTCTCTTCTGATTGGTCCATTAATAGACTGATAGCATAGTTACTTCTGGATTCCCCACTTTTCTTCTTTATCAGGAGCCATGATCATCAAAGCTAAAGTTTCAAGATTAGCCTAAAGTAAAACAAACCCAAATTTCAATCACGTTAGGTCTCCAAGCAAAGTGGAAGCAGGTTACAAGTATCCAGAGGACGGCACTCAAACACACTCATCTACAAACCCAAGTCCTGCATGATCTCTGCAAACCTTTTCCTGCTGAAGCTAGAACTTCGCTGAAACAGATGAGTATAGTTTATAACTGCAACAACTAAAAAGTACAGGGAGATCTTAAAATTTAGCAAGGCAGCCTCTTTTGAAAAGTAATAATGTCAGTTACTTTTTTCCAGACAGGATTGAAATGTAGGGTAGAGTTTAAGCAACAAAGGAAATCATTGTTCTACAATACTCCGTCTCTTTTTTCTCGAGAGTGCAAATCACCCAAACTATTCTACATGGAAATTCTTCTGGCCCCCTGCAAGCGGTAAAGCTGAATGCCAACGGGAAGCCTGTTAAATACAGTGATAGGCCAGGAAATTATTCTCTGGACATGGTCAATTTTAAAGGGAGAGAACCAGTTAAAGACATGACTTTGTATTTAGCATTGTTCTTTTTCTCAGGCGAAAACCCTTACATGTATCATCTTTTTTTTTTAGAGATTAATGATACTGACATTAATGGACATTAATTTCTAAATGTTAACTAATTAGTGTTAATTTTAAAATTATAGTCAGAAATCATGGATAAATTATTCATTTATCCATGATAAATGAATTCTGCTTTGGACCAAAAGCTTCCAAAATTCTGCTTTAGACCAAAAGCTTCTACCTTCCATACCACCAAAATGGTTTACCTGTCCAGAAAAGGCACAGTGGTCATTTAGCCAGGTTTTTCATTCCCTTCCATGTGATAAATTTACTGTTATATAGTATCTAATTCCTTTTTGGGGGGGAGGAGTACCAAGGATTGAACTCAGGGGCACTCAACCACTGAGCCACATCTCCAGCCCTATTTTGCATTTTATTTAGAGATAGGGTCTCACTGAGTTGCTTAGCACCTTGCCTTTGAACTCACGATTCTCCTGCCTCAGCCTCCCGAGCCGCTGGGGTTATAGGTGTGTGCCCTAAACCCTAAAATGGTTTACCAGTCTAGATAAAGTATCATTTCAGCCATGTTTCATTTGCTTCACTTATCTGACCCTTTGAGGAGAAATTAATAGGCTATGAAGGTGCCAGGAAACAGGCAACTAAAACAGGCAGTGAAGGAACTGGCCAGGATACCACCTCACACCACAAGAAGTTAGTCGGCTCCTGGAGAGAGGGTTTTGACTCTAAATACAGGAAAACAAAATAAGAGTGTGACCAGGACAATGAGAAAGGTAGGTAAGGTCTCAGGAGAGAGGTATTTGACTATTAATAAGATCACATGTCTGAGCATCTTTAACACACCTGCTTTGGACCGAGTAGAAGCTAACACATCATCCAACAAAAGCAACTCCACCACGCCCTTTTTGGCCATCTGACTGCTCTCCCCCCTCACCACCACCTGCTTACCTTTGAGTCTTGAACATACCACCTCCAGCACTCCCAGGGTATTGCCGGGAAAATGTGAGGAAAAGGACAGCATTCTCAAGTGTTTATAATAACAGAGAAAAATAGGCTCAGGTCAGGTTATATCGATGTGTGTGCATTTCTCTACCCATGCATGTAGCTACAGCCTTTTAGAAATATGCGATTTGTGCTATTAAGCCCCCAACCACGGCCATCCGTGGCATTTCTGTTCCATCTGCTAATACAGCTCCAAGAAGCACAGTGGAGAAGCCTGAAGCTGACCTTGGGAGTAGAAACACCTGTGTATGAACCCCATCTCCACCCTCTCCAGGGGTCTTGGATAAGCTATTTAACTTCTCTAATCTTCATCTATAAAATGACAGAAATTACAGCGATTTCACAGATTTAAGCTGAATTTTTAAAAGATCAAACTACACAAAGACAGTTAGCATATTCAGGTTCTCTATTGAGTCAAAAAAATTTCAAAGAAAAAACAAAAAGGAGAAAGAAGGGAAGAGAAGAAGGAAGAAAAAGATTGAGAAGTAAAAAATGAGGAAGAGGAAAAGCAAGATGGAAGGGTTTTTGAATCATAAATATATTCCAAGTATGGAAAAATGTAAAACCCTGGCTTCAAAAGTCTATCAGCCACAAAATTAAAAATTGTTTGAAAACAAGGCATAATTTGGTGGCTTTCTTGAGGTGCTATGTATAAATAAATAAAGAATGAATATGTTTTACAAATTTAACAGGGCTTAGAAAACAACATAGGCACATTGAGGACAGTCCTGGAGAATACAGATCTTCCAACAAACCCAGTTACAGTCCAAATACCATAATTGTCACTGGTGTTGAGAATTGGCAATGAGCCATGGAATCGTTTTCAATATGACCTCGTCATCTATATTTTAAACCAGGGTGATTTTATCATTGGTAACTGATTAATCAATTCAACCAATTTTTATTGAACACTTGACCTCCAATCCTTCCCCCCAGCACCCTGTAGTCTAGCAGAGGGCACTTAAGAATACACATAAATAACTCAAATGCAAAGAACATGATGATACAGTAAAAAATGCAAACTGAAAACAACAGGGACTCCAAAGAGGGAGAAATCACCTAAAGTTCAAATGCTCTAAAAGACTTCACAAGGGAAATAATTTTCACTCATTTATTCATCCATGCACTGAGCAAATATATTTTGGCATTTACCCAGGTACCAGATACTACTTAAAGAGTTAGAAATAACGTTCAGTGACAAAGAGAAGAAATTCATACTCTAGGGTAGGAAAATAAGAAGCATATACATTTATTCACCTGTGATATTCATTCCAGATAATTATTATTTTTGAAT
The DNA here is from genome assembly GCA_028644305.1 of Xerus rutilus. Lineage (NCBI taxonomy): Eukaryota > Metazoa > Chordata > Mammalia > Rodentia > Sciuridae > Xerus > Xerus rutilus. The sequence continues at coordinate 74,868,987 of CM053410.1, forward strand.
AAATTAAAATAGGATAATCTGATGGAGAGCAATTTGGGGCAGAAGGAAGCGACTTCAGATAAAATGGTCAAGAAAGATCTCTTTGAAGTTGGAGCATTTGAACTAAAACCTGAAAACATTCTTGGCAGAAAGAATAAGGCCAAGTGCAAAGTCTTGAAATGAGAATGAACTACATCTCACAGCTTTGAAAAGAAGACTGAAAAATAATGAGGAGAGGAGGGTGGAAGGAAAGGGCAGTAAGAGGCACTCAGGTGACAGAACACATAGGCCCTCACAGGGCATAAGAAGGAACTTACACAGGCTGAGACAGGAGAATCGCGAGTTCAAAGCCAGCCTCAGCAAAGGCGAGGCACTAAGCAACTCAGTGAGACCCTGTCTCTACATAAAACACAAAATAGGGCGGGGGATGTGGCTCAGTGGTTGAGTACCCTTGAGTTCAATCCCTGGTACAAAAAAAGAAGAAGGAGGAACTGACACTGATTTAAAATGTACGGGAAACTGTGGAAAGGCCTCTAATTCATACATGATGTGATTTTAAGAGGTAAGGGAAGCAAGATCAGCAGAGAAAAGCTACTGCAGAAGTTAAGAGAAGTGAGAGTGACTGGAGGATGGCAGCAGAGTCTAAGGGATATGGACAGATTCAGAGCTTATCTTAGAGCAAAATTGATTAACCGTGTGCGTGTGTGCATGCACATTTACGCGCTACAAACAGTTTGACCGGAACATTTCAAGTATCCGTAGAGAAAGAGGGCAATCTAAGAAAAGAAAACTGGAAAGGTATTCATTTTTGGTTACCTGCTATGGCTAAAGACTTCTACAGGAGAAGATACTATTCTCACTCCCTCCCCTTTTGCTGTGTTAAGCAAACTGCCCGAGGTCTCATTGAAAAAAACAATTTCAGACTCAGTTTTCTCTGACTCAATGTCCTTTTTAACCTAGTATCTTTCCCTGGAGCTATGAGAAAGGTGGAGGTAAAGACATGGCAGAAAGGTACAGACAGGAACCTTTGGAGTTTGGAGACTCAGATGTATAAAGGAGAACTGCAGAAAACCCAACTGGCTATATATAGCCTTTAACAACCATCTGTTCTTCCAGGGCTCCTATGGTCCTTTTATAGGACCTCCTCCCATGGAGGTCCTATAAAAACTGTGTCCACAGAATCCTCCCAGGCTCCACCTCCTGAACGCATTCACACAGTCTTACTGCCTTGCTTTGCCAAGTCTTCATTTGTGAGTGCTTTCTGTCCATCTGTGGCTCTGACACTCTGGAAGAGTCCAGGTTTGCTGAAGCTGCCACATTACCAACAGAATTGTGCTTCTCCCTTGCTCCACTCACGGGTAGACTCTTCACTCCATCTCCTGCTCCCTGAAGCCCGACCAGTCCCAGAAAATGATGAGGCTTCCCAATCCCTCTGATCTCACCAGATATAGAGGCTCCCGTCTGCCACAGTCCTCAACTCAGCCTGAACTCCAGATGTGGTTTTCAGGGCAGTTGGATCTCCTTAGCCAGCTAATGAGGTGATACTTGAGGCTTTTCGCTCTAAGTTTCTCAGCCTCATACAGGAATGTTCTAGTAGCTCATGATGGCCTCACAGTGGCGAAGGATTTCTGGAGCCTCACCCCAGCACTGTACCCTGAAGCTCAAAAGCACCCTCCAGTGGAAAACCAGTGAGACAGCTTTCCACACGCGATCCGGCCAGTTGTGATGCCAGATGGAGTAGACATCTCTGAGCCATACAGAACAACTTCCCGAGCAGGCCCAAGCCGCCTACCTGACAGAGTATGGCTTTCTATATCCACAAGGGCACCTGGATTAAGAGGAAACCCTGAATGAAGAAGGATATGACCGTGTGGTAACAAAAATGTATAAATATGCTTAGCAAATATTACAATTTTATATGTACACATCCTAGCTTTCCACATAGAAAAGACAGAACAAAGTCCAAGGAGAAAAAAAAAACACACAGCTTTTAATGGGTTTATCTCTTATTGCAAACTGATAGGGAAAACAAACAAAAATGATTAGAAACACAGATTGAACGATGGTAATTTAGAAATATATAGTACTTAATATGGTCCAGACCCTGTGATAAGCACTTTATATATAAATTTAAATCTGAAAAGCCCCTATAAGAAGTTACTGTTATTATTCGTATTTTAGAGATGAAGGAATAAAGGAGGTTATGACCAAGTTCACAGGGCCAGTAAGTAGTAAGAGCCAGAATTAAAACCCAGGCAGTGTCCTCCAGAATCTATTTCTTAACCATTGTTATTTCAACTCTCTGTATAATATAATTTCCAACTGGATCTAAAATATAAATTTAAAAAATCAACCATCTAACAAGTTCTCTTCGAACACACTCAAATATTTAGAAAATACTAATTGACCAAATTAGTTCACCAAAGAAGTCTCAACAATTTAAAAAAATTGTAAACTTTATTTAAAAATATTAAAAACTATCCAGGCACGGTGGCTCACGCCTATAATCCTAGCACTTGGGAGGCTGAGACAGGAGGATCGTGAGTTCAAAGCCAGCCTCAACGAAAGTGAGGCACTAAGCAACTCAGTGAGACCCTGTCTCTACATAAAACACAAAATAGGGCTGGGGATGTGGCTCAGTGGTCGAGTGCCCCTGAGTTCAATCCTCGGTACCAAAAAAAAAAAAAACTAAAAAAAGTTTTTAATATAATGTTTATTGAGATAGTGGCTTTTAGAGTTAAAGTTAAAAGCCTTTAAATATCTGTATTATAAATGAGGAAGGTAAAAGTAAATATGTAAATTTAGAAGTTAGAAGAGGGGCAACAGAAGAAAACTAAAGATAGTAAAAGCTAAAAATAATGAAAATAGAGCCACAAATCTAAAATATAGGAAAAAAATATAGATATCAACAAAACCAGATGCAGTTTCCTTGAAATAGAAAAGTTAACCTAAACCAATCATGAAAAAAAAGTACAAATAATACTGGAAATGAAAACTGAACCACTGATACAAATGCACTAGGGTTAAACTTTCCTCATAACATTTTTTTCATTGCAATTTCAAAGGGAAAAATATTAGTTTAATCATCACATATGATGATTAATTTGAGTTGTTCAAAGTTTGTTTTTTCGGATTAAAGAAGATATTATTTATACCCTAGCTTCCTAAGAGTTCTTTCTTCTCTAATATATACAGAATTACATGAAATACTACATATGCAACTATTGAGATGATCATATGATTTCTCTCTTTTATTCATTAATATAATGATTTATTTTCCAGTTTTAAACTAATCTTTTTATTCTCTAGATAAAAACAACCTGGTCATTATTACACATGCTCCTTTTCACACTCCTGGGTTGGTCTGTTAATTCTCATTTGGGAATTTTTGCATCTAGGCTGATAAAGGAAGATGATCTAGTCTATTCATTTCTTGTGACATTCTTATCAGATATTTGTCACCAGTGTTATGCTAGCCCCATCATGAATAGTGTTGCATTTTTTTTTCTGTTGCCAAGAAGTAGTTGTGTAAGATTATGATTATTTTTCCCTGAATACTTGGTAATGTTTTCCTGAGAAATCATCTGGGCCTGGAGATTTCTTTTTAGGCAGATATTTTACTTTGTAGAAGTTTTTTTTTAATGAAATAAATTTAAATATGGCAAAAGACCAGAGGTAAGGACAGGCGTGAGATGTGAGGAGTGACCTTTTAGTCATGTGACAGATTAGGTTGACATGGAAGGCCCTCCTCCCACAAAACGGAAATACTGGATAAAATATGAAATTTCCTTTGTAATAAATAGCCAAGCTTTATGGTAAGAATAAAGGAAAATCTCCCAGATGCCAGAAATAAAAAGGAACTCAAACCAGAAATAAACTTAAATTGTCACCATGGCAGCACAAAAATTCCTGATGAGATCTGGCTATTAAGATTTTAACATCCACATGGGTACAATTTTATGACATCAGATGTTTTTTTGAATTAGAGAGCTACTATATAGTACCCTTTTTAAAACTGAGCCTTATCAGTAAAATAAGGATCAGAAAAAATTCCCCCCACTAAACCAGAAAATTGGCAAGAAAGCTTGTTACCTGTCCAGGTCTATAAAGAAGGAGGAAAGTCTCCTGAGAAAAACTGAAACCCTATACCAGCAGTATAGTGCAAGAATCCAAAGCCCCACAACTATTTTTAGAATTCTAACAAAAGCTAGTGCAAATTCCTCTGATAAAACACCTCTCGGTAGAGACAGGTAGTCCAGTGCACAATCTAAGATACACTGGACTCCCTGCAAAAAAATAAATTCAGTCAACAATTAGCAACCATGTAAGGAAATAAACCACCATGAGGGAGAGTCAGCAGACCAAATAGTTGGAAGAATTTGCACCACAATAAGTAGCAGAAATAAGAGAACAGCATGAAAGACAGGCTAATATTGATGAGCATATAATAAAAACTAAAGCAGGGAAATTGGAGAAGGAACCAAATGAAACTTCTGAAAATAAAAACTATGGTCATTGAGATTGAAAATTCAACAGATGCTTTAAAGAGTAGACTGGACAGAACGAAAGCAAAGGGTATAAAAAAAATTTGAGGAATTGACTCAGAATGTAGCTAAGAGGAAAAAAGAGGAAATAGAAAATATGAAAGAAAGGTAAAGGTTTGGGGTATAAAATGAAAAGATAAAGACAACATAATTTTATGAAAGGGAGATTATAGAGAATGGGGAAAGAAAATATTTGAAATATAAGAATTATCTAGGGCTGGGACTGTAGCTCAGTGGTAGAGCACTTACCTCGCATATGTGAGGCACTGGGTTCAATTCTGAGCACCACATAAAAAAATACAGTTAAAAAAAGAATTATCTAGATTTAATCAAAACTGAGGTCTTGAAGTTGGTGAAGCAAATGAGGCTGCAACCAGGAAAAACAAAATCAAGTCCATGTTTAGTTACTAAATAAGGAACTTCAGGAGCAGGAGAAGGAAGAGATAATCTTAAAATAACCACAGAGAAAACACAGGTTACCTAAAAGGAAACAACAATTAGGCTATGAGAAGACTTTCTCATCAACAACCAAAGAAGTCAGAAAACAACAAAATTAGTATCTTCAATGAGTTAATTTGGGTACAGAATTCTATGCCTAACTAAACTATTAATCAAGAATTGGGATAATTACTACATATTTGCTAGAATGGTCAAAATTGAAAAGACTGAGAACACATTATCATGTATAATAATAATGCACCAATAAATATAGTTTTTTAAAAAGACACAATACTAAGTCTTGGTGAGAATTTGGAGCAACGAGAACCCTTTGGGGCACTACCAATCAGACTGTTAAGCCACTTTGGAAAACAATTTTATACTTTCCTATAAACTTTCATTTATAATGTACTCAGAAATGAATATGTTGGTCCACTCAAGCCTTCTACATGAATGTTCATAGTAACTCATTCATAATAGCTGAAAACTGGAAACAATACAAACATTGCTACAGCAAGTAAGTAAATAAATAAGTGTTGACTACTGAATACCACCCAATGGTGAAAAGGAACTACTGATATGTGTAATAAAATGGATGAATCTGAAAGAAATGATGCTAAATGAAAGAAGCCAGATGCAGAAACTAGGCAAGGTGAGGGGTGAGGCAGTGGGGTAAAGGACTGACTACCAAAGGGCTTTAGAAAATTCTTTAACTTTACAAAAATGTGCTCTTTTTTTTTTATTATTTTTTTGTAACAGCATTGAACCCAAAGGCCCTTCACCACTGAGCCTCATCCCCAGCCCTCTTAATTTTTTATTTTGGGACAGATGTCACTAAGTTGCTCAGGGCCTCACTTGCTAGTTACTGAGGACTGAACTTGGGATCCTCCGTCTCAACCTCCCAGGTCATTGGGATTATAGGTGGGCACCACTGTGCCTGGCTAAAAATGCTTTGTATCCTGATGGTGGTGTTGGTTACACAATTATACACATTTGTCAAAAGTCATCAAATTATCCACTTTCAATTTAAGAGCTTTATTTTTCTTGCATGTAATTTATCATAAAAAAAAGATAATTTGTAAAATATCTAACATTTATGTTCATTAAAGTGCTTCCATGCTAAGTGACACCATTTTTTAAAAAAGAATTAAGGTACAATACATAGATTCTCAAAGACCAAATGGAGTTCCTACTTACATACTATCCCCATAAAAAACTACTGAAGAATGTAAAGAATGCACTAGAGAACGGGAGGGGGGGGTCCAACAGAGGAGTGGGAAGCTAGAAGCAAATGAGTAAAGCTCAACAAACAAGTCTGATCTAAACAAACATTGATTAACAAAATGTCTAACTGGGCTGGGGTGGTGGCTCAGTGGTAGAGCGCTTGCCTAGCATGCGTGAGGCACTGGGTTCCATCCTCGGCACCACATATAAATAAAGAAAAAATAAAGGTCCATCAACAACTAAAAAAATAAATTAAAAAAAAAAAAAAAGAAAATGTCTAACTTAGGTGTGTCTAAAAACAAGTGGATTTAACATGATCAGTTAACTATGCTACAGAGAGCAAGAGGAAGGTGATCAGTCATGTACCTTAAGACTCATATTACACAGACACATGGAAACAGATTATTTTAAGCCAACCAAATTAAGGGTAATCACACAAGGGGTGGGGGAGAGAACGTAAAGAGAACTAAAGGAGAAAAAGAGAGGGAAGGATCAATAAAAATCATAGTTAATGGAAGACACAAAATAAGATCATAGAAATAAGCCTAAACATATAAATAATCACAATAAAAGGAATAGGATTAAACTAACAGTAAAAAAATAGTTTAAAAATAAAGGAAGGGAAAAAATTGTGAGAAAAAAAGCAAACAAATTTGGAATAGCATTATTAATGCTATTAATTAGTGCTATTAATAGCATTAATAATATAGAAAAAAATGGGTTTAAAGGCAAAAAATAGTATTAGAGATAAAGACAGTTATATATTTAATGATAAAACAATGTACTGGGAAGATAAAACAATCCTGAGCCAGTATGTACCTACCAACTTGGCCTTACACACAAAAATGGACTTGAGTTACAAGGAAAAATTAACAAAACCAAACCTACAATGGGAAATTTTCCATACAACTTATTTAAAAACTGATAGATCAATCAAACAATAATGAAGAAAAATATACTTGCATGAACTAATAAGTTTGAGCTCATGGATAAATACAGAACTCAACATGCAAAAATTAGAATTTTTTCCAAGTAAATATGGCATTTAGAAAAATTCATTTTCATTAAATAAATATTTATTGAGCACCCTCTGTATGCCAGGGAACCTTCTATATGAGATTCTAGGGAAATACAGTCATGAAAACTAAGCTCCTGCCCTCATGGAGTCTATATTTAGTGGAGGAGGTAGAACTTAAATAGATGGATTCACATCATCTCTAACGTCAAGCAATAAGGAATTACACAAAGAAAAATAAAGCAGGGTTATAGGACAGTCGCGTGGGGAACTAGGTTAGATGGGCTGGTGAGAGAAGGCTCCTCTGAGGAGGTGACTGAGCCAAGAGCCGTGAGAAGTGATGGTGGAAGCCATGCAAGGATCTGGGGACACAGGGACCAGCAAGGGCAGTGGTTCTGGAGAGGGAGTCTGCCTGGCAAGTAAGAAACTATAGAAGCCAAGAAACTAAAGGCGAAATGAGTGAGATGTCAGAAAGGGGCACTGAGAACCTGCCTTTCACTTTTAAAGGCTACTTCTGGCAGCTCTGGAGAGAGTATCAGGGAGACCAGTTAGTGGCTTGGGTTGGAGCAGTAGAGGTCGAAGAAGATGAGATGGGGCCAAATTAAAAATTATCTTGCAAGTAAAGCCAAAAGATTTCGTGGAAGGATTGGATGTGGAATATGAGAGGAGTCCAGGATGACTCCAGGCATTTTATCCAAACAACTGAGAAAATGATAGCACTGTATAGACATGGAGAACGCTGGAGAAGACACTGAGAAGGAGGAGGTGATAAACGTGAGCATCAGATGCCCCCCCAGAGATTCAGGCAAGGAGTAGGTTGCTGCTGTCCTACTTCTGTGTCGGTATTGCCTGTCTTTTCTCCTTGGGTATTTCCTGATGAAATTTCCCAAAATTGTCATGGAAAAGAAAACAGTCCACCTGCTTCCTTCATCATAGATCTATCTGTGCCCTCACAAATTCTGCCCACCTACTAGACCTTTCAAAGCAAAATTAAGCTAATGTTTAGTGAATGCCAATTACACTAAGTCCTTTCACAAATATAGTCTCATTTAAATATAAGTATCTCCCTTTATAGAAAGAATTTTAAGTGGTCATTGAGATGATTGGGCACATTCATTCTCAACTCCACATCCAGTGGCATCAAACTGGTGGTCTGAAATGGCCGTGAGGGAGTAGCGACACAATGGAAATTGGCAAAGGCTACACATAGAGTGTGGTGTCCTCCTGCCATCACAGTCCCACAGCCAGTGACTGAACACTTACTAGCATACCACTGATTCTATCCTGTTTTAGTCAGCTTTTTTGCAGCTGTGACTAAAAGACCCAACCAGAACAACTTTAGAAGAGCAAAAGTTTATTTGGGGGCTCAGGTTTCAGAGGTCTCAATCCACAAACAGAAGACTCTATTCCTCTGGCCTCAAGATGAGGCTGAACATCATGGCAAAAGAGTGTGGCAGAGGGAAGCAGCTCACATGATGATCAGAAAAACAGAGAGAGACTCCACTCTCCAGATACAAAATATATACCCCCAAACCACACCCCCAATGAACCACTTCCTCCAGCCACACCCCACCTGCCTCCAGTTACCACTCAGTTAATCCCATCAGGGATTAATTCACTGATTAGCTAAGGCTATGACCCAATCATTTCTCCTCCAAATCTTCTTGCATTGTCTCACACATGAGCTTTTTGGGGACAACACATCTAAACCATAACTTATCCTTATTTTATGCTTAGGTTCTAAGAGTCAAGGAATCTGCCATTTACAAGCCCAGGACACAGGTGCCTTGACCCTATGTCAATAATTTCCCTTATGGTGCATTCTTGATATTCTTCACTAAATGTTTTTACACACATTTGCTCTTTCAATCCTACAGCTCTATGAAGGAAAAATAATCATTATTCTCCTAATTATTGGAAACCAAGGTTTTAAGTCAGTAACTTATTAATAATCAAATGTTGGTCTATATGATATTAGAATTCAATCACTCAACACCTATAACATCCTAACTACCAAATTTCACTCTGTCAAAATAAGTCAAATCCACTATTAATTTTCATCCTAATGCAGAAGTAAAAACAGGGAGTGAAGTTATCAAAGGCAGAGCAGGTGCAATAAATATAAAAAGGAATCTCCACATTAAAAAGAATGACATTTTTCCAATATTTCAGGAGAATTTCTTGGGAGAGGTGAAGTTGTGGGAACTGTTTTTATTATAGATGAGGACATGTCCTGAACATAAGGGACATTCCAATCCAGGGTGTGGCTGGAGCGAAAACTTCAAGGCATAAGCTTGATGATCTGATCAAGAAGGTGGAGCAAATGTGCACCTATGAAGAACAGGGAAGACCCTCTTGGGAACATGAAAACAATAGAAATGATGTTTTCTGTGTGCTCTGGCAAAAGGCTTTGAAGTGAAAATAACAAACTAAACAAAAAGCAAAACAGATTTCACTTTGAATCTCCAAAATTGATATTCCAGATAGTACAATATCTTTTTAAAATTTCATCCTCTATAGCTTAACAAAATAATATATTTTCTTGACCTTTTACTTGATTAAAAAAATATATATATACACACACAAATATATACATATATGTGTACACACACACACACACACACACACATATAAATAACAAGTAGCATCCCACATATTTATCTCCCTCCCACCACCCAGGAGTCTCATTTAACTTCCTGTTAGATCTTGGCAGGAGCAGCCAAGATTGCCCTGAAGCACTCTGGGGCAGTGTGCCTTCCAGCCTGGGAACTTCAAGGAATCTCTCCCACCTGCTGTAAAACAGTGCTTAAAGAAAGTTCTCAGAGATATGGTGCTAATGGAAAAATTCCTCCAATTAGTGTGTTTGAAGTTTCCAAGAAAGAAACCCAAGGTTACAAAAAGTCAAAATATTTTGGAACTCACATGCAACTCCCAGAATTCCTAGCTCCTATATAACTTTTCCCCATTTCACAAATAAATATCTCAATATCCTCCAAAAATGATCAAATAGAGCTTTACTAAATGTCATGTTTTAAAAGCAAAAATCACACTTTTTTTAGCAAAAGTTATTTAAAAGGCTTAAATATTAAATAGCACTGCACACATGATTAGTGCCTCACTCCATGACCATGGAGAACTTTGCTCCTTTACACAAAGTAATCAGAGCTTGGAGTACATGAATCCTCTGGGTGTATTAGAAACTTAAGAGAAAAATGGAATCTCTCTCATAAAAGGTTTAAAGAGTTTTAGCCAGGTGCAGTGGTGCCTGCCTGTAATCCCAGCACTTTGGGAGGCTGAGACAGGAGAATCATGAGTTCAAAGCCAGCCTCAGCAATGGTGAGGCTGCTAAGCAACTCAGTGAGACTGTGTCTCTACATAAAACACAAAATAGGGTTGAGGATATGGCTCAGTGGTCGAGTACCCCTGAGTTCAGTCCCCCCCCCAAAAAAAAAGAGAGAGTGTTTTGGTTCTTTAATGTTAATTGCTAAATGATCTACTATGGACTCAGTTGTGTCCTCCAAAAATTCCTATGTTGAAACTCTATCTCCTTGCACCTCATAATGTGACCTTATTTAGAAATAGGATCATTGTGGATATAATTAGTTAAAATGAGGTGACACTAAAGTATGGCGGGCCACTAATCCAGTAAGACTTGTTTCCTCACTGAAAAGAGAAATTTGAGGGCTGGATATGTGGCTCAGTGGTAGAGTACTTGCCTCCCATGTGTGAGGTGCTGGGTTCAATCCTCAGCACCATATAAAAATAAATAAAAACAAAGGTATTGTGTCCATCTACAACTAAAAAAATATATATTTTTTAAAAAAAGAGAAATTTGACATAGTGCACAGAGAGAATGTCAGGTGAAGATGACGGCGGAGGTCAGAGCAATACATTCACAAGCCAAGGAGCATAAAATATTGCCAGGCAACCACAAGAAGCTGGGGAGGAACTTGGAACACATTCTCCCTCACAGTCTGCAGGAGGAAACAATCCTGCCAACACCTTGAGTTTGGACATCCAGCCTCCAGAACAGCGACAACAAATTTCCATTGCTTAGGTCACCCAGTTTGTGGTACTTTGTTGAAGCAGCCCTAGAAAACATACAGTGGTTCATTTGACCTGTATTCTTGGGCATATCTTATTCTCACACATTTATCTAAATAAATAAATAGACTGTGGAACGTTACTCCTCTGGAAGGACATTGAGGGAGTTCATAGGAGCCCCCCTCAACTTCCCACTTTAGCTGAAACAGGACTCTGCCTTGATGGTACCACCTCCCCTGCAGCCCTCTCCAGTGGAATCTTCTCATTCACCTACACCCCAGACATCTCAGGTAGATCAGCCCTTTATCCAATCTCAGTCCGTATTTCTCTACCTTAAGACAAAACACTGAGCATTTTGAGCTGCATGCCACTCATGGCATCCTCCCACACTCTTCAGTGCTATTAACAGCCTTCTAAAGACCTTCCCATAAGTGCTATGAAATAAAAATGTGATGCCTGACTCCCTGTCTTCCTCATCGTTCTAGGCTTTCATTATTTGGGTTACTTTAACATCCAGGTTCAACTCTGAAACTTCAAGTTCCTTGATCTCAATTCTGCCATCTTCATTTTGACTGAACTTTCTTTTCTACCCAAGTGTTTTCTGATCAATCACTTCAGTAATTCTCAGCAATGATCTCAACTTCCTCACCACATTGTACTTCGTATGCAAGATCCCAACTCTTGTTAATCTAATCCGTCCAGATTTGACCCTATGATCTGTTACTTCAGTCTCTTATCAACATCCTTCACAACCCTATCATAAAGCTTTAAGTCACACTAGCTATTATGGCTTGGTTCTGGAATGACGCCCCAAAGCTCATGTGTTGAAGCCTTGATCCCCAATGCAGCAATGTCTAGA
>CM053410.1:74881589-74898969 GCA_028644305.1 Xerus rutilus
AAAAAAAAAATCTTATTAAAAAAGTCCTGGAGTGTTTTCTTAACACTATGTAGGGCCTGGCAAACCATACAGAGTCATTGAGGGCTCATGGGTTTTATTAAAATGAAACTCATAAACACAGACACATGCAATGCTGACATTTCTCTCAATGAATTAAGTCCTGGCTAATTTTGATCTGTTTTTTTCAATCAATTACTTTTTACAATATTATGACAAAATCAGGGACTTTGATAATAACCTAGCAATGCACTAATTTCATAGCTGGAGAAACAGCGGTCTGGCAAGGTTAAATGATTTGCTTAAATGACAAGAATAAGGAGAAGTACACAAATTTTCCATTCCAAATTGGATGTTCTTTCTACTACATTCCATTTGCATTTTGAAAAATACTGGTTGAATAATTTATCAAAACTAGGTTCAATTTTAGCCTCATGAATAAAGCAACCATTCCAGTAGTTGGACACAGTAATATAGTTACAAATATTTTCAAATTCTGTTCTCCCATTCCCTTGAATTCCCTCCACACAGGCTTTCATTACCATCTCTCCACTGGAGCTGCTCTTGCTAAGTCATCAATGACTTCAACATTGCTAAACTGACTAACCAATTCCCAGTCCCCCTTTTTACTTGCCAATTATTCCTTCCTTGAAACACTTTCTTCTCATCTTCTGGGATAATATATTCTTTTCCCGCCTCCCTAACTGCAATTTCTCTGGCTGCTTTGCCAGTTCATCCTCATCTCTCAGACTGCTAAGCATGAGAGGGTCAAACTCTGTCTTTTCCACTGATAGTCACTTAATGGTCTCCTCTGGTCTGATGGCCATAAATGCCATCTGCATATATGCCTTTAGATCCCAAATTTATATCTCTCATCCATACCTCTCCCCTTAAATTATTATCTCATATATCTGACTGACTTCTTCCATCTCCATTTGGGTATCAAAAGGCATCTCAAACTAAAACATATTTAAAAATTAAAGCCTCATCCCCCCATCTATTCTCAAACCTGCTTTTCCTTCTTTATCTCAGGAGATGGCCATGCTGGGCTTCTAGTCCTCAAGACAAATTCTCAGAACCCGTCTTGACTTTCATCTTTTCCTCACACCCCTCAATCAGTTCATCATCAATCCTTTTGGTTTCCCCCTTAAGATATAAACAAACTCCAACTATTTCTCCAAATACTCACAGCTACCAACTTCACACACAGTATACCATCATCTTCTGCCTGAATATAACAGAGAGCAGTGAACAGCCTTCTGCTTATTCTCCATGTTTGTGCCCTGGCTTTGCTTTAGGCTGTTCTCCAACAACTGGATGATCGTGTCACTGCTCTGTTCAGAACCCTAGAGTGGTTCCCAACTTACGCATGATGATAGTCAAAGCCGCAGTGGCCGGTGAGCCTCTCCTGAACTGGCCCAATCAGATGCCTAACCTCACCTCCTAACTCCTTGCTCTCTCTCACTGATTTATGACATTCTGGGCTTACTGTTGTTCCTTGAATATGTCATGATCCTCTTGTCATGACAGCTTTTCAGTCATTTTTCATCTGCCTATAACTGCCTTTTCTCAGATATCTTCATTGCTCCCTCCTGCATCTCCTTCAAGTCTTTGTTCCAATGTGATCTTCTCATTTGGGAGCTTCCCCAACCATAATATTTAAAATTCCAACACTCTCAATCCACCTCACATTCCTCATGTACTTTTTCTGCTTTTTGTTTTCTCCATAGTGATTACCACCATCAACAAATCATACGTATTGTAATTATTTTCTTGATTGCCTGTGTCCTCGTCTGTCCAACAGAAGGTAAGCTCCATGAGCACATCAGTTATTGTCTGTTCTTATTGTCTATTTTATTCCCTTTTGCATCTCCAGTGCCTAAAGCAATAAGTGAGTGAAGAATGAATGAATGAATGAATGAATGAATGAATGAATACAGGCTCATGTAAGAAACCCCGAGAAGAAAGTAGAGACTGAATTGAGAGAGAAGAAAGAAGAGAACTTTTCTTTCTATAAAGTTCATGCCTCAAAACTCTCTCCCTGTCTGGTACCTGCCTTACAGAGAGGAGGGTATGTAAGAAACTGAGTGATAAAGGGAACTGTAGCCCTCCCCAAATTGTGTCCTGAGAAAGACAGAAGACATATGGAGTGCTGTAAAAATTAAGTCATAAGAATCCAAAAGTCTGATAATATGTTGGTGAGGATGTGAAGAAATTGGAACTCTCTGCTGGTGACAATATAAAATGCAGCCACTTTAGACAACAATTTGGCAGTTCCTCAAACAAATAAACACAGTTACCAAGGCCTAGCAGTTCTACTTCCAGGTACACACCCAAAAGAAATGGAAACACGTCCACACAGAAATTGTACATGAATATTTATAGCAGCATTATTCATAATAAGTGGGAACACCACAAATATCTATCTTGGACTAATAGATAAAATAAGATCTATTATACAATGGAATATCATTTGGCCATAAAAAGGAATCAAGTACTGATACAGGCTGCAACATGAACAAACCTTGGAAGCATCATGCTAAAATAAAGAAGCCAGTCACAAAAGACTGCATATTACATGATTCTACTCATCAAAGTTCAAACAGGAAAATCTAGAGACGGAAAAGCAGATTAGTGGTTGCTTAGGGCTGGGCAGGGATGATAGGAGGATAGCAGGCTGATCACTAAAGGTATGAATTTCTTTCTGAGATGATGAGAATGTTCTAAAAGTTGCACCAATCTACCCATGTAGCAGAAATTGCAGAATTGTACATGCTAAGTGGATGAATTGTATGGTAAGGGAATTACATCTCAAAAAGGAAGTTACAAATTAATACATTAGATGTGATTATGAGAGCCTAGTTAACATTGAAATGGTGGCTTCCCTTTCCTTGACCCCCTGGTCATCTCAGCACCTCCCTCTGCTCCTCACCTGCTACCGGTGCCACTGGTTCTCCACCATGCCTCCCTGCACACGCACATCCTCAACAGCTTTATGTCCTTGCTATCGGAGGCTTAGACATTCTTCCTCCTCTGTGTAGCTTTTTTATTTTAAATGTACCCCCCACCTACAAACATCCCACACTGTAATGCAGAACTCCATCTGCAAAAGCCTTCCCAGACCTTACCCATTATTTCATCTGGCTAAATGTCACAGTATATGCCAATAGCCTATAAGCACTGAAGCTCATTACCATAATTATAATATTAAATTCTATATATTAATTTATTTCCATGTCAGTTGTATCACCCAACCATACAAATATGTTAGGGATAATTAAAAACAACCACACATAAAACAAAAAATCACATTAAGTGAACTTAGATAGGTTCAAATCCAGTTTTCCTATTTTAGCATTGAGAAAACTGAGATTCAAAACGTAAATTGACTTTTCCAGTATCCCTCAGTAAAACAGACAATCCGCATCTATAATCAAGGCCTTCCTGTCATTCCAACCTGATCACCAATGACAAGAGAATCAAAAACTGAACAGCTACACACACACACCTGCAGAGAAAATATCATGCAAAGATAACACACGATATTATCATGCAAAGATAATAATCTACTAAAGTGAATAAATACTAAGTTAATAGTTAATAGTATTTTAACTTTTGACTCTTTATCTTCAAAAATATATTAAAGAGTGTTAAATAACATAAACTCTTGGTCACTCCTTTCTACTTTGAATCACAGTGGAAACAGCATCAATAATTTTATTGAATTATATATACAATCAATTTCATGAAACCAATTTAATGATTTTCTCACGTAGCTTAATTCAAACAGCTCTCCTTTATTAGTCATCAGTTATTAGCATGCCAAGTTTCCCCCACTTTGAACCATGATGGCTAAACTATAGGAGAGTCAACTATAGCAATGTGCAAACTTTCCCATTTGATGACAACAGGAAAATAGCACATGGCAATACAATGTGTGACAATAATTTTTCATAGCACTTGGAAAGCTCATGATAGTCCAGTTTCCATTTATGACTTGAGGCAAATTTTACATTTTGTGTCCTACAACATAATTTCATAAGAGTTTTTTGGATAAAAGCAAAGGATGATGTTATTTGGAGAAAATAGTTATTAGCCAACTTCAGATTCATCCCTATTAAAGAAATGTATTTGTTATTCCAAAATAACAAAAGCCTAGAACTGCATCATAATTGGTATCTTCACATTTTATAAATTGAAGCATCATAACAATAAACACAGCACATGACTATCAAATTCTTTATTCAAATATAAAGATCTTTGATAAATGTAGAAATCACTAATATATATGTATATCCCAGGAGAGTAGTTATTGTTTTCATCATTTGAAGAACATGAATATCCGGGAAAATTCTCTAAGTTTCTGCCAGTGTTTTTTTTAAATAGCTGAAACCTAAAAATTCAATACCTAAAAATAATGTTAACTCATAAATGTTTGCCATATGCACAAAGAAAGAATTTAAGATTGTCAACATCATGCTCTCATTGTGAAGAGGATGCATCAAAGTCTTCTAGTAAGGAGACTTTCAAAAGCAGGAAAAATGTGGGAGAAAAGTGGGGGAGGACATTTAAGAAATCAGCTGTTCTGTTTCTTTAACTAGGCAGTAACCCACACTAATGAAACTCAGGTGGACACTAGACAGCAAGCCCCAGGACTCCCCCGGTAATGTTACCCTCAACAATGACAATGAGGGCTCCTCTAAGCCTCATGGAGAGGTGCTACTTTAAAGAGAAACTGAAAAAAGTAAACAGGATCATATTGCAGTGGCACAGCTGAAACTCACTCATAGCTTTAGGGCACAAAATAAAGTTATTTTGCTTCAACTACCTTTAAAGAGCACAGACATACCAAATTACATTTCTGCTGCATGAGACATGGACATAATGCTTACACCCATCCATGAATCTAACTAATGAGTTGGTGCAAAGATGAATAGATTGAGTTAGAAAATGAATGGCTTCTCTCTTTTATTCTCATGTCTTCAGCTCCTCTAGTAGTTCTGACTTACAGGCTTCCTTGCAGGCACCCACCAGGTTTTTTTCCTTCTTATGGGAGAGTTATTCAACCTGAATGTGTGCTCTTAACATTTAGTTAGCACTGCTGCTCAGTACCCATGTCCAAGGCTGCCTTGACAATTAAACATTCTGTAGCTCTAAAGTACAAACCCTTGATTTTGATGTTACAGCAGACTCTTGGTTCTGATTTTCTTAAGTCCATATTTCCAGGTGTAAGCTCCTGAAACAAGTCATCTACTCCATGGCTGAGACCTAAGGAGGTATCAGAAAGCAAACCCAGATGCCAGCAAGCAATTCTTTGTTAGAAGTGTACTCAGCGGCATATTTTAAACAAAAAAAAAGTGTTGAAACTTTCTGACAATAAAACAATTTCATAGCAGAAGGAAAAATAAAATCACGAGACACAACAAATATAAAAAAAATCAATATTTCCCTTACCTGGATCATGGAAAGGCACCAAAGCAAAGTTGAAGAGAGGTCTCTTAGGTCTTTTCAAAGACGTCTCCAAAATTTTGGAAGCCCCTTCAATGACCTGAACTAAATCGTCATACATGGAACCAGTCACATCAAATACAAAAGCCAAGGTGGAAGCCCCCTCGGGAATTTCCTCGGCCCTGACCTCCGACTGGGGGCTGGCATCCTGAGCTAGGGAAGAATAAAGAAGAGCAAGCAGGAATACTGTGTGGACAACTTCCCAGGAAATCATTTTTTTTTCTTTTTGCCTTTTTCTTTTCCCTCCTGAGTGCCTAAGCCCTGTGCTTAGTCCTCCTCAACAACAGCAGAGGGTTTCCTCCCAGACAAACTCATCAGACTCTTGGAATCACTCAAGGAGCAAAAAGTTTGGAGTTGAGAATCAGATGGGGACAGGCACCAAACCCGACTCCCTCCGCCGGGGATGCGGCAGCTTTTGTCTGGACGCGGCGTCCTCCTGGGCTGCTATCTGCCAGCGGGCCCCGGGTGGCGTGTGGCGCGGCGCGGGCAGCGCGCGGGGTCCATGCCCCAGGGGCAGCTCTGAGCCTGCGGCGCCCGCCAAGTCCCGCCGCCTCCCGCCGCTGCCGCTCCCTCCGCTGGGCAGGCGACGGAGCTCTCAGCCCTGCACTGCTCGCCGCTTGCGAGCGAGGAGGGGCAGCCCGGCGCGGCCTCGCCTCCTGATTGGCCAGTGGCCGTCCCCCGGCCGCGGCTCAGGAGCCCCCCCTCGAGGGTGACTTTTCCCCCGCGACTGATTCTGGGGTCAATTCAGTACCAGCGAAGAGCTTGCAGGACCGGCGCGGCTCCCACCCGCGCCGCTGCTAACCTACCAGAACCCCAGGGTGAACAATGGCTTTCGAGAATGTGTGGCGAAGACCCAGACTGTGGACACCACACCAAGTCGCACAAAGGGAATTGCATTTTTCTAATGTGGACATCGCTGTTTCAGACACTTCTTTCATAATTCCCCTGCGGAAGCCAAGACGTTCCAGCCCAGTCTCTGTCCCTCAGCACACAACCTGGCCCAGCCAGGAGGGGGAGCTGGAAATCTCGCTCAGCTGGGCTGCACCCTGTCCCATCTCCCTGGGGACTGAGAAACTGCCGGGAAGGGCGGGAGGAGAGAGCTGGCGGGGCAAAAAGCAGTAGGAAGAGGAAAGGGTATATTGAGGGTTATGAAGGAGGCAGCAAGAACTGCGGGTATGTATTTAGGAGCGACTGGAGGACAAGGAAACTGGATTATCAACAGAGGATGGTAGTTGAGTAAAAAGGATAAGGGGACTGAAGGGTATGGGAAAAAAATGAGACATATAGAGTGCATATTACAGAGAAATCTGATTTTTTATTACGTTATCAAGATTCACATTTGCTGAGCAGTTTGAATCCTCTGCGTAGCATGGTGAGGCAGAATAATATTCCCATTTCTCATTTCCTTCCATAGAACAACCATGTTTCAGGTCTCAGCCAAAGATCCCTTGAAAAGGTGTTCTCCTCTGTGGTCTTTTCTTGCCAGTAAATAAGGAAATCTGACCCTGGAAAACATTAGGATTTTTTTTCTGTATTGTGATTGTTATATACATTATAGTTCTAATGACAGATTTAAGAGGGTAAGCAAGGAAAGTCAACCATGGGTAAAGATTCTTTGCTTCATTTTAATAAAAGAGTATTTATTTCTGAAAAGGAAGTTGTCTGGATCTGGGCACACAAAGAGAGACAAACAGGCATCTTGATCTATGTTTGAATGCCTATTAGACCACCCATCTTTCATGCATACAGCCTGAGGAAGAGTCAGCTCCCATGAGCCTTTTATAGTCTAACAATTGTCTTCCCTTTCAGACCCAGGGGCCATGGGACCTAAGTTTATGATACCTATAAGTCATGTCACTTAAAGGAAGCAGACAGGCCATTTGGGTTGAGTGGGAATATGAGAGGAGAAAGGGAATGTACTTCCTTTCCAAGTAGTATTTAGAGAATGCTATTTGAGTAGTCCATGCCTTTGTTTATTTAAAAAGGATTTCATTCTAAGTTAGAGACCTGAGCTATTCCAGGTGCTCCAGGAAAGTGGTAAAGCCCGGTGATTAAGAGTTCTGGATCAGATAGCCTGGGTTCAAGCCCAGCTATGATACTTAGTAACTATGACCTTCAGCAAATTATCTAACTACTTCTGTGCCTTCTTTTATTTGCTTCTAACTAGAAATAATGACTAAATGATGTATAAATGTTCCATATGCACTTGAAAATAGTATTGAGTGTTCTGTTCAATAAATGTCTATTAGGTCAAGGAGTTTAACAGTGTTGCTTAACCCTATTAAATCCTTACTGATTTCTGCCTACTTGTGATCAATTATTGAGAGTGGTATTGAAATCTCTGGGTATAATTGTGGATTTGTCTGTATATTTTTACAGTTCTATGAATTTTTGCTTTCATGTATTTTGAATCTCTGTAATTAGAGGTAAGGATTAAAGTAAGTTAGGATTATGTCCTCTTGACTAACCAACATCTTTATCACTGTGAAGTTACCTTCATTATCCCCGATAGTATTATTTATTCTGAAAATATACTTTAATATTAATATAACCACTCTTATTTTCCTTTGTATAGTGTTAACATAGTACATGACTTTCTATGCTCTTATTGTAAACCCACTTGTATCTTTATAGATAAAATGTCTTGTAGTCACCATACAATTGAGTCTTGCTTTTTTATCCAATCTAACAAGCTCTGCCTTTTAATAAATATGTTTAGCCCATTTAGACTCAATGTAGTAAAAACATGGTTGGATTTAAATCAATCATCTTGCAATTTGTTTCTATTTGGCCAATTGTTCTTTGTTTTATTTTTCCTATTTTTTTGCCTTCTTTTATATTGATTCTTTTTTATTTTTTCATTTTATCTCCATTGCTAGTTTACTCTTACTGTGTTATGTTAATGGTTGCTTTAGAGTTTATGGTGTAGATCTTTAATTTATCACAGGTTTCCTTCAAATAATATACCACTTCATGTATAAGAATCTTAGGCCTGGGGATGTATCTAATTAGTACAACACTTCCCTAGCATGTACAAGGTCCTGGATTCGATCCTCAGCACTACAAAGCAAAAACAAAACCATTTTATACTATTAGACTTCCATCTCTCCTCCTCTAAAATTTTTGCTATTATTATCAGCTATTTTACTTTACTGTCTTTTAAGCCCCACACTATATAGTTATTTTTTGTTTAAGTAGTCAATTATTTTAAAAGAGATCTAAATAAAATAATAACAAAAAATTAATGTCTACCCTTGTAGTTACCATCTCTGGTGCTGATCATTCCTTGTATAGATCCAGATCTCCATGTGATACGGTCTCCCTAAAGGACGCGCATTACTAGCTCCTGCAGTTCAGTTCTGCTGGGGATGAATTCTTTCAGTATTAAATATTTGAAAAAGCCTTTATTTCACCTTTGTTTTTGAAAAGTTTGGGTGGGGGGACGAGGTAGAGAAATGTAAATTGACAGGTTTGATTTTCCTTTTCAGTACTTTATTTCACTGTCTTCCTGTCTGCCTGTTTCTAATAAGAAATCTCTGCCTTCCTTGTGTTTGTTCCTCTAAGTGCACTGTTTTAGTCAGCTTTTTCACTGCTGTGACTAAAAGACCCAACCAGCACAATTATAGAAGAGGAAAAGTTTATTTGGAGGCTTATGGTTTCAGAGGTCTTAGTCCATAGAAGGCCAGCTCCATTCCTCAGGGCTCGAGGTGAGGCAGAACATCATGGCAGAAGAGTGTGGCAGAGGGAAGCTGCTCACATAGTGATCAAAAAGAGCAGAGAGAGAAAAACTTCACTCTCCAGATACAAAATATATACCCCATAGCCACGCCCCCAATAAACAACTTCCTCCAGCCACACCCCACCTGCCTCCAGTTACCACTCAGTTAATCCCATCAAGGATTAGGTTAAGGTTATGACCCAATCATTTCTCCTCCAAACCTTCTTGCATTGTCTCACACGTGAGCTTTTGGGGGACATCTCACATTCAAACTATAACATGCACCCTGTCTGTTTTCTCTTTTTTCTTTTTTTTCTCTTCACTGATGCTCTTAAGAGTTTTCTTCTGACCTGCTCTTGAACCTTTCAACTATAAAAGGCCTGGTGTGATCCCATCATGTTTCTTACACTTGAGGGCTTTGAGTTCTTCCATCTTTTTGTGAAATTTGGGAAATTTTTTCTTCAGATTTCTTTTTCCATTCATAACCACCTTTCCTTTGGGAGCCTCATTTATACATGTGTGGGGGTCACTTGGAGTTTTTTTTACAGTTTATTGGTGCTTTGTCCACTTTTTAAAACTAGTATCTTCCTTTCTCACTGTGTTTCATTTTTGATAGTTCCCACGGCTATTTCTTCAAGTTCTCCAACCTTCCCTTCTGGAGGTATTATCTAATCAGCCAGTTGTCCCCTCCAGTGTATTTTTCATCTCAGACATTATAGTTTTCACCTCTAGAAGTTCAACTTGGATCCTTGTTATATCTTCAATGTCTCATATTAAGTATATAAATAGATGGAATACAGTTACAATATTTTTAATGTTCTTATATGGTAATTCTAACAATTGTGTCAATTCAAGGTCAGTTTTGAAATTTCCCTCCAAGTTATAGATTGTGCTTTCTTTCTTCTTCCCAGGCTTTATAATCTTTGCATATCAGACATTCTTGAACTTTGTTCTGAAACTGAATTAAGTTATTTGGAAATAGCTCAATCTTTTTAGGACTTTCTTTGAAAATGTTTCAGATAAGACCAAAACAGTGTTCAGTCTAGGGCTAATTATTCCCCATTACCCAGAAAAGACCCACCTGTGTGCTCTACTCCATGCTCTGTGAATCATGAGTTTTCCAGTCTGGTTGGTGGAAGCAGCCAGTATATTTTCATCCATCGGTACTGTCACTTTCAAATGGTTATTTTATGGACCTTTGGTAGTTTCCTAACATGCATATGCTGATCAGTGCTTACCTGAACAATTGTGGGAGGGTGCCCTCTTCACAGCTCTGAAATTCTCTATCTATATAGCTCTTTCTGGAATTCTCACCTATAAACTCTTGCTAAGTCTCCCAGGACTTTCAGCTCTTTCTCCTCAACCCAGGAAATCTGCTAGGCTCCATCAGGTTTCACCTCCATCAGGTTTCTATCTCTAGAGACCTGGAAATACTCTAAAAGGTGGTAAATTAGGACAATTATAGGACTCGACTCACTTGTTTCCCATCTCCCTGGGATCGTTCTCCTCTTTTTCATGAGAATAAAATAAAATAATGCTTATAACAGATTTAGTTCAGTGCTTGGCAATGCAGTCAGGACTTGGTAAAAGTTGACTGTTATCAGTAGGTACAGTGGCATGTCTGTAATCCTAGCTACTCAGGACACTGAGGCAGGAGGATTGCAAGTTCAAGGTCAGCCTGAGCAACTTAGTGAAACACTGTCTCAGGATAAAAAATAGAGAGGTCTGGGAATGTAGCTCAGTGATAAAGCACCCTTGGGTTCTCTCCAGTATTATTTATTTCAGGATACAGCTTTGAAATTTGGAATTCATGTATTTATGTTTTAGGAACACAATGTGTTGAAAGAGACAGATTACTGGAAGAACTGTTTGTTTATAGAAAGTATTTAGTTAACTGTGTAGATTAGATCTTGAATGTCCCCCATAGGCCCATGTAATGAGGGTTGGTCCCTATTCTAAGGCAGTATAGGGAGATGGTAGAACTTTCGGGAGGTGGGGCTTAGTGGAAGAAAGTTAGGTCACCGGGAGTGTGCCCTTAAAGGAGATTTGGGTACCCCAGCCCCTTTCTGTTTCTCTTTTTAGCTTCTTGGAAGCCATGAAGTAAGCAGCTTCCTCTGCCACATGCTCCCTGCCATGATGTGCTGCCTTGCCACAGGCCCAAAAGCAACAGACCACCTGATGATGGAATGAAACTTCCAAAAGACTGGGCCAAAATAGACTTTTCCCCCTTATAAGTTGATGATCCCAGGTATTTTGTTAAGGTGACAGAAAGCTGACTGGCACAATAGCTTCACTAACAAATAATAAAATGGGTGGTAGGACATAAGTATGTGTTTAAGGTTCACAGGGCATAGTGGGTAAGAAAGAAGGTGACAAAGAAAAAGAATATTCAATGACTAAATGGCATTTTTACTCACATATGCATGTATATGTGGAAATATACATGTATATTCCCTAACCTCAAATATATCTCTCCACTTTAGTCTCAAATAATTGAAGGTATGTGACTTGGGATGCTATGGAGACCTATATGGACTCATGTTCCTTTCAATAGTTTATTCTCAGTTGAAATGAAGATCTCTGGAAACAAGGTAGCCCCCTGGACAGAAATCTTATTCACACTTTAGAGTAAATGAATCCCTGAAAGTATATTTTGGCAGCATTCAACTGAGAAAACCAAGAATGTAAGTGGAAGAAAGTGATTGAGTTGGAAAAAAGACACAGCCCAAGATGAGGATAGGAAGGGTCAGGAGAAAACAGTGGTGTTTAAGTCAGAGTATTTCCAGAAATAATATATATCCTAGCCCTTTTCCTGCTTTTGTTATTAAAAGTTTCTATAAGGTTGGAAGAAGCACAGGTCTGTGAACCTAATCTTGCTTCAGCCATTAATTATTTCAGTTCTGCAACTCATGAGCGTATCACACTAAACAATTTCTAAAATGATTTTAGCTGTGGTATTCCCCAACAGCTTCACCCAAAGTTTGCCAGAAAGCAAAGATGAAGGTTTTCTCTTATTCCAGGGGGCAGTTATGAGGGATAGGGGGAACAAACAGGGAAGAAGAGAGAGCATCAGGGTGCATTCTCAAACTGGCCATGACTATAGGATACTGGTTACTCAATGTCATGAATGTGTCTGAAAACCCTATGTCAGGCACTAAAAGACTGTTCTTCAAAGAGAAAGGGCAATTTCTAAAATTTCTAAAATTATTTTGGCATGAGGCCAAAAGGGAAAGTACCTATGCATTGGCTCCCATCCTTATTGGTCAAAGCTTCTCCCCACAGGACATAAACAATACACACTTTTGGATCCCACAGTATGGGTGTTGATCAGGTTTGTGTGGAATCCTAACCCCAAGACATTAGCACCCAAGTTAGGAGAGACAAGTGGTACATAGGAAAGGTCAGAGGCCAGATACTGTCAAGTTATACCTGCATAAAGTTTTATGGACCTTCTGCCAAACTCTTGGCCATTATCCAATATTAACCTTATTTGACAGAGAAAGTCTATTAAAATGGCATAGTTAATAACCTAAACCTAGCTCTGCTTTTTCTGAACTCCAAACTCTGTTTAGCCCTTACTGACTCATTCCTCAACACATTTATTGAACACTTATCAGTTTCACATAAATGATGGTAATTGCCTGAGGAAGAAAACTGATTCCCTGCCCTCAAGGTGCTTACAGTCTAGTGGGGGTAGAGACAATAGTGTAAGAATGCTCTGAAAGATGAAATCCATCATTCTCAGGAAGCAAATAAGATAGGCATCTGTCTCAGGAAAGGCACATCCAAAAGTATGGCACCCCAGGAGGATGACATCTTACTTAAGTATAAAATATGGAGAAATTTATCAGGCCTCCGTTGGGGGTGTGTCGAGGAGGAGGGACATGGACCATTCATAGAACTGAAAGGTAGGTTGGAATGTGAAGAAAGACCAATGGGGAGTCAACCATGCATCATTAGTAGCCTTGGATACCAGTGTAAGGGCTTGGATTACAACCAGAAGGCACATAAAGGCACTGAAGGACTTTAAGGGGAGAGCAGAAAGATCAGCTATAATTTAGCAAAATCACCTAGGGCAAGGTGTGAGAGAGGAAATAAGAGATATAAATTGAGGAAAAGAAGGAAAATAAGAGTAGGTTGCAATAATAATATTAATATCATTCTTCATCTAGGGAAACTGCAACTTGGAGAGTTTCAGCAACTTGCCCAAGGTTAGTGCTAATGAAAGTAGAGGCAACATTTGAGCCTAATCCACCTGTCCCAGAGCCTGTGTCTTCACTGCTCTTCAGTTCTGTCCTCTGGTTGAAGGTTATGAGGCCATGAACTAAAATAATGGTCATGGATAATACAAGGAGAGTCTATGTCTATACTATGAAAATCATTTGGTAGTTTTCAGTTGCTTTTATAAAGAGAGCTGTGTATGTGACTCCAAACAAGCATCAACCACAGACACCCTTGAAAGGCTCTGGGGACATAGACAAAGACAAAGAAGAAAAAGTAAAAGAACTCCTTAGTTAACCAGGAACTGATATCTGTCCTTGATCTATCTTAGACTCTGACAAAGGTCCCAGGGTCAGGAAATGGCAGTAGAGATGGAGTTGCTTCTCTGAGATTACATACCTAAGGATATGCAGTGACATGTAGCAGATAATGAGACTTTGCCCTTCACATACATTTTCATCATTAATGTGGCATTTGGTGGGGGTGGGGGGCCAGAGGCCTATAAGAAGGTAACGTCTTTTAAAACTTGAAATGCATTTAAATAAATACATTTATTAAAAAAATAAAAAATAAAATAGAATTAAAAAGTAGTCCAGCACAAATTACAGCAAAATCAATACAACAAAAACCTCTCTCCAGTTCAGCTTTCTCCCTTGAAATTCTTCTAATTGCCCTGGAGAAGATAAGACTGCTTACTGGTTAAGTATTTTAAGTGATCTCCTAATTGGAAGCATTATCACACAGGGCCTGCGAAAGCCTAGTTCAAAAATACATCAACATAATAAGGGTTGTGAAGATAACTGCTCTGAAGCAGTGTATACAAATTGCCTTTTGCAAATCACTAAATGGCTTGATGTTATCCTCAATGATCCTTCCCCAAATGTCTGGTTGTCTATGTAAAGAGGCCCAGGATTGTTTTATGTTTACATTAGCACATTTTTACAGAGTAAGTAACTTGCTATTACCATTGAATTAAAAGTAGAGTACTCTTGCATAGTGATTATACTTGGCACTGTTATTATGCTAAAAAAAAAGGGAGAGAGAAATTAAAGTTAGATTTGTTCTTCACTTGTATCCCTTAAGAATGTAATAAAAGGACAAAAAATCATCTTGTTATAACAGGAAAATTAATCACATCAAATATTCTCTTATACTAATCAAGTTATAAGTCTGGAATCAGCTTATACAAAACAGATGTTTACATTCTTATTCTCCTTTGGTGCTAATGTCAAGAGAAGAAAGCACAGAATAACTATGCCATGGCATACTTTGGGGAATTCAACACTCTGCTTTTACTTTTTTTAAGGAAGCCACAAAGCAGCTGGGAAGACAGCCTGAAAGGGGAAAAGCACCAGAGATCTCATCTTCTATCCCTTATATAGGAAAAATTCCTTTCTTCTATAATGGCCCAGGAATTGTGCTGCCTAAGAATGGTGAACTGGCTCCCAGCAAGAGGAAGAAGACACAGGCGACATGCATCTGGCAGACTGTCCCCTTTGGCTCAGCTAGTGCCCTAGTCCTCTAGGGCTTGTGATTCTGGCTTATGTTGCAGTTGTGGTCTTGTCTATAAGTACCTCAGCCTTCAGCATATGGGCCAATACTTGGTGGCTAGATTGTGTGCTACTGGCAAGTGGTGGAACATTTAGGAGAAGGAGCCTAGCAGAAGGAATTTAGGTGACTGGGCACATCACATGCCTTCAAAGGGGATGTTGGGATCCTGGCCCCTTCCTGTTTATCTTTTTGCTTCCTGGCCACCATGAAGTGAAGAGGCCTCCTCTTCCACACACTCACCACAAGACATTGTGGACCAAAGCAACAGGGCCAAGCAACCATGGGCTGAAACCATCAGCCAAAATAGCCCTTTCCTTCTTTTAAGTTGATTATTTCAGGTATTTTATCACAGTAACAGAAAGCTTACTACAACAAAAACCTTCATTTAATGGAGAGAAAACAGGTCTAGACAGTGACTTGTCCAACATCCCACCAAAAAAAAAAAAAAAAAGACACACATTTGAGATAGAGCTGGAAGTATCTTTGGGCTTGTAATTATCCTCTTCCTACCTCAACAGATATACTAGCCAACATTGAGTGTTTACTACGTCCCAGGCACTATTTCAAGAACGTATTATATATTAACACCCTTAATCATCGTTAATTCTCATTCTAAAACTACAAGGTAATCAATAAAGATCCTCATTTCATAAAAGAAGAAATTGAAGATGAAATTCACCCAGAAAGGTTGGGCTAACTGTCCAAGTTTTCATAGCTCACCCTTTCCTTTTTCACTATTATTCTCCGTTTACATCTATTCCAGATTTATCCTATCATTTTGCAGTAAAATTGAAAATTCTAATAGTGTCTCTTTGAAATAGAAAATGACTTTATATTTATATCACCAAGATTCATCATTAATCTGATATTTATAGTATAGTGGCCTTTTCAAAGAAAATGACACTGTAGTTTTCATTTCCTTTGCTTTGAGAATTATCCTTGAAGTATTCTTTGGCCTTCAATTGACCTCTCCTTCCCTAAGCATTTTTATGAGCTTTCTTTCTCAATTATAAATTCAAACTAAGTTTATATCTTTGCCACAATGCCATGCAAAAATTGACAACAGGGGTATGTTTTGCTCATTTTTATAAACGTGGGGTTTTATTCATCTTTATACAGTAGTAACTCAATAATGCTTCTTTTTAAATTTTTATTTTTTATTTTTTCCATGTTTTATTGGTGCATTATAGTTGTACATAATGGTGGGATTTGTTGTTATATATTCATACATACACTCAATATAACAATATAATTTTACCAATATCATTCCTCAGTATTCAATAATGCTTCTTTAATGAATCGCTGAATTCGTTATGATTAGTAATAATGACAATAATAAATTACCATCTGAATACTTTATAATCATATTCTTAGCACATAGGTGTAACATGTACACAGACTCATTTAATATTTACACCAACCATGTAAGATAAATATTTCTATAACCATTTCAAAGAGCAAATGAAATTAAAAATGACAAGCAATTTGCCCAAGATCAGTGGTACGTGAACAACTAGAAGTAAAACCAAGTCTTTCCAATACAATCCATTGCCATCATGCAAAGTAATTTTATTACTAGCCTACACATGACATTCCTAGAAAAACATATTTTGTAGAGCACATCATTTTAAGTCCCAAATAATTTTTTATTTTAATTTTAATATTTTTTAGTTGTAAATGGACACAATACCTTGATTTTATTTATTTATTTTTTATGTGGTGCTGAGGATCAAACCCAGTGCCTCATGTGTGAGACAAGCACTCTGACAGTTAGCCACAACCTCAGGCCCCAAATAATTTTTTAAATCATCTTGTTTAGGTGAAATAAAATGCCACAGAAGTGAGGGCAATTTAGAATACTCTAAAAATAAAATTAATGCTCTTCAAAAAAAAAAAAAAAAGAATACTATTACACTCTAAATATATAACCACTTACCTGTTTATTAGGAGGCAATATCTACTATTGCCTATGATAAGTTTCTGTTAACCATTAGGGACTATTAAAAGGAGCAGTTGAATATTGTAATATATGTACTTGATGCTGATTGAGAAATATGAAAAAGTGGTAGATACGATCCATTTTCTGTTTTCACTTTTATTCTAAATATGGGGTTTTTAAAAAAGGATAAAACCATTTTTCCCCATTTTTAATACTTATTTTTTTCCTATCACCTTCCTGTGTCTTCAAAATAGGAATTTTTCTACACTAAGGATCTGAATATGTGTGCAGAAAATCCCAGAAATCAGGGAGGAAAAAGAACTTTAAAAATCAGAAAAACACCTACTCTCCTTGACAGCTAGGAATATGGCCTAATTTTAAAAAGCAGCAGAAGAAATTCTAACTTCTTATCTTACATTCCAACATTCAGTAATTTTCTTTATCAA
>CM053410.1:74899069-74916433 GCA_028644305.1 Xerus rutilus
CTAGTAATGTAATTTAAGACTATATTTTTTCTCTTTTCAGAAGAACTACAGCTGGTCACAAGTTTCCACACCATACCAATTAATGAAAGAAGAAAGGTGCCGATGCTGATAATAACAAACTGGATTCATGCCTATTGCATTTACTTTTTTTTTTTTTAAAGAAGAACCCAGTCCTATTTGAATCCCATTAATCAAAAGATGGCGAATAATTCCAAGTTCTTCTGAAGAAATAAAGGAATGTATTATGAAAATGAGTCTTCCTTTCCTTCCTTTTTATTTTCAATTCATACAAGAAAAATCTAGATTTCTTTTTCTTTCTTTCTTTTTTTTTAGGTAAAAGGTAGTCTCCTGAAGGATAGGGTGATTCTGTGGAATAGAGTTTGAGTCACAGTATGGACTCGTGTTTGAATTCCTGTGGATAAATACAGATCTGTGTACATATAGGTTAGTATGCTCATGCATCTCCTTGCTCTGTCAGCTGAGAAGGCCTAGAATCAATGCCACTCCAATAGCAATGAACACACTTGGTATCCAAATCTTGGTTTCTAATGCCAACATTTTATTTCCAATAAAAGGAACAATGGGAGGCTAGGGTTATGGCGCAGTGGTAGCGTGCTCACCCAGCACGCAGGAGGCACTGGGTTCCATCCTCAGCACCACATAAAAATAAAAGTAAAGATATTCTGTCCACCTACAACTAAAAAATAAAAAATAAATTAAAAAAAAAAAAAGGAACAATGGCTCCTTGCAGAAATAGTTGATTCTAAGGCACAGAGAGGGAATAAACAACATGAGCCTGGAGCATGTTACAGGTAAGAAATGAAGAAAATGTAAAAAAATTTAAAAAGATCTCTCCCCCCACACATAATACTAGGACACATCAAAGGGACACAGGTGCCAGTTAATAGGACACCCAGTGATCAAACCTGGAACAATCTGAGTGAAAAATAAATAAATGAGCATATAAGTAACGGAACAGGGCTGGGGTTATGGCTCAGTGGTTAGAGCGCTTGCCTCACATGTGTGGAGCACTGAGTTCAATCCTCACCACATAAAGAAATAGAATAAAGGTATTGTGTCCATCTACAGCTAAAATTTTTTTTAAAAGTATCATAGCATTAGATTATAACTCAAAGTGTAAAATAAATATCTTAAATACACAAGGATATAAATAAACAAACAAACAAACAAATAAGTAAGTAAATGAAAAATAGACAAATCTCCAAACAATACATGCTGATACTTCCTGCTCAGAGACATGGAGGATAAACCCTCACCTCTTAAATGTGGATTGCACATAGTGACTTCTCCCAAAGAATATAGTAAGGAAGTGGGAAGAATAATTTTACAGAGAAATCTGGCTAACACTGCCTTTGCCAAATGATCAAGATCAACACTGACAGCAACAGGTCATGCTGATAGCATGCACTGTTGATGTGATCTGATGAGAACAGTATCTCAGGTTTTTCCTTGCAAGAATACTCCCAAGACTTCTTGTCATAGCCTAGAGGAGCCTAGTACATCAAGTGGTATCCTAGAATGGAATTGTGGAATAGAAAAGAGAATAATTGTAGAAATATAAATCAAGAATGGAATTTAGTCAATAATGTATCACTAGTTGTAACAAATACACCACACCAGTAAGATGTTAGTAGTATGGGAAACTGGGCATAGAGTATATGTGGACTTTTTACCATCAGAACTTTTCTATAAATACAGAATTATTGTAAAATTTAAAGTTTATGCATAAAATAAAATAAATTGCAAAAACAGCCCTAAAACATTTAAATAAGGCACAAATATTATAATATTAAGAAATACAAAAAATTGTAATTGGTCAATTGTCATCCATACAGTGATGAATTAAATAATTCACTGTAATCCAGGAGCATATTTTATATGTAGAATAAAGTCTTACCCTTGGAAGACAGAACGTCCGAAAGAAATTCTGTTTGGCCTAATGGAAATCAAATTGAAGATTTGTATACTATATAACATAAATAAACACTGCAAATGTGCCCTGAAACAACACTATCACTAGTCCTTGCCCTAGGCAAACCATCGCCATGAAAACAAACCTAAGAAAGGGTGGTTTAGGTTTCTGAAACATTGAGAGTGAGTGGGAAAGAGTCATGATTATGTTTAAAAAAAAAAAACTATCATGAATTGCAACTATTTTACCCAATCAGAAGAGATTGACAATAAGACCCAAGTCATTAGCACATGGATCAGTTTGTTTGACTAGATTTGGTGACAAACTCCAGCCCCAATGCAGCCTTCTTGTCTAGCTGCTGTTAATCAGAGTGGGATAAGAGTGTGCCCAGATCAACATAAACCCAAACCTTCCCCAGAAAGATTGCTTAAACAGAACATCTTATCAACAGTAGATCAGGTGCATTATTTTCTTATGGAACATGACTTGTGTTAACCAAGGGGCAAGGAACCTGAATGGAGGCAAAATAAGTTCTGTGAATGACCCCAGTGAGAAAGCTTTATTGAGATTTGATGGCAAATTTCAGCCAAATCCTTCCATTTGCAATGAAGCTAATCCCTAGAACTCCAGTAGATGCATTGTTCTATATTTAAAGCATCTCCACAAATTTCTTTTGCTGCAACTTATAAGCAGATCAAAAAAATAAAAAAAAAAACACACATAAAAACTAAATATTGGGAGTGCATAGAAAAAGTTGTCTTCTTATTACGCCTGTGGTTTATGCTTAAGGCCAGTTTTCTAAAACCATATGCACAATGAACTATTAGAAGCATCAAGACTCATTCAGTCATCACCAAAGGGCATTCCTTAATGCTAAATATTTAGCTACGTGCTGAAACCGAGAGTATAAAATTAGAAACATATTTAACAGATGTTGAAAAATGGGCATTATGCCAACTAACTCAAACTACCAACATTGCTATCGTTTTATATAACAAAATGATACAATTACATACCAAAATTGACAAAATAAGATACCCAGAAGATGCATATTGACTCACAATTTGTATATTACAGCTCTCATAATTCAGCCTTTAAAAAAATCACATTTTTTAGTTCTATGAAGTGACTAATTTAATTCAAGCAATAATTGACAAATAATATTTCAATTTTCCTAGCCTTACTTTTCATAAATCCAGTCTAGCAAAATGTCTTTACCAATGTCAAGTAAACCCTGAGATTCTCCAATGTCATGCCAGGTAATAGCATTTGTTTTTCTACTCATGCAAAGCTACAGAAATTAAACTCACAGATTTAAGTTTGCCCTAAAATTGGTAGAAAGACCAGAAATTACTTCCCAAAATACCATCAAAAGCTTTCAGAGAAGCCATGCTCAGAAAAACGCTCAGAAATAACTGCATTCTACAAGAAAGAGAAACGTGAGAATGTCTCATTCGACTATGGGCCTCCGCCTCAACCCTGCATATGCATATATTTGATCAGCATTTATTTACTCATAAGTTATTCAATGAATAATTATTGAGAACCGTCTATGCTGACAATAAGGAAATGCCATAAAGATGGTAATCCAGCCAGGCGCAGTGGCGCACACCTGTAATCCCAGCGCTTTGGGAGGCTGAGACAGGAGAATCATGAGTTCAAAGCCAGCCTCAGCAATGGCGAGGTGCTAAGCAACTCAGTGAGACCTTGTCTCTAAATAAAACACAAAATAGAGCTGAAGATGTGGCTCAGTGGTCGAGTGCCTCTGAGTTGAGTTCAATCCCTGGTACCAAAAAAAAAAAAAAAAGATATAGTAATCCTACAGCTATGCTGTAATCAGTTAATTTCTAGAGTTTTCCTGGTAATAAAAATAAATAGGTTTAATTTTTATCAGAGTTCTCAGAATTTTATTAATCAACACCATGCCTTATCTTCACATTATTACTCTTATTTGCCTGCAATAGATATTTTCTAGCCTAAGATCTCTACTGAATAGCCTAAGGTTTCTACCCATTATATTATACTTCATGATTTAAGTTCAGTAGAGGTACAGGGCAAGTGCGAAAACTAACACTGCCCTCTGCTGGCGGATTTCTCCAGTGAGAGGCCTTGAGCTTTGCCATTTATACCTTATTCTTCAGTCTTTTGGGATATGTTTGGACCTTAAGAGTTTGTTTCTTCTCAGAAATATTTGGATTCTTTCTGAAACAAAGTCCAAAATGTGTAGGCAGTGGTGATGGCGTCTAGTCAGCACCAACGAAAATAAATACTTTTAAAAATATAGCTCTACCCACATGGGGGGAGGCACTGTCACAGCACAGCAGTTCAAAATTCAAGGATATGTGAATTTTCATCTTAATAACTCTCAATTTAATTATACAAGACTCTGTAGGCTCCTGTGAACTCGGCAACTATGAAATTTCAGTAGTCTTTGTCAGCCAATCTAACACAATTTGCCTCTCACCAGCGAAAATCTAGATGTGGCTTGAGATTTGGTGGTGTGATTATCTCAGGGTATTTGATAATCAGGGGATTATCTCAAATGAATAATCCTACGTTAATAGATTGACAGGATTTATGAAGTCAGAGATTCTTGTTAATTGAAAAGTTTTAAATGATGCTTGGAAGCTGCTGCTCATTTTTTACTGAGTCCTTCTGGTAAATACAGATGAATGTAAGGCTTTGGTCTCGTGCTCTTTGAGAGAAAGTGCTGTATGTCGTGCCTATTGAAAGAAGTTTAATGGATAACTAAATTTGTCCATTCTGTTTACTATTTTGATCACTTTAGGCCTATTTCCCAACAAAATGTTTACAAAAACAAAGTATGGTTTGGCAGGAAGTGCATGTGCTTTTGAGTTGGACAGACTTGGACTTTGATCCTGGCTTGTATACCCAGCTGTGTAGTAGGAAGCCACCTAACTTCTCTTCCCATCCATTAAATATGAAACTTAATATTTTCTTCTTGTTTTAGGGATTATATAATATGAAATATGTAAAGTATTTGGGAAACTACCTGGCACATAGTGGTTATTTGAAAATTTGATTCTCTTCCCTTTCCTTTCAGATAAATTGCTAGTTTCTTTCTTTTTCATAAGCACAATAGATCAAAATTAACTCAGGTCCATTTCAAGAAGTGAAGATATTTTTCAGTATTTGCAAGATATTATTTGTTCTCATTTTCAAGCCTTTTTTTTTCCCTGCCAGGAATAAGAATATGGATGTATGTATACGCTCCTCTAAGTTGTCTGCTTTAGAGTTTCTGCTGAGTTCAAAAGAGGTAATTGGAAAAGGCAATAGGGAAAGTTATCTTACTTATCATCATTTTCCAACTAAGTAGAAAATTACAACACCTTCCATTAATGGTTTACAGATTTGGAAACAGTATGAAGTCTCTCCCTTCACTCTCACATTAGCCCCCATTTTAAAGCTAAGGAAACTGAGGAGGGGGGAAAGGAGCTACCAAAAGTGGAGAAAGGAACTAGAAGCCTTGTGTTCTGACTTGTCCAGGGATCACTCCGGACCCCACCCTGGGATGCACTGCATCTGTTCTCCTGGGGAGCTGCTGTTACTGGCTTGCTAGTGCCCCCTGCCCTCCACTCTGGGCGCTGCATCCTGGAATCAAGTCCTTTCCTGCTGCCAGTGGGACTGTGGTCTACCAGTTGAAAGAGACAAACAAGTCGTAAGTCCTGAAGCTCATTTTTTTCTTTCTCAGTGACTCACAACAAGACATGTGGTGAGTTGTTTGGAATTAACTACTTTTCCAAGGTTTTACAAAGCCCGAATGCCCTTGGTGGTATTTTTTTTTAACAATTCTAGGGAAGTTCTCAGTTTATTCTCAACATTAAAGATGCTACAGCAAGTGTGAGTGAAATGGAAAAGATGAAGCTCTTGTCTGCAGGGCTACAGACTCAGAGTCTCCATTAGAAACAGCTGCGCCTGGAAGTTTTCTTCTGTGATGCATTTATTGACATTTTTGTTGTGTTGCCAGTGCTAGCTGGTGGCCAGCTGTTCTCATCGTATTTTAATTAAAGAAACTCCCACACCATCAAGAAATGTTCTGTATGAAGATGTGTAACACCTGTCTGCGGCTGTTTTTGTACCAGATCTAGCTCCATGTCTGCAGCTTAACAATATCATTAATTCTTAACCTTGCTGTTCCAAAAGCATTTCCCAAAAGCATTACTATTCTAGGATTCCTGTGCCTTTAAGGAAAGTTTATACCCCTAAAACTGAATACAAGGTTGGGTATGTACACTTACCCAAGTATGAAGAGAGGACTCATACTTTCAACAGATTCTTAGGTGGATTCATTATTCAGAAAAGAGGTAAAGAAGGTTGCCTGTAGACAGGTACTCCTTTGTATTAATTATCAGGAGAAATAAAATAGTTTCTTCTCAGTCAACAATGGGGTAGGATTCAAGGGGTAATTGAAAGACTAAATTAAGGACAGACAAAATATGGGAAAGAAAAGTTAAGTACAAATAGTATGTCTATTAGCAATAGATGATAAATCACTAGAAAAGAGTAGGTTATAAAACACAAAGTTTACCATGATAATTTTGCCTAATTTATTGCACATACCAACAATATGTATGTGGATAGACTTCTGGAAGAGGCTTTTATGGAGGTAAAGATAATCTTTTAAGGTTATAAGTTCATGCTGTGTTTAACAGAAAAGTATACACCTGATCTTAATAAATAATTTATAAATCAGCTGATTATAATTTGCCAACATGTTCTGATTTTCTCTCACCAGGCGGATTATAGCTATTGGCCATCACCTTTCCCTCTCATAATGAAAAAGAGTCACAGAAGTTCTGAATTTGCTGTAATACGACCAACATCAAAATAGGCACACTATTGGCCAAAATTGTCAAGTCTATTTCACCCAAATCACCTTCAAGCTCAGAATTTAATATGAAATATCATTGAAATGTCTACACAGAGTCCCTCTAACTATAGGAGGCTTCCTCTGTGGTTTGATGTGAGCCCCAAATTTCATGTGTTGCATATTTAATCACAAATTCAGATGTGGATGGTATTTGGACTAGAGCTCTTTGGGAGATAAGTAGGATTAGATGAAGTCATGAGAGTAGGAGGCCTATGATGGCATTTAGTGGCTTTATAAGAAGAGGAAAACAAACCTGAGCTGACATCTGCTGCCTCTGTCTTGGTCTGTGATACCTTATGCCATGTTATCATGTAGCTAGAAGACCACCAGATGCCAAGCAGATGCTGATGTCATACTCTCAGACTTCTCAGGTTCCAGAACTGTAGCTGAATAAACTTATATTCTTTATAAGTTCCCTGGTCTTGGGTATTTTGTAATAGCAACAGAAAATGGACTAAGAACCCTGTCCCTACCTTTATCTTTCCCCTCTCTTCAACCTCCTCCTTGCTCTGCCTGTGCTCCCCATTCTTTCCCCCCACCACACACACAAAAAAATATCCTTGAATGTGTGGCAACAGTTTCTATGATGTCATCATTTATACCTTCTGTGTATCACTCTGGCTGCCTGTCTCTTATGAATCTCTCAACAATTTATTACTTTTAAGAAAGGCCTCCTATCACTAAAGCCATCTCAAATCCAGTGCATCTCAATTTGGTCTTAATGGAGCCTCCTAGAACAACAGTTCAAACAGCAGGGAACTGAAAATCCCTTATTTTATTTTCTCCTTCTTCTACTGTGAAGGAGGAAAGACACTGTTGCAGAAAGAAAGGCAAGTAAGACAGCAGCAACAGAGGACACACACGGAGCAGAGAGGGTGACATTTTGGTTGAAAAGACCAACTGGGAAAATGTCCACGTTAGTCATGAAAGACCAATTTAGCAACTTAGTTTTTGGGGGAAAGTTACACTTGGCTCATTTCTAGAAAAAAAATCCCAATTTCTTATCCTTATAGATTTATTAGTGCAATAATGGAGCACAACCAGGCAGCAAAAAGTTATTGCCATGAAGAAAAAAAGTTGGTTCTACAATAAAATTTGAAAACATTGTTTCTTTAATGCCCGAGGCACTGTTTCCAGAAGCTTATTTAGCCCAGGACTATGTACCCATGCAGGATATCAAAATTAAACTTCAAGTGAAAAATTTAATAAGGTTGATTTTGTAAAGAAAACTTACTTATGTGTGAGTTGCTTGCTAGTCCCTCCATGCTAAGACTAATTCCAACAGCAGTAAAAGTTTTCACATTTACTATGTGGTTCAGGACAAGTTAATAATTTGCTCTGAGTACTACTATATTTCTGGATTACATCAAATCTAACAAAATTCAGTCAAGATTTAAACAAAATTTGTCAAGTGCTTGAAGAGTTCCTGAAATTCTTTCTCCTCCACAAAGACTCACCTGAGTAAGGTGAAGATTTCCCGACTTCTTACCCTTTCTTTATATTCTCAATATAATATTCATAAGCATGATCTTGCTGTCAGTACTTTTTGGGAAATAATGGAGCTGTACCAGAGGGCCAAAGTTAGGCAAAGCCCTGATTTTATAGAGAGTAGGGAACAGGAGAAACAAAAGTAGAAAACCTTTGACGTTAACAACTACATCTTACTTTTTTTTAATGGCAGCACCTGGTATAGGATCTGTGACATGAATGAATAAATGAATGAATGGATGGAAGGCTGAATGGATGGATGGATGAATAAAGGGTATTTTATCAATTTAAATAGGCTTTGTAAACCATATGCTAGGAAAAGATAACATCTACTTTTTTTTCTTGAAATGAGAAATAAGTAGACAAATGATTTTCCCTTAAAAAAAAAGAAAGAAAGAAAGAAAGCCTGGATTCACCAAAAACAAATCATGTCCAGCTAACCTCACAATATTCTGCTCTATGCCCTGTCCTGATCAACTTAGATCAAAGCATAACCAGCATGCTCATCAATTTCGTGAATGTCACAAAGTTGGCAAGGGCAGCTAATACGCTAAACAGCAGAATAGAGATTCTACTTTATCTCAAAGGAATAACAAATGAACCGAAAATCATCCACTTAAAATTTTACAAAAGCAAATGTCAATGACTATGGGTAAATTCATAAACGTGACTTAAAAAGTTAAAATGAGATGATCTGGACTCAATGCTATGAAAAATATGGTATGACATTAAAAATTATACACAGCCTTCAATTGACCATGAATCAGTATGAGGCAATAATGTGAAGTGGCTAAAGTTAATGTAATTTTTAGTATTAAGAGAAATATTTATGCAGATCATAAGAGGAAATGGTTCACTGTATTCTGCACTAGAAAGAATCCATCTTGCCCTCTGGTGTGACATTCTGAGAGACATGCTGGCTAACAGGACAGCATAGAGAAAACTATGACCAAGATGGCGAGAGGCTTTGCAAGCACACTACATGAAGAATATTTAAGAAAGTTGGGGAATATTAGCCTTCAGGTTTGTGTTTATGTGTTTATCGGACCTCCAGGGTACCAAGTATAATAATCTTAATGCTTGAAGTATGACACATCACTGATGCATGAAAGTTTTATTTATTTTTATATTTGATTGTTTTCTGGTCTATTTTTGATACTGTAGTAAGATCCCATGAACCTACTACCCAACAAGAAAATAAAAACTTTGACGACGACTTCCTTCTACCACTGGCAGAGGACATGTGTTAGTCAGATTTCTGTTACTGTAATAAGTAATCAACTTATAAAGACATAAGGCTTATTTTTAGAGGTTTCAGTCTATGGTCAGTTGACCCCACTGCTTTTGGGCCTGTGGCGAGGCTGCACATCATTGCAGTGGCTGATATGCAAAGAGAGAAAGAGGAGAAGAGGTGGGGGTCCCACTTCTCCCTTCAAGGACATACCCCCAATAACCTAAACTCTCCCACTAGATCCCAACTGTACCTTAGGGATGGTATGAAATGGGCATCTTCATTGAAAGAGAATTTGAATGTGATGATCTCTGAAGAGCTCTCTTGAATGTGAGATTCTCCACATTCTTATTCAGTGAAACTCCCACATCAATACATACGTCAAACAGTTACACAGATTGCAGTTAGTAGGCTAGATAGATCAGACAAAATAACTAACACATACCTTCATTTAAACCCCACAAAATCAGGATTGGGCCCTGTTCCCCTGGTGTTGAAGATTGAACACCAAAGAAATGCCAAGGCAAGCAGAAAAAGTTATATTTAAAGAATACAACAAAGGGAGAGGGGGAGGGAAAAAGGGAGGGAGAAAAAGAGAGAGAGAGAGAGAGAATCTCCTTCAGAGAGGAGGGGGGCCAGAGCTGGTGCCCCAGGGAGTGGGAGTGTCTTGCCCCTTTTATAGATTTTAGGTTTCCTTTCTTCTCATGTACCCCTCCTCCTCCAATCTTGCCTGTGTGACCAAAAAGGTAGGAAGAGAGCCATCCAGGGAGTACCTCTTCCTATTTTCCTTATCTGCCCAGAAGGGTAGGAAGGGAGCCAACCAGGGGGTACTCATTAACAACTCCTTGTTAGGAGGAATAATTCCCTGAAGGTAGGTGACCTTGGCAACAGGTGAGGAGAAGGGGGAAGTGCTCTGGAGGTATTAGCATTTTATTTCCTTTTGAATCAGCCCCTGTCTTCCTGATCCAATCATTCATTCTCTACACTGACTGTCATTTTGCCCCACCTCAATTCCAACATTCCCTCTAACAAAATATAGAAAGTGTACAGTAATAAAGTAACTTCATGATAGCCATGTGAGGTTTATCAGAGTAAAGGTAGAAAATAAAATGTAAACATTATGGGAAATGTGGGGTTCTCAGGTCTCCTATCCTGTCAAGAGATAGACGAGAACTGTTCTTTAGAAAGAAAAGGAAAAAAAAAAAGAATTTCAGGGTATATAATTTCACTTTCTGAATTAAGGGCTAGAAATCATGAAGTTCAAATTTTTGAACCAGCCTCTGTACTATCTTTATAAAGTAAGCTCATAATTTTCCAAAAGTTAAAAGCTACCAATGACACATTTTTCTATGAAATACAATGCTTTAAAAAATCTGCTAATGTTTCATGATTTACATCTTCATTTAATCTGTTTCTGCTCAATATTTGCATAGTTTTATATATGTCAGTATGTTCTTACTTTGACATGGTCTGTTGTAGCATAAACTCTGACAGGGAAAGATATTTCTATTTCATAGGGTCGGGTCATGCCACAAGATATTTGGAGAGTCTTAATTTATAGCAAATGGTATTTTGGATCAGTGTTATTGTGTTCTGTCTTAAACTGCAACTAAGAGTGCTTTTTGATCTCATTCACAGAGTTATTGGGATGATTAACCAAGACAACTAGGACAAGACATTAGCACAGTGTTTAGCAATCAGTAACTCTCCCTTAAATATTAGCTCTAGGCCTAATATTAAAACCAGTGTTAAGAGTCATTACTTATACTTAAAATTAAATGTGTAAAGTTTTATGATCCTTACCCCTACATCTGAACCTTGGCTCTTCTTAGTAGCTGTGTGATGTTAGATAAATTGTCAAACTCCCTGATCTTCAGTTATCATAAGAGTTATTCACAGGGCCATTAGAGATAGCACCTAATGGGATACCTGGCACATAGTAAGCATTTGATAAGTAGTAGTAGAAAAATCCAAGGAGAACTTCAGTCCATGTTGCCTCATCTCTAAGGATTCTTTTAAGAACTTGCCATTCTATACATAACTCTTATTTTTAGCTAATAATTTTAATCTCTTTTCTATATGCTTACATATATATTTATGTAATGCCTATATCACTAAAAATCACACAAAATTTAAATGTCCTGTTGAGAAAAAGTGTCCAAAATTTTTTAAAAAAAGGAAAAAAAATAAATAAATGGCAAATTCTTTCAATCTCATACGGTTAAAGATACACCCAAAAGATTATCTAGGGGTATGACATTTTTT
This sequence comes from Xerus rutilus, assembly GCA_028644305.1. Classification (NCBI taxonomy): domain Eukaryota; kingdom Metazoa; phylum Chordata; class Mammalia; order Rodentia; family Sciuridae; genus Xerus; species Xerus rutilus. Next base: position 74,910,878 of record CM053410.1, read on the forward strand.
AATTTACTATTTACTACTAATTAAAGATCCCAGACTTAGTAACATTGCTTAAAACATGTATATTTTTGTCCAGTAAAATTGCAAATAATGCCTATGTTGCGGAATGGATAATCCCAAAGTTCATGGTTGCTGTGGTTTGGATTTGTCCTCCACATTTTGCATATTGGAAATGTAATCCCCAAAGTCATATGTAGATAGAATTTGAGAGTGGGACCAGTGAGAGGTAATTGGGACCAGATGAAGTCATGAAATGGGCCCCCCATGATGGCATTAGTGGCATTATGAGGAGAGGAAGAGAGACTCAAGTTTGCAAGCTTGCTCAGTTTGCTACATGATGTCCTGTGCCACATCACAACCAGCAAGAAGGCTCTTGCCAGATGCCAAGCAGATGCTGATGCATGCTCTTGGATGTCCAGAACCATGAGCTTAATACATCTCTTTTCTTGGCAAACTGCCCAGTCCATAGTGTCGAGTTATAGCAACAGAAAATGGACTAGGACAATTGCCCTGTACGCTATGAACTAGATGTTTTTGTCTCTCATCCTACCATTTCAGTCTTAAATTGCTCATAAATACCTAAGTCCTCAAATGCCTTTTGAATCATTTTAAATTTACTGATCCCCTCTTCAATAAATCAATTGAATAAATTTTGACATGTTCATTTTGCATTTGCATGCAAGTCATGGTTTTAATTTTCTGAAAATTATGTTAGCAGCCCTCAGAAAGCTTAATAGGAAAAATAATTACCATTTTACAAAATGCAAAACTGTTTATCAATGTGAATTATTGTTTTCTAATTCATCATTTGCCTCAATTTTTTTTCCATGTGTTTTCTTATACCTGGGTATTCTTGTGTTCAGGCCACTGGCACAAGCAAGGACAACTACCACTTGCTGTAGCAAGAAAACCTGGCAGAGATCCTCAAATCTCTTTTGCTATTGTATTAGCAATGATTCAGAATCACTGTAATTCGCAATCAGCTTCCCTTTCTTTTCTCTTTCCAAACTTTGTTAATGGTCTGGGAGATAAACCTCATGCTGTCACACGCACAGCATATCTGGCTAGCTTCACACTTACAAGATGCAGTTTCACTCCTGTATTTCTGCCAAAAGGGGAGCATAAACAAGAAAGCTGGTCTCCAAAGCAGTGAGCTGATTGGTTTAAACTGTCTTGCACTTTGTTAATACAGAATACTCATCAGCCCAGAGATCATTTGGCAATGTGAAGTCAAATTTCTGCTTAATTTACGAATATTGTAAGCCATGCAAATTACCTTAGCTTACATACCTAAGCTTAGAAATAAAGTGTGGGCAATTCTGATTTGAATTTTAAATTGTCTGGCTAATTCACAATCGAATGATCCACATTCCCAAGGAAAAAATAGTTAATATGTATGATGAATTCAGCAAGTTCAAATAGAAAAAAATCGGAAAAAATATCAAAGGGGAGAGTTATTCTCTTCATAGAAGGATTCTGTACTGTACAAAGACATTTTAAGGATCAAAACTCCTGCACACTCCAAACTTATCTATTTCCCCCTTCACTTTCTCTCCTCTTTTTTCCAATACAATTTTTATCCCTGTGGCCATATGAGTAAAACTCTGGTACTACTGGAGTGTGACTTCAGAGAAACCTACTCATCTTGGATGGGGTTTACAAGGAATAAAGGGCTATCCCATTGGAACTCTAAGACTCTATCAGGTTCCATTCCATAACTTCTAGATAATATATTCTTAAAGTACTGCAAGAAAAATAAATACCAGAAGATGTCCATGGAGACCTGCTTTGACTTAAGGAGAAAGGATTATAGATAGATCTTCTCATCCTGGTAACTTGTTTTACCTAAAAAAACAAAATGGGGAAAAAGAAAAGCAGCAAGTTTTAGGGGTCTCTATAGAAATTTTACAAATAACTAGTTGTTTTCCCATAGGCCTGTCACATTTCTTCTACAAATGAAGACTCAGATCAATTCTCCCTTTCAGCACTAATTTTCACTGTCTGTTGGTATAAAGATGTTTAGTTAGTTGCAAAGGTACCAAGATTCATCCTGTATGTTCCATTTTTTTGGCACTGTAAAGAGGCATTATGAACAAATCTTATCGCTGATGCTTATAAGCTGTGAGATTTGCATAAACCACTTACATTTATGTCTCAGCTTCCTAATCTAAATGATACGTCCACTAGGATGCAGTTTTCACTCAATAAGTAACAGTTGTTCATATTGCAGGCATTGTGTGATAAGATTTCTGAATGGAATGAAACAATTTTGCATAGTTTTAAGACTCTGTCTTCAAAGTTATGTGTGTTCCTTTTGATTCTGTGCTATCCTGCACCTGTCTAGAATTCAAGTGAGATTTTAGATTTCACAATAATTCTTTCTCATGTTTTATAAAGATTAACAATATAATATTTATAATCTTTTATTACCCTGCAAATGGAAAAGACTACATACCCAGCTGAACCTTTTCTTTTCTTCCAGAAATGGAGATGAAATCCAGAGCATTTCACTTACTAGGTAAACGTTTTACCACTGAGCTGCAACCCCAACCTGAGTTTTTTATCCTATATTTAAAAAGTCACTGACTAACTATTTACTATTTGTGTTGATTATTAGGATGACAATTAGAGAGGATTAGGATTGATTTATTTGAAGAAAAAAGTTCCCTTAGCAAACTGTGAAGTCTCTTCAATTGTAAAACATTTAAAAATGTTTTAAAAATGTCAGTATTAATTCAGTGATATATTATTTATAGACTGAAAAATATGGGTATTGTGGACCTATAAAAGAAGCCAATTTGAGTTTCATTTTTTAAAATTTACGCATTAAGTCTCAGATTAAAAATATGAAATTCAACATAAGATCTGCCAAATTTTATAGATGAATTTTAAAAACTTTATTGTGGCATGTATGAATCACACTATTATGTATAATTATAATATACCAATAAAAAAGTTTGTAGTGACTATTATCTAAACTAGTAAATAATTCTAAGCTTATTATCAGAAACATTAGTTATTTATATGCTTATTTCCATTTAATAATGTATCAGTAATTTAGTACTGTCCAATGCCTAAGTCAAATCATCATAGAATTTATTACCATTATGAGAAAAAGAAAACTCTAACTCATGTGTCCAAAGGACACTGAGATTATGAGGATAAAATAAATCTTCAAAGTCATAAAAGCATAAGAGAAAATAAGATATTAGAATTTGTTCTACACCTCTTACTGAACACTCATTTGGCTCAGATATTAAGTATATGAGCATTTACTTTAATATTTCCAAAATTGAATTGACAACTACAAAAGATAAGAATTAGTTTCCACATTTAGCGGACAAGGTAATAGGACCAGAAAGTTTAGCCACTTGCCCACAGCTACTGGGTTTTCAGACCACAAAGCTAAAGTATATGTTCCCTCCACAATGTCACAATCCTCATACAGAGATTACAGTAAAGTTCTGGAACCTCTCATCTTCCTTTCCACTCACTGTGTTTATCACAAGCTGTGTCTCCCAGCTCATTCCTAGAGAAGGATGGGAGAGGAGAGCAAGCCGGGTGGCTCCAGCTCCTTCAGTCAGCTGTAGCAGGATTTGAATGTGATTTCCCCCTATCCCATATAGTGTCTAGGTCTTATTCCAGAGATAAGAGTAAAGAGCACTTCATGTGTTCCACATTCCAGGTTCCTGGGACCGTCAACATTTGCAGTCACCACTTTTCTCAGAGAAGAAAAGCAAATGAGCACAGTTGTTTTTTTTGGGGGGGAGGGGGACAGTTCTGGAGTTGAACCCAGGATCTTGAACATGTTAAATGGGTGCTCTACCACTGAGCTGTACCCCAACACCATCATCACAATTTTTAAAAATCTATCCACTTATTCAACTTTCTCGTGTGCAGCAGCACCTTCTTTTAATGGAGCCTCATGGAGGACCTAAACAGAGAAAGGAAAGGTCGGGATGGAACAAGCATCAACCTAGAGAACAGGTTTAAAATTAGTCTTTGGTTTTGATTTGATAAAGGAGTTATTGAAGGCTTCAGGACAGGACATAACTAACCTCAGCCTGTGCTTAATCTTGGGGATGAGACTACAGATGGGGAGGTAGACTGGAGGAGACATAGAAGCAGTGACTATAGGGTGACAGGAGTAATGATAGAGTTTTCTGAATTTGAGTAGATGTAGATTCCAAGCCAGGGAAAGTAGTGGCACTTTGTCAGTTGGATTAGAAGAAGACGGGCAGAGTTCCAATCTCTGGTATGGAAAGAAATGCAAATTAAAACCACTATGAGATTTTATTTCATACCCATTAGGATAGTGATTATCAAAAAGACAAGAGATAATAAAAGTTGGTGAGGGTGTGGATAATATGGAGTCCTAATGCATTCTTGGTGGGAATGTAGATTGCAACCATTATGGAAAACAGAATGGATATAAAAGCTTTAATGGTATGGAGGTTCCTAAAGAAATTAAAAACAAAGCTACCATATGACCCGCCAATGTCTCTTCTGGGTATGTACCCAAAGGAGATGAAAGTACCACCTCATAAAGATTAGACTCCCACATTCACTGCAGCATTGTTCACAACAGCCATGATGTGGAAACAACATAAGTGGCTGCTGCTGGACGAATGGATGAAGAAACTGTGAGATAAGCACACACACACAAACACACCATGGGATATTGTTCAGCCCTGGAAAAGGAGATCCTAACTCTGCACCAGAACATGAATGGGCCTGGAGGCCATTATATAAGCCAGACAGAAAAAGGAAAACATTGCATGATCTTACTTTTACATGGAATCTTTAAATAAATAAATAAATAAATAAATGAAATATTCAGAGAGCGTGAGCAAAGTAGGGTTATCAGGGGGCAGGGAAGGAGGAGGAAATAGGGAGAGGTAGGTTGGAGCTGATATGTAGAATTAATGAGTCTAGAGATCTAATGTTAAACATGAGGACTTCATGTTCATGAAATTGTATGGTATTAGGGTTTTTGTTAAATAAGTAGGTTTTAGCTAGTCTTGTCATTAAAAAAAAGTGCCAAGATTTCATCTCACTCCAGTCAGAATAGCACTTATCAAGAATACAAGCGACAATAAGTGTTGGCGAGGATGTGAGGGGGGGAGGCACACTCATACATTGCTGGTGGGACTGCAAATTGGTGCAACCAATCTGGAAAGCAGTATGGAGATTCCTTAGAAAACTTGGAATGGAACCACCATTTGATCCAGCCATCCCACTCCTCGGTCTATACCCAAAGGACTTAAAAACAGCATATTACAGTGACACAGCCACTTCAATGTTTATAGCAGCTCAATTCACAATAGCCAAACTGTGGAACCAACCTAGATGCCCTTCAGTAAATGAATGGATTAAAAACCATTGTACATATACACAATGGAATATTACTCAGCAATAAAAGAGAATAAAATTATGGCATTTGCAGGTAAATGGATGGAGTTGGAGAATATCACGCTAAGCAAAGTAAGCCAAGCCCAAAAAGCCAAAGGCCAAATGTTTCCTCTGATATGTGGATGCTAATCCATAAGAGAGGTGTGG
>CM053410.1:74916933-75062800 GCA_028644305.1 Xerus rutilus
GTACTGGAGATTGAACTCAGGGGCACTTGACCACTGAGCCACATCCCCAGCCCTATGTTGTGTTTTATGTAGAGACAGGGTCTCACTGAGTTGCTTAGCACCTCGCTGTCGCCAAGGCTGGCTTTGAACTCACGATTCTCCTGTCTCCACCTTCCTAATGCAAAGATTAGATGACCAGGAGAAGATGAATTAAGCCACTCAGCAAGGCTTTATTGGAATACACGCTCTCGGGCCAAATCCCCCGGGGCAGAGAATTTCAAGAAAGCCTGTTCAGGAAGGGGAGGGCTTGGGTACAGGAAGAGAAGGCCAGTGTCCTTCCTGGTCAGGAAAACCCGCTGATTGACAGGAGGTGTGTCTCCTAGTGATGTCAGGCTTGCTGCTGCTCCGCAGCTGCTGACCGGTTCCCCTAATTAGACATTTTGGACCCTGACCAGACCTAACACCTAACAATAACATTTTTAAAATCCCACATACACTCAATTTTTAAGTCACCAAGTAGTTGAATCTGGAAAAGTACCAAATGACATTTAAGAATAAAGTTTTCAAAAGAGCAATCTTAAATACTCAAATAAAACTATCCCAATATTCAAATCAACAGGAATAATATGAAACATAGCCAAGATTTTCTTAAGGACAGTTCAATAGAGCATATTTGAAATTGGTGATGAGATTTCACACATTACCCCCATGTTTACATGCTCAATAATTTGAGTCCTTGAGAAGGCATGTCAACAGTCATTTATCTATCCACCAAACATTTATTAAAAACCTACAAGCCAGGCACAATGCTGGGTACCAGGAATGTAAACAAACAAGATGTAGCCTCGAGGGACTTAAAGGTATAGAAGGCGATGCAGTCATTCCTTTAGCAAGTCTTAACTGTGACTCACCTTTGTTTTGAGTGCTGGAAATACAAGAGTGAAAAAAAAAAAAGAAGAAGAAGAAGAAGAAAAAGCAACATCTCTCTTTGAGGAGCTCACATGGTAGGGAAAAAGACAGGCAATATATGAGATAAATAAATAAAACACACAGTACATGGGACAGGGCTAAGAAAATAAAACAAAGCCATGAAGCAGGATTGAGGTGTTGCAGATTTAAATGGGGTGTCCAGGAAAGCAGCATGCATTCTGAATGAGAGAGCACTGTGGGGAGACAGCCAGTGTCTCCTCAAGGGGTTCTTCTTCCTGCCAAGGATGATGTAAGCCACTTGAGAAATTAAAGTCTAGAATAATTAGTAAAGAACAAAAGACAAAGTCAGAAAAGAGTTTCAGAAATTGGAGTCCCTGAGAGGTCCAGTCCACATGGGAGCTGGAGCTGGACAACAAGAAAATGGCTCCCATGGTTTATTTAAGGGGGTACAACCAAGGCAGTCATGAGGTTTCAAGGGCGGAGTCTTGCTTCCGATGTCTTGCATTCAGCAGGTTGATTGGCATCTTGGCAGGTCACCCCTATGTCAGAGGGGCTGTGCGGAGACAGCAGTTCAGCCCATCTCTGGTGCTTTGTGGGATCTTTGGCAGAGCTAAAGGGGAAGTTCACCTGCATCAGGCAGTCTGTCCCTATGGGGGTGCTACGGGTGTTCCCAATGCCAGACCTACCCCCTCACTGGCAGCAATGCCCATAGTCTACATACAGGCCACGGCTGGCTCTCCTCAGAGCACATCCTATGGATGTGGGAAAGGAGGGCATTCCAAGAAGCCTGAACAGTAGTTCAAAGGCTTTTCTGAACCAAAACCATCAAGGAGGCCAAGTGGCTGTAGCGATGGAGGCACGCGATCGAGGAGATGAGGTTGAAGGGGTAACAGGCCTCTCAGGATGGTTCCCGATGGCCCGTAAGAATTTCTTACAGACGATTGAGGGAAACCTGACTCATGTCCTAAAAGAATCAGTCTGGCTGCTGTGAATAATGGAAGTGACAAGAAGTTGTCAGTTCTGCTGTGTTTTTAAGGTAGAGTCAGTCACTCGTGCATGTAGATCACCTTGATTTACAGCACATCAGACCCATTCTTGTAGGACTTTGTGCTGAGCTCCATGATCTGTAAGTTTCATAGAACACTGCTGTATACCCAGTGCCTGTCACACAGTGTTTCCATATTGCACGAGGAAACTCAAGAAATGAATAATGGGACGTTATAGTTGTTACCTGTCTGCTTTTCTTGGATCACATTAAACCACATGTTGGAGGACTTCTTACAGATCTCCCCAGCATTCCAAAGTTGCAAGCTCTGGATCCTTTTATGTCCACCCATTTGAATTTACTGAAGGCATGGGAAGAGATAGCAGCAAGGGTCCTCTTTGGCTTCTTCTATACTAGCATTAACTCAGAATGTGTTCTCCTGGAGTCTCTTTAGTCCTTAAGAAACCCAAAACTAACTTCTCAAGGTAGTTGGACAAAAAGCAGCAAAGGCCCCAGAGAAAAGACTCATTCTGAAGTACATCGAATCTGAACTGTCAGTGTCTAAAGACACAGTCATAAATCTCAAATAAGTTATTTTCAGATCATGTCTCTCCTGATTTTCTTTTCGAATGACTCTATACTCCAGGATCCTACCAACAAGAATTTTTATTTTAAACATCTAACCACAAGGTGGAGACCTAAAGCAAAGATTAGCTGTCATCGTCTGCCTCAACTTGGAATCCAGAACTTCTTAACTAACATGAGAGTCGTACAGGCTCTCAGGATATGCCAGAAATGGACTTAATATTTTAAACTATAAGATAACACTGCTTATGTATGAGTATTCTTTTAAATTAGAAAGAAACATAAGTGACATGCAAGTATTTACGGAAGCCATGAGGAGTATAATGTCAGGTATCCAAGGGGAGACGATGATCATGTAGGAGATTTCAAGTTTTAGGCCCCAAGTGTTCATAACAAATAAACACTATGGTTAAATCCCTGATTGTGAGTACATTTAGCAAAGCATAATGTGATTGTCTTAGCCCTAATATTTTATGCTTGCTATTAAACAACAAATTCCCTTTAACCTGACAGATAGCACTATTAGGCTTGTGGTTCTAAAGATTCTAAATTCTGTGACCATAAAACCCCTTTAGTTTTATTTCATTTGGATATAGTAGTGGACTGATTTACCAAATGAGGTCTGTTACCAGCAAAAACTGTCACTTCCTTTTTAGATGGATGAATGGGCTTTATCAATTTCCCCAATCAAATGATTTGATTGATTCTCAAATGACTCATTTAGAAGCTTGATTATTTTAAAAGTAATCTAAATTTCTTTATTTTTTAAGTGTAAATATTCTTCCCTAAAGGAACAAATTAACCACTAAAAGAGAAAATTGAAGCTAAAAAATAAACAAAAAAAACCCCCATGGTATGGACTTTTCTCTCTGTTCTATTTATACGTGCCTTTGCTCATTGTAGATATCATATAACAGAAGGGAATCAAATTAGCCTCAACCTCAGCTAAAATTCTTGGCAGCAAAATTCCTTAAAGTTCTTCAGCTATTTTTTTATGGTAATGAAAGAACTCATTTGTGGAGATTGTTTTTCTTCTTGGTTCAATCAGTTCAATCTTCGATTTATTAAAGGTTTTGATCATCTCTACCTTAGGAAATTAAAAGGAAAGGCAGCCACATACTCCAATATTGTTGCTCTCAGCTATTTGATGGGACTTCCCTACATTCCCTACATGACTTATCTCCTTATCTCACTCACCTGCCTAGCTCAACTAGTTGAGGAAAGTTCCAAGTTGTTTGTTTAGGTAAGCATCAAAGCTTGGGATGCTGATCTGTACCTAACAGACCTTTGATCTTGTGCACCTTGATTTAGAAATCAAACTGGAACCTAACAAGAAAGACTTGTCTCTTCCGCTACTTTCTGGTCTCAGAGAGCCCGGAAATACCGAGAGCAGCTTCAGGGTAGTTTAGAACTTCCACTTCCTATTCTGGACGAAAGCAGAAGTGGAGAAACATGAAAATGTTAACCAAAAATCACAATGACTTTCTGTCCACCACAACACCAATGTTAAATTTAGTTCAAATGTTGCCTGTTTACTTAACCAGTTAAAGTTTAGACAACACCTTATTAAACCAAAACAAAACCTACAGGAAACTTTTAGATCACCAAACATTTGCTGGTTCTCTGGGGAATCTGAGAGAGTGAGGAATTTTCTCCAGGAGTGACCTCTAGGATGGAGTGTGCTGGCTGGATGATCAGTTAGTAGCTTGGACAGGAACAGGGAGTGCTCAGTGTTCAGTTTCTCTAGGGAGCTGTTCTCAAACTTTGTATGCATCAGAATCACACAGAGGGCTTATTAAATGTAAACTGATGGGCCCATCCTACCCCTGCACCCAGTATCTGATTGATTAAATCTAGTGCTGGGTCAGAGAATTAGCACTTCTAACAAGTAGCGGGGAGATGAATGTTCCATTCCTTGGAGGACCATATCTGGAGAACCATTGCTGTAAGTCAATGGTTTTCATTTGGCCTCTGAAAATGGGGAAACACCTCAAACCTTAACAAATGTTGGGATCTCATTTCAAAGAGGAAGCAAGACCAAAAAAAAAAAAAAAATGAGGAGCATAGAGTTTAGAATTTGCTTTACTTGGGATTTAAATCTGGATCTGTGCAAAGCTGTGAGTTCAGGCAAAATGTTTAACCTCCCCAAACATTACTTTCCTTACCTGTAGAATGGGCTGTCATAATTTTTGTGTTGCTGGGACTCAACTAAAATATTTTATGATTTTATGTCAGGTGTCTGGCACATGGTACTCTCTAACAATTGCAACTACTTTTAAAAATAACACTGTTGGGCTGGGGTGGTAGCTCAGTGGTAGAGCACTTGCCTACCATGCATGAGGCACTGGGTTCGATCCTCAGCACCACATATAAATAATAAAATAAAGATCCATCAACAACTACAAAAATATTTTTTAAAAAAATAACACTGTTAAAATATGTATACATATATTTACACACATACACATATATATACACATAAACTCATAGGTAAACAATACTCTGAGATCTAAGCATAGGAGAAACTCAGGATACAATCTGAGTTTGTTTTGGATTGAGATTAAATAAAAAGAGTGTGATACAATTTAAAGAACTACCTTGCTTTATCTTTCTGTATTCAAATAAATACTTTCCATAAAATCCCTGATTCTTTCCTGAAACCAATCCTTAATTTGCATTTCTTTCCTACCATCTTAAGATTTAATTTATAACTTCTTTATTCTATTTCTTGCTGTTTTATTTCAGATATTGACACCAAAAACCAAAACTTTTTCTAACAAGAAAAAATTCTAGTGTCCCTAGACGTCTGTGTAGTGAGTTAACGAATTTACTTCCTGCCTCAAGTTTGCCAGCCCTGTGAATAAGGGTCCATGGAGTGTGGTTGGTTATAGGAAGTGGGCTGCCATATTAAATGGGTTTGCACAGTGCCCTCCCTCTGTAGAGCCAAGAATGAGAATGAATATTAGCCATGCATTTTCTAATCAGACCCTGTATTATTGGAAGTTATCCCGGGAAAGACAAAGGAATCTGTCCAGGAACATAGACTACCTCCCTCACAGCTGTTTATTTCTTCTCCTTTCTCATAGGTCTGAGCCCTAACCCATTGTCAAAGGACTGAGACAAGACCACTACTCCACTTCCTCTAATACTCCCCTCAACTTACAGTGAGACCTTTCCATCCCCCTCAGGCCATTATTTATTTTTTTTAAATATTTTTTTAGTTGTTGATGGACACAATGTCTTTATTTTATTGTTTTGTATGTGGTGCTGAGGATCGAACCCAGGGCCTCACGCATGCAAGGCAAGTGCTCTACCACTGAGCTACAATCCCAGCCCCATCAGGCCATTATTAAAGGGACTTTCATTGCCAATGGGTTTGAAAGAGTTTTCCTATAGTTAAAATCTTCTGGGGCAGTGTGTGAAGCAAAAGGTGGACAGGTGACAACGTGAATTGCATTTATCTGGAGTGGTTCCGTATCCTCACCCTGGACAAACCCACTAAATCAAAATCTGCGTTGTAACAAACGCTCCAAGTAATCCCCAGCCACTACAGTTTAGGAACCACCACTTATGGCAGTTTTGCCCTGTATGGACACACCATTGTGTCTTAAGTTAGTGGGGAGGAACTAATTCAAGAAAAGAGAGAGAGAAAGAAAATGAAGGTAGGAAGGAAGGTAAAGAGGGAGGGAAGGAAGAAAGGAGAGAGGGAAAAATTGCTTGAAGTGAAGGAATGTTAACTGACTTTATCATGGTGATCATTTCAAAGTGTATAATGTATATCAAAGCATCAAGTTGACAATCTTAACATAAATGCATTTTTATCAGTTATACTTATATAAAACTAGTACAAAAATACTATCCAGTGAATTGTACATAAGTTTACTGAAAGTTGGGACTATAAAGTGCTTGCCAGTGAAATACTTGCATTAATATTTGGCCTTGGCTTTCACTGTTGTTAATGGTAGTTTCTAAGATAAACTGAGTTTTCTATAAAAATAAATCCAGTGTTAAGAATCATAATTTGTACCAGACTGGGGAGGGGGAGGATCCTTGCGCCAAGAATGCAGTGGTGTTCTTGAAGTGGTGTTCTTGCCAGAAGCTATATACCATTCTGCAATTTATTTTCCTTGTAATAGAAGAAAGGACGTCAAAGCCATAAGTACACACATATGCTCCGAGTATGTCTAAAATCTAAATGTAAGAACCTCTAAACCAACTTCCACACGCTATCATTGGCAATTCTATAATCTACATTATGAAATAATATAAAAACAAGGCCAGGTAGGGATCAAGAGAGAATATAGATTACAGGAGCAAACAATAGTGAGGTGTGAAAAATGAACTTTCTAAAATACAAACATGATCAGCAACTCCCCGTCACCTTTGGGATAAAATCCAAGTTCCTTACCATGTCCTGCAAGCCCTTTCACATTCTCACCCTCCCAAAACTAACACATTTACACATTGAGTGTTCATTTCAAAAGCAAAGAAAATTATGTGAAATTCTGAAATTATTAGCCCACTTGAATTTCTGCTTCATTGACAGAATTGCTGAGCCTGTCCATAAGGCTTATGATTGATCTGTTTTGCATCTTCTTTCTTTATTAATTGGGTCATGGACCAACACAAATTTAAGAAGTAGCTACTAATAATTTGAATATTGATATCTTCCTAAAGTGGGAAAGGAATTTTGGACAGTGGAAAGCAAGCAGTGAAACTCATGTTCTCTTTTGCTTTATTGAAATGTAAGTTTTCAAAAGTAGATATTCAGTCCTTTTTCCACCTGCTGCTTTGAACATTCATTTGAGAAGCATCTTTTAAATTTCAATTGAGCTGCAAAAAGTTTCATTTTCATATGCTCCATGGAAGTAATTCAAGTGTGAGCTAATTCTGAATATTAGAAAACCCTCTTGGGTAGCCCTTTATCAGATGACATTTTTTGCATTTGTCACAGTAATATTAAGAATATCTTTAGTACATGAGGATTTCCAAAGCCTTTTTCAAAATACATGTGTTTCTAAATAGATATTTAAAAGAAATCCAATAAAAACAGAGATAATATAGCAGTAGCTGCTTGGTAAAGGAAAAAAGAACTTTATGATTGTTCTTTAAAGATCTCTTAAATCTTTCCTAAATAAATCCTAAAGGAAGCCCATGCTACTTAAATAAAATTCTAAAATAAATACCAAGGTTTCAATACTACTATACAAATTAGTAGACTACAAAATACATAATCATAAAGCCCCTAGTATGAAATATGTCATAGCCACTCTAAATTTCATCAAGAACAATCCAGTCCCCCCAAATCGAATTTAATACCAAGGAGAGGACTTTCTAGAATCTGAATTCTGTAAGAAGCCAGCTTCTTAGAGTCCTCTCATGATTTCCTGCTCTGTGCCTCCTTATCTTGTCTCTTCTGCCCAGCAGCTTCCCTCACTGAGCACCTACATTCACAAAAACAAAAAGAAAACAAAAAACAGAACAAAACACTGGTCACAGCATGTGAGGAGCATCCAGGCAAAATCCTGAAACTCAAACAGCAACATTCCAATGAACTATATATACTGTAAGGTGCTGATGATGGCATTTTGAACTAAGTACAATTTTGAACTGGTCGAGCTCTGTTCTGATGGGAAAAAAAAGAGCCCCATTCCAAGTGCAGTCATTAGGATGTGCACTCTTTGGAAAAGAGAAGATGAAGCAGAGTCTCACCGTTATCCAAATAGGGTGCTACAGGACTATGGAAGTTCACATCATGTAAGAGCAACAGAGAGAAGACATTTGTGTGTAACTGCACTGATGCTCTCACCCATCAGAGGAGACTTCCATCTTGCCTGATGGGCTGAGAGGCAACTAGAGAAGCCCGAAGCTTATCTGGATTTATATTAGAGGACAACCAGCTGGAAACAGGAAAATAAAATTGTCAAGCAAAGGATAAAAGGTTGAAGGATTCAAGAAAGCCTGTGTGAAGTGAGTTCATGATGGTGATCTGGCAGAGAAAACTGAGGAGGTCCACAATGCTAGGATGAGACCGCCCCCTGGAATTATCTTAGGACATTGCAATAAACACTTGAATTCCACTGAAATCATTTCCAGTACCTGGCCCGTATTGTGACACCATCTACAAGGGATCCTTTGTTCTCTTCAGGCACAACTGGAAACTATGATCTTGTGTTGAACCCCTTACTATGCAAGAGACATTTTGCTGGGGACTGTATATTCCCTATTAACAACTGTCTTCCTTCTCTGATTGAAGGAAGTCTCCATGAAAAACTGAGAAAAGATGCAAGGCTATCTATGCACGTGTACACACACACACACACACACACACACACACAAATTATTTTCTTATTGTTGGTCCTTTTGGGATCTAGCTGAAACAATTAACAAAAAATGTCACTTTTCTTGTATCAATCTAATATTTGTTTACTCACTTTATGTACCATATTGGTAAATAATATAAGATTCATTATTCAAATGGTTTTATTAATGTGTAATAATTGCACATATTTATGAGGTACGGTATGGTCTTTCAGTACATGTATACAATGTGTTCTGATCAAACCAGGGTAATTAATGTTTCTATCTCCTTATCCTCCTGTCCTTATTTTGTCCTTATTATAGACTACATGCTCCCGTCCTCTAGCTGTTCATATTTTTTTTTTTTGGTACCTAGGATTGAACTCAGGGGTACTCAACCACTGAGCCACATCCCCAGCCCTATTTTGTGTTTTATGTAGAGATAGGGTCCCACCGAGTTGCTTAGCACCTTGCCGTTGCTGAGGCTGGCTTTGAACTCATGATTCTCCTGTCTCAGCCTCCCAAAGTGCTGGGATTACAGGCATGCACCACCGGGCCCAGCTCATAACATATTTAATAGGATATTATGAACTGTAACTACCTTACTGTGCTACAGAACACTAGTAAATGTTTAAGGAGCTAGAAATTCTAACTACCATAATTTGATCATTATACATTGTAGATACATAACAAATTATCACACAGTATCTCATAAGAATATACAATTAAAATAATAATTAAAAAATTTAAATAAAATAAAACTCTTAGGCATTTTAAATTAAAGATTGTTAGCTGGGAATGAAAGAACTTTTTAATTTTTTGTTGGGACTTATTTACTTCCTAAAAGAATTAAAAGACAAAATATGTGTGCAAGTTATATAGTCTCTTAATAATATGGAACTTGTAACTCCCAACTTGTTGCAGTAAGCAGTGGGTAATATGAGCCTGCACTCAACATCTTCCAATCCCAAATTAAGTACAGATAATCAACTGTATGATAAGCTATGATGGATAAAAATGCTTCAGTTTTGAGGTATCCATCCCTCTCTTCAAGGTAGATTTCTTCCATCAAAAGTAAATTATATTATCTTCTTAGAAGAATTCATGCCAAATGAAGAGTATTTTCAAAGAATATGCACTTAACTCACTTTGCTATTTTATTATAACTTGGAACTTTCCTGGGAACAGCAATGACAATACTTTGGAACCTATGAAAATCTTGCTCATTGATAGCAGAATCCAATAGCTGCAGATATGCATGAACACATTTTATGCCATCAGTTCCAAGGTATAATACACCTTTAGGAGCTAGTAACAACCCACACAGTATAAAGCAGCAGAGGGCAAGGTCACTACAGGATAGCTGTACTCAGTAGAGCCAATATTCTGTGATCTTCTCCATCATAGGACACACGGGATGTGCACCTCAAAGAAACTGAACACCTTGCTATGGAATGAACAAGTAGAATCTAAGTTTGGACTAATGAAGCAGTATTAAATAAAAAGCCTATATTATAGAGTAATATACATACATACATAGTTTTATTATTCTAAGAATGTATTAAAGCAAATAATCTTGATAAAAACTTTAGAAAAACTCATTTAATGATAGCCTAAATAATATTTTGATTAATTATCTGAATACAAGTAGTACATCCAAGCATTCAAGGATATGTTCAAAATATTTAAGTGTGGTAATTTATAGTGGTGATTTCTTTGGTCTGTGAAGAACTATATTACACTGGGGGACTACCTACCAATCTCTGACCTTCAGTGTTCACTAATATGGGGGACAGCACCTGTCACTGAAGCCAGAAAGCTGGCTTGAGCTCTACCCTGGACCCCCCATTCCCCTAGCCCTGTTCACCTACCTACCAAAGTATTTTGTGCTCTGCTCTATCTTTTCCCTTTGTCTGCCTGAGAAGTCCTACTTTTCCTTCCAATTTGCAATTCTGTGTGACCCAGCCTTACTCTCCACGATACACTTAGACTCTCCTAATATCAAATATGCTTTAGCCCTAGTCCGGTACATTACTACATCATAATACAAGTATTGAAAACTCTCCTCCCTTAGAAATAGGGTGAATATGTTGAAGGGGCAAATGAAAGGTGACATCCACAAGAGGGAGCCATAAATCAGCAATCAGAGACCAGAAACAAATAGATCTGATTAAAATGGCACTAGGAAGGTCAAACTATAACCTGGGGAGTGGTGAGGTGGGGTGGGGGAATAGAAGTGGGAGAAGGTTAGCTAAAGGAAGACAGTCCAGAATAATTGCCACAAACACAGATGAGTCTGAGGCCAGTTTTATTTCTTTTTTTCTTTTCTTTTTTTTGGGGGGAGGGGTGGTGGGTTACCAGGGATTGAACTCAGTGGCACTCCACCACTGAGCCACATCCCTAGCCCTATTTTGTATTTTATTTAGAGACAGGGTCTCATTGAGCTGCTTAGTGCTTGGCTTTTGCTGAGACTGGCTTTGAATTTGGCCTCAGCCTTCCAAGCTGCTGGGATTACAGACGGATGCCACCGCACCCAGCGAGGCCTGTTTTCTTAAGGGGATTCTGGTACAAGAGGTACATTAAGCTGTGCAACAGATTTACGGCAAGGTGACTAGTCAGGGGTGCTCTGTTGATGTGCCCAATGGATGGTCAGCTATTTGGAAGGTAGAACTGCAACCCTCTTTCCTGGGTAAGGGGTTTCCTCACCTGCTTCTTCTCCGTCTTCTTGAACATCACAAGCGCTTTTTGAATGTTGTAACCCAGAGAAGAGAAAGGGAGTGAAGCTGAGCCATCAGGGTGAAAATTTGGGGGCATGTCATAGTAAAAGACTGGATGTGGAAATGGCTGATTGTTTCAGATTTTCCTTTGACTATGTCATCCTCCTATCTGCATCACAGATGTAGTACAAACGCACCAACTATCATTTTATTTTGCCAGTGGAGAAAGTATCCAAGTGGTGGATAGTTCATGGCTAAATAAAATGCTATTTGCGCTCTTGTTGAAGCGTTGTTAGGATGTTATATAATAGAAGAAGAAGTATAGAGGGACAGCGAGACCGCTGGATGCTCTGGAGCACGTATTATCTTCCCGCTCTTTTCCTTGCCAGTGCGGGGCGTGTTCCCCTGGTGCTCCCACCAAGCTCTGGAGCTGCCTCCTCCTGTCCTTGGCTCTGTTACGGAGAACCAGCCCCTTGGTTTCGCTTAGCTCCTGGGAGCATCGCGCGAGGAAGTTCAGTCAGGGTCGGGAGGCTTGTTTTCTCTTCCTCCTGCCTGGATTTACTCTAAAACCAATTTGTCCTGCCAAACGGAAGGAACTCCTCATTGTCTTTTCACACTTGAGCTTCCCTAACGCAAGTGCTATCTTAGGAGTTGGCATTAAGCCCCAGACTTATTGCACATTCCACGTAGGTATTTGTTTTTTCCTGGAAGATAGAATCAAGGTCTGAATCTATGAAATCGTTTGTGAGAATTTCTGGAAGAATAAGGTGTTTATCAGGATGGTTGGTGGTGGTTTGAAGTTGGTTTTGCTTCTTTTCAGTTCTGTTATTCTCTGAGGATTTTAACCCTATTGCTGAAACTTGATCACCAAAATGATTTAATGATGACACTTTCAGAAGAGCAAGATGTTAGGAAGTCCTGTATCTAGTCTGTCTCCAGCAAGATGCAATGTCTCAGATTTCAGGGCTACTAAAAAGAAGGCTCCTAAAGTTGCAAGGAACCTTTAGCTATTTCTTCAGACAATTGAGATGATGCCATACATAATTTTAAATGCAAAAATATTAGATCTCAAGGTAGCCATAATCAGAAAAAAATGATATCTAGGGAAAAAACCCACGTCCAATCATGGTATTATAAAATAATAGGGTGAAAGGGTCTTAAAGAACAATACAATAATCTATAAAGTCCTGTCACTTTCCAGATGAGGACAGTGTTTATACAGGTTGGCAAAGCTCATACATGGAGAGCCAGGACAAGAACACAGGTCCTCTATTCCCCAAAGTCCAAGTCTGTGTTATAGAAAATTCTAGACCACTATAATCCTCCCTTCCAAACTGCAGATTGGATCTTGAGTCACTCATGCTTCATATTAATATTTCAAGCTGGTATCTAGATTGAAGGGTACGTTCCATGCATTTCCTTAAACACTCCAAACTTTTTGTTTGTTTGTTTAGTTTTGTCCATTGAATTTGGCCTTTATTGTCAACTTTTACAATAAAAGAAAGGCTTTGGGGGTTTTCTAAAAGATGGTGATTTCCTTTGCATCTGAGATCTTAGATCTTCCTCAGATCTTGTTTCACCGTAGCTGGTTTGATTTTCATCTTTTAAACTCCTTCATTTTCATTTAACTAGCAAGGTGTGTTCATCCCTGACCTTTTTACCTGTTGAAATCTTTATCTTGTTTGGCCATAAGAGTTTAAATGCAACTTAACACCTAATAAGAGAAGAGATATAACTGGAAAACTGTGACAATTTTGTTATCTTGAGTAGTGCTTTCCAGAAAATCATAGGAAATAGCAATTCTCCAATTGCAAGCTGTACCCTTGTTAATGCTGAAAGATCTCCACTATCTTATCCAAACTTGGCCATCAAGGTGTCTGATCTTAATGTCTTTATGCCAAAAAAAAAAGGTATGGTTATCTCCTTGGATATGTGAAGACAGTAAGTATATACCAATTAAATTGAAAAGGTAGAGACTGTTAAAGTGAAGAGTTTAGTTCTCCAAGCTGTCTATAGCTCCAAAGAATGATTGTTAAATGAAAATTTTTCTTCTGAACGTATGTTTTAAAATATTTTTTTAGTTGTCAGTGGACTTTATTTATTTATATGTGGTGCTGAGAATCGAGCCCAGTGCCTCACACATGCTAGGCAAGTGCTCTACCACTGAGCCACAACCCCAGCCCTTGAATGTATTTTTATTCTTGAGGCATCCATCAGAAATAAATGCTGGCACGTCATCATGCAGCAAGTTCGAAGTATTTCCTGCTTTATAAAAGATACTTCATGCTCTGTGCAATTATGCCATCTTAGGAAGCAAGACTTCAGCCAGATGGTTGGTGCACACTTATAATTCCAGCAACTCAGGAGGCTGAGGAAGGAGGATTTCAAGTTCAAAGCCAGCCTCAGCAACTTAGTGAGGCCCTAAGCAATTTAGCAAGACTCTGTCTCAAAAAAATAAGCAAATAAATAAATAAAGGTTTGGGGATGTGGCTGCTCAGCAGTTGAGTACCCCTTCATTCAATCTCTGGTAAAAAGAAGGAGGAGGGGGGGGGCGGGAGAAGGCAGAAGAGAAGGATCTAGACTTTGGTTTTACAGAAAGTGTCCTTCCCTTGCCCCCAACCCCTAAAATCAGAAGAAAGAAAAAACCCAACACCAAACAAGTTTTTGGATGGAAAAGTAATTATTGTAGTATCAGTATTAATTTGGCTACCAACAGTATTGTTATATTTTATGTGCAAAGTGGTATTGTTGGAATTGCTATAATGGATAATTATTTTGTGACACATCCATAGATTTTACCAAAATATCTCCCTTATATAATGCAAAAATGAGCAAGTTTAAAAACAGTGACTCATGATCACCTGCTACTTTAAAAAATCCAGTGATATGCATACCTACTATTCAGAGGGTAGGAATGCCCCTAGATCTCTCTATTTGTCCTCAGTCTTTGTCAACCAACCCACGCTATGGCTGTTAAGTCCATAAAGCTTCTAAATCTGTTACAGCTCATTTCATAACAAAAGCTAACCACATGACCTGCAGGGATGCTTGTGTGAAAACACCACAATCCCTCTCCAAGACCAGGATAACCTGAGTCAACAGCGAATGCATTAGTGAAGTACAATCACTGGTTTATGGAGTAATTCCAGTGAGCCAATGAGCGTGAGGTATCTCCTAATTCTTTCATTGTGTGAAGATTTGGTTTGTGGGCCAGTGAGCCAAGTGGACACAAAGATGAGGCACTGAAATCATGGGTCAATCTTTCCATCCAAAGTAACTCCCACTATTCTGAAAAAAATATTTATTTTGTTTTTGCTTCGATAAAATAGAACTAAATAGAGATCTTGAATTATAAAAACTAACATTCTTCAAACCACAAAAAATAATCTAAACTCTTGATGTCAGAAATCTTTATTGACCTATCCTAGAGACTTTGAAGGGGTGGGGGAACTCTACAGGTTAAAAAAATAAACTTATGCCACTACCACCTACACCAAAGTAAAATAATATTATGCACGTTTCAAAACAAAATAATTAAGACAAGGATGATCTAGATGAGACCCTAGAAGTTTCTTGGCTCCCTCCACCCCATTTGACACAGGGAAAAATTGGGGACCACTTAGGCTAACTAGATAAAGGTAAGCACAAGTCAATGGTTAGTGTGTGAATAAACCAGAGGCAGACCACAGGTCATGTGACTTCTCTTCTTTGCTCTTTTGATTTAGGAAAAAACAAACTGGCATCCTCCTGTCTCCCATTTCAGTATCCATTCTGGGATCCCCTTGTTATAAATGCCTATTCTATGTCCTGTTCCTAAAGAATCTTTCTCAGTTAACTATTGAGTTCAGAAAATAATTTTTTAAAGTAGTATGTGGTCTTACACTAAAATGTAGTCATGGCATATTAATAGATGCTGTCAACAAAAGTGGTCTCTGATTAAATTGGGAAATTCTAGGTTAGACAACAGTTTCTTTTTGGTAGGAGAGTGCTAGGCCTTCCAGCTGCTGGTACAGCATGAGTCTTCAACCTTATTTGATTATGGTGTCTCTTTTTTAAAAGAAAACAAAGCATATGTTGCTTAGAGTGAGGAATGAAATGGATATTTTGAAAATTTGCAAAATAAATATTTAAAAATTGAACTGGCTCTGTTCAGACCAGCCAACAATAAGAAGATATCTAGAGTATTTTCTTTTACAAATGTAAAGACTAGATGACCAGGAGGAGATGAATTAAGCTGCTCGGCAAGACTTTATTGGAATACACACTCTCTGGTGGAATCCTCTCGTCCATCAGAGTGTGTCCAAGAGGAATGGCACTGGGGCTCCGGTGCATAGAGAATTTCAAGAAAGCCCGGTCAGGAAGGGGAGGGCTTGGGGGCAGGAATTGAAGGCCAGAGTCCTTCCTAGATAGGTCAGGAAAACCCGCTGATTGACAGGAGGCGTGTCTACTGATGGCATCAGCATCTGTCTGGCGGCTCCATTCTGCAACTTCTAACCGGTCCCCTTAATTGAACATCCTGGACCCTGGCTCGACCTAACAACAAATTCATTTTTGGAAGATTAAAAAAGGCTTTGAGATATTTGAGGGAATTAAAATTGAAGATGGCATATGCTATAAAATGAAACACGGAGGGGAAGAGACAGGACGAGCTAATAATCAGATTAATTCTTATCTGCTTTTGTATAAAGCTGTCCTAGTAACAGAGATGCCCTTTATTGAGCACAGACTGAATGCTAAACTGTACAGCCCTCTAGTCACATCAGCTCTCTAAGATAGAGCCTATCACAAGCTGGTCTGTTTCAAGGCTTATCCTATTAACCTCCCTATGGCACACCTTCCCCGGTTATCAAAACTTCAACAGTTCAAAAAAAGGACTTCATTTTTTCCTTCAGACCACAACTCCACAATATGCCAGGATTTAAGCTGGGAATTCCTCCTTCTATTTCAGAATCATTTCCTTCTCCTTGTTGAAGGAGCGGAAAGAGCTGCTACTTGCTTGAACTTTTGGTTACATTTTGTGTTTTCCTATCAGGGCAGTCCTGCCACTGTATTTTCTGAGTTCATCACCATCCTTCCCGACCACTCTGCTTTGTAAAAGCAGTGTCACCAATACATTGCTCATTTTTAAGCACATAGTTTTAAAGGGGAAGTGCAGAAGAAAACTCAGAGAGTAAATATGATCATTTCAATTCAATGAATGTCCAGTATTTAAAGGTTTGTGAAATGCAACCTAATTCTGCACTCAGCTACTTGGCACAGTGAGGATAAATACAAGTAAGAGCAGAACTTTCTCAAAGTACTTACCATTTTTACACCATTCTTACCTGACACAGTTTCAGAAATACAATTTTTTTTAATCAGTAGAGATAAGATGCAATGAGTTCAGTTACTTTGCATAGAAAATCTTCTGTCCTAACATTCCACACAGCTTGAGGAGTTCATTGTCCTAGCCAGCTCTTCTCACTCATTAAAAGAAAGAAGAAACTCCTGTCTATTCTTTTGATTTGTTATTTCTCTACAAGGATTTCAAACTCCCTGGCTATCCATCTTATACCTGGAAGGTACAGAGAGAGAGCTGAGCAATCATCCAGCTACATTGGACCTTACTGACTTTTGTCTCCATTATCCAAAATTTGGAGAAAAACAATATCTGTTCCAAGTAACCTGCTCAGTTGCCTAAGTTTCTCCCATGAACTCTCTAAATAGTCCCATCATCTTTTAAACAGGATCCCTTGAGATGAGCTGCAACAAAGGAAACATGAAACATTTATCTAGCATTTGGTCCTACAGACAAGCACATGTCAAAGTTGTTAGAAGGTACTAAATCACAACAATGACCTTAGCAATAGAAACGTGAGAAAAGAACTTGTCAGAAGCTTCTGGTCATGTTTTCATAGGGCTGGAGGGCATAAACAGGATGTACTGCTTTTCATTTATCTTGAGCAAATGTTTGCTTTGGTCTATTTTTGCTTCCTCACCGGCTTCCTAGTAAACATGTCACACTTGAGTCAGTCATGTCAATATTTAAGGGACTCATTTAGCAGCTGCATTGTATTCACTTCCTGTAATCATTGAGTACTAATGTGCAGCTTTTTTTGTCACTTTCAAAATAAGTTTTAACTAAACACAACAGGTAATAAACTGTGTTATTCCCATCCTTACCCCCTCATCCCACAATCAACCTCCACATTTTCAAATCAAACTACGGCTAATATTCATTCACCATGTTATGTCTGTGTTCCATATTTAGTGTTCCAAAGGAGCTAGGAGAAAGTTGCAAATTGATGTATTAATTCAAACTACTAATCTTTTGAATAAGATCTATCCAGAGGTAAACCCAGGCATCTGCATTTTCTTATATTTTTGACAATTTCCTTCAATTATTTGGAATCCTTAATCAGATATTAGATATTCTGGATTGACTAATTCTTTTTATTTCTTTCTTAATGTACTTTTCTGTTCCTTTGTTTTGCTTTCCAGAAAATGCCTTGATTTTATCTTCCACAAATTTCACATTTCTCATTTTGCCATCAACTTTTTAATTTCCAATATTTCTTTTATATTCTTTTATTTTTTTTCTTTTTTCATAATTTCCTGTTCTTTTCTCATAGATGTAGAATTCTTTTCTCTCCAAGGATGCTAAAATTATATAGTTCCTTGGAAGTTTTCTCCTCCTTGAATTATCTCTAATGAACTCATGGAGATTTCAATGGAGAGTTTCTTATTTGTTCTGAGGTCTCCCTTGAATAGTGGATACTTTATTCAAATATACAACAGAGGGTACAGTGAAGAGTCAAGTTCTCTCCACTCTCTGTTTTCATACCTACTGCCACATGACTTTGCAGTTCCTATTATTAAAGAGGCATTATTCATTTCCTGAACCCATGTATCTTGGCCAGTCTTACAATTCACTTTGGTCAATTTAATTGAACAGATATAGCAGTATGCCAATTCTGAATAGGCCTCAAGAAATCTTATATTTCTCTTTGTGCTCTCTCTTGTAGCTATGTCATTCCCAGAAACCAAGATCAGGTTAGCCTGCTAGAGGACAAGGAACACATGGAACAGAGCCAAGTTATCCCAATTATTCCAGCTCAGTCCTGCCTAGACCAGTGAAAACCAGACAACCTCTAGACATAAGAGCAACTCTAATCAAGATCAAGCACAGCCATCCAGCAGACCACCATAGGCAGTGGCTTAATTATATCCCTGAGATTTTTGTGGCTGTGTGTTACATTATCAGGATGATAACTGATACTGAGAGATAGGTAGTAGCCAGATGTGGAGGATCTTACAGAAGCATCAAGGAATTTAAATATATGCTTATGAAATGGAACCCCCTGAAGGGTGCTCTTATAAAGAGAGGAACATGATTTAATTTTCATTTTAGAAAAGTAACACTGGCTACAATGTATAGGTTGAATTCAAAGAGGAAACTTCTACAATAATCTAGGTAAGAGATGATGAATACCTGAATGAAGGCAATATCACCAAGGATGGTTGGGAGAAGACATACTAGAAATGACAAAGAGGTTGATAATGCTGCATGTGATACTATCTGGTTGTGGGAGGGGGAGGAGAGGAAAGATCCTGGTATGTTTCCTAGGCATGGGGTTTTAATGCCAGAAATGAACCGGAACTAGGTTCAAGAAGGAAGTATAAAGTCGGGCGCAGTGGCTCACACTTGTAATCCCAGTACTTTGGGAGGCTGAGACAGGAGAATCATGAGTTCAAAGCCAGCCTCAGCAACAGCGAGGCACTAAGCAACTCAGTGAGACCCTGTCTCTACATAAAACACAAAATAGGGCTGAGGATGTGGCTCAGTGGTCGAGTGCCCCTGAGTTCAATCCCTGGTACCAAAAAAAAAAAAAAAAAGGAAGTATAATAGATTCAATTTTTCTGCATTGAACTTGAATCCTTATGTGGGATACTTAGTTAGATGTTGGGTAGTTAGTATTATGTATAGGTCTGGAGGTCAGGGCACAGTTCTGAATTAACTAATATTAATCTTATTATTAATAATAAATAGTTTTTATTATTATAAAATCTTAATAATAATATAGGAGACCACAGTATATGGGTGATACATAGAGCCATGAGCTAGGAGTGGATCAGCCAGGGAAAGGGTGTATATACAGAAGACAGCTGAAGACAGAACACCAAGGCTAAACAATACTTAAGATGCTTGCTGGAGAGGAGGGCTAGCAGAGCAGGGGAAGGAGGGAGGGTGGAGAACACATGGAGAATCAGCTGCTCTCAAAGCCAGAGGAAGGTTCAAGAACAGAAGGATGGACGATATCTATATGATATGAGTTACATCTCTCTCATTAAGAATACATATCTACCAACATTTTAGAGCCAGAAAGGGATTTAAAGATCAATAACTGAACATTACAGTGACATCTACAAAGTTATTTTTCAAACTAAATAAATAATTTCATATGAGGTGGCCCCTGTGGATCTGACAGCAGAATGATGGAAAAAAATGATATTTCTGTACATACTTAAAAGGATCATTTCAAAAATTGTAGAATCACTTTGAAGTCTTATAAAACTTAAGAGAAAATCAGGAGAATTATTCTTAACAATGATAATAAGCTCTTTTCTTTCTAATTTCAAGTGGCTTTCCCTAGAGAGCACAGGAACAGATGTTCAGTGAACATAAAGGTCATCTCTGCAGCACAGAACACTCTGGTTGCCTGATTATTAATCAATTGTCATTCTAATCAGCAGATTTGAAAACAAGCTAGCAAGCATTTAGGCCAAATGTGCAGGGACTTCAAGGAGCCTGCAGTTTTTGATCTTCTGATACAGTGTCTGTTTTAATCTTATTGTTCGACAGGATGGAGATTAAAAATAGTTAAATTAGTCTGCTGTATTAAGATTCATTTGTCCTTTGAATGTATACCACCAAAACAATTTTTTCATGAACTCCTTTTTTATAAAGAAGTGTGAGGTTAACATTCTCAAACCATAAGAAAATCCATCCTATAATTTAGAAATCCTTCAAGTTGCAGACTTCTTGAATGATGCCATCTAAGCCCTATAGTTGTTACCAAGTGGACCCCACAAGCAATCAACTAAGGTTTATTTTAGGTCTCTGCCCTAGTGAAACTTCTTCAAGAAGGAGAAGACAGCAGCTTATCTAACCAAGGTAGGAAGTCATTTCATCAATTTGAAACCTAACTCTGAGCAAAACTGGTTTTCTGTATTAGCAGGCTTTGCACTCTGTGATGAAAAGGACTTGCTCCAGGACCCTTCCTTGGTTGGGGTTTGGGTTGAGAGAGTCCCTCAGACCCTTGGTCACTCCTGCCTGGCAGGGATCCACGAATAGCACATCAGCACCCAAGCAGCTTGCTCATACCCTATTATGGACCTTGTCTACAAGGAAATAAGCACTTCTCACTCATCCATGGACAAACTAACATGTTACTAAACTGCAATACTAAGCACACTCTCTCTACAAAATGTCTCTAATAGAAGCTCTCAAACTTGGGGGCAGGTGGAAAGGGATTCTGTTTTAAATTTACTCACATTATTTCAGCAGCACATATCCTTGAAAATATTGATAGTTAAGGACATGTTCTGTTTAGTCATATAGTATCTGTCCCTATTTTAGTAGCCAAGAGCAAAGCCCAACTCAAACTAGCTTAGTAAGGATTAACAGAAATTTCTCAGGTCACATAACTGAACGACCCTACAGTACACTCCCTCAGGAATAGCTGACTTCAGAATTTCATATCTTGAGTGTTTTAGTCAGCTTTCCAATACTGTAACAAATACCTAAGACAAATCAGCTTAATAAGAGGAAGAGTTTATTTTGGCTCACAGTTCAGTCCAAGGTTCCTGGGCCTTATTGCTTTGGACCTGTGGCAAAGCAATACATATCAGTGGGAGCATGTGCCAGAAGAAGCCATTCACCTCCTAGTGGCCAGGAAGCAAAGAGAGACAGAAAGGGGTTGAGGCTCCATTATCCCTTCCATGGGCACACCCCAATGACCTAACCTCCTCCCATGAGGCCCCACTTCCTAAAGGTTCCACCACCTCTCAGTAGTACCATAGCATAGGGACCTTGGGGAACATTCCAGATCTAAACTAATGCCTCAAGGACCCTGTTGCCCCCCTCCACCTATAGCTCTGCTTTCCTGTGTGTTGACCTCAAGTCAGTTAGGTCCTCATCTCATGGTAACAGGTTAGCCTAGCCAGCTACAGGTTAAGTGGTTGTTGTACCCAAGGGCCCCCCAAAAGGGAACACCTTTTTTCTAACAGCTCCAGTGAAAATGAAGGTCTTGATGTGCCTCAGCCCATCTTGGGATATGTGCCTGCATGTAACCAGTCACTACAGACCTGGCCTGAGTCCTTTCCCTTCCAATGACTACCACCACTGAAAGCCTGCAGAGAGAGGCAGGCAGTGGTGCGTAAGCACACAGTGGAATAAATGTAATTAGAATGAGGAAGGGCTAGTCTCCACAAAGAAGAAAGTATAAAAAATTACAGCCGAGTGTCATGGCACATGCCTGTAATCCCAGCCACTAGGGAGGCTGAGGCAGGAGAATCACAAGTTTGAAGCCAGCTTCAGCAACTTACTGAGTCCCTAAGCAACTTTGTGAGACCCTGTCTCAAAATAAAAAATAAAAAAGGGCTGGGAATGTCGCTCAGTGGTTAAGTTCCCCTGGGTTCAATCCCTGGTGCAATAAATAAATACACACACACACACACACACACACACATATCTGGAAGAAGAGGGAAGAGAGGCTAGACATAGAGAAAAGCCTTCTGTCTCTTATAGTTTAAAAATATCAGTGTTTGAAATATAAAAAGACCTTAAAATAGCAGTTAAAAGAATTAATGAGCAGTAAGAATGATCAGACCATATTTCTGAGACCCAAACAGATGATGTGTTGTGAAGGTAAGATCATTGCTAATTATGTCAGTATAGATCTCCCAGTTCTCTGTACCACTCATTTGGTCTGTTTAACTATAAACTTGAAAAAAGTGATGTCAGTGCTGTACAATTATTAGTAAAAAATAATGAGAAGCAAAGAAAGTGTATTTGGCAACTGAAGAAAAATTGACATTTGAGCACAATAAATAACTTGAGATCTGATACATGGTTGGTTGAATTGGCATCCAAGAAACCTAGTTTATGTTCCTGCTTCTACCATCAGAGTGTGTCAGTCAGTAAATTTGTATCTCATTCACCTTTGAATGAGGTCCATGCTACAGGCAGGTCCATCCAGCATGATTTCCAAACACTGAGCATTTGTTCAGCTGCCTCTCCAGGCTGAAAGGTACCCTCCATCAGCCTCCAGTCCCAGGCCATCTCCATAAATAAGCTCCAGCCCTCATTAGCCTTCTCTCTCCCTGATAACATTTTGTCAGCCATGAAAAGGTGCTGGCAAAACTAGAAAATGATGTAGAATGTTGTCTGTAACCCAGTTTGGCACCCAGATACCATCTTATGAACATTTTTTATGATGTACCTCATCTTTTTTACTTCCACCCCTCTTGACTCTTACATTTGCTGATTCTGAAACACTTATGCATCTCTTTGGCAATGTGTCGCTGTAGGTTCTCTTTGCAAATGCTCCTTCTTGAGGGCAGAAACAGGCCCCCACACTTGGCCATCTCCTTCCACTCTTCACCTGGTACCTTCCACTCATCCAACTCAGATTTAATGTCTTGCCTTCTGATAAGCCTCTCACGACCCTGAAAGTTGGAACAGCTTTTCCCCTACTTTTCCAAAGCCTCTTCAGCAGTCCAGATATTCCTTTTCTTGATAAATATTACCAATGCAAATCTTCAGCAAGCCTTTGATCGACTTAGCAAGTCAAAAATAGTTCAAGGGGAAAAAAAATGAGGGAACAATTTAATCTGAAATGGCACTGCAGTCACTAAAAGTACATGAGGAGTTTGGCATAAAACAAAGTTAAGAAATATTTCAGGGAATTGTATGTTTAATTCATCACAGTATTCTCAGTCTGATACTCAGTACCTAAAACAGATAGAATAGTAAATGTCAGTACCCAGACAAGCAAATAGCATAATTTGGACCTGGACAAATGCCTGCAGGCTGGAGGGAGAAAGTGCAGACGTAGCAGAGTGCTAAACGTGAACCGGATTCAAACACACGTGAACCGGATTCGAACACACAGAAGGGAGTAGATTGTTGTTCTATCTGGTTTGAATTACTTTATCAATTATGTGAATTATTCAAGTCTTGCTCAAAGGCAAAGGTGCTTTAAAAAACACACACTTAAAAAAAGATAAAGGTAAATAAAACATGAAGAAAAGTAGAGGTTGGAGGCAGTGAGGCCTGAGCAACTACAAATGAAGCCTATCAGCAGGACCCCTGTGTTTTAGTCACGCTCCTAGAATGTCTGAGAACAAATGCATCACACCAAAGTCTGAAATTGTCTACAGTGGGTTTTGTTTTAAAGAGGTATTGTTTTTAATTAAGTCAAATGCCTTAAACTCAGACCAGGGACTGAGAAATGATACACCGCTCTTATCCTAAATAGCATCTCTCAGACAAATCTGGGATGTATTTCCTATGAAATAGAAAACAGTGCATTAGTGGCATGAGCCTTAATAGTTTTGGGGGATCTTGTGTTTATCAAGCCATTGAGCTGTGTACCTCTGTCGTAATGAAATAATCACTCTGCAGGAACTTAATACACTCTGGGAACGATGCTTGAATGTCGTACCCAGGGAACCTAATAATGTAATTTGAAACAACTATGTAAGAGGAACAGGAAAACAACCCAAGCTGTTATCTCTTATTGAGTCTATTTTCTTGCAGAGAATCCTGAGAAAACAAAAGATATTTTGTTTGAAGTTTTTTTGCCTTCTTTAAGTCTAAGAATAAAAAAAAAAATCCCTTTGAAGTACTTACAAATTAAACATTGCTGAAGACTATTTCTTCCTTTATATCCAAAATATTTAGTGATTCTGCTATTGGACAATTTTGCCTTTCAAAAATTATTTCATTACTGTTCTCTTGTTTCTGGAGATAAGCAATGCAGAAGACAGAAGGAAATCATATCCCACCAGCATCGCCTGGGAACTTAGAAATGGGGTTCTCAGGCCCACCCCAGACCAAATGACTCAGAATGTGCATCTGAGGAAAAGCCCAGGTAACTGTATGTGCCTCAAAGTTTGAGAAGCAATTTTATGGTATCGTGTTGGGATTACATGAACCTGGTTTTGTTTCTGGTTTTATCATATAATGTTCAAGAATCTATAAAATGGAAACACCAGACTTTTCCATACAGGTTGGTGTGATGATTATAAAAGGCTTGTCAGCCTGTCAGAAACAGGCTGTTATTATTAGAAAACAGAGGAAAGAGTACTGAGCATGAATTACTTCAAGAAATTCCCCTTTAGCCTCCTCTGATTCATTATAAAAATTAATAACTTTATCAGTTCAACTAAATGCCACCTTGGACCCAGCCCAGGACAAAAAGTACAAAAGTGGTTGAATAAAAACTGTATTAATGACAGGAACAAATGCCACATAAGGGAGAGATCTGGAGCCGCTGGCCGGCCAGGGTCAGGGCTGCCCAGTACACAGGACTCCTCCATTGTGCAACACATTTTTGTGGAACTGCAATAAAAGTATGAAGTAGACCTTAATACTCTCTGACAAACTGCGAGGGAAGGAACCTGATACGGTAGGAAGTATAAATGAAGCCTATCCATTTTCCACTGGGAGCAGTGTGACCAGCATCATGATCCCAGAGCCCAGAGGGCAGCCATAGCTACCCCAGTGGCCTCATAGGACTGGTCATGAAACTCAGTGCTGTCCCCTGTCCAGCAGCCCCTGCTTCTTACCTTTCTGATCCTGGTTCTCTAGCCTTCCTGGAGATGTAGTGAACGGATCAATGTCTTTTAGATAAACTCCTTTTTACTTAATTCACCTGAGCTTAATTCACTATGACTATGAATCCTGCTGAGTTTAACTGTGCTTCGCCTCTAATCCGTAGTGATGGGCTCACATAAACATGATGAGATTAATTAGATTGTACACTTATAAACATGACCAGTTTATTACCGTAAGCCCCTTCCAGACCAGAAACTCTTTGACTCCATTAGGCAGTTTAGCCCAGAGATGTCAACACAATGTCAACCTGTGCCTCTTATTGATTCACACACATAGATGTGTACCTTCTAGATAACTAGATAACACCACAATGTTGACCACACTGCAGTGTCTTCAAAGAATGTAGTTCGGCAGAGGAGTTCCAGACTTCTGGTGGCAGAACTTATATTGGCACCAGCACTGAAAACTGTAAAAGCTCCATGGACCACCAGCTGCTCACCCAGCATCTACCACTGGATGCTACTGAGGAGAGGAAGGAGCAAAGTTCTTTGGACCTGACTTCATCATGAGCTGTAGAGCTGTTCAGAAAAGTACCCACAAGGGAGCTGAGTGTGCGTGGTGACTTCCCTTATTATTCACATCTGTCACCTGAATGCTGAGAAGTCATTCTCCTCCAAGAAAGAAAGGTACCGGCAATGCAGCTGCACAGTTTGGAAGGGTGCTTTTTAAAAGCGGTTACGTAAAAGGACAATTACAGAAAGCCAAATGATAGTGGGCAGGTTACCTGCCATCAAGCTGGCTGTGGCTCTGTCGCCTCCCGGGTCTCTATGCTGACAGAGCTCCTGCACTTTGGCACCTGTCGGGCAAAGCCACTGATTTGCTTTTCACAGGCACATAAGCCGTTTCATCCAGATGAGATTTACATAGGAGATTAGCATAAAATTCTTGGCCTTTCTTCTATTTTAATAATCTAGAAGCCTTTGGTGGATCTGGTAAGAGCAGTTTCTTTGCAATTTGACATTGAAAAGACAGATGTGAAGGGCTATTATCAGGCCCAAGCTCTTCTCCAAGCTTCATAGGGAGTGAATTATATTCTGTGATCTGTAGAGAAATCGAAGAAGCTCCAAGAAGGCAATACCCACACATTCAAACCCTAATTTCCCAAACTTTCTGGTGTGTAGGAAAGAATATGATTCGTTTAAAAAGTGCAACCCTCTCCCCCACCTTTTTTCTACTTTTGTTCTAAAAAGAGGGGTAGGAAGAATTATGTGAAATAGGAAATGCTAGTCTGTGAAGATCCTCATCCTCAGAGCCTAGAGAACAGCAAAACATACAGACTTGGGTGACAGTCAGGGACCCATTCGCTGGTATCCAGCAATGCCAAGCCCACTTGCCTTCAATGGCTCCCTGTTCTTACAGCCAGGCCTGCACTAATGTGTAGCTGGACCAGCTGTAGTGATATGAAGAATAACCTTTAGGGTTAGGAATTAAAGCCCTTGAATGGCTCAAGTTCAAACAGTCAATACTTCCAGGCAGAAGATCCTGGCAGTTGCTGTGAATGGTTCCCCCACTCCAAAAGAGTGCAAGATGCAGAGGGACAAGTCAGGATGGAAGTCAGGGACAGAGAAGGGGTGGTGATTAGGCCCTGACATTCCCTGCTCCTTCCAGTGGTTTCATACTTGAATATTTGAGTCGCGACTGACTAAAAGTACCGTTCCTCTGAATAGAGGCTGTATGGAAGCTGTGCCAGTCTTTCTAGGGTTCCACAGAAGTCAATGGGCATGCCTTTCATTTTTGCCACAGCTCGCCGTCTCAGGATGCAGCCTCTGTGCTGCTACTCACGTCGCCCTCCCATATCCACGATCTAAGCAGGCACTTCTTCCAAGCAAACTTAGAACACCATTCAACAAATGGCCAAGATTAGCACTTTATGGAAACAAAAGGTATCTGGTTTACTTTCTGGCACCAATTTGTGGTGTTAGAATCATCTTTAGCAATAATCACTTATTGGACATAATAAGTTCCAAAATGCAATAGGAAAAAATGTGGGCTCTGGATCAGACGGATTTGGCTTTGAATCTCAGCCTCCGCATCGGTTAATTCATCTGGGCTTCTTTTTATTTTCTGTACAAGGTTGTGGTAGGCAGCCCCTGAGATAGCCCCCAGTGATGACCTCCTGGCATTCACACCCTGTGTCATTACATGGCCTTGGAGCTAGCATGTTGCTTCCAATAAATAGAACATGGCAAGAGTGACTGGCTATTGCCTGCAAGGCGAAGGTTAAGTTACATAAGGACGGTCACTCCTAGCCTATGTGCTCTCTCACTCTCTCTCTCCCATTGATGTCTCTGACAAGAGCCACGAGACAGAAGCTCACTTTACTTCAGTCTGGAAGTGGATGGTTCCCTGGTCAAATCTCAAGATGACAGTGGCATCAGGCCATACCCTGAGACTGCCTGTGGGAAACCTTGAAGCAGAAGACTCAGCTAAGTGAGGCCTGCATTTCTGTGAGTTAAGTGAGCATATGTTGTTCTAAACTGCTAAGTTTGGGGGCTTTTGTTGTGCAGCAATAATAGATAAATAATACAAATGAATTCATGACACCTCCATTCCAAGGTCATCGTGAAGTTAGAGATGGCATGTGCCCCACATTTGCTACAGACCATCTCCTCAGGACGTGGTAGCTCTGCCTATTTCCAACAGCCTCCTCCAGGCAGAGAGCTGTTCTCTGCAGCACATGCATATCTAACTTTTATGATACCATGGGATAGAAGACAAACGGTTCCCTTTCAACCTCAAATTAAATGTAATTTGAATAGAAGAGAACCGTGTTGTACAGATGCTGGTAGAAGGGCAAGCAGGTCTTTGAAAAGTATAGATTTCCCTGAGATGACACAAAAAAACCAGGCTGTGCCCTGGGGGTAATTTGGAGAATGGAAATGTCCAAGATGGATGAGGATTAAATGCCTGCAGAATAAGAGCCCCAGACTCCCTCTATGGATTCAATGATTCCTCGAGGTATGTTTGTTTTCAAATGTTTAATGCAGCATTTTAAAGTGTTGGCAATAAAAGGGTTAATTATGCTTTATTTAAGTCACAAACAATTAAATTTACAAGAGGAAAACTGAAAAAGAATAGTAAAACTGAAAAGACCTCCCAAGAGGCCGTATAACATCAGAGAAAGGCCCCCACATTGCTTGGCTTTCAGTCTTTCCAAAAACTTGTATTGAGCACCTACTATGCCATGTAACTTTTGCTGGGATACATTTGTGGATAAAACAGACATAATCCTTGCTTTCGTGGAGTTGGTGGGACATGAAAAAATCATATTTAATTACAAAGATAAAAAATACCACAAGGAAAAGAACAGGGTGTAATGAGAAAATGACAGGAAAGACTTACATGGAACTGGAGGACTTAAAGAAATATTCAGCAAGTGACATTTAAACTAGAGGAGTTAAACATGAATGAACCAGGCAACTAACTGGAGGATGAAGAGAAGCAAAAATATTTGATTGGAGAAAACAACTTGGCAAAGCCTTTACAAGTAGAAGCCAGTGAGGCTTGTTTGAAGGACAGAAAAGTCCATGGGGTTAGAACATAGTAGGCGGAAGGACAGTGGGGCTGGACAGGCAAACGGGACCAGATCGCACTTTTGAGCTTGTTAGGAAGTAAGTTACTGTGGCATTGAAGGATTTTAAGTCCCCTAGTGACATTTTAATGAATGATCATTCTGGCTGCAATATGGAAATGGATTAAAGGTAAAATATAAGAAAGCTACAGGAGACTTGGTGTCTTGAGCTAGAGTGGCCACAGTAGAGATGGAAAGAAGAACATGGCTAGAGATAAACCATAAAGATAGAACCTACTATAGACTGAATCTTAATATCCCCCAAAGGCACACATATTAAAGACATGGTCTCCAGCCCATGTTGCTATTAGAAGGTGGTGAAGGTCTTTAAAA
Organism: Xerus rutilus; assembly: GCA_028644305.1. Classification (NCBI taxonomy): domain Eukaryota; kingdom Metazoa; phylum Chordata; class Mammalia; order Rodentia; family Sciuridae; genus Xerus; species Xerus rutilus. The sequence goes on from CM053410.1 coordinate 74,946,216, forward strand.
GGTAGGGCCTAGTGGTAGGAAGTTAGGAAATTGGGGATGTGCCCTTAAAGGGGATGTTGGGATGTTCTTCTCTACTCTTTCACTTCCTCATCATGAGATGAACACGTTCCCACCATGATCCATTTCCATGGGGTCAAAATAAATGGGACCAATCCATCATGGACTGAAACCTCTAAAATTGTGGGCCCAAAGAAAACTTTATTCTTTATAAATTGATTATCTCAGATATTTATTACAGTAACTGAAAGCTAACCCAGAACCCAAATGACTTGATGATAGAGTGGATATATGAAAAGGGAGCAATGGTCAGGAAAAGGCCCCAGGCTCCAAACATGAACAATCAAAACTGGAGAAATTGAGGAGGGGAGAGAGAAAGAGGAAAGCTGTGGTTTTGAACATTAAGTTTGTGATGCCAGCGGGACTTTTAAGTAGAAACACAAGTAGGTTGTAGGATATGTGAGTCTAGATCCCCAAGCAGAAGTCAGTCCACTTGCCAGTTGTAACGCTTTAGAGAAGTCACCTCATAACTCTGAGCTTTGGTTTCATTATCTGCAAAGTGAGACCCAGCATCTGCCTGCCTCAGCAGAATAGAAGGAAAGAGAGGCGAGGCAGCCTTCATGGGTGTCCTGTCTAAACAATAGTTCATGATAGACATGAAGAGCTCTTACTGTAGTGTTGGGAAAGATAACTTTTCACAACAGTAAGATAAATATGAAATAAGGGCATATACTAAACTTTAATATTTCCGTATGCCCTTACTGGCACACATACATACATTTATGGAGAGGAAGAGAAGGAGAGAGAAAGAAAGGAAATTAGGAAGAGAAGCATTAGTGATTTTTATGTTAAAGGTTAGATTTTCTTTAAAAAATTAAAATCATAACTCACATGAACATCAATATGTCAAATGTGTTATTTAATCCATTAACAAGGGAACTAGAAAGATGAAAACATCAGCAGCAGCACCTAGTTCAATGGAGAATTCAAAGAACAGACCTATCTATGTATGTAGATTTTCAGGAAAGGGTCAACTCAGCAGTCTTGAGTTACTCAACCTCTGCACATTGCAGAGTTCTTACTTAATGAGATGATCTCCCAGCATTTGAAATATCTTGCCTATTAAAACTGTTTTTGCATGTCTGAGGCATTGGGCCATATGGTACTCTTTTGACCTCTGGGGGCTAGAGACTGAGTAGCTAAGGGTATGCAGGCACTGTGTGCCTATGTAACTGATCTCCAACAAAAAGCCTGGATATCAAGTCTCAGGTGAGCTTCCCAGGTTGGCAAAATTCATATGCGTGCTGCATATCATTGCTGCTAAATCAAGCTGGGCATGCAAATCCTTTGGGAGAGGACAATTGGGAGCTTTTGCCTGGTTTCTCCTGGGACTCTGCCTTACCTACTTTTTTCTTTTGCTGATTCTAATAGAAGTCTTTTACCGTAATGAAACATAACTATAACTATAATGACTTTTCTGAGTCCTGTGAGTGCTAAGGAATCAAGCCTGAGGATGGTCTTGGGAAACACATGCCAAAATGAACGAACATCTACTAAAGATACAAAAGAGGCCCTTGTAGGGTGAATGGCAATGATTTGATCATTTGCCTGCCTGCCAGCTTCCTAGCTTCCTTCCTTCCTTTCTGTTTGCTGAAATCAAACTCAGGGCCTCTTGAATGCTAGGCAAGTGTCCTACGGCAGAGCTGCATTCACAGCCCACCATTTGCACTTTCACTGGACAAAATAATTTGTTTTACTATCACTTTTCTTCAACTTACAGAATTACAAAATATGTCCAACACAATGAAAGACAGAGACCCCTATATAATCAGATAACTCTGGAGCATGTACAAGCTAAGGCACACCTGTCTATTGGACACCTAGTAATATTTCTGCTCAGTCCTAAGTTCTTTATAATTATTTCTGACCTTCATCAAACAAGTCTTCCTTAAAGAAGTCCCTGATTTGGGCAATGAAGACTCTCTAGAAGCTTAAATTAAGTCGAAAGTAGTTATTTTTTTTTTTTAAAGGTGATTCGCATTCTAATGTATTTCACCAAGCTAATGCCATGTGATTCTCCAGTTTCATTTAGGAACCACAAATTTCCTAATAGTAAGATGAAAACCTGCTTTAATTAAAACAAGTTTATATAGTTTCATACATAAACTGAAGAAATTCAGAGTCTAAAGAGACCTAAGCCTTTGCTTTTAGTACTAAACAATCAACGGTGCTGAGGAAACGATTTTAAAGATACAATCTAGAGAAAGTCTCCAATAGCACAAAATTATCTTTGAAGAAGCCACCACAGCAGGCAGACTCACAGACTGCCTGACTTTAAAAAACAAAAGAGAGGAGACAGAATCAAAATTTGAACAGCAACCGCAGCAAGGAGAGCAAGCCTGCAAAGCCAAGGGTCATGGAATATGTGAACAGCTACTGAAGCCCACTGCCCAGCGCTGCCAGTGCTAATCCATCTCAAAAGCTAACAGAATTGTGGCCCCTTGCCATCTAAAATAGTCCAAGGACTCCCCATTACCTGCAGGAGCAACACAGATTTTTTTTAAAAATTTTTATTTATTTATTTATTCTACTTAGGTATACATGACAGCAGAATGCATTTTGATTCATTGTACACAGATGGAGCACAACTTTTCATTTCTCTGGTTGTACGTGATATAGAATCACATCATATATGCAGTCACACATGAAGCTAAGGCTGTGATGACCATCTTATTCCACCATCTTGACTGTGGCCATGCCCCTCCCCGCTCTTACCGCTGTGACCAGAGTTCCTCCATTCTTTCCATGTCCTCCCTGCCATTATGGATCAGCATCCATTTATCAGAGAGAACATTCGACATTTGGGTTTTTGGGATTGGCTTACTTCACTTAGCATGATATTCTCCAACTCCATCCACCTACCTGCTAATGCCATAATTTTATTCTCTTTTACTGCTGAGTAGTATTCCATTGTCAACACAGATTTCTTAACTTGATATACAAAGTTCCTCCCAGATCTCACTTTGTGCCATTCCTTAACAAACATCCTCGTTCTGGCCTTCAATTGTCCCCACTTTAGAATCACTTACGGAGCTTTTGAAATGTACAGTCCAAGACTTCCCTTGGACTCATTTAATAGAATCTGTGGGGGCTGCAGCCTGGACATCAATCCTCTTTTACAGCTCTCCAGGCAATTCCAATGCACAGCAAAAGTTGAGAACCTCTGTACTAATGGGTTTGAAATCTTCCTTTTGAAACTTCAGGAAAATATAGCTATAGCAATTATTCACTCTCTAAAACAAATGGTAGGGTATAGCTTAACTTAGGTTAGTTTTCTCCTTTTGTAATATATAGCATTTCCCTAAATTATTTTACTGGATTTTTTCATAGAAGTAAAAGAACACAGATCAACTTCTCACTCAGGAACAAATTCCTTGTCAATCACGCTGCATTCTTTCTGTCTCCATTCCCACATGGATTAGGAGGGTAAAAATGGCAGTGGTGCCCTGAGCAACTCTTGTTTACTTTGGTTCCTATCAGCAAGTACAGAGTTATCAGGTGTCTGTTAAATTTAGGTTTAGGAAAATGACTGCTATTCCCTTGCCAAAGACTGGCTAGGCAATTAACATGGGAAACAGACACCAGCATATGTCTTTTAAAATAACAGTCATGGACCTTTTATTCCCAGGGAGGCAGAAAGGTATGGTACTTTCCCCTCTCTTGCATACTTTTATATACAACTTTTCAAAAGGATTATATCCAATACTCCTAGAACAAAAGACAGGTTAACAAGAGAAAAGCAAAGCAAATTCATCTATTCTGAGACTTACATGACAAGAGGGCTTCCAGAAATGAAAGATCTAACGACTCATTTTATACTTAGATTCAGTGCAAAAGGGACAGCTATTTGGAAATAGGATTGGACAAAAAGAGAATGAGACTAAAGGCAGAAGCTCAGCCAGGCCTGTCTGGATTCTCGTAGGCCTTTCTAAGCATCATTCTTCCCTCTGGGTATAGGGCAGAACTCCTTGTGAAGTGAGGGTCTTATGATCCACTATCAGAAAGCAGATCAGACAAATTCAGCTCTTACCCAGAAAGGCAAGGAAAAGCTAGAATCATATTTTTGGCTTTATGGCTTGCTTTGGAGAAAATGGGTTCCATGACCTGCCTGGAGAAGAGAAATTCTAGTGTCTATGATTGGCTTCAGAGAAGAATGAGGGACACAGGAGGGTGGGAGAAGGTCAGGAGAACTTGGTTCTGATGCTCTTCTGAGGCCCTCCAGTTTTTCAGTTCAAAGTCCTTAGCATACTGAAGCACCATATGTTAGGATATTATTGTCTGAGCCCCAACATATGCCACAAACTTTATCCTCTTTTTCCTTTCTTAGGAAGGAAGGAGAGAGGCAGTAGAATAATCCAAGTGTTAATATTTAAATTCTCGTAAGTAGGTCTTGGTCAGTCTCAAGCTTCTCTGGTTTTATGCCACCTGACACTTGTGGCTTCTGCTTTTCTCTTTCAAATACCTCTCCTGTATGAGAATGTCCAGAAAATGTTTCAATGGTAGATAAATCTCAAAGCTCACATTGTTTACTGGTGTGGAGAAATACAGGGTACATAGCAGTAAGCCAATGAACTATTTTAGTTTGATTCATGATCAAGCTTTTTGTAGTCTACTTCTAACCCTAATCCAACTTAAAGGTTTTCTTTTAGCTCTATTAATTGCTAAGTAGTAAGTGTCTGGTTAGATTCTCTCTCTAGAATATAGTCTGGATTTGAAACCTAGTGACACCTCTTGTGATCTCAAGAAGTCCTCACAGAGTTATTCCCTTCTTCTGGTTCCTGCCAGTTGATAACAACTAGGGTAACAAATCCTAGGCTTTTTCCTAAATCGCTCTGTTATGATTTTGATCTGGAGCATCCCCATGTGTTAAAAGCCTGGTCCACAATGCACCAAGGTTCAGAGGCAGGGCTGTGATTGGATTATAAGGGCTCTAATCTCATGAGTGGATTAATCCATTTGGTAGATTTTTTTTTAATTTTTTTTTTTTTTGGTTGTAGATGGACACAATACCTTTATTTTATTTATTTTTATGTGGTGCTGAGGATCGAACCCAGTGCCTCACGCATGCTAGGCAAGCGCTCTACCACTGAGCTACAATCCCAGCCCCCATTTGGTAGATTGATTCATTAATGGCTGAATGGGTTACTAGAAGGTGGAAGTAGTTGGAGAAAGTAGGTCACTAGGACCATGCCCTGAAAGAGTTTATCTTCTCTTGCTTTTTGCTCTTTTTCAGTCTCTCTGTTTTTTTTCTCTTTCTCCCCCCTCTTTTCCTCTCTCTCTTTCTCTCTCTCTCTCTTTCTCGTTTCCCAGTTGCTATGAGCTGAACAGCTTTCCTCTTCCATTCCCTTCCACCATGATGTTTTTGCCAAGGAGCCAGCCAACCATGGATTGAATCCTCTAAAACCATGAGCCAAAATAAATTTTTTTCTCCTTTGGGTTGTTCTTGTCAGATTTTGGTCACAGTGATGAAGAACTGACTAACACACACTCCAATGGAAGATTTTCTGAAATATATAGTCTGTGCTTTCCAACATTTACTAGAGTCAATTAGTTTCCGGCTTTTTCCACAGCATTCTCACCACTGAACAAATCTCCTACTTTCAGATCCCTACTTGCGTAAACTTTCTTCTTCCTCATTGACTCCTATATTTTGTCCTGAAAGTTTCTCCCTGGCTTCAAGCTTTATGAACATTTAAAAACTAATTATCTCAAAACCTGTATTTATAATCAAAGGAGGATCCTGCCTCCTTTCACAGGAATTTTTATTATAGTCTTAGAATTGGTAGAGTTGTTTGAATAATTCGAAGGATATTTAAAAAATCTAGTACTGATTTTCAGAATTTTTTTCTGAAAGGAGGGGAAGAGGATTATAGAAGTTTTAATAAAATTACAGAAGAGAAAATAGACAAAAAATTCTAAAACCAAAGTTGGTGTCTTTTTGAGATCAAATAGCCCTGAAGGAGAAGTAGAAATGGACTAGAGTCAACTGTAAGCTTTTTTTTTTTTTAAGATAAAGCACTATACAACATGTAATGTATGAGATACAAATAGAGTAAAACAGATATATTGAATTACTTTTGACAAAAAAAGAAAAATAAAGGTATTTTAAGGAGATGCTTTAGAGTACTACAATTTCATCACCAAAGACAGATGAGAAGAAAGGCGACCACAGAAGCCAAGCTCAACTCTGCCACCTGCTGCTTTGCAGTAGGAACCATGCCTGGTGAAGACCTGCGTCTGTTCCAGTACCTAGGGTCATTGCCAGTACAGAGACATCCCTTTAGACAAAGATGGGATGGAAGCCACTGAGATTATATCCCAGAGACACAAAACTCACACTAACAAATAACAGATAATGAGTTGGATTTATCCCAGTGAATAATTAAACCAAGTCAGGGTTAAAACAATAAATATTAATGAATAATTAAAGCAAGTCATATATATATGTAACTAATTGTAGTACACCCCTAAAAGCTTTACCTCCATTGAAGCATTCATAAAACCCCTTTGAATGTTCAGAACATTGTAGAAGGACAGCTGTACCTGTTCTAGTTTCCTCAGCGTCTCATGGACCTAAAAGTGACAAATGGTCCTCTCATTATTCTTATACAGAGGGCAGATGTTAGAGTTGAAAGCAAGAAATGAGCATCACATGTTTTCTGTTTCATTCTTTAGCAATGTCATTACAGAATAAAATTACAGAGAGCAAAATCTGAAAGACTGTATGGTTTTATCTCACTGAAAAAAAGAATGACCTCTACGCAAAATTTTGAAAACAAAAACTCATAGCATATTGTATTTGTAGTCAACAATAATAGCTATGGTTCTACATGGAACAAAAGGCAGGGGAGCCCATTTTCTGTTTTTATCTCTGGGTTCCTATTTCTGATACTGATAAGGAACACAGATAAACTGTAGCCTAATAATTCTGTAATTGTCATGAGTTGATGATCTCGCATCAGTTGCTTCGATTTTAAAGTAAGATTGATTGAGAAGTAGTGGTTAAGGACCCAGGCTTGCCAATTCTCCCTCTGAGAATGGCCCACGTCCTCTCTTGAACATGTAGTCTTTGCTTTATCTAAATAGCTTCTTACTCTCAAGATAGACCACATTCTCCCTTGAATGTTCTTCTGCTTTCCTAAATAAACTCTGTCTATGCCTTTGGGGGTAAAAAGGAAAAGAGAGAGAGAGAGACAGACAGACAGACAGACACACAGATACACAGTGCTCACCCAAGCTTATGGGCAGAAGAGCATGGATCTGACTTCTGGTTTCATTGCTCATGAACTGCTTAATCTTGCCCAGCCTCAGTTTCCTTCTCTGTAAACATGTCCTCTCTAGTATTACTATGAGAATTAAAGGAGATCACATGGAAAGAATTTAAGACAGTGCTGGTGTAAAACAAATATTCAATAAATTAGAATTACATCATTAGTATTTTTGTAATCAATTAAACTTCTGCTTTTAATTGTATAATCATAACTCCATACTTTTTTGTGTGCTACTTTAAGATTTCCAAACATTTTTACTTACATTAGCTCTAACTTAATTTAATCTTCATATTAAATGAATAATGGATGTAATTATCTCCCCATTTTACAGATAAAGCAACCAAGAGTCAAAGCAACCAATAGTCAAAGAAGTCAAGAGTGCCCATCTGGGTAAGTAGCCACAATAAGACCCTGGAACTCATCCCTGGTTTTCTGATGCTGCAGCTATAACAAGCAGAAATGGTGTGACTATTGAAATATCCAGTCTTTTTCTTTGGGCGCGAGTAACCAGGGATTGAACTCAGAGGCACTCAACCATTGAGCCACATCCCCAGCCCTTTTTTGTATTTCATTTGGAGACAAGATCTGAGTTGCTTAGCGCCTCACTTTTGCTGAGGCTGGCTTTGAACTTGTGATCCTCCTGCCTCGGCCTCCCAAGCCATTGGGATTATAGGTGTGTGCCACCGCACCCAAATATCCAATTTTGTTGGAGCTGGTTTTGGTGAGAAACTTTCTAAGCATAATCAGTTGTATCCTACCCATCAAACATTCTGAGACAGAGTTTCAGTTACTAAGAACTTTCTCAATCTCTAGAGAATAATTGCCTTATAATAATCCATGATCCAAATGTGTAAATCATATATGGATACATTCCTACGTTTTGGCAGGTTTATAAGCATTTGACAAATGCTTGGTTACCCCACCAATGGAAATCCCCAATGGTAACTGAATTTGATTATGCTACTTTCTCCAAAGATTCTTCAGACTCTCCAGGAGGAGGTCCAAAATGCCTAACTGTACACAGCAGCCTTTTGCTAGTTCCCACCTCTTTTCCTAGCCATTCTCCCCTGGCCACTACTCAGAAGTACCATGTTCCCTTACACCATCCTGTCTTCCTCCTCCCAAGCTCCACCTCCTCCAACATTGGACTTGAGGTCTTGCTCAGACACCCCTGTTGGGTAATGCTTACCTATGTCAAGCTCCCTTTTAAGATGAACTAGTTTCTCATCCATGTTTCCACAGCAGCTTGTCTCATTCCTCTTTACCACATTTATTTGTTTATTTTTATCATCAATGTTGATTTGTGTGTCCGGATTCTCCACTGGATTGAAGGCTCCTTGAGGGTAAAAATACACATCATTCAACTTCAGAGCTCCAGGACTGGGAATTCATGTGATAGATCTATGAAACATACTAGAGTTAAAAGCGGCAGGTACATGCTAACATGGATTAATATTATGATTCAGACCTCTTAGGAAAATAAAAAGACCTCTGCAAATCTTCATTTGTCTATTCAGAAGGTTCCACATCATAGGTAAGCACTGATCTAAAGGTAGATAAAGAAAGAGAGATGGTACCACACTTGATGGGGCACTGAAATGTGAAGGGATTCAATTCATAAATAATTCCAAAAGAGCAATATCTTTCAAGTTTTCAGCAAATAATAATAAATTCACAATATATTCATCATTTTGTCATTTGGTCATTCATTGCACACCTTTGAGGAAATTGAAGGAATTATATTTTTCTTGTTGTCAAGTCTTCAACAATTGTTACTGTTGCTGATAAATAGATTTTAGGAAAATAATATCAAACATGGAGACTTGTACATGGTGTAGTTTATAGCAGAATCTAGAAGCCACAGTAGCCAATGTTAAAGTACATACCTCTTCAAGTGAAATATAAAGAAGTCTTTTAGATAACTCTATCTCCAGGAGCCTAGAATTCTTACTCTTACCTTTTTTCCAATTACAACGAACAGGTAATTCTTTTTTCCTTTTTTGAATTTAGTTAAACCTCTTAATTTTTGGTAAAATTTAAGCCTAGTATAAAATAACTCAAATCCGAAGTGTATCTACTCCTATCCTTGAAACCTCGTGTTTTTCTCCATTATTTTTTTTTTTTTTTTTTTGTGGTACTGGGGATTGAACTCAGGGGCACTCGACCACTGAGCCACACTCCCAGCCCTATTTTGTGTTTTATGTAGAGACAGGGTCTCACTGAGTTGCTCAGCGCCTCGCCGTTGCTGAGGCTGGCTTTGTCCATTATTTTCTTAATGTTTATTTTTAATTATCATTAACCTAGATGCCCACTCTTATATTCCCATGAAAACTACATTTTGGAAGCTTTCTAAATGCATCCTATGTCAAACAGAACAGCACACCCATATCTATTAGGTCAGTTGTATTTCTGAAAGGAACACATTCCTCAAAGGACATCTTTGGTACATTTCCGTAATCATCATGAAACTGAGGTAGTCAAGAGGTGAGAGAGGGCTGGAAAACAGGGGGAAGAAGAATCCGAGGTTATCACACACTTGAAAGGAATAATCCTCAAGATTCAAAGCTGTACCAACTCTTTTTGTCCTTGTGCTTCCCCTAGTGAAAACAAGTCCAGCCGGCCTTCAAGCAGAAGCCAAGCTCCAAAGCTCCTGGATAACTGGCATTCTTCTGCTGGAAAGAAGCCAGTTACCCTGGGACCAAATTCCTGTTTACTCTGTAGAGAATGTGGGAGAAGAGCTGCCTGCCAGGAGCTGTAAAGGCAGTAAAAACACAGCCCGAGGCTATCACAAGGAGGAAATCACAGAGCACGTTAATCTGTGAACTTCAAGGACAGAGATTAAACACTGTGCAATGAAGCGCAAGTGGTAGCTTTGTCTGAAAGAAGCATCTGGGCTGAGGAAAGCCCTTAAGGATTCAGTAAAATATTTCCATGATGAGTGTAGATCAGACGAGATCAGGCACGCCCAGGGTGGCATGCCCTTAGACGATGAGTGCACATTATTGTCTCCTACTTATTTTTTTGTTATAATCAATATTCTTTCCTTTTCCCCTCCCCCAAAAAATGTCTTGATTCTCTATATGGCAAAAACATTTGTTTGATTCTGATTTTCTATTCTGATATATCTGATTCAGAGAGAATTAAAACTTGAACAGTTTTGGGAGTAAAATTCTGAGAATCTCAGGTACAATTTGGAAATCAAAGTAGCTCATCATGCCCTGTTGGCTACGAAGGTGCCATATGTAGCATTTCAGGGTATTAATAATATGCCAAGGCCTCTTATTTGCATTTAGAATTTGAGTAATTTTTTACTAAAAGGAAAAACAAGAACTACCAAATCCATTAGTTTGCTCATATTCCAAATAGTGTACCACACTATCACACTCCACAGAGGGAAAACCTAACCCTATCAGTGCTAGGAGTTACACAGTGACTCCTGGCTCACCAGAGCCTCGTTCTGATATCTTTAGGTTTCATGTCTTGAGTTTTACAATTGTTCAGACATAGAGTTTATAAGAAGTCAGTATTGAAACGATTTCTCATGCCATGGCTAATCACTTCATGTCAAGATGGCAATACATTAGAAAGTCAAAATGCATGTTCTGTCTTGGAAGGCCTTGGAGATATTTTTTTCAGTGTTTTATAACAGAAAATAAGAAATAGCCCACCAGGCACAGAACCCAGAAGCATTATCCATGGTCACTTCCAATCAAGTCAAATGGAATGTACGTACTGGTGCTGGGAGGGCTGGAAGTCTGGGGGAGATGAGTGTGGCAATACATTAACAAAGCACAAATATTCAACCGACTCTAAGGCTGAAAGCCTAGGAAGAAGCAGTCTGTTAAGGTTTTATTGTTGTCATTATTTTGCACTTAGATTTATCAATTAAAACACTCACCATTTCTGATCCTTTAGTTCAGATATTATTTTCCTTCTTTTAGACAAAACAATTCTAATACAGAGATTATCCAAGTCTGTGTAGTTTAGATAATAAATAAGCCATATTCCATTTTTTGCCAGAAGCGGTTACTTTTTCTTGCATAATTTTCTCCCCAAAGGGGCATATTACTTTCAATGTGTCCTCAGATCATTACCAGAAAAAAAAAAAAATTCAATGAGCTTTCCTGATATGGAAGCACAATGTGGTGAGATACATTATTCATTTCTTTCTTTCTCTTGCTTCTCTCCATTTTCTTGATGACAGTGATTCAAAAGGAACATGGAAGGGAATGGCTGTCCTTGTTGTAACTTTCTCAAATAATAGGTGTCCCAGCTTTCCCTTGGAACCAACTATGAATGTCACCCATGAACTTATCTTAACCCTTTTGTTTTTGTTAAGCTATTTGTGTATATTTTTAGCATGTGACGGCTCTTGAGATAATGAGTTCCATGTCTCATATGAGAGGACAAAATTATTTATCTTTTACTGATAGAGTCAATAAGCAAGGCAAAGAAAGATCCAGAATGTAGTTTTCTGTTCTGGGGAGCCAGACTTGAACCTTGCCGTGAAACAAGGGATTCAGCAGCTAAGAAATATTCTGTAATTTTTGTTCCACTGCCTTCCCACTTCAGGGCAGAATCTATGTCTTTGTATTTTCCGAACCTAAACAGCACCCTGCATATACTAGCAGACGACAAATATGTTCTTAGGAAAAAAAATGGATGGATGGATGGATGGATGCCTGTCATGAGGGACCAGAGGGAACACAAGTGAGATAATTTTCATACTTCATAATTTTGACAAGAAGAGAGCACATTTCTCTATTGATTCCCCAATTCTAAAATTTCCCACAAAGCTTATATTTGATAAATATTGATTATATTTTAGAAGTCAGTTCTTCATATTTTACTTTTGAAAGATGCTTATTTTGAATGTATTCTTTTTCTTAAATCAAAGTTGAAGAAGAAATATTTTAGCTGAGAATACAAGAAAAGATTAGAGTGAAGTTACGACAATAAAAATTGATTATAATAAATATATCATTTTATGATCTAATTTTAAGTAATATTAATATTTGGTAAAGTTTATGCTATACTTCAAAATATACATATGTGTGTATACTAACAAAGAAGGAGATAATAAAGTAGCATGAGTGTGTAGCAAAACATATGAAATACAATGATGTAGCCGGGCGCAGTGGCTCAAGCCTGTAATCCCAGCACTTAGGGAGGCTGAGATAGGAGAATCGCGAGTTCAAAGCCAGCCTCAGCAACAGCGAGGTGCTAAGCAACTCAGTGAGACCCTGTCTCTACATAAAACACAAAATAGGGTTAGGGATGTGGCTCAGTGGTTGAGTGCCCCTGAGTTCAATCCCCAGTACCAAAAAAAAAGAAAAGAAAAGAAATACAATGATGTGTTCTTCCTAAATCCAAGATCTGGTAATGGTAACACTTGGGGCTATGTTTTTATGTCAAAAAAAAAAAAAAGAGAGAGAGAGAGAGAGGGAAAGTTAAGAAAATAAAGCATTCAGCACTGGGTTCGAGCCTCAGCACCACATATAAAATAAATGAATAAAATAAAAGTCCATCAACATCTAAAAAAATATTTAAAAAAAAAAGATGAGCATAATAATATCTGTCTTGCCAGACACACAAAATTGGAGTAAGACTCCAAATTAGATGATTGTCAGGGTTTAGGCTCTTAGCTTTCTTCTTGCATGTTTCTCAAGAGCAAGAATTCTGTTTCACGTAGTTTTGTGCCCATAGTCCTCACTGCAAAACCCAGTATGGAAGCAAATGAAGTTGTCTTAATCCTTAGGTCATAAACTGTCAAGTGAAGATGACAGAAGAGCCACAGGAAACAAGAACAAAAGGCAAGGTTTGCAAGGTCAGCATAGGGGCGTGTGTGTACGCTTGTGTGTGCATGTAACAATTTGTGCAGCAGAAAAAAGAGGAAATTAGGACAGCCTGAATGGGATGGTCCAAGTGTGATCAAAAAGGGACATAGTCACCTGATTTATTATGACATTGGCATTAAAGATACTATAAAACAAAAGAGACTCCAGTTCAAAAGGAAGTTCAGAAAGCCAAGGAAAAGGCATCCCCTTTCCTGCCTCTCACCTTTTTTCTCCATTCATCCAGTGTACTGCTATCTCACTAGACCTCCTCTCCTCAGCAACCCATTACCTTCATTCCGTACCGATTTCAACCTTTTCTTATGTTCCCGCCCCCACCCTTTCACTGTGGCATGCACTCCTCTGCCCTTTTCTCATTGCTTGGCCTCTCTCTCAGTCAGAGACCGTCAATTGTCCATCAAAACTCATTCTCCCCTTTCTTCATGGTTTCCATACTCTTTTGAAGTAAGGGAGTATGTTCTTTCCAATGCAAAGAAGGTGGAAGAGATGTACACAACCACCGGGCTGGGGGCCATAAAACCTGCATGTTAGTCTTCTTTCCTGAAGACTGAATGGTATCAGTGATGAGCAGTGTTAACAGGTTAAAGATGCCAAACCTTCCATCATCTTGGGTTCATGAGTGACTGCATAGAGCAGAAACTTTCCACCATCCTGGAATAATCAATAATGACCTAAAAAATGAGTCTAGGGAGATTTTTTTTCTTGAGCCATAACTCTTTCTATTTGTTATAGGCCACCTAACAAAAACAAATAGGCATATCTCTTCTTTCCAATGAGCCTCCGTTTCTTAATCACACAACCTTCCCCAGCACTAAGTGCATATTAGGTAAGTAAGTAACACTAAAATTATAGATACTTTTAAAATTAATATTAAAACTTGCCAACTTGGAACTGCTTGTGATATAGGTCAGTGGTAGAGCACTTACTTATTATTTACAAGGCCTTGGGTTCAATCCTCAGCACTGCAAAAGAAAAACAAAAAACAAACAAAATTGAATAGAAAAGAAGGAAAATAATATCATATTTATAAATGTAGGTCAGAATAGAGTGGATGACAAAGTGGGAAAAATGGAGAAAAAGCATACTTCTTTGAAAGGAATTTAGGAGAGATTTAAAATCTTATAATTACAATCTTTTATATAGTATTCTGGTGCTACTTAGAACTGCTGACAGATTTAAGTTCTGAGATTTTGGTTTTGTTTTGTTTTGTTTTTGAGGCATGCAAATTCTTCAAGAGAAAAATTATATTCCTTCTGTTATATATTATCAGGATTATAGAAAATGAAATATTAGACATGTTGAAAACATCATAAAGCTCCACCGTGAATCTGATGGAAATTACTAAGCTGCATTGTTTTTCAGTACCATTGCATAAGTCAGGGGCATTTGTGTCTCTTGATTTTTACTATTATCTTGAAAATCTTAATTGCTATTCCTGTATACATTAGTGATTTAAATTGAACTTTTATTTATGTGTTATTTAATTTAAACATATTACTGAATATCTTTTCATTTTCAAATCCTTGGCAAATATGATGAGATTTCTATAGACAAAATGTACTAATTGCCAGCAGTAGTAACTAAAGAGACACTAAAATAATTGAAACAACTTCTCCTAAAATGGGAATAGATTTTGTATTTAAATAGACCTCTCAATCTATTTAGCTGGGTACTGAAATGCTGCCCAATACCACCCAGGCTGCTCCTCAGGATTCATGTGTTGAGAGGTCTGTATCTCATCCCAAAATGGAGATCCTAAGTGGGGGCTCTATTGCTCTTGGCAATTTATTGGCTCAAACATAGGTCCTCCTTACTTCCTCAGTGGCCTTGTACAACCAGCTCTGGTGAAATGGACTGGTATGGATGCTAAGAAAGGGGAAACTCAAAATTAAAAATTAAAAAATAAAAATATTATTTAAAAGCTGAGTTCCACAGTGGTGTCTCTCCTGTCCTTAATGTAGACAGAAGGAGGTCTTCAAGGCAATGACAGTGAAGTGTGATGTGAGGCTCATGGTATTCAGAATATTTTTAACAAAAGGTAGGGAATGGAAAAAGTGATATTTGTTAACCATCACGGAAGAATCCCTTTATCTGTAGCATCTTTAAAGAACTGTAGTGGATTCCAAATTGATTCTACCAAATCCAGCAAATTGGATGAACTTGTGAGAGGACTGAAGATGAGTTCCTCATCAGCATCGCTTCACAAATGTCAAGAGCAAGGAGAAAACATTATTATTTGTGTTTCATAATTATTTTCTTCACCCTAGCAGTCTAATTTTGGAAATTTCGCTGATGACCTATATGGAATTCAGATTGGTATGCATGTACTTCTTTACTAAATCACATTTGTTCTTTTCATAGATAGAAGATATTCCATCCATCAATAAGACAAAATCCCATCAAATGAAACTGTGTCACAGACTTAAACTGCTTCACTATAAATACTAGGCAAAGTACACACCAAAAGTATGTGTTGGTAGACTCTAAAGAGCATTTGACTCTTTCTGTATATTCTGTCCCTTCAATCTTTCTTTTATTCCAGCAAGTTTATTCATAACCACAAAATATGCCAGGAATTGTTGGGTTTGAATCCCATCTCTGCTTTGTGTTAGCTCTGGGATGTCAGGCAATTGATTTAACTTTTCTGTGTCTTGGTTTCATTATTTGTAAAATGAATTGCTATACATCCAGTACTGCTCTACATAAAATGGCTCAGTGAACCACATAGAAATGACTCCCAAAGCAGAAATTGTATCCCATACATCCATCCCATTGAGCCAATTGCTTTAGCATGACCACAGCTACACTTTGACATTCAAAATTGATCTTAAACTCAGCATGCCCCAGATCACAGTCATCAGATTCTCACTGAAAACTGGTTCTCCTCTTGTCTCCATTCTCTTTCTGAAATCCAAAATCCAAGCCAACTGAAAGCTCAGGTTGCCTCCTCAATTTTGGTGCAATTACCACATAGTTCTCCTATGCCATGCTTAGGGTAAATGGATTAGAGTTAGACCACAAATCCAAAATCCTGGTACAGAATCCTCAGTGTGCCCCTCCCCACCCAAAAAAATCCCAAAACAAAAAGCAAAAATACCCTGCAAACAAAACTTATATTCAGACATTCAAAGAAATAAATGGATTGTCCTGAACCTGCTCCAGAAGTTTTGTTTTTATTTGTATTTATTTATTTTGATACTATTTCTCAGTAGATAATGTTGGCATTGATTTATATGCCCCCAAACACAAATAAGTATGGCTGTTAAATAATATTATGCCTGTAAGCTTCTTGTTTAATGCTTCCTCATTATTCTCATTGTTAGAAGTTTTCAAAAAGTTTATGCTGAGTCTCTTAATACAATTGAGAAAAAAAACAAAAACAAAACAAAATAAAAAAAACCCAAACGCTAAATCCCCCTGGAGCCACAGAAATAAATCAGTAGGTCTCAATGTCAGAATGAGAAACGAAAATGCAATTCTCTTCTCAGACCAACGAAGGCTGAGATTTTCAAATTGCAAGGATATCACAAAACCCGCAAATATGGTGAGCTTAGACTTGAAGACTGAAAAGGACTGAGCATTAATAAAAGACTAAACCTTACATTTGAAAGAAGTAGGAAGTGTTTGGTATTGTACTGGGAGCTTTTCACATGTGATTTCATCCTGCCAACAGAAGCACAGATATTCTTGTTTGGGGGGAAATTCACGTTCTGTAGATGCCAGGCTATAATTCAGTGAATGTGGTGATTTATTCTGAAAATGGAGCGCAGGATCCGCCTTGCCTTCTGACATTATGGAGGCTACCCACATTCACCCAGTACTTACAGGCAGGACCAGCGCTTCTTGGAAAACCACTCTAGTCACGGCTCAAGGCTCAGTGAAGCATTTGGGGACACTGAAAGACTCAAGACTATCAGGCAAGAGTGAAAATGGAGCCATAATCTGTCTCCCACAAGACTTCATTTAGGGTGAGACTGGACCACAAGGAATCAGTACCTACATAGAAATCCTACTGTCCCTTGCACATTCACCTTTTCCATTTCCTGCCAACAATCAAATGAGTTGAGTTGAAATAGAACTCCCACTTGTAATTGGGGTGGGGGGCGGGGAGTAATTAGCATTTAGATATTCTTTCTCAAATAAGTTTACTTTTGAGACAGGGTCTTGCTAAATTGCTTAGGGCCTCAGTAAATTGCTGAGGCTGTCCTCGAACTTGTAATTCTCCTGCCTCAGCCTCTTGATTCTCTAGGATTACAGGTGTGGGCCCTCATGCCCAGCCAAGCTTATTTATTTCTTGAGGGCCATCTAAAAAGGTCAAAAATCCAGCTAAGGCATCAATATCACAGGTGCTGTTTTCCCACTTATCATAGCAGAGGATTACACATGGAGAATGTTTATAAGCTGTAACCAACTGTTCTGGTAAAAGATTGAAAAGAGGGAGGCTACATTCCTCTGTCCAGATGGACACAGTTGAGTGAATCCTATTTCCTCTGCCTTTGCCCCTGATAGCCACCGGTTGGTGCAAGTCTCATCCTTGTTCAATATCTTTTTCTCTTCATCTCCTAGCCATGTTCTTGTTTTCTTCCTTCCTGTAAAAGCATCTATTGTATTTTGTTCAATATGTCAGATATGCATCTATTTCTAAGAAATCAAAATATTCTTTTGTTTTTATGAATTTTAATGTATATGAAGGGAATGGTGCTGCTGTTTAAATTGTATTTCTTTTTTCTTTTCAGTAAAGCATTCTACTCTGTGTTCCCAACATACCCTTTAACCGTATTCTAGTAATAGACCCTCAGTTGCCTGCTACCACAGACAAGGCTGGGTTCCATTTTCTAATATAGGGCCTCTAGTGGGTTGCTGTGGAGAGAACAGGCAGGACTATGTGTGTGTGCAGATCAAACTGCCCTCTGTGCTGTCACTGCTTTTCCAAAGAGCAGTGCCAGTCTGTCCTCCCTTAAGGAGCATTAACAGTGCCTATTCTTAACAGCATTTGGAACCATAGAACCCCTACTTTTTGTCAATCTGATGTGTGTCAATTAGGAACTGCTTAATTGTAATTCTCGTTTATCCAATTTCTAATGAAAATGACATCTCTTTTTATTCACGTTAGCCATTTGGACTTGCCAATTTGCACTCTTTCCCCATTTTCCTTTTTCCTTTGGGGGGAATTTTTTAATTTGTTCTTTTTAGATGTACATGACAGTAGAGTGTATTTTGACATATTATACATACATAGAGTATAACTTATTCTAATTAGAATTGTTTCCAATTTTTCTATTGTGTTTTTTCTTTCTCATCAATTAACAGATATTCTTTCTATATTCTAGGTAGCAATTCCTTGATATTCTCAGATACTGTAATTCCCTCCCCCCAAGTCTGTCACCTATCTCAATTTTGTCTATCTTCTGTTGAACAAAAGTCTAATTGTGTCAAATCAGTTTTCTCTCTCTCTCTCTCTCTTTTTTTTTGGTATCAGGGATTGAACTCAGGGGCACTCAACCACTAAGCCACATCCCCAGCCCTATTTTGTGTTTTATTTAGAGACAGGGTCTCACTGAGTTGCTTAGTGCCTCTCATTGCTGAGGCTGGCTTTGAACTCACAATTCTCCTGTCTCAGCCTCCCTAAGTGCTGAGATTACAGACGTGCACCCCCATGCCCGGCTCAGTTTTTCCTCTTTTACAGTGAATTTAGAACTTGTTGAAATAAGGTACTTCAACCTTAAGTTGAAGATATCATTCCATATTTTCTTTACAAATTTCACCTCTCACTTTTAAGTCTTCAGTCCATTTAAACTTTATTTTCATCTATACTGTGAGTAGACATCCAGATGTACTTTTTTCCTCCTGATGAGACTACTTTTATCAATGCCATTTTCTAATGATCCATCCTTTCCCTGTGGGTCTGAAATGCCACCTCTGCCTCACACCAATTTCCCCTTCTTCCATGATGAGTTCTGAGTCCCCTTTCTCTTTCATCGACAATGTCTGTTCTGGAGGCAGAAGCTCACTTTTTGTTATTGACTGCTTATATTCGATAAAGAAAATTTCCTCCTCCTTTCTCTTCTTTTGCATATACCCCTATTTTTCCAGATAAGGTTACAATTTGCAAAATCTCCAAAAA
This sequence comes from Xerus rutilus, assembly GCA_028644305.1. NCBI lineage: Eukaryota > Metazoa > Chordata > Mammalia > Rodentia > Sciuridae > Xerus > Xerus rutilus. The sequence goes on from CM053410.1 coordinate 74,965,523, forward strand.
ATACCTGTCAGAAAATTTATTAAACCTTGGATACATATCTGATTTGAAGGCAGTTACCACCTTTAAAATCTTACATCTCCCTATAAATGAGCATGATATATTTTACTACTTAGTAATAGCTTCTTTTGTATCTTTCAATAGAATATTAAAATATTCTCCACAAAGATTAGGTGCATTCTTTATCTTATTATCTCCTAGGTACTTTATGAATTTTTGATACTATGATATCTTCTTTGCTATTTTATATTATCTAGTATTTTTTTATTATAGAGGAACACTTTAAATTTAAAATTTGATCCTGTCTTGAGGAAACTTTCAGAACTCTATGTTAATAGTTTTGTCTATTGAGTCTGTCAAGTTTTCTCTTTTGGTGAATTTATCATCTGCAATAAGTGGCAGTTTTAATTCTTCCATTTAATTCTTATACCTTCGCTTTTTAAATTTTTATCTTGTTGTACGATCCAGAACCATAATGGATGGGTGGATAGGTAGATGTATCAATTAGTTTGAGATATTTGATCATATTAATCAGATCTCATACATTTGGCCTATTTTTATGTGATTTATTTTCAATTTTTGAGTTAGGTTTAATAAAACCACCCTGATTTCTGACTTACCTACTTTTCCCTACAGTTCGGTCTGTTACTGCTGTTACTGTTTTCTATATTTTAAGTCTTTGGTATATTCCCCTTGGCTCATATCTTTTTACTTATCTTCTAAAACTTCCTATGAAGTTCTTTGAATGTTGGAAGAATTCATTTTTTAAATGATCTGACTGAGTCATGTATGTGATTTCATTTCTTTGATATATAAAGGATCATTTACGTGTTCTATTTCTTCTTGAATTAGTTTTGGGAAGTTTTAATAAACTTTATGTTTAGAGCAGTTTTAGTTCACAGCAAAATCTAGCAGAAGTTGCAGAGATTTCCCATAATCCCTTGCCCCACATATGCACAGCTTCCTCCATTACCAACATTCCCCATTAAAGTGGTACAGGGTCACAGTCAATGAACCTGCATCATCATCATCCGGTCTACAGTTTACACTAGGGTTCACACTAGATGTTATGCATTGATGAGTTTGGACAAATGTGTGATGATATGTATCTACCATTTTAGTATCATACAGAGTAGTCTCACTGCCCTGAAAATCCTCTCTGCTCTTTTTACTGTCTCCATGGTTTTATCTTTCTCAGAACGCAATATAGTTAGAATCATACTATATTTAAACTATTCTTACTGACTTCTTTCACTTAGTAATGCTTAACTTTCCACCATGTCTTCATGGTTTGATAGCTCATGTCTTCTCAAAGTTGAATAATATTTCATTGTCTGGATGTACCACCGCTTATTTATTCATTCACACACATGACTCAGTCCAGCTCATATAAAAAATGAATTCTTCCAACATTCCAAGAATTTCATAGGAAGTTTTAGAAGATAAGTAAAAAAGAAAAGACATCATGAAGGACAAAAATGTATATACTGGTAAAAGGAACATTGGACCAAGAAGATATGAGCCAAGAGGAATATACCAAAGACTTAAAATATAAAAAACAGCAACAGCAGTAACAGACAGAACCATTTTGGTTCCTTCTAAGTTTAAGCAATTAGGAATAAAATTGCCATAAACATCCATGTGTAGGTTTTTATGGGAATCTAAGTTTTCAGCTTCTTTTGGTGAATACCAAAGAGCACAACTGCTGGGTCAGATGATAAAAACTGTACTAAATTATGTTTAGTTTTGTAAAAACCTGCCAAACTGTTTTCAAATGTGGCTGTACCAATAACAAGAATAATAGTTCCTGTTGTTACACATTCTCCCCAGAATTTGGTGTTTCCAGGGTCCTAGATCGTAGTCTTTCTAATAGGTATGTAATGCTACCTCGTTGTTGTTCTAATTTGCATTTCCCTAATGACATATTATGTGGAGCATCTTCTCATCTGTTTATTTGCCATTTGTATAACTTCTTCAGTGAAGTGTTTGTTGGGGGCTTTGGTCCATTTTGGGGTTGCATTGTTTTCTTAAATTTGACAGTTCTTCTTGAATGTTAGGTAACAGTTCTTTAACACATATGTCTTTTGCAAAGATGTCCTCTCGGTCTGGGGTTTGACATCTCTCTTGACAGCGTCTTTGCTGCACAGAAATTTTTAATTTTAATGAAATCCAGCTTATCAATTCCTTCTTTCATGGATCGTGCCTTTGGTCTTATATCCAAAAAGTTATCTCCAAATGCAAGATTATATAGATGTTTTTCCTACGTTATCTTTTAGTAATTTTATGGTTTTTCATTTTACTTCTGTGATCCATTTTGAGTGAATTTTTGTGAGGGTTAAAGTCTCTGTCTAGATACATTTTTTTTTTTGCAAGCAAATGTCCATTGTTTCAGCACCATTTGTCAAAAAGGCTATCTTTGCTTTTTTGTACTGCTTTTGTTCCTTTGTCAATGATCTGTTGTCTACATAGTAGTCTTCCCTGCTTATCCATGGAATATATGTTCCAAGACCCCTAGTGGATGGATGCTGGAACTCACACAAATATAACGCTCTATATACACTGGGGTTTTTTCTATGTATACATATCTATAATAAAGTTTAATTTCAAAATTAGGCATAATGGGAAATTAGCAATAAAAACTCACCAAGTCTAGAAAGTTAAAGAAAATTAAAATTATACAAAGTATTTTCCTTGAACAAAAAAAAATCAGTAGAAATCAGTAACAGTAGCTAGAAATGCCAAATATTAGGAAATCAAGCAATAATTTCTCAGCAAATCGATAACAAGAAAAAAGTCACAAAGAATATTATAAAATGGTGTGAACTGAAAAAAATGAAACCACAATATGTCAAAATGTTGGATATAGCTAATGTAGTTCCTGAAAGGAAATTTATAGCTTTAAAATTATTGCTAAAAAGTCAGATCTTCCCAAATTGATCTATAGATTCAATGAAAAATCTCAACAAGTTTATTTTGGGTAATAATTGACAATCTTACTCTAAAATGTATATTTAATGCAGAAGTCCTAAAGGCAAAGAAGCTGGAGGATATTCACTACCTGACTTCAAAACTTACTATAACACTACAGTAATAAAAATACAATGACACTGTTGTAAGAACAAACACATATATATCGATGGAATAGATCAGGAGTCCAAAGTAGACTACACACAATCAGTTGAAGCCTAAGTATCAACTCTCTTTCTTGAAGGGAGGGATAGGATGCTGACTGCAGAAGGCCAGAGGATCAAGACAGACTTCTTTTCAGGTGGAAAAGAAGCAAATACATTTAATTGCTACAGGAGAAAATTCAATAGAGAGCAGATAAACATGAAGAAGAGCAATGAAAAAAATCAATCAATAATACCTTAGTGCGAGAGGCAGGGTTGGAGGATCAAAGGTGGAGAAATTTTACTTGGACTGAAAAAAAAACCTAAGAAAATGGCAGCGGAAACAGATGCATTTGTGATTGTGAATGAAAACTGCAGAGTTGCATTTGTTGCTGTTGTTTGTTTGTTTAGAAGAAGCAGATCCTACTGATAAGGGAAGAGAGATGTATGGGAGGTAGAATGATGACTATCTCCCCCATCTCCTCAGATATCTGTGTCCTAATCCTCGAGACCTATGAACAAGGAGGGATCTGTGGAAAGGAGGGATTAACACAGCATGAATTAAAGCTGCTCACTGATGACCTTGAGATGGGGAGGTTACCTGGATTATCCATGTAGGCTCAGCGTAAGATGAAAGGTCCTTACAAGTCAAAGAGGGAGAGAGGAGAGTCAGAGGGACACAGAGGCTTGAGGGTGTGTGTTGCTGGCTTTCAAGATCGAGAAAGGAGCACGAGCCAAGGAAATCGGGAGCCTTTAGAAGTTGGAAAAGGCAAAGAAGCACATTCTCCCCACCCCACCCCACCCCCTGGAGCCTCCAGAAACAACTTGACCCCAACAACCCCTGATTGTAACCAAGTAAGACCCAACCTCCAAGACTACAACATAATCAATTTATATTGCTTTAAGCACTCAATTTGTGGTAACTTGTTACAGCAGCTGTATGAAAGCATCATAGAGTGGGAATTCAGTAGAGAGCCGTGAAAGTTTGAAATACTGATTATGGAGTTTGGCGAAGTGACTGGCCAATGCTGGAAGTAACTTTCAGAGCTAAAGAGTTCCCAAGTTGGAAAAGAGAAAAGGAATGTTCCAAATAAAGATGCAATCATGAACAAAACCAGGAAAGAAGAAGACTCAGCACACATAAGAGCCACAACTTGACACCTAAAATATTAAAGTGGAAACCTGGAAGTGGTGTAGTAGGTGTAAGTCTACACCATACAAGTAATTTATTCCATAATCAAGGGGAAGACTGAAAACAGAACATAGGACATATTCCAATGAGAAGCTCAAATGTGTAACTCTGTTAGAACTATGATTAGTTTGTACCCTTATTTCAAAACTAAGCAGTAGTTTTCTTTCTTTTTTTTTTTTAATAGTTTAAACAATTCTTTTTGAAAGATAAATTCCCTAAAAACTAAGGGTTACCAGAGCGGAATGCTCCATTTTCTCATTTCAGCTCCACCAGTTATTAAATGTGTGAAAATAAGCAAATTATTTCTCAGATCTTCAAAATCCTCAGCCATAAAATAAGGATAGTAATTATACTTGCTGCATAGAGTTTTTGTAAGGCTTAAATGAGATGATGCATGAAAAGAAAATGTAGTGTGTTAGTTCCTCTTACTATCTATTTTGATTCTTGTGACAAGTTTCTCCTATAATGTCATTAATAAAACCTTAACTCAGGCAGTCAGCTTGTTTGAGAAGTTTCCACAGCATTTTTGTTTCTGCCTCTTGCTTTGAATAGTAATTGACAATAAGTGAAATTGTTTTCATTATACCTTGAGTAAATACCATGTCTAGCACCAAAATCTTGTCAATTGCAGACATGAGCACAGAATGGCATTGGAACAGGCTGATTAGCTGTGAGAACTGTGGAATATAATTTTGAAATATTTCTTCTATGGCACAAAAAGACTCATTAATCTCAGTGATTGTGCAAAACAGAGTTACTATTTAGAATTTCTACGATAACAATGGGCTTTATAAATAAGTCAATCTGTGGTGCACTAAAGAAATGTTATGAGGGTATGTATGCAAAAGTATTATAATTACACTTTGTGTTATATAAGTAAAAGTTAGGAAACTAACATCAGTCTTTAGTAATTCCTACAACCTAGGCTATCTACTGAATGCCATGCCTTATGTAACTGAGTGACAAAATTTGTCCTGATTTCTACTGTTATTAGGGGCTGATGAGTATGAGTTAGATTTAGCCCTTGAGACATCTCTGATATCATGTGGTTGCATATGGGGCAAAGTATTTTACCTATTGCTGGCTAGTCTGGAAGTCACAGAGACCTAGAGAAGCAGAAGATTTGTGTCATTTTTATTAAAAATGTTTAACATCATTACAGCAGGTGCTCCACACTCAGAGGTTCTGCATCCACTATTGTTTGAATCCAACCAATAAATATTGTCAAAAATACCCCTCCAAAGTGCATCCGTACTGAACGTAAATGGGCTTTTTCTTATCATTATTCCCTAAACAATATAACAGTTATTTACATAGCATTTACATTGTATTAGCGTTATATGTAATCTCATGATGATTTAAAGTATATGGGAGGATTGTGTAGGTTATATGCAAATATTTTGCCATTTGACATAAGATACTTGAGTGCTGCTTTTAGTATCTGGGTTGGGAGTGATCCTGAAACCAATAGCCTATAAACACTGAGGAATGACTTTTTTGGTGAGATAACATCCTGACATTATTCCAATACTGCATGTTTGTAGGTCAGTGTTGACAAATGGACATGTTGCATGCATATCTATAATTTGGGTATGGTTTGACTGTGTCCCCAGAGATTCATGTGCTGCAAGCTTGGTCCTCAGTGTGGTGGTATGGAAGTGGTAGAACCTGTAAGTGGTAGAGTCTACTGGGAGGTGGTTAGGTCCCTGGAGTGCCACACTCAGAGGGGATTAATGTTGTTCTTGTAGGACTCCAGTTAGTTCTCATAATAGCAAGTTATTATATAAAAAGCAAGTCTGGCCTCTGCATCTCTCTAGCTTCCTTCCCCACTACGTGATCTCTTCTGCATATACTTCTACTATTGTGATATGATCTACCACAAGGTCCTCACTAGAGGTTGAAAAGATGGAGCCACCCAGTCCTGGATGTTCAGCCCCCAAAACGATGAGCTAAAAAGCCTCTCTTCTTTTTTTTTTTTTTTTGGTACTGGGGATTGAATTCAGGGGCACTCAACCACTGAGCCACATCCCCAGCCCTATTTTGTGTTTTATATAGAGACAGGGTCTCACTGAGCTGCTTAGCGCCTCACCGTTGCTGAGGCTGGCTTTGAACTCGCGATTCTCCTGTCTCAGCCTCCCTAAGTGCTGGGATTACAAGCATGAGCCACCACATCTGGCAAAATAGGTATTTTGTAATAACAACAGAAAATGTATTAGGACAGCAAAAATATGCATATGTGCACTCCATTATACTTAAAATAGAAGAAAAAAACAATGTTTAATTTGAATTTCTTTTCTTGAATTGTTTAGTCTTTAAGAATTCTTTTACTTATTTATTCATTTTTATAGACACCATTCAAGTCTTACCTAATAGATTATGAAATATTTTAAAATACTTAACAAGTGCCATAAATTAGAAATTCTGTAGAACATAGAAGTTTTACATGAAAATTTGTCATAGTCTTTTCACCAACACTTAAGTCAGTAACAGTATGCACCTTGACTTCAGGGAAGGCGCCTATTCATGCTTATGTCTTCTGTACCTAGATCAGTGTCTGGCAGCTCACGACTGAATGAATGGATGACTGAACAAATGAGTGAATGATTTTCTGAGTGAATTAGAAGGCAGGGGTGATTAAACAGGATGTTAGCTTTATGATCTCAAAATAGTAAAAACGGTGCTTGTGGTGTATTTGGTAAAGAATGTGTCTGAGAGGTGGAGCTAAGCAGCTCCTCTGTTATAGGTGGGAGAGCTGTAGAAGGTGGTAGCTGCCAGGGGATCCAACATTTTGTTGCTGTACATTCAAACTCTGATGGGACATACCTCTCTAGGCATGCCTTTAAATCAAAGGGAATATAACATAATATTTGGCCAAGTTAATTCTTTTCGTGTACTCATTTGATATTTTATTTCTTTCCATGTTTCCTGCTTGATCAGAAAGAAGAGCTATCATACCAGAGCCATGAGCCCTCCTGCATCACAACAAAAAGTTGAACTAGGTGTTTGAAGAACATGAAAACAAAGAGGAGGAGTAAAATAGTTATGATCACTTAAGCTACCTGGTTCTTAGTTTCTTAATGTGTAACATGGAAATGTGGAATTAGATATTCAGTAAATCCCCTTCAAAATTTATATTCAATGATTTCTATTAAATATGATATGTGAGGGTAAATATAAAGAACATGGTAGTTAAGTTCTACCTCTACTTCTTCCATCATTATTTTAGCAGTAAGTCTGTAAAAACAAAAAAAACAAACAAATATTTTTTCCCTTAAATTTGTTAATTCTCCTGTCCCAGCCTCCCAAAGTGCTAGGATTACAGGTGTGTGCCACCATGCCCGGCTTCACATCTTAATACTGTTGCATTGGCGATTAACTTTCAGCATTAATTTAAACAAAATATACATTCAAACCACAGCAAGAAGCATTGGTTAAGGATTTTAGAGAACGTCCCTCATTTTTGTTTTGTCTGAGGCTTTTGAGGGCATTATTTGTCTGCGTTATGGGCTTGGGGAAGAAGACCACAGAGGCGAAGTGCCCGTCTTTGATGGGAATACATCACATGAAGGGCACATGGCTTCAACATAACATGTCACTGAAGCTGTTCACTTTGATCTCTTCTGTCTGAGGCAGTGTTTGGCAGGTTTCTCCACCATAAATCTGTTTCCCTTTGTCTTTTCTGTCCTGCTTGGAAGCAAGTCACTAAGTAGTTCACGCGTAAGGGGTGGGGAGTTATGTCCCACCTCCTTGAGGGGGCAGTGTCTAAATAAGTTGTTTAGAAATCTTTTGTCTGGAAGGTTCATCTCCTCTATTTATTTATTTATTTATTTATTTAATCAATCATTCTCATATCTATATGAACCAATTTTATATATTGGATTATAATCTCAATTTTTAAATTTTTAAATTTAAGTTTTTGCTAACTTCCTTTTTGTGGTTCAGTTTATTTTCTCCAATACAATGCCCTGATGAGCACGTCATTGCTCAGACTGCCTCTGGAGCCTTTTGTACAAACCCAGCAGGCCGATCTGGAAGACTCCATGTGTGTCCTTGCTACTGCCTACATATCACCTTATCTTGGTTCATAATCCTTGGACCAGGAAATTTCAGTTGTGATGCTAAGTCATCGCTTAGACATGCTATCCAAAGAAATCATATACAAGGGCCCAGATCCCTTGACACTGGGGATTTTTGTTGTAACCCTGCTCTGTAGTGTTAGGATGCAGCAAGAGGGGTGGATGAGCAAGGCACACTCATCCCCTGTGTGCTGTAGCATTTTGGGGACAACAGAACTGACTGCACGTACTGACCCTCTGTTCTTCCATCTATTATTCGTGCATTCCAAACCTCAATTTAATATTTTGATGCCATTCCAGTGACCCTGAAACTTATCTCCTTGTTTCAGATGACAGTAAATAAAGTATCTTGAAAGTCACATATGGTTAGAATGGCTATTTTTGAAGTGTGTCAGGAGTACCAAAAACACAACTTAAAATGAAAAATCCCCACTGAAAACTATTTTTTAAACTGTTGCATCAAAGTGTGTTCACTCCTAGAACAAGTGTTCTCATCAGCTCAGCAGATCACACAAGGGTCTGTTCCTCGCTCAAGCGAAGTCCAATGCACATGTCTCATGAGGAAGCTGTTCCATATGGCTCTCCACCCAGGCAGGTGGATGGGAGGTAAGAGCATGCATATAGATCACCTGCAATGATTTAGAGACTAGGCTTGGAAGTAGACACTGACACCCATCTTCCCACAGGCGGGGGCTCAGCCCTGTGGTTCCACCTGGATGCAAAGGGAATCTGGAAAAGGTAGTCTTCCTAGTTCCCAGTTGGGGGAGAGGAGCAGGTTATTGAATACAGTCTTGTGTCTACCACAGCTGTTTACACTATTTCCTGAAATGAAAGTAGATTCTGACACAGTTGTCACTTTTCCATTGCTGTGACAAAATGCCTGAGATGAACAACTTAAAGAGAAAAAGTTTATTTGGGCTCATGCTTCCCAGAGGTTTTGGTCCATGGTTAGTTGACTCTGTTGTCCTGGGTGAAGCAGAACTTCACAGGATAGAGCATGTGGTAGAGCAGAGATGCTCACCTCATGGCAGCTGGAAGCAAAGAGAGAGAAAGGGCCAGCATCCTCCTATCCCCTTTCAGGACCTATGACCAATGACCTTCTTTCTTCCATTAGGCTCCATCTCCTAAAGATTCCACAGCCTCCCAATAGTGCCACAGGCTGGAGATTACTCAGCACAGGCCTCTGAGAGACATTCCAGATCCAAACTATAGCAACAGCATTCCCTTTTTCCTTTACAGTTTGGCCATCCTGCCTTACCACGGTTCTCATGTTTCTTTTGTTAGGATTCCCTTCCTCTGTCTCGTGGTTTGGTATTTCTGTGATTCTACCTTCGAGTAAGAACTCCTCTCTCCTCAGCCAAGGTGGTCTCCCTCATTGATCTCATTCACCTTCAACTACCCCCACCAGCTGGTGTTTTCCACTCCAACTCCACCATCCAGAGTGCTCACCTGACTTGTTGATTTGCATTTCAAGTGCTTATCAGGTATATACATCCAGATGGCTCAGGGGCTCTCACACTGAGTACAACCCAAGCTGAATTTCCTGACTTCCTTGATTATACTCTCGTTTCTCTCTCTTGCTTCTTCAAAAAACAGAGACCCTCACAGTGACTTCTCAGACCATGAACTAGAGGGCAAGCTAGAATCTGTGCCTCTCCCTTCACAATGCATTTAATCTCCGTGTCATTTTGTATACACCTCTAGAGAGTCCTTTACATCTCTCTTCTCTCCATCATCATTGCTAAGTGCCTTAATTGAGGCTTTTATCATCTCTCATGCAGACATTTATAATCACCACCTAACCTTTATTACTCTCTTAAATACCTCCTCCTTAATTTCATTCTTCATACGATAGTCATATTTTTAGACAGATTTCATCCGCTTACTTCCTTACTTCATGTACTTTACTGCCCCCTGTATGTTGACAATGGTGATCTTCTCTCAACGGAAAGAGTGAGACATGTGACAAGATGGCCAGTCCTCCTCCTCCTTTCAGCTCCCACTCACTCCTCTCAGGGTGGCTATTCCTGCCTCAACACTAGCCAGCTTAGTCTTAGTCTGTTTTCTGCTATGATAATGGAACACCACGAACTAGGTTACTCAAAAGGAAAGGAGCTGTATTTAGCTTACAATTCCGAAGACTAAGAAGTTCAAGTTTGTATAGCTGCATCTGGTGAAGTTCTTCTTGCTTATTGGAACTCCGAAGAGACCTGAGGCAACACAGGGCATCACATGGTAACAGGGACTGAGCATCCTGGCTCATGTCTCTCCTCAACTTATAAAAGTCACTGTCCTTTTGGACTTAGGACCCACTATTAGACCTCACTAAACTTTACCTCCCAAGGTCTTACCTCCAAATATCATAGTCAAATTAAGTTTTCATCCTCCTAATATCTCACAATAGAGATTACATTTCAACATGAGTTTTGATAGGAACATTCAAACCAAATCAGAGGATACTGGCAGGAAAATTTTAAAATCTCATTTAGATGCCAGTGGTAGAAAGTAACCACAAGTCCAAAACCAGTTAAGGTAAACCAATAAAAGATGTCATGAAAACCAGTTACGAATATCAAACCCCAAAAGCCATAGACAATACAAGATTTGAAGTTGCAGATATAAAGACAACACTTGAAACCAATCAGCCAAAGCATGCCTCAAACAACTAAAGTTTGAAGCAATTGCTCGAGCAATTTTGGGACAGCCACAGCTGGCCTTTATTGGCTGGTTACCAGGATCATTGCTATTTGGGGAAGCAATGGAAAAAGATGAGTGACAGCTCCAGACAACACTTTGGACAGAGGAATTTATATTGAATTCTGAGTGAATCCAAGTAAAGCCAATGTCATATCTCCCTAAGGCAGAAAAAAATACTAAAATCTACATTAGTCTAAGAACTTCTACAATCTGGAATGGGGTGGAGTTGGGGGTATATACAACTTGAAAGGAAACCCACTTCTGTTTAGAAATGAGAAGTCAAATAATTATGATCACTTTCATCATTGGTTTTTTTCCCCTTACAGTGTGAATGAAGAAACTTAAATAACAGCATTAGACATTTACCTAATACTATGCAGTAGCTTTCACTTCAACATTCCATCTGCTACAACACTGTATCCCAGTCTAGAAGTTGATATCTTCAAAAAGAAATCTCAAATTGTAGAATTAAGTATAATATCATTTTAAGAGCAAAATAATAGCTTCAACCTCCAAATTCATAACAAGTATATATCAGTTGGGATTACATTCTGTTGCAAGAAATACAATAGCTAGTATAATAGTGACTTAAACAAGTCAGTGGTTTATTTCTTGTTTGTGTCAAAACCTAGAGGTAGATTGTCCAGGACTGGTTTAGAGCTCCACGGTGCTAGGTTTCCATTCACAAATTCACCTTGTTGTCCAAGGTGGCTCCAACTATTAGAAAAAGAGAAGAACATGAACCCTGCCCCAGTGTTTAATGTACACTTGCTAGCAATTGCACTTTGATTTAAACTCCACCAACCAGAGCTTGGGCTTATGGCCAGACACAGTTGCAAATTAGGATGGCAAATTTATTATTCTTAGCAGATATGTGTTCATCTAAAAATCAGGAGTTCTATTACTAAGAAAGGGAGAATAAATATTAAAGGACAATTAATGGCAACATTATATTCAAATGCCTCAATCTCATCCCCACCCCATCACTGAATTTATTCTCCTTTTCTCTATACTTCTTCAAAATTAGTTAAAGAGAATAGAAAATAATTCATTTCTGTAATGAAGAAACACGAAAATCCTGCAATATGGCTTGCTTGTTTGTTTCATTAAGAAAGTGTGGACTTTTAAGACAGCACAGCGTAAACTTGCTAAAACTACTGAGAATAAATCCACGGGGTGCATTTTCATGTAACATAAAATACCTAAAGACAAAAAGTTGGCAAAGAAATCAAAGAATTAAGATCAAAACACTTCCAAAAAGATACAAAAGCAAGCTCAAAATATCAATCTGAATTTCCATATGCACAGCAGAGATCTTTTTACTTAAACCTGTTTCCTCAAACTGTTTCTTTGTGCATCTTATCACTATAGCCATTATTTCAAGATTAGTTGCAAAAAATTATTTTCTTGAATAAAATAAATATTATTCATGAAAAGCATATGAACTTTCAGTATTTGAAACACTCTGGTGTTCCAAATTTATTCTTACATTCCATCACATAAGACTGATTTAGTTAATTTCATATCTAATTTGCAAAAGGCACTCTGCTGAGCTCCAGCAGGAGACATAGCAAGGTTGAGATAAAGTCAAGTCATGGCCTTAAATAAACAAAATTTGGAGAGACAACACCCTTGCAAAAATAGTTTTAAATACAACAAAAATGACAAATGCCATAACTGGAAATTCAGAGAAAATTATGAGTATGTTAACATTTACAGTCATGTATTGCTGATATGACCTTCTTTATCAGCTTGAAATAAAAAGATGATTTTATCTTCTTTATAACACTAGCTAGTTACTTTAGTAGAAAAAAGTCAGTATTTCCCTTTAGAACCACTGCTTGCTCAGAACTTTATGTTTCTTAAGGCTTCCTCAGCACCAAATTTTTAGTTCTACTTCCAAACTACCAAGTAGAGAACCAGAAAGTCTAATGAGACCACTAACATGATTGCTTAGTGATCATCACGTAGTTATGGACCTTGCATGCCTAATAGATGCTTGCCATGCACAGTGATTTCCTTCCTGGTCCTTGTTGCAGTTGTTTTAGGTTATAATTCCATATTCACTCATCACAACTAACATGAACCCAAGCATATGTATAGCTTATCCAAGAAGAACTTCCACTACATCCATATATTGTAGATGTGCACCACCAACGATCAAACCCTGGTGTTAAATTTGGGTCACTAATTCTACATGTTTTGTAGCAGAGTTTGGAGACCTTCTTGCCATTGGATTTCAGTTAACATCAACTCTGTCTGCTAGAGATATTTTAACAACATTGAAACTCAAAAAAGGATGAGGTCAAGTTTTTGATTCTTCAGTCCCAGAAGTCTCCTTGGCTCCTCTGCCAATTTTCCTATCTCCTCCCACTAAATCCATTCTGATAATGAAGGGCTATTGTAAAAATACCATTACACATAGTTAATATTTCCCTGAATATGTTTGTTTTAAAACTATTTTGTATATTTTTGGCTTTCTGGGAGAGTTTTAATGTGGTTTTAAAAGTTACATTTTTATATTACTTCGATTTTTAACTTATAATATATGGTCTGGGAAGAATAGAAAGAAAACATATTAGACCTTACATATGACAGTTGCTACAGAATTGACTTGATGTGCATTTCATTTTACAGGCATCTAAGTGAGCAATTTGCCGTGAAAGAAGAAAAGAAGTACAAAGTAATTTTCCTAAAGATGGGCAAGCAAAGCAACTAGTAAGTTTTGCATCACTGGAGTCTCAGAAGTGTGATTGCAAAGTTGGTGTGCTATTCCTGGGAAGAAGTAGGTCCCACAGGTAGCGTCTCCCATGGACAGCAGCTTTGTGAGTCAGGAGGACACTTTTTACTTCATTTAGGAGAAAGTAAAAATTGGACATATGGAATTTAGGCAGTAAGAGAAGTCAACAGTACTAAGCCAGGAAAGTAAAGACCTTCAAAAGACTGTCACAATAAGAAAGCTATAGCAGGAATAAAGTACTACCTAGTGAAGTCATAAAAAATCTCAATAGTGTGGCAAAGGCCCAGAAGGTCTTTGGGCAAGTTAAGGATGGGCACCTTCTTTCTAGACTAGAAATAAGTTAGCAATAAAAGTTTGATTGACTACAGTTAAGGATCATCAACAAAACTCTATCTGCATTTTTATGAATATCTTTTAATTTTGTTTTAAATTTGTCACTTGCCTTAAAAATAATAAACATGTTTTATAAGTTTGAAGGCAAAGCATACAGAATTAGTAAGATCACTTTGAGGAAAAGTTTTTTCAAACTCATAATTGAGCCTATGAAAAGGCAACAAATGTTATATAGTTCAAAGCGGAAAGAATTCTAAGTCTTACCAAAAATTTATTTTATGTTTGCATTGTGGACTTTGTGTTTTTGTTTCTTTCTGATTTCTCATATAATACTGTTACCAGCAAAGAATTAAACACACACAATGCATAGCTCATTTTAAAAAATTGATATCTGGGTAATATTCAAGAAATCTATAACAAATCAATATTTTTAAGAAATGAGCATATTTTTCTGTTTACCATAAAATTATTTCCATCTTTCTTTGCAGTCCTGATAAAAATGCTTTTTGTTTTACAGTTGAACACAGCACTGTTGACCTTTGTGACTGCCAACAGTTCTGGCTTGTGTTGATTTAAGCTGCAGAATCAAAGCATGTTCCATTACTGAGGAATTAATAATCAACTAGGACTGACCAGGGTACAGTGACCTACAGGGATTGTTTTTCAGCCAGATTATTATTGCTTTCAATGTTGAAAATCAAAACCAAGGAAACAGGTAAAATAAAACAATAATTATTACAGATAATAATAAGGAATTATTTATAGGCAATGAATGAGACAGATGAGTCCAACTGAATGATAAATAACATGCCAATGTTTTCTTTTATACGAAAATTTTGTAGTAATAGCTCCTTTCACACACCAAAGTACTAATTTCACTAATTTTCTAGAGAAATAAAGGAGTTGAAATAAAGAAACTAAAGTACTTAGGTACTGTCATTGGCAATGAGGAACTGGGCAAAAGTCACACTTCTGCACTAAGTAGACCTTTCATGGAAACATATTTTTTAATAAAATACATGAAAAAAAATTTAATTATACCTAAGCTTGTGTCTTCTGAAGGTACTCAACAGTAGTGTTTTTTAATGTCCAAAACAAAATGGCATTCTTATTTTTGTGAGAATTGCTTGAGCTGATCAAAACATCAATTGGCTTGGGGTTGCAATGTAGAACACTTGGTGTCGAAACAGTGGTTAACTTTTAAGAATATTGTTATTTCTAAACATTGAGAAATAGTTTGTAACTTATTGTTTGTGGTTTAGGTGACAAAATCTTTCACACTCTGGGGTGGGGAATAATGAAAGAGTTTCTGGGTTTTGTTTTTTTTCCCAATAATATAAAAATATATACTTAAATAAGTATTTTAATATTATATAAGTATTATATAATATATATTACATAACATGATAATGTAGTGCTATTTACCTTTATATTAAATATTCTATATTTAAATAAATAAAAGTGTACAGGTATGTCTATATACTTTCCGACTCAGAGACTGAAATGGCTTAAAACTAGCAGAGGTTTTCTCTATGTTTCTGCACTAGATGAAGAATCCATCTTCAGTACTTCTCAAAGAAAGAGTTATGGACTGTTTTTCCTTCAAAAAGGCTTTCAAAGTAACTTGGTGTATATTGAAAGGCAGAAATATATTACACCAAAGCAAGACCATCATGTGTAGTTATGGGTGCCCCCATCTCCTTTTTTTTTGAGGAGGGTACCCAGGATTGAACTCAGGGGCACTCGACCACTGAGCCACATCCCCAGCCCTATTTTGTGTTTTATGTAGAGACAGGGTCTCACTGAGTTGCTTAGCGCCTTGCCATGGCTGAGGCTGGCTTTGAACCGGCGATTCTCCTGTCTCAGCCTCCCTAAGTGCTGGGATTACAAGCGTGCATCACCGCGCCCGGCTTCCTTCCTTCTTATCTTCCCACCCCACGTATCTTTTGTAGTGACGCGGTGCTCTGTGCGGGGCTGGGACTCGGTGCATTGCACTCCCGAGTTGCCTGCTGAGTCCCTGTCAGCTTCCACCAGCAGTGGCCGCTAGAGGGAGACTGAATGGCAGGCTGTTCCCACTCTCTTTTGCCATAGTCGCTCAGTAGTGGCCCTTCATCCTGGATTGGGTAGTCGGCTTCAGTCTCCTGCTTTATTTCAGTATTCTTAAAATTAAATGTGCCCTGTTAGAGGTTCAGGCAAGCATTGGCTGGGAAGTCCCAGCCCTTCTGAGTTCCTGAGGCACCTCCACCCCACCCCCACACACAAAGTTCTGTAGTTGTAGCTCCTCCTGGCTTCAGAGATAGGATTTTGTGAGACTGAAAGTGGGAGACAGAGAAAATGAAGAGAAAGCTTGAGACACTGGTCTGGAGATGTAGCAGCTTTTTACAGTCACCTTCTCTTTGTTACCTCAGTATCTTCTCTTTGGTTTTCCATTTCTACAGTGCCCATTCAACCAGCTCCTCATTAAATCTTCACTGTTGAAATGCCCAGTGTAGTTTCTTTCTCCCTGACTGGACCCTTATGATACAACACCTATCCAGAAAATCACTTTCTTTTGGTGTACAAAAGAATCAGATAAATCAGCTTTGCCTGTGTGCACTAAATGACTAACAAGTGTGAATGGAGCTTCTGAACATACAGGCACCAGGTGTTAGGGAACTGGCGGACATGGACCCAGGCCTGGCTCCAGAGCTCTCTTCCTATCAGCCACTGTGCTCCAGCCACACAGGGCATCTCTCGGGTCCTATGGCTCTGTGCTCCCCTCCAGCTCAGAGTCCATACAGATGCTGTTGTCTTTGCCTAGAATGCTCTTCCTGACATTCAACTGGTTCACACTTATTCCTTTTTCAGATCTAGATTCATTTTTGGGGGCTGATGTAGTGGCTCAGTGGTAGAACGCTTGCTTAGAGTTTCTGAGGCACTGGGTTCAAATCTCAGCACCACACATAAATAATAAATAAATAAATTCCTTTTTCACTTCCTTAGGACAATCTTCCCAAAACTTCCACAGGTAAGCAGACGTTCTCATAGTACCCAGCACTTCTTAAATAAATAATTGACTACTTAGTTGCTGAATGCTAGAATGATAACTCTATTGGGGCAAGAACTGTTTCTATAGAATATCACCTGTTTCATAACTATTTTACCAGTTCTGTTAACTACATGGTAGTTAAATAACAAAAGCACAAAAGATAATTCAAAAGATAATTATTAGTTACTATGTGCCAGACACTGTACTAAACACCATGTGGGTGTTATTTAATTTGACCCTCCCCAATAACCTTAAAAGGTAGCACTACTATCACATTGAACAGAGAAGGATCCGAGGCATTGTGATGGAAAGTGGCTTGAACAAAGTGTCACAGCTGACCAGTGATGGAGCCAAGATTCCAGGCACTTACTTCAAAAGCAATACACTTGGAACACATGAGCGGGTGAAGGAACAAAGCTGATAGTCTAACTGGGAAGACAAAACTTAGCACAGCCTAAGTTTGAAAACACTAGTGTAGACATTATGTGTTATCGGAGCCCAGAGAAAGGGCACATTCCCAAGGCCAGGGCCACAGAGAAGAATGCTAGGACACAGCTGGACCTGGAAGGTAAGGCTGAACCAGATAAGGAGAAAGGAGAAGGAAGGGCCTTGGATGCAGAGTAAACAGCCCAAGAAAATGTTCTGCAATCACTTCACCTTCAGGTGACCTTCAAAAGCAAACAAAAACTACTGGGAAAATTCTAAAATGTGATTTAAAAAAAATAAAAATGTTGAGACTTTTAAGATGTTCTTTTTTGCAGCCAAATAAGCACACATACCCATTTCTTATAAAGTACTTCTAATCCAAAAAGAACAATCACAAAGAATGCCAGGACACAGTGATACACCAAGTGGCAGCTGGAGCAAGTGGCAGGCTGCAGCAGAGGGCACCAGGACATAGTATCTACCAGTGGCCACTGCAAATAGAGAGGAACAAAGCCTCAAAACCCAGCAGAGCATTTGTCCTACAGCGCCAGGCAGAAAATCTGTGTTCCAAAACTGACACTAAGTTGGGTGGGACTCAGCGTTCTAGAGACAAAGACCAAAAATGAAAGGAAGGAGTCAGGATTTGACTGGCAAAATTATTCAAAGGCAGAGCCGAAAGAAGAAGCTTATAGAAATGGGCCAGGAAATAGAGCCATTATTATGAGCAAAACAGAGATGGAGGCAGACTCTGTTGGAGGATGCAGTTTATGAAGTCTATACTGCAATTTTATAGAAATCATTTGACTTTTCAAAACAATTCAGTAAACCGACTAAATTGGCTATTCTTAATATGTATATACTAGGTAAGTACTCTACCACTGAGTTATACCCCTAGCCCTTTTTTTAAAAAAAAATTTTTTTTGAGACTGTGTTGCCAGGATGGCCTCAAACTTCTGATCCCTCTGCCTCAGCCTCCCAAGTAGCTGGCATTACAGGCAAACATCACCATGCCCAGCTATATTTTTTATTTTTATTTGATACATTACATATATTTGTGGGGAACAGTGTGACACATCAATAGATATATACAATGTGTAATGACCAGATCAGAGTATTTGACTTAACATCATCTCAAACATTTATCATTTGTTTGTGTTAGAAACATCCTCTCTACTATTTTTAAATACACAACTTATGGTTGTCAACCATAGTTAACTTGTTGTGCTGCAGAACATTAGAAATTGTTCCTCCTGTCACAGTGAACCTGTCACCCATCCTCTCTCCAGCCTCCCTCCCCACATCCTTCCCAGGCTCTCATTGTTCTCTCTACCTTCATGAGACCAGCAACATGCATGGAACTAGCGAACGTTATGTGAATTGAGCGAAGTCAGGAAGAGTCACGTGTTCTCATTTATATATGGAAGCTAAATCAGCTATTTTTGGTGTTTTTTAAAATATTTTTTTAGTTATTGATGGATCTTTATTTTTTATTTATTTATATGCAGTGCTGAGGATCGAACCCAGTGCCTCACACATGCTAGGCAAGCGCTCTACCACTGAGCCACCACCCCAGCTCCCAAATCAGCTATTTTTGATTAATGAGTAATGTTGTTAAGTATCTCCTCTACTATAGCATCCCCATTTACATAGAAAAACTCCCTCATTATTCTGTTCCCCATTCAAAACAAATCTTATTAAATAATTAGTCCAAATATGCTGTCTCTACATCCTCAAATACTGATCTTTCAATCTCATTCAGCCTGGATTCCAACCTTGTTACCCTTCTGACCTTCACTTTGCTAAATCAGATAGACGTCTCTACCATCATCCTTCTGAGCCTTCCAGCAGAATTTCATGCATGCTACCACCTCCTTCTTCTAAAAACTTTCTCTTCTCTTGGCTTCCATGACTCTACATTCTCCTTGTTTTCCTTCAGAATTACTAGCTGTTCTTTCTTATTTTCTTTTGCCAAATTCTTCCCTAGCTCTTAATGTTAAGGGCCCAGGAAAAAGCCATCTGTCTTTCTCTATCTGCACTTTTTCCTCACTTATCTCATTACGGCCAATGGCTTTAAAGGACACCCATATGCTGATGTTTACCCAAGCTGTATATCCAGCTCCAAGGAACCCATCCCCAGCTTCAGATTTCTAGTCCTGACAGCCTACTGAACAACTCCATTTGAATGTCTTAGGGAATCTCAAACATGACAAGCCTGAAATACTGTCCCTACAAAAGCAACAAAATCTTTTAAATTGTTTTCAGCTTTATTACACCAGTAAATTTTATCACTGTGTATTCCATTGCTCAAGCTAAAAACCTAGAACATATTTAGATGGTTTCCTTCATACCTAATATCTTCTAGTCTTGAAGAGATTGAAATTTCTTAATGGTTTTCAATATGTCCACCTTTCTCTGTGTCCACTGCTAGCACCCCACTTCAAGAAGTACTTGAAAGTCCGACTTTGGAGCTTCTCTATTTACTAGTTGCAATCCTGGCTTGTTGTCTCATTTCCCTGGGCCTCAGTATTCTCATCAAGGCCACAGTATTCTCATCAAGTTCATCTCATGGTATTGATATCGCTGTGAGAATTAATTAATACGTAAACTGCTTAGAACAGAAGTTGAAGGTTTTAAGTTGTTCTTTTGGGACCAACATTCCTTCAGATAATGATGCTAAATTCTAGACTAAATATTTTTAAAACTGCTTTCTGAAGTCACTGTGGACTAACCAGAAAGCAGACAGATGCCAGAGAGAAGTGGCCACTTAGAAGAGGGAGCAGGGAGCATTTCCCTTTGGTTAGTCTTTAGTCTTGGGGCAGTTCCACTAGTCTGAGCCACATTCGTGGTTAAAACTCAGCTAGAAAGCTTAGACGTACTAGGCGAAAGAACCAGGAGACAGAACTCAGAGCAACCGTAGTCCTGGAGAGTGAAGAGAAAAATCCTAGAGAAAATCCTAGAGAGCAATGAGTCACAGTAGCGGAGCCCAAATCTCTGCTCAAATCTCTGCTGACTCCTGGACCACACATGTGTGGGGCAGATTCCAAGCAGCCAAGATAAGACTAAATTAAAACTGAGATTTCAACCACTGGCCACTGAAGAAAAGAAAAGAAATCATTTAGTATAAATTCCATCATGTCTTCTTATTTTAGGAAAAAGTTAAAAATTATTTTCAAGTTAAGCTGGAAAAAAAACCCCAACACTCCTCTGAAGAACTTAACAGAATCCAAAATCTACACCAAATATCATCCACATGTCAGGGATATAATCCCAAATACTTTTTATACAAAGAAACAGAAAAATATGAACCATATTCAAAACAGAAGGCAATAAATGGAGACTACTGACCCCCAGGTTGAAATTAGTAGATAAGGATTTTAAAGCAATTCTTGTAACTATGCACAGTATTTCAAGAAAAATATCTTCATTGTTAATAAAGATGTAGGAAATTTTGGTAGAGAACATAAATTATAACAAAGAACCAAAAGAAATTCTAGAGCTGAAAAATACAAAACTGAAATTTCAAAAAAAAAAAATCCCTGAAGGAGATTAAGAGCTGATTGTAGTTGATAAAAGAAAGTGAACTTGAACATAGATCAAAAGATTATCTAACCTGAAGAACATAGAGAAAACAACAACAACATTAAAAAAAAAAAATCCTTAGGAACCAAAGGGATAATATCAAAGTCTCATAAATTGTGGTTGGAGTCCCAAAAGGAGAGGAAAGAGAATCTGCAGTGTTCCCAAATGCATGCATTTCTCAAGGTCATCAAATGGTATAGTTTAATTTGTGTATTTCAAATAAGTAGGGCCAAAGGAAAAAAAGAGGCATAAAAAAACATAATTCCTAACTTAGCAAGACCCTAAACAACTTAGCAAGACCCTGTCTCAAAATAAAAAAATAAAAAGGGCTGAAGATGTGGCTCAGTGGTTAGCCATCCCTGAGTTCAATCCGTGGTACCAAAAAAACCCATGATTCTTAGCTAACTGTACTAAAGCTGAAGCCTTTAGAAATGAATCATAGTGATACCTGCACTCACTCGGAAATGGGTCAAAAAATAAGAGGGACTGATTAGAGGGATGCAGAATAGTGAAATCTGATCGAAGGTACACAACATAACATTCTGTCATTTTTTCTACATGCTTGTAATTCTTTCTGAATAATTTGTTTCTATCCTTTGAAAAATTAAAAAATAAAATTATAGAAAACCATAACTTGGTTTCAAAAATTTCTAGGTAAATAACCCACAAAAACCTGCTCATGAGCATATAAATTGTGGAGATGCATTATTATTTAAGTCACTGTAATAGTCTTCTAGATGTCTCTCTTTTCTCTTTCTAACCTCTCCAATTCATTCTCCATTCAGTGGCCGGGATGACATTGTGAAAATGTAAAAATGCACGTTGATTCCCTTGCTTAGAAAGCACTCACAGTTTCTTGGCTCTTAGAATGAAGAGAGAGCCTCTCTGCCTCTCCTCACAGCCTGGAAGGTCTGGATCCCCAGGGCTCCTTTCATTCAGTCACAAACCCTCTCCTGCACACGGGCTTTGCTCTTGCTGACACTCTGCCTGGGACACTCTTCCCCCCTCTTTGGTGGCTAATTTGGTTCCATGGCGCTTTCCACGTTATATAGTTATCTGGTTTTTAATTTATTTGCTTATTTTCTTGCTTCCCAGCTGAAGTTCGATGAAGGGAAATGTTTTTCATTCTTGCCCGCTGTTGTTTTTCTGGGACCCTGCGGTGGGCTCTGATCTATCTTGTCTACGGTATCAGAGTTAATAAACTGCAGAACCGGCACTAAAACCCAGTTCTGTGATTCTTTCATGATGTCAAATGGGTAGGGAGAGAGGATACTGCCTGATTTCTATGCTCTTGGAGTTTTCAGGCTCGAAAAGTTAGAATGTGGGATCAGAGGAGCTGCCGGTTCTGAGATCCAGAAAATCCTCACCTCCCGTCTCCCCTCCGCCGCCAGAGTCTCTTGAAGATTCATGCTTACAGTAAATACTTATCATGCCCTTATCTCTCAAGTGGAGCCTGTCACTAAACACATGCTCTTTTGCTTTCAACAGATCTCTGTTCTCCTCCAGCCCAGGCTTCATCAATCTTAAGACAACCATAAGCCTTTCCTCCACATTGCTGCTACTCTCTACACCACAGCCAGAGTAACCCTCATGTCAAAGAAACCTTATCCTTTCATTTCCTGACCTCAAATGTATAACTTCCTTCGGATGCAGTCCAGTCTCATTAATGTGCCTCCCAAGCCTCCTGAAGAGAGCTGGGTAGACACCTCCCATGCCTGCAAGCATTCCTGCTGTGACTCTTCCTCAACTCCAACCTTTCAGTTCCCTAAACACCCACTGCTCCCTCTCTCTCTCCCTCTGGGATATTTCCTCCAGAGGAACACTACTCCACCTGCTCCTTGGCTGACTTCCTCCCACTCAGGCTTGGGTTTCAGGCAAACACCATTTCCCCTCTAACAGCTTCTCTGGCACCCTTCCCCAACTCACTAGCACCACTTATGAGGTTTTGTGGTGAATTTCCACAGGATTGTATTCTTCCTCTATTCCCAGTTTGTGTGTATGTGTGTGTGTGTATATATATATATATGCATATGTATGTATGCATACATAAATACATATATGTGCATATATATGTATTTTAATTTGCTTTTTAAATTGGCTCCCTTGGCTGCTGTAGTATAAGCTCCCTGAAGTCCAGCATGCACCGTATCTGCCTGATTGATGTCCCTTCACCATTACATGTCCAGTGGCTTTCATACACTAAATGCTCAGGAGATATATTGGGGGAGAATGGATAACAGCATGTGGAATACAACACTTCCCCCAAATAATCACATAAAAATCTCAGAAATCAAATCTTCTACTTATCGACAGGAAACCCTAGCCACAAGGCAGAGGCCTCTCAGTGCCAGAGATTGTGGCTAAGCGCTCTATCCATGCCTGAGTCGTCTACCTTCTTTCAGTTAATAGAATTTGATTGTTTTGGAGAACTGATCGCTATAGAGAGCAGATACAGAAACTGGAGTAAGATGTTAAGTGACACTAATAATTCTGTAGGACAAAGATTTAGAGACCAAGACATTTTAAAAAAATCTATTTCAAATGCTCTTGTAAGATAGCTGTGGCAATTCAGTACCAGGTATAGTTTCATGGCATAATTTATAAAGAATTGATTTTATTTAGGATGTCTTGAGTTACACAGCTTTTTCTAGACTTTTCACAGTCCCCAGTCAGAACTCCGAGCCAGAACTTTTACCCCTTCTTCACCGAGGAAGGTAGTTTCCAGTCTAAATGACAGCTCCGAGCAGACAGGCAGAGCATCGTTGTGATTAGTAAAGCAAGCAGAACTTTAAAACACACACACACCATAAAACCACTTATTCTTGGAAGAGTTATTTCTTTTTTTTTTTTAATATTTTTTTAGTTGTAGATGGACACGATGTCTTTATTTTATTGCTTTGTATGTGGTGCTGAGGATCCAACCCAGGGCCTCACGCATGCGAGGCAAGCGCTCTACCGCTGAGCCACAATCCCAGCCCCAGAAGAGTTATTTCTGATTCTATTTTTCCTACGACCAATGAAAAATGTAACACGATGCTTCTAAACCCAAGGGCCTGGGCTTCAAGAATACTCCTAGCCTCTTTTCACTATTGTCCTCTCAGATGACAAAAGACTTCTGTAGATATAAAAACCCCAGTAAACTCCAGACTTTCTTTGAACAAGCACTCAGCTTCCAGAAGTTCTTCACAAGGTCCAGGTTAATGAAAACAAAGTCCCTCATAGAAAACATGGATTTCATATTTCCTTTCCAGGGAGTTGTAAAGGTGTCACAATTATAATCCCCACCAGTGTTTGAGTAACTATCAGCCTGCTGAAATTATTAAACCTATTCATGGGGCTGGGGCTATGGCTCAGCGGTTGAGTGCTTGCCTTGCATACGTGAGGCACTGGGTTCAATCCTCAGCACCATATAAAATAAACAAAGATATTGTGTTCATGTACAACTAAACAAAATATTTTTTTTAAAAAAAACCTATTCATTTAGAAAATTTCACAGATGTGGCACCATCAAAAGACAAGCATTACACAAACTTAAAGGTCTCAGTTGGCTTTTATTCATGATGCTAGAACCCAGCAGCCCTCAGAAATTGAACTCACTCAAAAAACATGCAACATGCTCAGGCAGTAAGAATTTATAGACAGAAAACAGAAGCAAGGTATAGAGACAGAAGTGAGATACAGAGCTTAATTGGTTTTCCTTACTTGAATTAGTTGTCAGCCCACCACTGACTAAAGCTCAGCTCCTGTGACAGAAATTCAGCCATTTGTTACCTGAGTAAACTCCTAAGTTAATTAATTTTACTTCACACAAATGACTCCATATTGGTTTGGTCTGTTGGGTGCTGTACAGGATCCTCATCCAAATCAATGGCCTCCTATGAATTTTAATAGCACCAAATTCTGCTCAATGGCTAAAGATTATTTAATGAGTCTAAATCCTACTCCAGTTGTTTAAGAAATGCAACTACTTTAAAGTACTTTTAATGTTCAGGGTATATGGAAAAAACAAGAATAAAAATCATATTAATAATTCAAGTACTTTTCAGCCAATTTTTTTTTTAATCTACAGCTGAGCACACCGAATATTGCAGGAATATTTGTGAGAATATTTTTCTGACTGCATCATGTGAAGTGAAACAACTCAGTATACAATTTGCTGCCAGTAAGAAGCAAAAAGCATAGAACAATGCCAGGCTGAGGAGGAGGAATGGATCACATGCTTCCTGGAAGGCACAGGATCCTTGCTTGCTTGAGCATATCAGAGGGAAGGGCTGGGGCAGGAAATAACTCTGCCCTGTCTGGCTCACATTTACTTCCAGCAGTTGAGAATGTCTGGTTCCCAGACTGGATCCAACTCCCAGGGTGTTTAATCTGCCAGTAGAACTTTAGCCAGCTCTGCCCAAAGAATGATTTCCCTCACTGGGCTTCAGAGACTATACTACTTGGAAAAATTGACTCTGAACCAGCAATGAGTATGCAGATAACTGATCAAAATTTCAAGGAATTTATAACTCAGCCTTTGATGGATAGGGTACTGTAAAGAACAGGACACTCGTGAAGCCCTCTTCTCATTTCTTTTGACATCTTCCGTTCTTCATGTTTTATGATCAAGCTCACACTGTCTCCTGTGCCTTTCCCTCCACTTTCTGCCTGTCACCCTCTATTCCTGATTCCCCCTGTACATTATTGCATATGTAAATTTAGGCAAATTTATCAACATATTCCTTATCTATGAAGTGGAGATAATAATGGCCATTATACTGAATTTCTGTCCGGCAGGATACTTGCCACAGAACTTAACGAAAGGGCACACAATCTTGAGTTTTCCCCTGTCACAGTTCTTCCTTTAAGACTGTCCCCAGCCCTGGCATATGGTTAGGATCGCAGCTGGATGCATAAAGACACAACTCATTGAGCACCAGTTACACGTTTGCACTGGAAGGCGGAGGGAAGCAATCCAAAAATAAAGAGCAAACAAAGACATTCTAAGCACAGTACTGCAAATGATGAGGTTGATTTAGCTTCCGAGACATTTCGTTTTACAGTCTAAGATCACAATAACAAAAGTGCACCAAGTTTCAGGTTAAACTTTATCCAGGAACTCACCATTGTGCCATAATGATGGAAGACAAGAATAGTTCCAAATCAAGGAATGAGCTATGGCCAACTTTTGATTCATGAAAGACACTTGATCTGATTTGGAACACCTTCTGAGGTCCTGCAAGGCCACATTTCTGTCATATGCACCCTTTTAATGTCAGCTTCTGGGCTCTAAGGCTGAGCCTGGAAAGAAGCCATAAATTATTTTCTATCATGCACATGCCATAAGCCAGCTAGAAGAGATAGGATGCCAATCTGCCTCTTTTGGAGGAGCAGGGAGAGACCAGATATAACTCAAGACATCCCAAGATGCAACTTAAAATTGTCATCTTCTGTTCTTTCATTGCTCTTCCTGACTTCTACTTTATCCTCCAGATTACAGCTGAGGAACTGGCAGTGCAGGATGAAGAGGGTCAGGCTTGGATGTAATAGGACAGCAGGGCTGTAATGGTAATTGAGGACTCAGCATCTACCTAGTCCTTGATTCATTCATTCATTCCTTCATTCATTCAACTAAGCAGATTTTAAGTAAGCATCCACTGTCTCTCCACTTGTCCACAAAGTTCTAAAGTTAGGACTGTTCTAGGAAACTTTCTTTTGTTGGAATAATCTCTAGCCATGGTTATGTCTCTCAATTTCCTGTAAGGTTTGGAAAGGGGAAATGCTTAATTCTGGGCCTAACTCTCTGAAGTTTCCGATTCAGTATTTCTGCTAGGGTTCTCAGCACTTATGTTCAGTTGGGCAGCACAATTCTTTCAATCTCATTACTGTTTGTCTATCATAAACCTTTTGCTCAAGTCACATTCTC
Organism: Xerus rutilus; assembly: GCA_028644305.1. NCBI lineage: Eukaryota > Metazoa > Chordata > Mammalia > Rodentia > Sciuridae > Xerus > Xerus rutilus. Next base: position 74,992,609 of record CM053410.1, read on the forward strand.
TCTCTTTGTGATGTCTGTTCACGTTGACTAATTACATACACTAAATCAACACCCCATTCTCCCCCAAGAAGTATTCAGTCATTCAGCAAATATGAAAGCCCTGAGCAGGGGACTCAGTATTTACTACATAAAGACCTGGACTTGCCTTGACTATTTCAAAATAGTCTTCTGGAGACAAAAAGGTTTCCATGTTGAATCTTCTAGAGGGATTTTCAGACCAAAGTAAAGTGGTGCTTTCAAAAAGATTTTCAGAGTCAGGCAGTTTAGTTACCACTAAATCTGATCCAAGGAAGAATTGCCTTATACCAGAGACTCAGGATTCAGAGGACTCAGGATTTCTTTCCTACCCCCTTTGGAAGCAGGATTTGGAATCCAACTTTGCATAGATATCCGAATACAAGGACAGAACACGACCTTAGGAGACCTCCAGAGAATCTGAAAAACAGATCAGCAACTCCCACATAATCAAGAGTTGGCAGAGTATGTTGGATAAGTTTAGAAAGATGATTAGTTCGTGCTTGACTTAATGTCCTAATTTTCATTTTACAGTTTGTGAGATTATCTATATAAAATTTTTTTTCTTAATAAATCTGGAGTTGGTCCTATTACATACATCCTTATTATCCAACTCTGGAATGAACTGTGGAGGAAAATTCCGTGTGATCTTGATCCCAAAAGCTCAGAGTGTTTTGGGTCTCTGCCTTCCCCATGAACTCAAGGATTCAGGAAGATATTTTCTCAAGGGTTCTTTGTTCCTGTAAATACAGGAAGCCACCAGAGATGCTGAGTTTGGTATGCAGAAGGTGAACAATAAATGATAGCATAATCTGATTCTTTCATTCCAATTGAAAAGGAAGATACGAAGAAGACACACCAAATAGAATGGAGTCACTTGCATGGAAAATTTCAAGAGTTGGAAAATAAGAACCCAAACAAATGCCTGTGAGACTAATTGGAACTTTTAATGAATTGGAGAGTTTAAAAATATATTTTTGTCAGTTTGTTTTCTCATACCACCCGACCTTCCTCTGGATCATTACAAGGCAGCTGTGAAACAACTTGATAAGGTAAATCGACTTTGCAGCACTAGCAAATAACACATTTTTGGTGAATGAGTAACCAGTTAGATTATAAAATCAGAATAGCAATTTTTTTAAAAGTCCAGTGCTTTTGGAAAATAACCTGAGGGTACATTTTATGATTTACCCACAGACTTTAGACTTTACCTGTTCACTTACCTGTGATGTGATATGACAACATCACGCGGCCTGGGTGTGTCCCAGGTGCCAGTGTATATGTGGGGTTGACTCCATCACGTACAATGCTGAATGTCAAAACAATTAGAGTAAATTAAAGAAAATCTAAAACAAAAATGAATGAAAAAGGGGCTGGGATTATAGCTCAGCGGTAGAGCGCTTGCCTCGCATGCGTGGGGCCCTGGGTTCGATCCTCAGCACCACGTACAAAGCAATAAAATAAAGACATTGTATCCATCTACAGCTAAAAAAAAAAAATTAAAAAATAAAAAAAAAAGATTTAAAAAAAAAATGAATGAAAAATAAAACCTGGGGCTACAAATAGAGAAGAAGAGCTTACTGCTGTTTTCATTCGTTTTATTCCTTCTTCTGATCTTCTCCCCTGACTCTTCTGTATACTGTTTCTCATGTATCTATGCATTGGATCAACTCTCTAATTTTATTCCTTGATTAATAGCAATACCCATCCTGCTGCACAGGAGGAGATTGAGAAAGTTAGTGACAATATCACGATTTGTGACATAGGTCTATAGGTCAGGGACATTTAGTAGTTGGAAACCAGAAATAACCAGAAGAAGAAGGGCATCACTGTAATGGGGGTAAGTCTTCCAGGCCACACTCAGCCAAGAACATATTTGACTTCTCTCTTCTAAAATCCAGTGTGGTCTGTAAACCAGTGCTTATTGAAGCTGCAAAGTAAACACTGACTAGAACATTTGGTGAAGGGAGGAATAGACATTTATAAGCATTTCCAGTAAACTGGTTAACAGAGTGTATAACGTCCTCATCTCTAACACTTCATGCATCTGCTTGGATTCATAAAATTGGAAATAGGGAAACAAATAATGAGAGTAATCATAAAATAGCTAACTGTGTTTGTAATGTCAAGCAGGAAGTTGGCACTTTAAGCAATTGCAGACTGAAAAATCAAAAGCTCTGTAACTACATTCATGTTTCACTTAATAACGGAGCTATGTTCTGAGAAATGTGTCATTAGGTGATTTCGGTATTGCATGAGCATCCTGGAGTACATTTGCACAGACTACAATAGCTACAGCCACTCTGATCTCATGGGACCACTGTCCTGAGTGTCCATCCTTGACTGAGACTCCATTATGCTGCACGGGGCTGTGTATGTGCACCCTGATCCTAAGAACCAACAAGCTTGACTGTGAATCAGTATGAACAGTTTTATGTGAAAAGACATGAGACCAAAAAGGAAAAATGCAAACATGAGCATCCAGCAAGGACTGGTATCAGAACCAAAATTACGGATTTCATTCTGACCTAGCTTGGCTAACCTGGTCAGATAAAGGCATCTTCTGTACCTTCAGTCACACTGTGAGCCCCAGAACATCTGACTGAGCTGTTCCCTGGGTCATGGTAGGAACCACCAGTGGTAGGAATCTGATATTCTGGAACTCTTATTAAGTTGATCAGGCATCTCTTTTCATAACATTGCCTGAGCAAATTCATTTGTGTATTTTCCTCCCACCTAGACCGTGAGATTTTGGAGGAAATTACTATGTCTCATTCATCCACATAGCCACAGTGCTCAAAATATAGATCTGAACAATGTTTATTGACTAAACAGATCAATTCCCTGCTGAAGGTTAAAAGTGGCTTCACAGTAAATTGTTGACAGTCGTATATTTGTTAGTAGGTATTTACTGAGTACCCAGCTATTTTGTTGGCTCACTAGCTGGCTTTTTTAAATGACAGTTTATGCTCTTGTGCAGCTGATATCTCAAGGGGACTATGAGGGGATGGCAGTGGGATAGAAAGAGGATGGGCTCCAGAGGCGGCGGGGCAGTGGAGTCCACAGGACGTGGTTCCTGTTTCTCATTTGGATGAAGTGAATAGATGCTGAGGAGGTGAGAGAAGCCTGGATTAAAGAAAGACATGAGGATGGAGGAAACACGGATGGACAGAAAGGAGATGATGAATGCAGTGAAAACCCTGAGGGTCCAAAAGAAAAATGGAATGCAGAGTATAAGACAGGGCAGGTAACAAGCCAAGTACATTCCCATCAATGGCCAGTGCACTTAAAGCAGCTTGCTCCACTTTTAGCAACTCCGAGGGCTTGAATATCTGTAATGATATCCATGGAAAGTCACCTAGAATAGGTTAAATTCCTCTTCTATGTGATAGTCTTTCATGTCCCCCTTTACTTTTAAATGATGCTCATATAATTTCCAAACTTTTCATCATTTTGTTCATTTTCTTGCTTTCGGATTGACTAGTGGAAAAATGGAAGTCCTGAGAGAACAGAGAAGATAAGGAATCCAAAAATTATGGCTGGCAGGGCTGAAGGGTAACCAGAAAGGAAGCACTAATCCTCTCCATGGGAAGCCCTGGGGAAGAACCCGTTCTCACAGAGGGAGAGGCCCCAGGACCCCCGTATTCCACCATGCCTTGTTCTCCAGTCCAATTTACTCTCCACTTCCCTTTTTACAGTTTTCTCTCTCCTGAGGTCAGTCACCCTGCCCTTAAAATACATGAAATTTGTTTTGCTTTTTCTATTCTGTTAAAATGTTGACAGAATAATGTACAAGAGATATTAGGAAGAGATACATATTTCAGTCTTTTAGAAATAAAAGATACTTAAATATGAAGCAGCAGGTAGTAGTGAGCTGGCTCTATCCTAGATCATAAATCACATCCTTTGAGGCAAATGCTAAAGAAAAATAAATGGGAACATTTTACTATGTCATATACTACAATTCAGTTACATGTCCACATCAAAGATAAATATCCAGAAACTATCTCTTCCAATTGGACTTTCTTAGGATTATCAACACTTGAAATCACACATCTCTTAAATCATATATTCCTTTTTCATAACTTGATCACTTTGGACTAGGATCAACTTACTCCTTTTCTCTGTAGAATCATTCACCTTACAGTTCAACTTCTTCCACATCTTTCATATGTTACCATCTTATGTCTCTCATTTAGTGAATGGAACCCAAAATCTTAGAAGCAAAAGCTACAGGGTCAAACCAATATCATCTGTCCCCTGTAGGGATCTTGTTCTTGTTTAAGAAGGTGCTGGGGAAAAAAACAAAAACAAAAAAACAAAAACCTTTCCATCATCAACAATATTTTAGGTTCTTTTCTCCCTAAGGACATTTAGCATCACCATGAACCACAACTCATTCCTTTTCTTTAAAGTGAAACCTACCATAAACTGGTCAAACCTAGAAAATAAGCGCTCCATTTCCATAGCCCCTGCAGCTTCCAGCAGTTATCACATCTAAGATTCTACCCCTTGAGTTTGTATATGGCAAAGACCAGGCTGTCTATATGTCTAATTAAACAATTCCCCTAAAAAATGCACATTGTACATTTCAAGAACATACTGGGACCTTGGATTTGCTTCAAGAAGAACATTGTACCCTGTCCCCATTCTATACACTTTTTAACATCTTATCTCTCTTGAGTTTTACTTCCAAATTATAAAATATCATGTCGATTGGTATACAGAATTTTGTATCTAATATATTCTCATAACTTCCCATTGGCTTCTGACTCATTTCATTGTAGCTTTCTTCCTCATGTTTCTAAAACAATTTTGTTTTTATAGCATTAAAAAAAAAAACAAGTAGCCAAGTGCAGTGGCACATGCCTGTAATCCCAGCACTTTGGGAGGCTGAGACAGGAGAATCACAAATTTAAAGCTAGCCTCAGCAACAGTGAGGCACTAAGCAACTCAGTGAGACCTTGTCTTTAAATAAAACACAAAATAGGGCTGTCGAGTACCCCTGAGTTCAATTCCCGGTACCGACAACAGCAACAACAACAGAAGAAGAAGAAATGGCTGTTGTCAAACACTATATAAGGAAATGGTTTCCTTGACAACCATAGCCACAAGCAAATTATTGGAAGCTCTTCCTCATTACTGGATCTGTTTGGTTGCTACAACACTTCAAAACATTCTTATGCAGTCAGGTACTTAATACCTATGTTGATAGAACAAGCTAGAAGCAGAGCAGGTGATAAACTCTCAGGGCAGTTGGACACTGTCCTTTTCAAGTGGTAGACCTCAACCTTGTGACATAGTCTCTGAAGGGTAAATGCTAAAAACTTGATATTTAAGATTCAAAACAAAAGACTACCCTAAGACAAAATTTTTTTTACAAAGAGAAGTTGGAAATGTCACATAAATGAAAAAATATTGCTTAAATATAAAGTGACATTTCCATTTTATTAATTCAGAAGTAGATGCCAAATACTAATTCTCTAATATGGAGAAAATCAGCTTCAGGGGTATCCATAGAACACCAGAAATGTAGTCCCAAGCCCTCCTAAAAGTATGCCTTTAAAAACTTGATGCAATATATACAAAACATCAATTTAAAATAGTTACTGAAAAATTTCTTTGGTAAAGAAATGTCTTAGAGCTCATAAGAGTCAAAGGATTTCTATTTCTGGGAATCATTCAAGATAAAAATATCTTCCAAATATCGGGGAAGAGTTGTTTTTGTTTTTGTTTTGTTGTTGTTGTTGTTTTCCTAGCAATAAGAAGATATGCAGTTTTCATGGATTACAAAAACTTTGCAAAGGTCAATAGGAGATTGTCTACAATGCCATAAGCATATAAAGATAAAATCACTAATGAGAGCATGTAATTTCCATGCTGTCTCAGGAAATCTGTCAACTTGTCAAGGACAGGACACAATGACAGACACAGCTGAACATTCCTCATCCCACCCAAAACCACTATTAATTTGGGGATTTTTTCAGACTGGTTGGAATCAGAGTAATTTGACTGACATAATTAAATAAGCAAACATATTTGTGATTATATGTTTATTCAAAAACAATTTAAAAATTGAAGCTTGACAATGTAATCAAAGTAGTAGAAACTGTTATGAGAGATGTATCTGAGGCCTGATTTAAAAAAAGGACCCAAAGAATTAAAAAAGAGTTTAAGCTCTTTTTTTTTTCAACATACTTGGATTCTTGCTACACTGTCCTATAGATAAAGAATGTCGAGACCCTTCCATCCATCCAGGTATGAGGACAGAATCAAAATTGTAAGGAAAGTGTGGGCACTGTCACAGCCATTTCTTGGCCAAGCCCCAAGGACAGGAAGGATGGCTCCTTTCAGTTGGCATCCATGTTTGGACTTTCAACATTAACAAAAGGAATTTTATCCAGTGGATTCTGGACATAATCAACCACATAGCAGAGTGAATTCCAGGAGCTATGTCAGGCAGAATCCCATCAGACTAATTCTTTGAGAACTTCAAAAACTTGCTGGGACAACTACATTATGGAGAATGATCTGAAACAAAAAAAAAATGGAAAAATCCAGACATTTGGCTGCATGCACTAAAGTTTGTCTTTAGTTTGTTCCAGGTCAGTAGAGATCTTCATACCTAACCCACCTCATCTAGTTCTTCCCATCTCTTGATGATTTTCATTTACTTTTGTTTTAAAATATATGTATTCATATCTTATTTTGTTTTGTAAAGAATTTAAGAGAAAAATTTTTGTTGAATGGAGCTGTGGAATTAGGTCATCAACCTTTAATTGAAGAACAGTATGGGAAGCATATGAAATCCCTATCCAGGTACTATTGAGAATGTTGCTCATTACATTGCAAAGCATTCTCGTTATAAAGATCCACTAGAAATACTGCCCTCCTGCCTCTGTACAAAGAAGCACAGTGCTTCTCTTCCATCACTGGCTTGTTCTTATCTTGTGAACACAGACTCAGCCAAAGACCATATTTCTCTCTGGGCACAGAGCTAACTTGTGACCCTTGCCCCTCCATCACATAGAATGTCTCAGCATGTATCTCATGGATTCAATCCTGGATTTATCATTTTTCCCCTATCCCTGTTTTCTGTGTATTCAAATATTCACACTTTACAAATTTTGAATTAGTTAATATAAGTGAAAATGCCAAGAGCTCAGAGCAGCATCTCTCCTGCCCTCAGATGAAGAGAAGCAAGCATATCCCATTGGGGCTGGACAAGAACTCAACCCATTTAGATCCAGAAAGGACTCTGGGCCTATCTTGTCCTGGAGAAAGAATAAGTAAACTCACAGACCACTGCCACTTCTCAGACTACCCTTGACCATGGCAGGGTAACTTTTAGGGATGCATTTCAGAGTGTCATGTAATACCATACAAATCTACAGACTCACAAGATAAAGTACTCAGTGCTTTTTTAAAAACAAAAATAAGAAACTAAAGTTTATTATTCCAATGTCATGTTTGCTTTTTCCCTTGTATAGGATGTAAACAACCAAATCCTCTGAAGGAAAGTGTGATTTCCTCTGCCACTTCTGTAAGTGCCTGGGAAATGGCACTTACTTCTGAAATCCTGGAGAACCACTTCCATTACCACCTAGAATGGGGGCCTGGTTTGTTCTGATTTCATGTGGCTTCAATACACGGCACCCGTCCCTGTCTAAAACTTTGAGTTGGCTGTTGGTTTCAACTTCTCTCCTTGACTCTGCTCTGGCCCTTTCCTTGACCCAATATTTTACTTAGTATACTTCCACAATATCTACTTGGCCCAGGTCACCAGGAAACTCATCCTCCCCCTGTTCACAGATATTCCCCTGAGCTCGGGTGAAGAACTCATCTTGGTCTTACAACTGAAACACCCACATGCCTGGAAACCCCTCAGCCCCAGGTAAACAGGAATGGTTGGTCACCCTACTCCCAGCCCACACTGGTCATACAGCAAATTGATGGCAGAAGCAGTACCCTACATATTTTATTACTTTATATGTTATTATATTCATATTACTTATTCATATTAATGTACTTATTCTTAATGTTACTTATTCATATTAATGTACTCATATAAGATTATGTGGTATAGTAATATGTATTATATTACTTTATATATTATATATTAAGAATAAAATATATATACATACATACATGACATATATAGGAGAATATGTATTATATAGAATACAACTTTTAGAACACAGCATTATGAGCAAATATCACAGAACTCAGTTGACTACATGGATGAAACAATTAAAGCAATATTCACAGTAAAATTTCAATCTCATTTTCATCCCCTGTGATCCTGCAGCCTTCAAAAATGCTTGTGTTGCTTTATACCACTGTATGCCCAAGTAATATAAATTCGTTTCTAATACTGCTCTAAAGTAATGAGGTTAAGAAACAATATCTGCTATCTAAAACCAAACAATGAATTCTAGACATGAAAACAATGATTCTAGAATTATCTGATTTTATCAAATCTATAGCTCTTTCCTATTTAGTATATGCAACTGGAGTTTCCTATGAATCTGTCTCAGAAGACAAATGGAAAAATAAAACTCTGTGCTCAGGGAGACCTGATTTTTTACAAACCAGGTAAACTCGTTTCTAAAATATCATTGCCACAACCTCTGAACAACAGGAGGGAGGTTCTAGAAGCATGAACAGTCAGTGAACACGGTCAATAGGACTCATGCATCAACATTAGTCATTGATTCTTTACGCACTTCTCAAATCACCCGGCCGCGAAAAATGTGTGTACATAAAGGCCCCTGTTTGAGGCTGAGGCAGGAGGATTGCAAATTCAAGACCAGCTTCAATAATTTAGGGAAACCCTCAGTAATTTTGTGAGACCCTGTCTTAAAAAAAAATAAAAAATAAAAAGGGCTGGGGATGTAGCTCAGTGGTAAAGGGCTGCTGGTTTCAGTCCCTGGTACAAAATTAAAAAAGGCTCTTATTTGCAATCTGGTGAACATCTCATTTCTGAGCAACCATCAGGGTAACCTATCCACCTATGTCCATTATGATCTTTCTAATAAAGAATAGTTTTTTTTTTTAATCAATGCATAGGAACATCAACGTCCTGAGCTTTGTTTCTATACTTGCTGACATATTGAATTATGTGCATTGGAATGAAGAGTCAGATTAACTCCATGCTGTACATAGACACTTGTGCGCCTAATTCTGGAGGCAGTATAATCATTCTGTCATGTTTGATGAATGCCTGGATACATCGTAGGATTTTGAGAGTCACAAGTTAAGCTTCTAGTTTATTCCTATAAATCTCCAGGGCTTTAAATAAAAATGATCTCGTATATCTTCACCACAAGACTCAGGTGTGAAATCCTTCAGCAAGAAAATGTCCTCTGAACTAGATATGTTTTGAATTGATCATGTGTCCACATTATCTGACTATAAGAGACTGATGTTGAGACTCCTCTAAAATAATGATAGAAAAATGGTTTCTAATGAGAAAGCCCCAGAGACAGGAATGTCAATTTATTGCAGGCATTTGTGAGGAAAAAAAGAAAAGCTGGGTCATTTGTCTTAAACAAAAATGAGAATCACACACAGAAAATCTGTTGGCACTGAAAATTAATAGTATACCAATTTAAAAGGAATCACATATTTTTTTTAAAATGCTTTTTTTTAGAGTAAAGTTCACAGCAAAATTGAACAGAAAGTACATAGATTTCTATATACTCCCTGCTCACACACAGGCACAGTCTCCCCAAATATCAACCCCCACCGCAACTGGGGTACTACATTTTTTATGATTGACATGTAATCATCACCTGAAGTCGGTAAGTGACTGTGGGGTTCACCCTTGGGGTCATTCATTCCACAAGTCTAGCAATGTGGATCTACCATTTTAGTGTAACACGGAGAAGTATCACTGCCCTAAAAATCTTGTCCTCTGCCTTTCCATTCCTTCTTCTTCCCCTCACTCCTGGCAACCACTGAAAATTTTACTCTCTCCATAGTTTTGCCTATTCCAAAATATCATATGGTTGGAATTATTCAGTCTTCAGACTTTTCATATTAGCTTTTTTCATTTAGTTATATGCATTTAAGTCTCCTCCATGTCTTTTCATAGCTTGACAGCTTATTTCAATTTTTTTTTAACTGACATTCTCCTTTGACTTAGAACAGTGGTTTCCATGGCAGAGATAGAGTTTGAGTTTTGCATATTGGCAAATCTTGGAGTGAATCAGGTCTGGATTTAGAGACAGTAGTCATAGGGTTCAAGTTCCAGCTCTATGGTTGACTGGGATGGGAACTTGGAGAAGGCACTTAACCACTGAGGGAGTGAAGCCTGAATATATAGGGCCTTAATTGTCCATGAGGAAACTCAGCTTGAGAATGGTACCAACAGGGGTGCCCCAGACCAGGTGGTCAAGTCTTCTGTCTTATGAAACTGAACTGTCAAATTTTAGAAATATGGAGTTCATGTGAGAAATAGGAAGCAACCAAGATTGAAGGGACGAAAAGAAGATAGATTCCAAAGCTAATCTTGGACCCAAAAAGAAATTCAAGTCCTACTCGTACAGTGAAACAAAATGTCATCAATAAATATCATAATGTGGGATACAAGAGCTCATTCTCACAAGTAATCATGGTAGGAATGTAAGATACAAAAATGTATACACAGGTATAGGTTAAATCTGTCATCCAATGCAGAGAACTGAAATTAAAGGTACTGGAGTTAAGGAAATAATGAAATCCTTATCAGTGCTTATCTCTGGGTAGTAATTATAATTGTACTACCCAGAGTTTTGGCAGAAAACAAATGCAATTCTTAAACTGAATAACTTGAGGAGTGTGTATTAAGGGACTGTCTTCAAGTCTCTGGGGTGGATCCCATCAGCAGCCCAGGCCAGTAGGGACTGCGGGGAGGAAGTGGTCTCTGAACCTGCAGAGAGAACAACTGTGGAGAGGGCTGCTAGACAGGAGCTGCAGCCCACAGCCAGGTGCAGCCACACCAGGAGGAAGCCAGGGGAAGAGCCCAACCTCACTCATGTTGGCAAAACTCAATGAAGTCTGAAGGCAAGGGGCCTTGGATGCAGATTGCCCTCCCCAGGCACATTGAAGGATAAAGGAGGATCTACAGGGATGAATGGTGTGATTTCCTCTTCCTCTTCCTTTTTAATCTGATTTTTTACATTTTTTCCAAGGAACATGCAAATCAAACATGTATTTTATAGTTTTGAGTTATTTTCTCCAGTGGCATTCCATTTTTGTCAATAATTTTTTATTAGGATTGGATGAAAAACAAAATAGAGGTGTGGGTCAAAAAAAATAAAAAGGCCAAAAAATAAGTGGAGGGAATGAGGAAATGTGAAATGATGGGGAAAATAATGTGAGAAGTAATTCTGGGGATGTAAAAAGTCATATTTGGTGGCTAAAGCAAGTAGTCCTCTGAGTCTCACTGTCCCAGTCCACACTGTTCTACATATTGAAGACTAACAGTAATAGAAATAATGATCATTTCTGTGGTATATATACACAATGGAATATTACTCAGCAGTAAAAGAGAATAAAATTATGGCATTTGCAGGTAAATGGTTGGAGTTAGAGAACATTATGCTAAGTGAAGTAAGCCAATCCCAAAAAACCAAAGGCTGAATGTTCTCTCTGATAAGTAGATACTGATCCATAATGGGAGAGGGGGCATGGGAAGAATGGAGGAACATTGGTCAAAAGGGAGGGAGGAAAGTGGGGACATGGGGGCAGGAAAGATAGTGGAATGAGATGGACATCATTGCCTTAGATTCATGTATGACTGCACATATGGTGTGACGCTACATCATGTACAACCAGAGAAATGAAAAGTTGTGCTCCATTTGTGTACAATGAATCAAAATGCATTCTGCTGTGATGTATACCTAAGTAGAATAAATAAATTTTTTTAAAAAAAGAAATAATAATAGTTTCTAAGGGGATTTGAACGATCTTCCCTGGTCTGCTTTGACTATATGTCACCATTTGAGAGTCACCAGTCTTTTTCAGCATTCAGAAAACATTTTGTCTTCTTGTGTCTCTGATCTAAATATATCTGTTTTCAAACCCAAATGGTACTTTTTTTTTTTTTTTGCAAGTGTGCAAAAACCAATAGAACCCACATCTGGCAGACTTCGCAGATGTGACTAGCTTTAGTACAAGGAAATGTCAAACCAAGCAAACCATAGTTGCTGGTTAATTGCGTGCAGGTGAAATGAAGAATACAATTTTGTGTTCTCCACTTCCTCAGAGCCAAGTTTCTGTAAGGCTAACACTCAGTTCATCAAAAGTGCCCCTGGGGCTGGGATTGTAGCTCAGTGGTAGAGCGCTTGCCTCGCATGCGTGAGGCCCTGGGTTCGATCCTCAGCACCACATACAAAGCAATAAAATAAAGACATTGTGTCCATCTACAACTAAAAAAATATTAAAAAAAAAAAAAAGTGCCCCTGGGCACCCAGGGCATCTCTGCTGATCCAGTAGAGGGCAGTGACAGATCCAGGAGCCTGGTCCTAGGCAAGGATTCCCCAGTGAAGGTGCAGCTCACTACAGCTTTATCCAAGTGAGGCAGACAAGATCACCTGAGTTCATTCTCCTTTCACACTCTGGTCTGTAGCTGCTCCCTTGGTAGCCCTGCGACCACTTACAGCAGTGAGGGCCCCCACCCCATACCAAAGCAAACGTTCAAACCTAATCAACAAGGAATCCCAAGCAGGAGATGATCAATGCTAGTCCTTGACAGGCCTGTGACTCTTTAATTAAACATAACTCTGACTTGACATTATAGTTAATGCAAGAGAGATGAGCTTCATTATGAGCAGGCAAAAGATGTTCCACTTGCAAACATCAAATAAGCTATGGAAGTTATTAGCATGGATTATCAGCCAGCAGACACCTCAGGAGATTTCAAGCGCTAAGAATTTCTAAAGTAATTAATTGAAGACAAGTTGGGGAAGCACATTGTGCAAGAGTTTCCCTAGTGTAACTTTTCTACTAAAGAAAACAACTTAAGTAATTTGCATTGCATCATTCATATGCAATCAGGAGTTAGTCTTCCTTTTACTGGCATATAAAAATAGAAAGTATTATAAATGTTAGAACTGAAAGACTTTAAATACTACTGCTTTAAATTCGTTATGCAATGGAACCCTTTTTAAGATGAATCTCATAAGGAACCTCAATATATTTAGAGCAGATGAAAAAATACTAATATAAATTTATTTGATAAGATCATGTTTCCACAGAGTGCTATAAAGACAGTTACTAAAAACAAAGAAGTTTATTAAGTGAATGAGATCAGGGACTATAGATAATTTGTAGATTTTTATCAGTTAGGATTTATTTGAGTATTTTCTTTGAAACTATTTTTGTTGATGGCGACAGTGATTCCCACATATAAATCATGATAGATGTTTTTGTAACAGCTTTTCTTACAACCTTAGGGTACTTTTGAAATACATAGGTCAAAAAAACATTAATTCCCAAGCCCATACTGAAAGAAGTTATTAACATCAGCAACATATTAATGAGTTATCATCTCCAATGAGTTAAAATAACGATTATGGTAGAGACAGACAGTTGTGCTCTTAATAAAAACCAGCTCTTTTCTTCCTAGGTACATTTGCCACCCTTCTTTGTAGTCATTTGTCTTTAGCCAATGATGTGTCAGTAGAGCTGACATGTACACCTTCCAGACTTAGCACTGAAAATTGTCCACAGGCACCCTCCCAACCCTTTCCTCAACAGTAGGTTGTATGGAAAGGACTCTGAGGTTTTCCTGAAGGACCAGCTTCCTGAAGGACCATGCAGAAGGCCACTGATGACCTAGAACATCCTTAATAGATTTGAAAGAATAAGAAATAAATTTATTCTGTATTAAACAACTGAGGTTTGGGACTTTGTTATGGCAGCAAATATTATTTACTCTTTCTAATTAATATAATGATTAAGGTAAATATGAAAATAATTGAATCAAATGTTTACTGAATGCCTGAAAGCACCTATCCAGAAGCCATAGGTTAAAAACTAGAGCTTTGATCCAAATTTCATTATAATCAAGATTTTCTTACTACAGGAAAGAGAAATCGCCATCAAAGCCACCAAAAGCTTAGGATTTATTAGAACACCAATGTAATCAAGGTAAGTTCCATTTTTATGCAGAAAAGTCTTAAAGCACTCCCTTCTCACCTACACTATGGTCATCCTGAAACTCATCCTTCATAAGCCTCAAGAAACTCAGAAGTTGTACCTGCAATTCCTGAGAGTATATGATATATATATGATAAGCAGGGCCTCTTTTCTTCCCATAAATCCCCACAACCAGGGAAAGCCTCTCTACTAGTTAATTCTTAGTAAATTAATCAAGATTAAGAGGAGAAGCTGTGAGCCAGCAGAAAGACCAGAACACTCAGAATCAGAAGACCCCAATTCAAGTTCCACATAACTTCTTAGCATCTATATAAACTTGGGCAAATCACTAAACCTCATCTTCAAAATTAAAAAATGAGAACATTGTGAGTAGTAAGATCAAACATATGAAATATCCTTAAAAATATAAGAAAGTATACGAAATGTAAAATATTATAGTTACCTTTGACTCTGAAGAACTTAGCATATCTATAATCTTACCAAGGGGGCATTGTAACAAAATGATAAAAGCATGTGGTTTAGTATAAGAGACATAGCTTAGCCTTTGGATTTATTAAAATATGTTTAGATGTAAGTGACAGAAAGGTATGATTGTAGTATAGTTCCTTCCCATATAAAAGTTCTAGAAGACTTCCTGAGGCTGGTATAGCTTTCCATAGTGAGATACCAGATAGAGCTGTCAGATTAAATACAGGATACCCAGTAAAACTTGTATTTCTGTTCAACATCAAATAATACTTCATAATAATTATATCCCATGAGATATATTTTAGGCAGATTGTATTCTTATTTGATAAATCTGGCAATTCTAGAGCAGACACTCTCTTTAAACTTGTTTCTTCATTTTTTAAGATGGTGGCATTTATATTCCAGAAAGCAATCATTCTAGGCAGAAAAGATGAAGAAAAAAGCAAAGTGTGCATAAACACTATTTCTTAGTAAAGACTCCAAAAGCTGTCACACTACAATTGCACCTGTTTCTCAAGGTCCAGAACTTAGGCACATGGCCATGCCCAGGTGCAGGGGAACATGGACAAAAGCAGTTTCTATTCTAGGCAGTGGTATGTACACTCACCTAAAAGTTCTCCTACTGTGAAAGCAGGAAGGACTTCATACTGCAAAACAATTATGGACTCCAATAATTGTTGTAGTCTGTTCCAGATGCAACACAATACCACAGATTAGTGAATTTATAAAGAGTGGAAATTTATTTCAGGAGGCTGGGAAATTCAAGATCAAGACAATGGTAGATCTGGTGTCTGGTAAGTGTTTGTTCTGTTTCTAAGACAGAGCCTTGATGCTGCATCCTCAGAATCATGAACTGAAACCTCTAAACTTGTGAGCTTAAATAAACCTTTTCTCTTTATAACTTGACTATCTTAGGTATATCTTATAGTGATGGAAAGCTGACTAACAGTCCTTTTTGCTCACTAACCATATGAGGAGTCAGCATTTGTCCTATGATTGGTTGACCCTGTTGCTTTTGGAGATACAGCTCATCATGGCAGGAGCACATAGCACAGCAAAACCCTCACTTTATGACTGGGAAGCAAAAGAGGAAGAGGAAGAAACTGGGGTCCAACAATTCCTTTCAAGAGCACACTTTCAAATAGCTAAGGACTTCCCACCAAGCCCCAACTCAGTCTCTACTACCTCCCAACAGGGCCAAGCTGGGTACCACATCTTTACCACATAGGCCTTTGGGGGACATTCCAGATCTACAACTACAGCAGAGACTAGGGCATTCCCTTCCACCTCATAAACACACTGAGCCTGTTCAAGAAGCCAGAATGCTCATGACAGTCACTTTCCACCTCTCAGTACTGTCACGCTTGGTATCCGGTTCTAACAGGAGTTTTAGAAGGAAATGCATGTTCAAACCATAGCATGCACTGCTTATCAAAAGTTTCATTTTTGTAAAAATCAGTGTACGTCTCACAAAACACTTGCTTTTTTGAAGATTAAAAATACAATAATGAACATAGTCTTGCCTTCTTATCAGATAAGCATCTAATTCTGCCTTTATTCTTTCACACGGCAATATCAAGAAAGTCCATGAGCTATCAAGACGAGGCTTAGGATAACAGGACAGCAGGGGGTTTTCTTGTTTGCTTTTTGAATGCCAATAACAAGCTGATTTTTTTTCTTTCTTTTTTTTTTTTTTTTTTTTTTGGTACTAGGGATTAGACTCAAGGGCACTCAACCACTGAGCCACATCCCCAGCCCTATTTTGTATTTTATTTAGAGACAGGGTCTCACTGAGTTGTAACAAACTGATTTTTAACAAGCTAAATGAGGGATTTCTTTTAGTTCTAAGATTTTAGTTGAAAGATTTCAATTAACATTCATTGATTATTCCTGATGAGCTAAGCACTAGGAATACACAAATCACATGTTTGATCTAGAGAAATGTGTGGACAAGACCAGATGATGTGGAAGTACTAGAATGGGGACATATGTAAATTGTAGCTGAAACTTTGGGTAGAGAGCATCTAACTCTGCTCTTAAGACCCGAACAAGTCTTCACAGAGCAAGTGACTTTTTGTGTGTAGTCATGAAAAGAATTGGAAAGAGGGCCAGGAAAAATGATGGGATGAATCCTCCTAGCAGAAATAAGCAAAATTCAAATGCATAGAACCCTTGCAGAGCAAAGTGAGTTGTGGGTGGAATGACAGATGAAAATCAAGGAATGTCAGGCACATATGTGGAAAAGCCTGACTTTGAATTTTGAAGACTTTGAATGACAGGCTAAGCTCTGGACTTGAGAACATGGATTCAGACGACCTGGGCTCAATTTTAATCTCTGCTAATTACAAACCTATATGATCTTGGGCATACCATTTTATCTTTTCTGCACCTTAGTTTCCCACCAGTAAAACAGAAGTAATACAAAGACTAATTTTGTCTATTATCACTATTATTTTGTGCAATAGAACACCACTGGAATTTTAATCATGGAGGAGATGTTATCAAACATACCTAGAAGCAATGCAGAGTATGAATTAAAAATACAAAAAGAAAACTGGAGGAATATATACCTCCAGTCCTGATGAGAACATGAATTGAAGAGCTGACAGAAGGCAGAGGGGAGAGAACTCTGTAAGAGTAGAATCAGCAGGCTTGCCAGTCAAGAGCTTGACAGGTGCGGAGAACGCAGCCAGAGATAACTGAGCTTCCACGTTTCTATGCATAAAGTACTACAGATGAGGCAATTATAGGAGCAGACTAGCAGCTATCATTTCCTGAGTGCATCACATAAATCAGAAACTGTTCTAAGCCACCCATACAGGGCTGACTGTGGCCCCACAAAATATGTCCATGTCCTAACCTCCAGACCCAATGACCGTGACTTTATATGTAAAACTAGCTTTGCAGATGTAAATTAAGGATTTCAAGCCAAGATCAACCTAATGTGTTATGGGCCAGGCTATATGGGCCATGACCAAACAGACTCCATTTTGCCACGAGACTCCATGTCATGTAAGAAATGCTTCTACCATGGGAACACCCTGCCTCTGTGCCCATCAACAATTGCTTAGCATAGCATGTTTGGCAATGCAAAATGGCAATTCTTATGCAATGTAAAATTGTTCTTTTTTTGGTTACCATTTTTCTTGGACAATGCACCCTGTGAGAGATTGATTGTCTAGACGTTAGTGACCATTCTTTAACCTGTATTCAACTCAGGTCATTTTGACCCACTTCCCCTTCTGCTTACAATCTCATGCTGTTTGTTTCTGGTTTTAAATCATAGCCACAGCCACTTATGATTAATATGGTTTTGGACTATAAAAGGTGGACTCAAATCCTGGGAGGGGGTCAAAGGGTGTAGACTTGCCGCCTGCCTGTTGGCCCACCAGCTGGTGAATCCAGATTGCCTTTTGTTGAATAAAGATGGTTCCATCTCCTGCTTTAAGATCTGCTTGGTGATTTATCCCAATCCTGTCATAACAGATGGATTTAAAGGGGTCCTAAATCCAATGACAGGAGAATCCTTATGAGAGAAGGTAGAGGAGCTTTGATATAGACAACAGGGGAGAGGAGGGAGGGGCAGTCACAGGAAGACAGAGGCAGAGATAAGCATTGTGCTGCCATAAGCCAAGGAACATCTGGAGCCACCAGCATCTGGGTAAGGTAAAGCTCCTTACTTACAGTCTTTTTTTTTTTTTTTTGGTGGGGGTGGGGGTGTACTGGGCATTGAACTCAGGGGCACTCAACCACTGAGCCACATCCCCAACCCTATTTTGTGTTTTATGTAGAGACAGGGTCTCACTGAATTGCTTAGTGCCTCGCCATTGCTGAGGCTGGCTTTGAATTTGCAAAGCCAGTTCCTCCTGCCCTAGCCTCCCAAGCCTCTGGGATTACAGCACTTACAGTCTTTGAAAGGACCTTGGCCCCGTCAACACCTTGATTTAGAGCTTCTGACATCCAGGACTGTGAGAAAACAAATTTCTGTCATTTTAAGTAGTTGCTGGTAATTTGTTACAGTAGCCATAGAAGACTGATAAACTAACATGCATATTAACTTTCATATACTGTAGAATCAGGGTCCTGATCTTGCCTCCACTTTATAAGCTAGGAAAGTGAGACACCAAGAACTTAAGAAACTTCACTCAGCTGCTTGTTGAGAGAGCTGAGATTTGAGCTTCAACCTTCCTGCTCCAGAGACTGCCCCCGCCCTTCCTAGGGTGTGGAGGTGAAGGCACTTGAGAGGTGTCCACTTAGAGGGCTTATTAGGCCTCTGGACATACAGAGTAACAGTTTTAGGTTTCAGACTTCTTTGTGCCTCTCTAGGGAGGAAGCTTTAGATGAGCTAAAATCTGTAAATTATTTAGCACAGTGCATAGTCTACCAGAAGAGACCCGTAAATGTTAATTATCAATATTATTATTGCATATGGCATTCAAAACCACAAGAGTGGCACTGTTGTAGCCTGGTAAGAGGACTTGATTTATTAAAGGGGAAAGTTAAATTGAAATCAAATCTTAAAATCACAGGAGCATAGAAAAAAACAAAGAAAAAAATCATGTAAGTTCAACATTAGTATCATGGACATAGTTTAAGACCCAGATAACAGATTATAAAGGTAATAAAAAAACAACAAAACAAAATGAAGTTTTCTTACCTAAGCAATAGTGGGTGAGGATGGAGGTGGCATTGATCAAAAAACATCGAAATAAAACGATTACATAAACACAACTATCTGCTAAAGGGAAAGTCTTAGCTTGAGCACTCTGAACATTAAATAATGCATGCAAAGTCTTTGAAAAAACAATTAGCACTCTCTTCTCAGAAACTTGAAATAGTTGAATTATCTGCCATCTAACTTGAAGTCCAGAGAAATAGGCATTGCTAAGACCTAAGGAAATTTTCTTTTACATTCTTAGGCCTAGAGTGGGGTATATTAGAATGTTCTTGATAATAGACCTTTTCCAGGAGGAATGTTCTGAAATCAATCTAATCTGTTGGTTATTTCCATTAGTATATTCTTGCTCTGTCCTATTCATATATTCAGTGTGCATTAGGTGCCCTTGAAGAACTAAGCCATGGGAATGTACAGATGACTTGTACACATAGTCTTCCTCTCAAGGAGCTGAATGAGTGGAACAGAGGCATAGAAGATAACAGGACAACATAACAACCCAGTTACAGAGATACACTCTGATATTAACAGAAGTAGGGGGGAGGAAATTGGGACATACTGAATGATCTCCATCATTTAGGGAAGGTGCAGGCTTCTGTAACAAAATACCATAAACTGGTTTATAAACACTAGAAATTTATTTCTAACAGTTCTAGATGCCGAAAAGTAGTAGATCAAGACACCAGCAGATTTTGTGCGTGGTGAGGGCTTTCTGGTTCATAGATGGTATCTTTGGGTTGTGTCCTCACATAATGGAAGGGTGAAGGGAATCTCTCAAGCCTTTTTTTAAAAAATATTTTTAGTTATAGATGGATGCAATATCTTCATTTTATTTATTTTTATGTGGTGCTGAGGATCGAACCCAGTGACTCACGCATGCGAGGCAAGCGCTCTACCACTGAGCCACAACCCCAGCCCCCCCCCTTTTTTAATAAGGTCCAAAATCTCATTCATGAGGGTCTAATCACTTCCCCAAGTTCCTATCACTTAATGCCACTACCTTGGGGGTTAGTATTTCAGTGTATGAATTTGGTGGGGATACAGACAAATCACAGCCTCTCTAGAGAAAATGCCCTGGAACCATTAGGGCAAAGGCACAGAAGTGAAAGAGCCTGATGCTTGCTGGACCAAGAAGCCCCATGGAACAGATAAGCAGAGATCAGATTAAAGACCTTTTATATCTTGACTCTCTTATGTTTTATCAATTTATATTCAGCCATAAAGCATGTTTCCTTCCTCTTCAGGCTGGTAGATTTAAACTAAGAAGCATTTAAGTTGTCCCTTAGACCAATCACTGGAGGCTGGAGACTCATGTGGCTCCTACTATGAGCACTTGCCTCCAGACTGTGTAGGCTCTGTCCCTAAGGCAGTAAGCACAGAGGCACAGGGAATTCTGGCTCTGTGGCAGAGGGGAGTGAGGAGCCATCATTCAGAGGAGACTGTGGACAGGC
Source organism: Xerus rutilus (assembly GCA_028644305.1). NCBI lineage: Eukaryota > Metazoa > Chordata > Mammalia > Rodentia > Sciuridae > Xerus > Xerus rutilus. Next base: position 75,013,363 of record CM053410.1, read on the forward strand.
CAGGAACTCCTGCAGGCCCGTCCACAGGTCTGTTAGAGAGTAGGGAAGAAAGTGGTACTGTAATCTTCACTGCTGAAATAACTCCAGCTAGAAAAGAAATTGAAACACATTCCACATTTTCCATTTCTCAGGCATCTGTGACATGAAGGACAGGATTCTAGATGTTGAATTTTAGCCCCACACTCTTACTTTCCTATAAAATCAGAAAAACCCTTCATTAAGACAAATCGTATTGCATTCAACATGTGCCATTTTCTGATACAATTATATCATGCTTGAATAAACTGGTAAGAAGAAAAGAAATTGTAAGGATATGCCAAGAGTCTTCTCAGCAAGAGAATGCCCCATAGAAGCTTCTCCCATAATCATTTCTTACATTCAGCCTATTTCCCATCACAGTTTCTGCCTTGAAAAATTTTTTCCTGTTGGAACCAAACTGATATTATGAATATATCACTTTCCTCCGGTTTCTATCTTTATTTAAGGTTTATTTCCAAAGGATGTTTCAGAGAGGGAAAAGGGCAGAACAAGCCAACCACACACATCTACACTACACTCCTTGCCATCCCCAGCTCAAAAATAAAGCTCAATTGAATGAGCTCGCTTAGGAACATGCAAATATTTGCTGAAAGGAAATGATTCTGCATATCAAGAGGTGGAAGAAATGCCCAGAACAGATTCTGATGAGATCTGCTCCTGTGTGCCCTGGCAAAGGTAACTTAACCAAACAAACACCAGCCTATAAATAATGACAGTTAGCCCAGGATAGTGGTGCTTTTGTCAGAAGAGTGGTTTTCTTTACTTAACTACCATTATTTTCAAAGAGATTCAGTATTACACTTAAAAAAAAAAAAAAAAAGGAAGAAAGAAATCACAAGGTAAACTTGATTAGGGACCATTATGGAAACAACCACTCTGACCTCAGCCTTGAAGACAGGTCTATAGAACTGATCAGTTCCCAACATTAAAACACAACTCCCAGTACAAAAAAAAAAAAAAAAAAAAAAATGCTGTTGTGACAGGAAAAGCTGATTAAATGTCTTGTGGGGGGTAATGCTCCTCGTGAATTCATGGAAGAATTTTAAATACTCAAGAGTGTGAATATACTATAAATATAGAAAGAGGCAAGAAAGTGAACACTAGATGCCATCAGAAAAAATAATTTGTAAATATTTGTGTTGTGATAAAGCTAGTGCTTTTTAAAAAATTGTTCCTTAGTGGTATAAATAACTGGAACACAAAATAAAGACATCCTCAGAGAACAGATGTTTTAAATGCTAATCAAGAGAGCAATTTTCGTGGAATGGGAAAACTAACATTGAAAAAAAGGGCAAAGATGAAAAGTTTTATTTGAAATATTGAAGTGAAACCTTTTAATGTGGTTTTTATAAAATACAAATTTCATTTCAACAACATTTTATGTTTAATTAAATTCTATAGTTATTTAAGAAACATATTTACATTTTGACAGCAGATCCACTTTTTGAAAGGTCTGACTGGAAGGATTACAAATACTCAAATCCTCAGAACCTATTTTGTGGATATTTGTTTGTTTCCACTTTAACTTCAAATATTATAATTTACAGACTGAAAACAGACTCCACGACTCAAGAGCATGGGTTGGGTATTCAAGATCCCAATATCAAAGAAGGCCTAAGGAAATCGAACTGTGATCAGCAACTTTTTTATTATATCTATCTTATAGATAGCCAGTCTTATCTCTGTAAGTGGCATTTCATTCATTCAAAAAATATTTACCAGAGCTGAGGTTGTAGCTCAGTGGCTGAGTGCTTGCCTCGCATGCAGGAGGCCCTGGGTTTGATCCTCAGCACCACATTAAAAAAAAATGAACAAATAAAATAAAGATATATATATATATATATATATATATATATACACTAAAAAAATGTCTTTAAAAAATACATATTTACCGAGCACTGCATGTAAATGGCTCTTCCAGATGCTATTAGGGAGGCCAATAGAGTCTGCACACTTTCTCAGACTTCCCAGTCTATACTGGAGGCAGAACTGGAGAGAGGGAGAGGGGAACTGGTGCCTGGTTGGAAGCACTATTGGTGTTTCAAACAGGATGATTATTTGTGGTGGGGAACCATCCAGCACATTTACCACAGAAAGCCAAGAACAACTCCCAATCAACTACAATAAACAAAAACATCCCTCCACATTTCCAAACCTTTTTAGGGGTAGGAATATCTTGGAAGTACTTGAATGAAGGAAAGAAGCTTTCTGTGCAAGAAGTGTGCTCAGCCATCTAGGAAGGCTTTCTAAATTCAAGGACACCAAAAGATTCAGATGTAGTTCTAATAGAGGTGGACCCTGGAAGAGAGGAAGGGTTGTTAATCATCATCTTTTATCACTACTAATTCATTGTGCCTTTCTGGTCCATCTTAGAAATCAAGAAGAAGAGCAAAAAGAACAACCTCTAAGAGAGGAGCAACTGAAAGCTGTAGAATGGCAGATGATTGTAAATTCTATCATAGTAGTTTTATGCTACCTGTGTTTATTTTTGCACTGTTGAAAATCACCAAAACAGAATGATACACTGAAATTGAAGAAAAATTTTTAACTGTTGACTTTTAAGATATTATATTGTAAATCACTTGGATTCATTTATTTCTTAAGAGCCAATTATTTATTATAAACACAGTCAAATGAAGCCTGTGCAGGTGGTTAGGGGTAGGGCTAGGGTTAGTGTTAGGATTAGGGTTAGTAAACACCTGTAATCCCAGGGACTCAGGAGGCTGAATCAAAAGGATCTCAATTTCCAGGCTGGCCTCAGTAACATAGCAAGATCTTGTCTCAAGAAAATAATAAATAAAAAGTCAAATTAGAAGTTCTACATCTCATGTGTCCTCTCCTAATTTTTTCCAGAGATTTGGTAAGCTAACATTAGCTATTGTGGTATTTGACCTAAAACCCAATATCCTGAAACTCAAACTCTCAGGCATATAATTATTTTTGAATATTTGTGAATAATTCATTTCTCAATGAAAAAAAGAAAAATAAATAAATCTGTTCTTAAAGCATTCCTTTAATTAATAACAAGAACTGTGTATATTTAGGAAGTTGATATATTTTTGTTTCATTTTGCTGTTTTTATCACCTCAATCATTTATCATTTCTTTGTGGTGAAAACATCTCAAATCCTTCCTTGTAGCTTCTTAAAAATATATGGGACACCATCATTATCTGTAGTCACCCTACTGTGCAATTGTATACCAGAACTTGTGAAGCTTTATTCCCTCCCCATTGACTATGGGCTGGACCTAGTGACTCAAATTTAACAATTAACATATGGCAAAGGGGAGAGTGTATATTTTTCTAAATATACACTAAATCATAAAAGACTTTGTGGCTTTCTCCTTGCTTCTTTGTCTTGGATCAATCACTCTGGAGGATCAATCACTGTGGAGGGGCCAACAAGGTGAGGAATCTAGGCTTCCTACCAACAGCCATGGGAGTGAGCCATCTTGGAGGTTGGTCTTCTAGTCCCTGTCAATCCTTCAGGTAACTGCAGCCCTTGCTGATATGGTGAGTCAAACCTCACCAGACACCTTGAGCCAGAACCACCTGGCTAAGCCTCTCCCAGAATGCTCCAAGAAACTGTGAGCTAAGCATGTTTACTATTTGCTACGTTTTGAGGTAACCTGTTTCTCAGCTATAAGTAACTAATATAAGAGATATATTTTGATCATCGAGGTCTAAATAAAGACCTAATATTCCAGAACTACTTTTAACCTTTAATATTGCAAACAAGTATAACCCAGAGGTCAGTAGTAGCTCCTGTCTTTAGCACATCTAGATATAATCAACTCTACTCAGAGCCCAGCCAGCTCACAGCTTTGAACTGTGAGTACCATTCGGTGGCATCTAATGAACACAAAGTACTGACCCTTGATTTCTAGACTTCTACTTTCACCCAACCAGGGATTACCAAAGTATTCTTTCCAAGTAAATACAGTGTTCTCCTCAATAGGAATTGAGGTAAATACAACTGTCACCAGCTGAATATTTTCTTAGATTTTAGTGCATGGATTTTCAACCTCAGAATCAGACTACAATCAATGTATTCCAAAGCGCCAGATCCATCTCCTGAAACAGCATCCCACCCACTACACCAATTGTTAATATGTGGGATAGGCAGCTTCTAAGATAGATCCCAAGGATCCTCAGTTCCTGGTATTCATGTCCTTTAATAATCCCCTGCCCTAGGGGCTGGGGTTATGGCGCAGTGGTAGCATGCTGGCCTAGCATGCGGGAGGCACTGGGTTCGATCTTCAGCACCACATAAAAATAAAATAAAGATATTCTGTCCACCTACAACTAAAAATAAATATTTTTAAAAAATAATAATAATCCCCTGTCCTAGAGTGTGTCCTGGGCCTACTAACTTGCTATTATTGAACAGAATGTGACAAATGTGATGGGCTATCACTGCAGAGTTAAGGTTACCAAAAGATTCTGGCCTCCAACTTGCCTTCACTCTTTTCTTCTCTTACTTGCTCCCACTGATGAAAGCCAATTGCCTAATGAAAAAAAAATGTCATGTGGCAAATGTCATGAGGGAGACTTCCAGCCAACAGCTAGTGAGCAACTGAAGTCCTCAGGCCATTGGTCACAGGAACTAAATCCTGCCAGCAATCCCTTGAGTGAGCTTGGAAAAGGATCCTCCTCCTGTTGAGCCTATAGGTAACCACAGCGCTGTTAGCACTTTGGATGCAACCTTGTGATGGATCCCAAGCCAGAGGACCCAGCTAAGCTGTGCCAGTTACAGATTCCAGAAAATGTGAGATAACAAATGTGTTTTTTTTTAAGATGTTAAATTTGGGGGTAATTTTTTATGCATGAAGAGATAATATACTATAAAAAAGTGCAGTATAAAACATAAATGATAAAATACATGACAGTCAAATGTTTCTAGAGTACGCTCAGCACTGTTAACACAAAGCACAAAACAACATTTAGAAACATCAAAGCCTAGATTATGGGATGCAAGTTTATCCCAACATACTTCTCCTCCCTGAAAAAATTCCCCCAGTTTCATCTTTATCATCTTCATAATTCATAAGAAATGTGCATGGGAATATAGACATAGTAGTAGTCTTAAAATGTTTAAAAATTTAAATATGTGGCTTCTGTTCTCATTTCCTAAGTTTTATGCATTCACTACCTACCACATGGTCAATAAGCTTTTCTTACAATTAAATATATATAGAAAGATAAATTTGAGAGGCATTTGTGGGCACAATTTGTTTTAAACAACAGAATAGTAAAAAGGGAAAAGTAGCTGAGTGTAAGGTTTTCTTTAAATCAGTATTTCTCTGGATACAATCCACAAAAGACTAATTATACTGCTGTTAGGGTGGTATGCTTTAAAAGGGATCCATTGTTAAGCAAGTTTGAAAAACACTAGGTGAAATTCAAGTAAAATAGACTTTTTTTCCATATGCTGTATAAATAAATGAGTACTGTGACTCTCCACTTTTTCTCCAGAGAAAAAGTGTGGTGTGCCATGTTTTTAAGCTAATTTAGTTGAAAGACTGATGAGTCTCCATGACCATCCCCTGGAATCACAGTTTGGCCAAACTTGAAAATTGAGAGCTTCCTTGATGCCTAAATGTTGCTCTCGGCTCTCACCCATTAGAAGATCTCAGCCCTCAAATGTCAAATCCTTCTCTCCAAACTCCCCTCATGCATCATAAGCTATGTAGGTAGGAGATGGGAGTTACACATGTCGACAGGTTTAATTCTTCTCACCAGTGGTGATTTCATTTTAAGTCCCAGTTTTTACAAGCAACTTTAGTAACAGTTTACCTGTTCTTAAAATAGAGTTCATATATTGTAAGAGCAAGCCCAAATAAATGTAAGCTATGTGCCGGGCATGATTTTGATGCCATATAATCTGTACCTACAGAGGAAAGAGTTAATACCCAGGGAGGAGAACGGAACTATCATCAATAATCTGTGCACCATGTAGACACAACATGAGAAACCATTAGAAGACTCATGACCTGCCTGGGTTCACTCAACAATCAATGCAAATTACATTATGAAAGAATGAACACAAATTAATCCCATGATCTATTGAAATTCATCTTAATTTAATGCTAAAGTTTGCCCTATTGATTATTATGTTGTATTGGTAGAATATTCTCATGACAAATTAATGCAGCACAAGTGATATAATCAATCTAAGATACAAAAAAATCAACAATCCATTACTTTAATTTTATCATCTTTTGAAATAAACTGGCTATAAAATTCATAATGTTATTTTTAAGCTTTCAATTTTAAAGAAAGATTTTTTTTTTCTGGGAGCCTCTACAATGCTGATAAATACACATTGAACTTGTGTATAATATCAACCAAAAAGAACACTTAAAATTGCCTTTTGCTCTTATTAGTGCCTGTAAATCCACGTGTTTTGCACAATGAACTTTCATGCATATGTTTGTGTTTTTACAATTAAGCGTTAGTCATTTTTTTAAGAGGTCAAAGTCTTAACTTTAAAAACCAAGCCACAGAGGGAATTTTTCTGGTTATAATATTTTTAATTGACAACTACAATAGAGTTTTTGCAGCTGCTGCCAGAAACAAGTCCAATACTCATTACTTGGCTTAGATGGTATCCAACTGTATCTCAAAGTTAGTAGTCCAGCTTTAAACATGTGCTTTACCGTATGACTTGGTTTTTAAAAACTGGGAAATAGAATTGCTTTGGAGAGGAGCAAAACAACGGTGTAGTACTTGTCCTTCATTGTTAAAGCATGGAGGAGGTGAAAAGAGTTTGGACTTTGGAGTTAGACGGATTTATGTTAAATTCTACCTCCAGCTATTTTACTTTGGATTAATCACGTAACTCTCCCGAGTTATTTCATCTATGAATTGATAATGGACAGAGTGATAATACAAGGATTAAAAGTAACAGGGTGCACTTGAAAGTGTCCTGAAAATCCTATCAGTACTTAATAGAAAGGAAAGTGCTGGCACTTATTTATTATAATCTATTGCAATGAAAAGAGAAGGAAGCCCTAACTGGCAAGCAATCATATATCTGGAATTTCTTTGATATGACACAGTAAACCTTAAGAGACCTCCCTCCTGCCAGTTTAGGGAATCATTAGGCATTTAGGTATCTAATCCTTGCAGAGAGCATTAGAGGGGAGGAGGAAAGAATATCAACACATTTGAGGATTGGTCTACACAGAGAAGGCTGAGGTGAAGAAATGGAACCTGGGATGGGATTGTCTTGCAATCTGATTTACCACATTGTGTCACCTGTCTGTCTCTCCTGCTAGCTGGGAAGCAACTTAGGAGGCTGGGTCTGTGTCTCATTTATTTTCTGTTGGCCACAGTAATCCAACACAGACTTTTGAGTTTGATGCTCAGTAAACTGTCAAGGGAGTAGGAGGAAAGAAGAAAATGATGAGGAAGAGAAACTGAGGAGAAAGGAAAAAAGAAGAAGAAGAAGAAAGAAGGGATAAGACAGTGCTAACTTTCTCAAACAAAAACCAGAAACACCCTCTGTGAAGTTTGCACAGCACTGTTTTTGTGATTTTTTTAAAAAATATTTCTCTTAATTAGCATCAGTTCTTTGGTTCAGCAGAACTAAGACTCAGAAGAAACCTTTGTGTAGTTGGGATAGAGCTGTTGGTGATAGTGACAGCAGCTATACCCCACCAGAGAGCAGGCTGGACAGGGAAATGGGGGAGCCAGGCAGCTGAGCCATTGAGCACGCCCGGGTGCTGGCCAAGCCTTTCCGCTAACTTGCACCAGCCAATCTAGTGACCTCCAGCTCCCCTGTAGGGCTCAGCAAACCTTCCCCACTTCTCTGCATACTCCATCTGAAAGCCATTTCGCTGCTTCTGCTCTGCTCACTGGGCCCTGAGATTCTGAATTCTTTCCTTTCAGCTCCATTTAATACATAGCCCTAAACCCTTCCGCAGCCTCTTCATACTTTCCTAAGTCCTTTGTCCTGGCTTCCTTACCTGTCACATACAATTTAAGTCGGGTAGAGTAGTTTTGATTACAGTGCTACAGAAGCTGAGGCCAAAGGTTAAATACCACAAAAAGCTTAGAAATTCCAGGACTCACGGAACATGAAAAGAACTTTCATAATGACTTCACGCCACCCTCTTATTTTACGGATGAGATCATTAAGGCCCAGAAAGATCAAGTTTGCATTAGGGAAAAAAAAAATCTATAGATGGCCACAGAATGATCTTCAGTCTGAAGCAATCATCTCAAGAATTCTTGTCATTTTTTTTTTTTTAATTTCCGAAAGTCAGGCAAGAATGTGGATTAAGTTCCATAACCATCGCCCTCTGGGGGACACAGGGAAACCTCAAAGCCTTTTAAGTTCTCTTCCTCTAATTGCCAGACCTTTCTCATTGAAGTAGATCCTTTCTTTTGTCAACTGGATATTGAGGAGGAGAAAATCCCAAGGAAGATCTCAGCAGCTGGACACTGTGGTGAGGTGGGAGTTTCCTTCCTCACTATGGTGAGGTGGGATTCAGGTCCTGGTTCTGAGCTGCCTCCTCGCCTCTCACTTTGGGCAGGTTTGTTAACCTCTCTAAGCCTAAATTTAAAACTGGGGTAACAGGAGGGCCCACAGTGTAGAGCTTTTGTGGGAGTAAGATGAGCAACCTGGAAGCAACCTTCCCCTGTAACCATTTGGCCCTTTTTGTGACATGGCTCAGTCAAGACCCTCCCTAGTCTCACAGCAAGTTTCTTCCTGGGTGGGAGAAATCTGGTCTTCTTCCTTGACTAGGGACTTCATCTCAGACCACCTCAGTATCTCGGAGATGTGCAAATAGGAAGAGATAAGGACCTCAATCACTTTTGTTCCTGTAAGTTTTCACTCTCACATTCCTATATACATCATCCAGCAACCACACATACTAGGGGTCTACACAACGGCTGTTGTCAGCCAAGTGAAATGCTATTCCACCACCGTAATTCATTGGCATTTCATGTATTTTCTTCATCGTTGTGCCATATCTTTCTTGTATAACTATTCGCTTCAGTTGTATAATCAATTATGTGTTCTTTTTATTTATTATGTACTTGTTTATTATAAGCATTTATATTGCTGCATAAACAGGCATCCATTTCTATACTTTCACATTAAGTCAAATTATTGGTACTTCCCAGAAAAAAAAGAAAATCTGATCCAACCTGATATCTCCTCTGATATTCTGGTATCTCCACTGATATCCTGATATCTCCAGAACCACACTTTTATTTATTTATTTTTTATTTTTTTTTTAAATATTTTTTTAGTTGTAGATGGACACAATATCTTTATTTGATTTATTTGTTTTTTATGTGGTGCTGAGGATTGAACTCAGTGCCTTACGCATGCGAGGCAAGCGCTCTACCGCTGAGCTACAATCCCAGCCCCAGAACCACACTTTTAAATAGCAGTTTATTTAAAAATTTTTAAAAGAATAAGTAATATTTATGTATTTGTGGGGAAGATGGATATGTATTTATACAGATATAAATTTCACATTATAATACCTATAAATGAGATGGTATAATGTTCAATTTATGTTAAAATATATGTGTAAATGCATATTACAACTATTCATATATAATGTGTGTTTATGCACATATATCCCCAAATTAAAAATCACCTGTAAAGATGAGAGAATCTACCCCAATAACTTTGAAATGACAAATACCAGTTATATCAATTATAGCATTAGAAGCATTTGAACTCTGTACCACTCAGCTGGGCAGTTTCAACAGAGTTCCTGTGACCTCTGTAAGCCATGGGTCCTGGGAGAAGGGCTTCCCAGCTGTCGAGAGACTCCTTAGTCCAGGAAACAGACACTGGATCTGTGGCAGGAAGATGTTGGTTGAGCGGTTTATCTCCAGGAATTCATCTGCCCCCTTGATCAGAAGCTACTAAGTTCCTTTGAGTTGCTCTGGGCACTGAATCTTCTGCACCTAGAGAATTTGAGCACTAATAATGAAGAGCTAGGGCTGAAAGAGCATTTCCCAGAATCCACTGCCCTTCTCTTGCTCCTGTTTGTTTGGCCAGACTTCCCCTGGGCTCTGGCCCAACTTCAATCTCTGGCTTCTTTCTTCCCTTCACTTTCACTGATGAGACTCAAGTGTGTGTCCAACCTTTGGTTCCACAAGCACCGACTTTTACTTTCAGCCAGCACTGCCCCTGGATCTGGGCTGCACCCTGGCCCACCTTTACTGCCAGCTCTACCCCATCCCTTTTTAGCATCACCTCCCCAACTTGCCTGTCCACCACCAATTCCATATCCCACTTCCTCCTCCCGCAAGCCTTGGGCTCATGCTGCCCTCGTCTGCTGGGAGCCTCTAGCTCCTGTCCAGCTGCGGCTCACTCAGCTCTCCAGAAGCATTCCTCATTCAAAATACGTCCTTCAAAAATACATAGGGAAGAACCAACAGCCTCACCAGAGTCCAAGAAAATGTACATCTCAACAACAGCCTCTAAGTCCCTGTTATCCATCCATGTTGCAGACACACTCAAAGGAAGGAAGAGCTTCCCTTGGAAGATCGATCTTGTGCATGCCCAGTCTCCATCACTGTCCTGGGAGCCACGCTACCTTGACATCTTTAGTTGTACAGACATGAACAGGGAGCTGTGATGATCACCACTGAATGCCAAATCAATGTGTCGTATTTCCCTGAGAACTGTCGATGATTGGATTGGATGAATTTGATTAGAATTTATCCCAAAAGCAAAGCTAAGTTCCTAAAAATTTAGCTCTACTGGAACTAAAGTAAAAGTAAAATAAGAAAAAAGAAAGAAGGGGGAGAGGAAAGCAAATAAAAGAAGAAAAGGAAAAGAGAAGAGAGGAAAAGAAAGGTCTAAGCGTCAGTTTTCTCTAGTGTGAAAGAGGAAAATCAGTTCCCCCTGGTGAGGACTCAGCACTAACTGCTTGCATATTCTAGGAACCTCATAAATATTCTATTTCCACACATTATATATAAGGAGTTCTATGCCTTTGGTCAAATAAGCACACATCATTTTTCATTTGGTGATTGCATTCTTAGTCCTGTTGGTTTGAAAATATTTTATAGTATTCAATTAATATTTTTTACTTTCTCTCATTTTGGGAACTATGGTTATTTTGACCCTCAAGAGTTTGGGTCTATTTTATGTAGTCAAATATGTTTGTGGTTTTTATCTGCTGGAGAAAAGAAATTTGATGCAATAAACACGTGAAGCCAAGTCATCATAAGAAGAAATTGCACATATTATGTGTTAATTTTATTAATTCACACAAAGCATTCTGTTAACTGAAATTCTTTGTTGTTTTTTCTCCCTGTCTTGTTCTTTCTTACAGATGCTGGTGCTATCTTATATGTCCTCTATTCTGTATCTGTAGGGACAGTCCCTTGGGTGCAAGGATGTAATTATTTCTTTGGTCATTTACTCATATATCATTACTATATGTCCACTGATTGATATGCCTAAGGAAATGGCCATTGCTATTGTCAGAAAAATGTTAAAAGCTCCTTTACTAGAATTGCTACTAAAGCACTATAAGAGCAAATGCTTAAATTTTGATTACATATGTGTAATCAAAAACATATTACATATATGTAATCAGATTTGATTACACATCTTTCAGAGATGTACAATTTCCTTTTAAGGGCTCCAATGTAGGTCAAGGAGTCACCACTAGGATTAAATGAGAAAGTTTCTCTTGCATGATTCATAAAGAAGCTTCTGAAAGCAATTTTACAGAAGAAACCAGAAAACTATGTTGACAGATTCTACATTGATTCAATGAGAATACAATAATCCAATGGACAACTTGAAACAGCAATATTTCATACTGGATATTTGCTACTAAAAGCAAGTGATGTTTTTACTTTCTGTTTAGTCACAACTCATAGGTTTAGAAGTAATGAACCTAGTGGCAAAGGACACCTTTTATAGAACACAAAAAGAAGCCCTTCCTCTTTTATATTGAATACCTATATCACTATATCAATAAAACTTTTCTAAAGTGTTCATTGGGTATTTACTACTTCCAAGGCATAGGAGATATGTATTCTCTGGCCAAAAGTAAATTCTGTCAGTTAAACTTCTGATAATCAAGGCAAAGATAATCAGTGGACACGTAATCATGACATACTAGTAAATGACAAAAGACATAATTACACATTTTCACTCAAGGAATTGTCCCTAGAGGTTAGAGAATAGCACTGGTGTCTATAAGAAAGACCAGGATGAGAACAGACAATAAGAATTCCAGATGACCAAATGCCTTGTGTGAATTAACAACGTGGCTACTGAAAACTAACCAACCCACACCATATTAGTCTGCATTATGGGAGAATAGTGCCCAGAAGCGAGGATAGGTACTCACTCTAGTCTAGCTTGAGTTACAGCATTCTGTCCTGTGCAGAGAGCTCTTTAAAGAGAAATAATTTAAAAACAGGATTAGTTCAGCAGTAGACAGTGAAGGGACTCAGAAGTCATGCCATCTCTAGCCTAGATAAGAGTAGGGCAAGGAAATGAGCCTAATATGGAAATATTTTGAAGATCATCATGTAGCAGGGAGATTTGACTCCTTCTTCTGGCTCTAGGGAGCTAAATACAAGCAATGGTTGGAAGATGTCAGTTAGATTAAGACCAGAATGAGGCAACTTTTTCCAAAGATAGCCGTGCTGCTTTGAATCATGAGTGAGAGGTGATGAGTGCCCCATCATTTAGAAGTAATCAAGCATGGACAATGGGTGTCCAAACATTGAAATACCCTCCTGGTTGGCATCCCCTTCCATCAGTAACATAGGTTAACTCCGTGACTCTCAAACTGGACTGTGCATTGTGATACTGCAGAGGGCTTGTCAAAGCACAGGTACTATACCTTACAGCCCAGAATTTCTAGTTCAGCTGTTCTGAGGATTTGCATTTTAAATAAGATTCCACTTGAGGCTTGCTGGTGTCTGGATCTTGAATGTCCCCTAAAGCCCATGCATTAAAGGCTTGGTCCCCAAGCTCTGTGGAGCTACTGGGAGGTAGTTGAACTTTTACGAGTTGGAACCTAGGCTGGAAGAAGTTATGTCACTGAGGGGCAAGCTCTTAGAGGACTATTGGGACCCTGACCTTTTCCTCTTTCCGCTTCTCTTTGTTTCTGTGCTGCCATGAGGTGAACAGACCTCCTCAGACAGGTGCTTTGGCCATAGGTCCAAAGCAATAGGGCCAAACCCCAAGAACTGAAACATCTGAAACCATGAGCCAAAATAAACCTTCCCTCATTTTAAGTTGATTGATTCAGGTGTTTTGTCACAGTATGGGAAAGCTGACTAACACAAGGTTAATGCTACAGACCCAAGGAATCATTCTTAGAGAACTATTGGGTTAAACACATTCATGGGATGCCTTAGGAACAATTTGATTCTATAATAATTTTAAGACACTTTGTGTTAAATAGTGTGGTGTTTTAGTCAGCTGTTTTACCACTGTGACTAAAAGACCCAACCAGAACAACTTTAGAGGAGGAAAAGTTTGAGGGCTCACAGTTTCAGAGGTCTTAGTCCATAGAAAGCCAGGTCCATTCCTTGGGGATTGAGGTGAGGTAGAACATCATGGTGAAACAGTGTGGCAGAGAGAAGCAGCTCACATAATGATTAAGAAGAAGAGAGAGGTTTCCATTTGCCAGATACAAATATATACCCCAAGCTGGGCGCGGTGGCACAAGCCTGTAATCCCAGCACTTAGGGAGAGTGAGACAAGAGAATCGTAAGTTCAAAGCCAGCCTCAACAATGACGAGGCGCTAAGCAACTCAGTGAGACCCTGTCTCTACATAAAACACAAAAATAGGGCTGAGGATGTGGCTCAGTGGTCAAGTGCCCCTGAGTTCAATCTCCAGTACTAAAAAAAAAACAAAAAAAACCAAATATATACCCCAAAGCCATGCCCCCAATGCCCACCTCCTCTAGCTACACCCTACCTAACCTTCAGTTACCACTTAGTTAATCCCATGGTGGGGATTAATTCACTGATTGGGTTAAGACTTTCACAACCCAATCATTTCTCCTCTAAACCTTCTTGCATTATCTTACACGTGACCTTTTGGGAAACATCTCACATCCAAACACTAACATGTGGTATAAATTATAAGAGCTATAGTAGAGAAGGACAAATAAGTACAAGGAAGAGGGAGAATTTAGGTACAGCTAGTAGGAAAAGTAGGATGAGTGAAAAGGAGATAATAAATATTTTCAACAAAAACAACTTGAATATAATTGATGACTTTTCCCCAGTGTTTCTTCCCCACCCACACCCCACAGCTTCACAATTTCCCTCATTCATCTAGCTAGGCTGATTTATGTATCTGGGCTTGGAAAAACTAGGTAGCTGCAGAGAAAAAGCTGCCCCCTTCCTTTTCCTTTCAAAAGCTGATTAAGACCTTGGGTAAGCAAGAGGAGACCAGACTTTGAGATGGATGAGAGGTTCCTAGGTTTAAAGTTAAGCTCTAATGCTTAATGTCAATACAATCTGGTCAGTAAGGTCAACCTGAAACCTCTTGGGTTTCTAGTACCACTCCCTCCACACTCACGTTCCTTAATTTAAAGACAAGCAAGTACTTTTAGCAGTCTTCCCTGAGACACTAATAAGCCATCCTCAGAAGACTTTTGTTGAAGTCTAACTTGAAAGACAGAATCTCAGCTGGGTGCGGTGGCGCAAGCCTGTAATCCTAGCACTTTGGGAGGCTGAGACAGGAGAATCGCGAGTTCAAAGCCAGCCCCAGCAACAGCGAGGAGCTAAGCAACTCAGTGAGACCCTGTCTCTACATAAAACACAAAACAGGGCTGAGCATGTGGCTCAGTGGTCGAGTACCCCTGAGTTCAATCCCCAGTATGAAAGAAAGAAAGGAAGAAAGGAAGAGAAAGGAAGGAAGGAAGGAAGGAAGGAAGGAAGGAAGGAAGGAAGGAAGGGAGGGAGGGAGGGAGGGAGGGAGGGAGGGAGGGAGGGGAGGGGAGGGAGGAAGGGGCTGGGATTATAGCTCAGTGGTAGAGGGCTTGCCTCGCATGCGTGAAGCTCTGGGTTCAATCCTCAGCACCACATACAAACCAATAAGATAAAGACATTCTGTCCATCTACAACTAGAAAAAAATTTTAAAAAGAAAGAAAGAAAGAAAGAAGCTCTGCCATCTGAGAACTTGCCCCTCATTTGACACTTGGTAATATTTACTTGCTGTGCTACAGAATTATTTCAGTCAACTACACCTAGTCATATCCACAAACATTAATTATAAAGTAGGCTGGATATCTTTAAGTAGCTGGTTTTCTTTAGGATGAGCTTAGATTAATATTGTGGACAAATGATCTCATGAGATCTTCTCATCTTCAAACAGGAAGCATGTATTTTTTTTATATCTTCCAGAGAGTTCTCTCAATGATCAGCTGGGTCATTCTTCAAACTATCCCAGGAATTTATCTGGTTATTACATAAAAAAAAAAATTCCTATGGCCATCAATTTGTTCAACTTAAACTTCTATAAGTGCCCACAAAAGAAATGCTTAAACCTGAATAACAGAGAGACCCTGAAAAAGAAAATAGCTCTTTAACCTCCAAAGCACAGGAGATAAACATAAACAAATGGAATTACATCCAACTAAAAGACTTTGAGCCAGGCATAGTGGCGCAAGCCTGTAATCCCAGCACTTTGGGAGGCTGAGACAGGAGAATCGCGAGTTCAAAGCCAGCCTAAGCAACAGCGAGGCACTAAGCAACTCAGTGAGACCCTGTCTCTACATAAAACACAAAAAATAGGGCTGGGGATGTGGCTCAGTGGTCGAGTACTCCTGAGTTCAATCCCTGGTACCAAAAAAAAAAAAAAAAAAAAGACTTTGCTCAGCAACAAACAAATGACCTGATTTTAGAAATGGGCATAGTCCTGAATAGACATTTCTCGAAGGAAGACACACAAATGGCCAATAGGGGCACCAAAACAGACATGTAGACCAATGGTATAGAATGAAGACACAGAGACAAACCCACAGACATAGTCATCTCCTACTAAACAAAGGCACCAACACCATACATTGGAGAAATGGTGCTGGGAAAACTAGAAATCCATATGTAATTAAATGAAATTAGACCTCTATCTCTTACTCTGCACAAAACTCAACTCTAAGTGGATCAAGGACCTAGGCATTAGACCAGAGACCTAGCACCTACTAAAAGAAAAAGTAGGCCCAACTTCTCTTCTTGTAAGCCATCACGTTGGCTTAGGAACCGAATTCCTCAACAAGACTCCTAAAGTACAAGAAGTAAAATCAACAATCAATAAATGGGATGGTATCAAACTAAAAAGCTTCTTCATAGCAAAGGAAACGATCAGCATGAAGAGAGAACCTACAGAATGTGAGAAAATCTTTACCACACATACCTCAGACAGAGCACTAATCTCCAGGTTATATAAACTAAAAAAAAAAAAATGAGCAAAGGAACTGAACAAACACTTCACAGAAGAAGATATAATAAGTCAACAAATATATGAAAAAGTGTTCAACATCACTAGCAATTAGAGAAATGTGAATTAAAACTACACTGAGATTTCATCTCACTCCATTCAGAATGGCAATTGTCAAGAATATAAGTAATGATAAATGTTGGCAAAGATACAGAGAAAAAGGTATACTCATACATTGCTGATGGAACTATAAATCGGAACAACCTGGCAAAGGATTAATATCAAAGAATATGTAAAGAGCTCAAAAAACTTTACACCAAAAAAAATGAAGTAACCCAATTAATAAGTGGGCAAATGAAATAAACAGATACTTCTCAAAAGAAGAAATACAAATGGCCAACAAATATATGAAAAAAATGTTCATTTTTAGCAACTATGGAAATGCAAATCAAACCTACACTGAGATTTCATCTCATACCAGTCAGAAGGGCAGTCATCAAACAAGCCGGGCATGGTGGTGCATGCCTGTAATCCCTGCACTTTGAGAAGGTGAGACAGGAGAATCAAGAGTTCAAAGCCAGCCTCAGCAACTGCGAGGTGCTAAGCAACTCAGTGAGACCCTGTCTTTACATAAAACACAAAAAATAGGGCTGGGGATGTGGCTCAGTGGTCAAGTGCCTCTGAGTTCAATGCTCAGTACAAAAAAAAAAAAAAAAGAATACAAACATAATAAATGCTGGAGAGGATGTGAAGAAAAAGGAACACGTTTACACTGTAAATTAGTTCAACCATTATGGAAATCAGTATGAAGGCTCCTCAAAAGACTAGGCATGGAACCACCTTATGATCCAGCTAGACCACGTCTTGGTATTTACCCTGAAGAAATAAAGTCATCATACTACAGTGATACATGCATACCAGGTTTATAGCAGCACCGTTCACAATAGCCATAGTATGGAACCAGCATAGGTGTCCATCAACAGATGAATGGATAAAGAAAATGTGGTATATACACATGGTAGAGTTTATTCACCCATAAAGAAAAATGAAATTATAGCATTAGCAGGAAAATGGATGAAACTAGAGACCATTATGTTAAATGAAATAAACCAAATTTAGAAGGTCAAAGGTCAAATGTTTTCTGCCATATGTAGAAGCTATAGAGATAAAAGGAAAAGAAAAGTAGGGGTGTATCTCCTAAAAAAATAAAGGGAGATAAGTAGAGGAAAAGGACCAGGGGTGGGAGGTTGAGGGGGGGGTAGGGGAGTGATATTGGCTAAATTGTATTACTATATTGTATGCATGTACAAATATGAACAAGAAATCCCATCAATATGTACAACTATAATGCACCAATAAAAATGGGGGGAGGCTAGAAAAAAAGGGAAGTTTTAAAAGTTTTCACCATTAAGAAATGATAAACATTTGAAGAGAGAAGTATTTTTTTAACCTGATATAAGCATTACATAATGTATTGAAATATTACATAGTCCCCATTAATATGTATAATTTTTACATTTTTCTGTATTAGTTAGAAGGTAAATTTTTAAAAAGCAAGAGCTTAAACTCAAAACCAAAAACAACTTGATTTTAAAATGGACAAAGGACTCCAATAGACATTTCTCCAAGGAGATACAAATGACCTATAAGCGTATAGAAAGAAGTTCAACATCATTAGTCATCGGGGCAATGTGAATTAAATCCACAATGCAATACTGCCGCACGCCCATTAGGACTAAATCACAATAAGGGTTAGGGAGGATGTGCCGACATTGGAAGCTTGTGTGTTGTTACAGGGACTGTGAAGCAAAGCAGCCACTATAGAAAACAGTATGACAACTCTTTTAAAAGTTGAAAATAGAATGACCATATGACCCAGCAATTCTGCTTCTGAGTATCCATCTAAAAGAACTGAAAGCAGGAGCTGAACAAGAATTTGCACACCCATGTTCATGACAGCATTATTCCCAAGAATGAAAAGGGAAAAGTAATTGGAATGTCCATCCCTAGATTTGTTACCATTGGTACAAGTACAGAATGAAATGTGACTTAGCCTTTGAAACAAAGCAAATTCATAATATGTTATAACATGTATGAATCTTAAGGACATCATGCTAATTGAAATAAGCCAATCAGTCACAAAAGGTCAAATAGTGTAGGATTCCACTTATATGAAATACCTAGCATGGTCAGATCTATGGACAGAAGTTATCGTGTGGTTGCCAGAAGCTGGAGCAAGGACGCAAAAGATCCAGAGATGGATGGTGGTGAACTGGTTGCACAGCGACATGAAGGTACTTAATGCCACAGAATTCTGCACCTAAAAATGGTTGAGATGTGACAAAGATACATTTTAACTAGCAGTTGTTTTATTATTACTGAAATTAAATATGCCAGTAATATGCATTTTGACCTTCTTTAGGGTTAGCGTCTCTGCTCGCTTTTTAAATTGGAATTGCCATTTTGTTATTAATCTGCAAGATAAAGCCCAAGATCATATTTTTTAAAACATGAGTGTGTAATTTAGATGCTATTTTAAGAAGAGAGATTGCTAAAGGAATTGCAGATTCCCTTACCAAGGGATTTCTTCCCTAAATGTTAAATAGGTTTTCTGAAAAGTTGAAGTTTTAAAATGTTCTTCAGTTTAAAAATCACAAATCTATCCTCTTTCTTGCCTTTACATTTAATTTAAAACCATTTTGTGAAGTACTGGTTAATCTTGAAAGTGTCACATTTTACGTATTTTTTTGTAACAGAATGAGAAAAAATATTAATATATTGGAGATGCCACCACTATTGATTTATAGCAATGACTTGTCTCATAGGCTATTAGGGGAGGTGATTTTCACTTCATCACTCTGGTCCTGTAACTGAGGTCCACTTTGAAATTCTTATCTTCTACCTTCCCCTCCATGCATGCAACATTTATGGATTTGTTTCCTGAAGAGAAGTTTAAAAAATTATTCTGAGACTAGGCACTTACTGCCTGGCCCTTCAGTTACAGTTATAAAATGGCAAGAACACTGAGGAAGAGACAGGCACAGAGGGAAGAGAGGAGGCTTAACTAAGAGAGCTGAACACACTTCTCAGAACAGGTGAAAGTTGAGACAACTCACTTCCAAACTGGCTTAAATTTTAAACTCCATAAAGAATATAAGACATTTATATTAAGGTCTAGATGTTATTGGCAGTGCACTAAGACAATAAAGATAATGGAAGAGGACCTGGCAAAGGAAATGTAAGGCCCAGGCACACAGTAGTGATTCTATGTTCCTGAAATAAATTGCAAGCCAAACCAGAATCTTGACCAAGCAATCTGAGCCAAGTCAAGTATCAAAGTGTACTGAATGTACTCAACCTCGTGTGTACCTCTGATGAGGCCAGGGCTCAGTGCTTTTCCCAAAATGATCTTTAGATTCACAGTAGCAACACATGCAACCTCTGTCAACAAATAGAGCCATGAAAATAGCACTGGCCTTTATGTCCACTGGCCCACGTCCTCGAGAAAGTCAATGTGGAACTAAAAGCAAGCAACACTGTGCCAAAAAATTAAGTAACAGGCTTTTGACACACTTTATGACTTTCCACATTTTGTGCGTTTTTAAGAGAGGAGTTTATGCTTGTTAATAAAAATGGTATTCATTGTTTTCCAACAATTTAAGATACATTTTTAAAAATATGGTATATTCACTTAATAGAATATTTACAATTCTTAAAGTATGTAATGACTGGAAAGACTTTTGCTAGAGTCAAGTAAAAAAAGACTGTTCCAAGCCAGTGGAAATTGTTAAATTATGTTTTTAAAAGCATGAAACCATGAGTCTCATTTAGATACAAAATAGACACGTCCAAGATTTTTATTTAACCCTTTGCCAGTTATTAAATGAAAGAAATAAGCAGATATTATGACCAATTTGTAGTTGAAATTAAAGAATCCCAAATTAATATGGGGCAAATGAATAGTAAAATAAACTTATGAATGAACACAATTGGATTTTCTTCTGGGGCTGGAGAGATGGAGTCATTCACAAGTCTGGAGACAAGAGCTCTCCATCTCAGTAATATTTTGTCAGGTATTTACAAAGGTACAGAGTTTAAAAAATAGTCCAATAAAAGAGAAAGAACTGGTATGGGGGCGCCACCGCCCAGTTGTGTGCTGGGTCCTGGGGGCTTCTTGGCAAGATTAAGGGCATCGCTGGCCACTGCAGGCAATAGAGGTAAAGCCAAGGGCTATTGTGGCCCTGTGGAGGTGAGGAAATTGAGGTACAGAGATTATCTGAATTAGCTAATGCCTAGGACAGTCTGACCGCAGAATCTACACTGGTAACCACTACTTTATATGGGCTCTCAGTATTGTTTCAAAAGAGTAGTCATAGATATTCAGAAAACAACAATTTCCTGAACAATAAGAACCAAATGGCATGGAGGCTGGGGATATAGCTCAGTTGGCAGAGTGCTTGCCTCACATGCACAAGGCCCTGGGTTCAATCCCCAGCACCACAAAAAAAAAGAAAAGAAAAGAAAAAGAAGAATAAAATTTTTCACCAGGTGCTGTGGCACACACCTGTAATCCCAGCACTTTGGGAGGCTGAGACAGGAGAATCGCGAGTTCAAAGCCAGCCTCAGAAACAGTGAGGAGCTAAGCAACTCAGTGAGACCCTGTCTCTACATAAAACACAAAATAGGGCTGGGGATGTGGCTCAGTGGTCGAGTGCCCCTGAGTTCAATCCCTGGTACCAAAAAAAGAATCAAATGGCATTGAGCATGACCCTTGATCTATTCATTTGAATCCCTCTGGCCCATCAAATGGAAAGCTATGCCAAGATTTGTGGCTGGATTAACACCCAGAGAGTGTGCCAGATTAAGTTTGCTGAACTGAAGACTGATAGACACCTTCCCACTGTGGCTGCCAGAGATAGCCTTTGAAACTTCAGCCAAATATATCAAATCCTCTCTTCTTGACATACAAGAGATTTTCAAGAGACTTCAGTTGGTCATGATGCAGTTTCCAAAACAGAAAGACATAGTGTAGCTTCCACGATGAATTGTTATTCAGAAAGTGAAAACTGTACTCATAACTGTGGTGGAAAAAAGACAAGAATCCTAAGGGTCAAACATGTCAACCCACGCATGTGATAAAGGAAAAGCCTGAAAGATTTTATATGCTCATGCGATCTCTTGATAATCAGAAATGAAGCACTCTGCTGGATATTTATCTATGGATGCCCAGTGTTAGGAAGAGATAGACACTTCAGTTCATTGTGATAAAGTATGTTAAAAGAAACACAAAGGAAAACAAAGATTGAGCAACGTCCACTGTAGAGCCAGAAAATATCATTTCAGTTCTTTAAAGTTTTTGAAAATGGATTCATTAGTTGAGCAATGTACTGTCATAAAAATATGAATGACACTGGAGCTACCCCATGCGGCATGAATACAAATCTTCTTACCCATATAGCTGATCTGTTCACACCCAATGAAGCTGATGATTAAAAAAAAAAAAGGACAAGTTTAGGAGTAACATTTTGTAAGATTGAGAGACTGCTTGATCCTGAGTACTTGAATCTAGATTCATGTACTATTTCAGCAGTACTATAGAGATGCTGTTTGTGTAAGAAACATTTAACAAAAAAAGCAGATAGCAGGATTCCTTTCATTCCAGGAAAAATCGATATGGGTCCACATGGAAATGTTATCTATATTCACATAATCTATAAGACTTAGGGTGTTCCTCAGTATGTAAAGAGTCTTTTTGAAGAATTATGTCTTGGGGGCTGGGATTGTAGCTCAGCGGTAGAGCGCTTGTCTCGTATGCGTGAGGCCCTGGGTTTGATCCTCGGCACCACATACAAAGCAATAAAATAAAGACATTGTGTCCATCTATAACTAAAAAATATTTAAAAAAAAAAAGAATTATGTCTTGGATAGATGTATATGGCACTTATGGGGAACAGTCACCTGGCTGGCTTGTTCAAGATGTTTTCAGGTTTTTCTCTGTCTTGAGCTTTCAACACTATCAATGCCACTCAGAAATGGTGGTTAATATTCTATGGCAAGTTCACTGGCACTGTTGGCACTGGAAATTATTCCTATTGTAACAAAAGTTTCTTCAGTTTGATCTCGCATGGTTTACAAAGGGCTCAAAGTGAGAGATCACATGGTGAGACAGGAGAATCCTGAGTTCAAAGCCAGTCTCAGCAATGGTGAGGCACTAAGCAACTGAGTGAGACCCTGTCTCTATATAAAACACAAAATAGGGCTGGGCATGTGGCTCAGTGGTCAAGTACTGCTGAGTTCAATCCCTGGCACCAAAAAAAAAAAAAAAAGAAAAGAGAGAGAGAGACCAAATGGCTGCTCTTTATGATCCAGATGAAGGCGGGGATCTGCTATTTTGGGTGACTAGAAAACTGGATGATCTTTCTGTACAAGCACCAAGATGTCACTATTGTGCTGCCTTCTAAAGATTCGCTTAGTGATCCTGGGGTTAGATAAAAAGGGTCCAGATGTGATGGACCAAATACAACCTAGGGCAAACTGGGGAGCTTGATACTTTCTTGTCACTCAAAAATGACTCTGCAACTATAACAGCAGACTTTTATTTTCAGAAGAAGAACATACCACTGGAGATGAAGTTAGTGATGGCAAAGTTTCCAAGAAACTAAGTACTGGGATCTAAGATCAAATCTCACTTTTCAAGCTTCCGTTCTGAAGCTTTCAATCAGGAGATGGGAATCAATTTTCTACATCCACAAGGGAGGCTGCAACATGAAAGAATAAAGAAAAGAAGGCGGCTCCATGAAGATTCCCTGGCACCAATGCAGGACACTCAAAAATGATCAAGAAAGTGCAGTGTACTGAGAACTAATCCTGAGTTCTTACCCCAGGTGTGATCTGATGTGTGATTCATATCAGATAAAATGTGATCAGAGATGATTTGAAGTGACACTCTAATGAACCATTAAATAACATCAGATTTTTAAAAAATTAAATGCAGGATTGTTATACAACTATAAAAAAGTCCAAAAAACAAAAAAAGCCCTTGTAGCAGTGTTTCTCGTTTTTTTCATTATGACCTTTTTTTTTAGTTGTTGATGGATCTTTATTTTATTCATTTATTATTTATATGTGGTGCTGAAGATCGAACCCAGTGCCTCATGCATGCTAGACAAGTGCTTTACCACTGAGCTACAACCCCAGCCCTCATTATGACCTTCTTAAGGACATTTTTCAGACATTTTTACCTACTCTATATACATGAAAAAGATTCAATTAGTAGAGTTGAATTTTGGAGGACTACACACCATATAACTGTTAAAGATATTTTTCTACCCCTCAAGACCCAAACTTCCTCCCCTTTGGGACAATTAAGGGCTCATATCCTATTAGACAGATAATCGCCAGAAGCCCCAATATTTGATTGAAAGAATATCTAGTAATTGCTGTAGCCTATTTCAAAGTCTTTAATTATCAATTACAATATAATACACGGATGTCATTCTTTAAAACCTGTGTGTGTGCGTGTGTGTGTCTTAAAGTTTATGCCGCGGGTCGGTAAACTGTAGTTCCACTTGCAGGTAGAACCTGCCTACTTTTGTAAATATGATGTACTTGGAACACAGGCACAGACACGGTGTATGATTGCCTCATTTCCTACACCTGCTTTGGCACTGCACAGCAGAGATGAGTAGATGCAACAGAGACCTCAGGACCTAAAATATCTCAAATATTTACTGTTTGTCTGTTTACAGAAAAGTTCCAACCTCTGGATTATACTAAACTGCTGATAGAAACTATGTCTTAATTCTTGTAATGAATTTTTTCTTTAAAAAAAACATGTTTCCTAGAAACATTTTACTTATTGATGAGACAAAAGCTTTTTTCAAATTATTTATTACACATCAATTATGTATAAAGCACTTGAGAGACAGAAGCGAGCAACATGGCTCCTGACTTAAAAAGTTTTCAATCTAATGTTGCTAAGATGAAGTGGTGTCTTTGCTATAGCAGAGCTGCTGCATTCTATTACTGAGGTAAGCTAAAAATAGGAGATCTAGATAAACTACAAGGCAGGGGTGGGGAGAAGGTAGTTTTAGTACATATGATTTGGGCCATAATGTAAATTTCTGGGGTAATCTGGCTTTCTGATCCATAAGTATTAAAGAAAAATTCGATTTAATAGTCCACCATGAATGAAGTATTTGCTTTCAATTATTACACAAATTACAAGGGGGAAAAAGTGCTTGGTCTCAGCTTCTATTATCTCTTCACTCAGATTTTATACTGAGGGACAAAATTCAAAGTTGCCTTAAAAGCATGAGAAGATGTCACCCAGATATCTCATTTTTCAGGGCTTAAGCTGCCCTGATTCATATAATCTTTTTCTAAGTTTTAAGATATTGTAACGTACATCAATTCAAGGAAATTGAGTTACAGTTCACTCTCTCTAGCTCCCAGAACATTCCTGAATGAGAATACCTTTGTTCCTTTAGAAACTGTTCTTTATAATATGGGACTCTTGCATATTTAAAACCATCAAGGCCCAGACAAAAGATATTTTTCATTGCTTAATTATAAAAATGTGAGAACAAGGACCCTGCCATCCAGGATGTTTACAGATTAAGAATTTTACCTATTGGTAAGATAAAACAAAGAATGAGTCTTGGGAAGTATCAAAAGATTTATGTTTTTGGGTTCAAAATTCTCCAGGAAGTAACTATAAGACTACTAACATTAAATCCAAGGCAGCTCAACAATCACTCCGGGACCTAACATCGCAGTCTTTCCCTAGCATATTGTCATAATTCACTAATGTGTTCAATCAATTGTGAGGTGTGACTCCAGCCATTTGTCACTAATAAAGGTTCAATCCTGAAGTTTTCAAGTTTGTTTACTTTGTCCCTATGCAAACTGCTCTCACTCACTTGCGTTCTAAGATGCATCACTGGATGAGCAATAAAGAAGCCACGAAGGCCAACATGTGGACATTCCCACAGGAGGTGTCTGCGCGTAAAGAATACGTGTCATTTGCACCACGGTGCGGAAGTGGAGTTCAAACTTGTAGCCAAATGGAAAGCATTGATGAGGAGAGAGAACAGGAAAGCAGAGCAGGAGGAATGGAGGTGGAAAAGGAGGAGGAAAAGAACAATTCCTGGAATGAGAAGAAAGGAATCAAAGAAACCAAGGGCGAAAAGTCTCAAAAGGAGAGAGTGACCAGCAGAGTCGATCACTGCTGAAAAATTAAGTGACGTGGCTGATGCGAGGCAATCAGATACTCCTGAGCTGGTATCAAAACTGAACATGAAGAAAGAGTTAAAAGACAGGCCATGGAGATTCTGGAGACTCTTCTTTGCTGAAACTTGGCCTTGTTGATGAGAGATGGATGAGTTGGAGGATAGAGAGGAGCCTGCAGAGCCTTTCTAAGGATCAGGACAACAAGGTTCTCTTCCTACATAGGGCGGAAGGATACGGGATCATTAGCAAGGATGTGCATCTGCAAGTCAATTGATGGTGGGCAGAAGTTCAACGTAATCACATCCTGTAACGCAGCAGGAAGGTACAGCCATCAACTAAGAGGGAGGGGCCGAGAGTAGGACATGGGTGGCTATTACAGAAAGTGGGCAAGGAGGATGAACAGAGACACATAAAATTGAGGAGGGAAAGTCAGAAATAAGAGAGAAAAAGATGCCAGGCACAGTCTTGGAGAAAGTGTACATTTTCCAGAAGAGAAGGAGGAACCAGTAAAGATATCCAAGAGAAAAGTCATAGGAATGGGAGGAAAATTGCATTGTCCTAAAGTCCTGGCAAAGAACACTTCAAAGGGGCTGGGATTGTGGCTCAGTGGTAGAGCGCTTGCCTCGCACGCGTGAGGCACTGGGTTCGGTCCTCAGCACCACATAAAAATAAATAAATAGAGATATTGTGTCCATGTACAACTAAAAAAATATTTAAAAAAAAAAAAAACACTTCAAAGGAGACTGAACAAGGGGAATATGGGGCTAACCAACAGAACTGAAGGCTGCAAAGAGCTTTGGATGGTAAATATGGAGAAAAATCCACTCGATTTTGCAGCAAAAAAATCACTAATTCAGAGGTTTTCCATAATGGTAGATTAAGCCAGGTTTCATGCAATAGTAGTAAGGAATTGATTGCTATGGGAATACTTCACCTTTTCAAGAATTCCTGAGGTGGGCTGGGGATATAGCTCAGTTGGTAGAGTGCTTCCCTCACATGCACAAGGCCCTGGGTTCAAGCTCCAGCACCCACCCACCCCCAAAATTTCGGAAGTGAACAAAGTGTGAGATAAGGGTAAACAATTTGAAGAGATGTTAGGGTTTGGGTCTTTTTATACGTGGGGAAATTGAACATTTGTGTGTATGTATGTTTTTGTGCATGTGTATGTTTGTATTGTGTTAGTGTCACAATACAATGTCATGACTCAGCTCAGCTGCCTTATAGGATTACTGAATGGATTTTTAACAAGTACTTTAAAAACTTAAAAATATCAAACTAAGTATTACTATTTTCATTAAATGGAAATTCTCATTTATTGAATGTATGAAACGTTATTATGTCTCCTGCCTTTCAAAATTCCATTTAGTGTTTTACATGAACACAGACATGAATCAACAAACTTTATCTTCAGGATTCCCTCCTCATAGCCACTAAAATTCTTGACAGTTCTGAAAAGGAAATCCCCAGTTGCCATCTTAAAACTTGAGTTGAGAAAAATAGAAAAATTATATTAAGCTGACATTTGTGTCCTTACACATCTGCAGGTTATGGGGCAACTACTGACTTAGGGGATTAGCTAGGTTTTTTTTCTTTCTGGCTTTGGGATATGTTGTTAATTTAATGAAACATATTTCAGCTGGGTAATGCCCAGGTAAGTCTTAGGTCACGTTTAAAATTAAGCCTTTTATCACACTCTGACAGCAGGAAAACAAATTCTAGAAAATGCCATTATCAAGAAAAAAAGCAGTGTGTTTTGCTTTGGGCTTTGTGGCTTGAGGCCCTCCTCCCCCCATTTTAAAAAGAACTAAGGAGCTTAAAAAATTTGTAACTAATAGCCACTAAAGTAATTAAATTCTGCATTAGTCAAGACAAATAAAATCCATTATTTAGTAGCACTGCCTTATGCTCTAAGATTTTTTTTTAATTTTTTTTTAGTTGTAGATGGACACAATATCTTTATTTTATTTATTTTTATGCGGTGCTGAGGATTGAACCCAGTGCCTTACGCATGCAAGGCAAGCGCTCTACCACTGAGCCACAACCCCAGCCCTATGCTCTAAAATTTTGTCCAGTTTTTTTCCTAAGAGATTTTCAAACCATCAACTCTTGACATGAAATCAGTGGCTTTGGGAATAGAACAATTTTGGTTTGCTGCTGTTTTACGTATTTGAGAACAAAAAGTTTAGCCTGTCTCTACATGAATTTCTTCATATAAAACAGAGATGATAAGAATTATCTTGTAAAAACAAGCATTCACACCTTTTTGGGTGCAATAAGCCTTGCTTTCTTGGCACTTTGGCCATTCAAATGATACTAGTACTGAAATAGCCTTTCCATCTCTTAAACATTGAACATTGGCACTCAGAGATTAACTATGGGTTTGAAACAGAGAACCTATGGAAATTTTGGGATTGGTTTCCAGGCCACAAAAAGGTGAGATGAGAGACAACAGATTCTTAATGCAGGTCACTTTGGGGAGAAGGCAAAGCAAGATGGAATCTGGAATATTTGAACATATATTTTCATTCATTTGTCATTACCCTGAAAATGCATTGTATTCTGTAAGTTTTGAAAGCATTTTATATACATTTTTAAATATAATGAAATAATCCTCATCTCTATACTCCTTTTGTACAAATTCATAAGCAGTCTGTTAAAGCTGCAATTTAGGAACCAGAAATAAAGATAACGTTATTTAAACCTATATTAGCTTAAGTGAGGCAGCTTCAAATTGGAAGACTTATGTAAAGCTATCAAATGTAGTATTTGGCTATCATTAATTTCCCAACAGCTAGTGAATTTCCTGGACTGTTGCCAAATAAAATAATTAAAAATCTAGTTTGAGTGAAAAGATGCTTAGTAAGGAATAAGGACAACCGTTCATGCCAGGCTTGTGTAACAGTCACATTGGCAGAAAGTCTTCCAAGGCTTGCTTGTCGTGCCTCTGTCTGCTAAAGCCATGAACAGCTTAGCAAATGCTAGAAGAATGAGTCACGGCCAATACCTGCCACATGCATTATCCTCAAGGTAAATGCATGTCATAAGACAAGTCCACAGAGTCCCAAAATAGTCTTAGCCTGTCACTTAGTACCCAAAATAATTATTCAAGAAATAGTTCTTTCGAAAGGGACAAATTACCCCATCAACATAATGACACTGTCATGAGATGGTTGGATAATGTTTTTTTATAACAATTTCCTGGTAATCACTCTGACATGAAAATTATAAATTAAAATTACATCAGTTAAAGGGAGTCAAGAATTGTTTTCTAAAATCTTTTCTCAGTTCCAGTTTAAGTTGGAAATAACTCCCACACAAGAGCCACAATAGGAACTGGTCAGGAGCATTCATGGCAAATGGAAAAGGGAGTGCCTTAAAAAAACCAGAAAGACTTTGGCGTTCCCATGTGGGAAAGCCAGAAGACCCACAGTGTAGATTTCCACATATGCCCTCTGGAGAAACATGTCCTACTACAGAGTACCTGAAAGGGACAACTAAACACAAAACTTTAAACATAAGTCAAGTACCTTAATTTCTAATAGTTGAAGTTTGCCAGGTATATTTTTTTAAACATTTTTTTAGTTGTTGATGGATCTTTATTTTGTTCACTTATTATTCATATGTGGTGCTGAGAATCGAACCCAGTGCCTCACACATGCTAGGCAAGCGCTCTACCACTGAGCTACAGCCTCAGCCCTGTCAGGTATATTTTTTTCCTTGTGCTTCCATAACAAATTCTTACAAACTAGGTTTTAAAGAGCATAAATTTATTGTCTTCAAGTTCTGGAAGCTGGAAGTCCAATATCGAAGTGTTAGCAGAATCCTTCTGAGGATTCTGAGAATCTGTTTTATGCCTTTCTTGCCACTCTGGCAGTTACTGGCAATTCCTGGTGCTCTTTGGCTTGTGGGAGCATCACTCCAATCTCTGTTATCACTGTCACATGCTGTTCTCTCCCTCTTTATGTCCATGTCCAAATTTCCCACTTCTTATATGGACACAAGTCATTGACTTAAGGCCCACCGTAATCCAGTAAGACCTCATCTTAACTTGATTACATTTGAAAAACACTATTTCTCAGTAACGTTATGTTCACATGTACCGGGAGTTAGGATTTGAACATATATGGGGTGGGGTGGGGGGCACAAGTCAGCCTACCACTCTAGATCTCTCAGATGCAACATGGGCATCCATCACCAGTATGATCTGGAACCTTGTGGCACAATGTGGAAGAAACACAGAATATGAAAGCAGAAAGCAACCTTAGAAATCACCAACTTAACTGCCCTTACTTTATAGATGATTGGCAGATCTTTCAATCAACTACAGAACTGAGACCCAGAATGCAACTGTGTGTGCGGAATGAAGTAAGTGAATTGGTTTTTTGTTTTGCGAGTACAAAGTAGTAAGGATGATTCGCTTTCCTTATACACAGGATTGATGAAAGGCTACACCCATAATCACCTCACTCAAACTCGCTTGCATTTCCTGTGAAAGACAAAGAGGGAGAAAGATAGGTGGAGGTGCTAAGAGTTGTCAATGACCCACAATTCTTCTCACCTCCGCCTCTAGGGAAATGTGCTAAGCATGAGAATGTCACCCAGAGTACAAAGCACCTTCATCCTGAAGAACTGCTTTAGGAGGCAAAGCTTGTGTGATATACCCATGCACTTTCCGATGTCTAGGCGCATGCAGTAGGGCAGTAGATGGACAGCCTTAACTCCCCACCCCGTTAGCTGCCATGATTTTTTTGTTCTGCATTTTTTAAATGTAGCAATCTTTGAGTCTGATCTAAACAACAGAGAAATGGGGGAAGCAAGAAAAAGAATTTGAGAGGAATATGCAAAATTACCCATCAGAGCATACCTTAGAGCAAGGTGGCCTGTTGAGGGTTGCATGAAGATTGAAGATGTGTAAGAGGAAAAGCCAGAGAAAAATCTTCCCATGCCCCACTGAAGACCCAACCCAGACCCAAAATGATTATCCTTGCTCTATCTTTTCCTGTATAAGTTATAAAGAAGAGGAGAGAGGACAAGGAAGACACCAAAGTATCAGATGCCTACTAGTTACCAGGAAACATACATGGAAGAGATATTTCATCTTCACAATCTAAAGCATTAGGGTCCCCATTCCACAGATGAGGAAACTGAGGGTCAGAGTACTTGAAAATTTTTCCCACAATTACATTGCTAGTCCCTATGGAGCTACAATGAAATCCAAGACTTTCTAACCCAAAACAGCTCTTACCAAACAGAAAAGTGAAAAAAAAAAAAAAAGTTAAACAAAAAACCAAAACCTTGTTTTCAGTTGCTGCTTAGAGACAGAAACCTCAAATGCTTTTTGGATATAAACATTTTCTTAAGAATTTTAAAAATAGGATAGATGGAAAAATATAACTAGATGCTGGTTCTAATTAATGTCTGGAAGCCCTGTATAAAAAGAGGACAGTGTAAGAAAATGAAGAAAACTATCTGTGGATTAGTTTAATGGGAAGTGGGGGGCTAAAAAACATGTGGGACTTCACTCAAATTCAAGACTAAAAATTTTAAAGTAACAGAACATAACCAGACACTTCTTTCTTTCTGCATTTCATTTTATCCTTTTTAAGATCAAGGCTACAGAGCTCTTGATCCTAGCTGGGGGTAAGGCCTGAGCTTCCAGCAAGCCAAGACTGGGATGCTGCCATTTCTGTATGTTACTAGCAGGCAGGGTTGCTTGCTCAGATTCAAACTACAGGATCCACAGTATTATCCCCAGATGAGAGAAGACATCTTGGAGATTCATTCAGGGCTCAACATGCACCAGGCAGCTGTGGTGTAGGGACAGCTGTAAATAGAATAGAAAAACAATTCATTCTGTTACATCATCTTAGTGTGTGCCATTTGAATGTATACAGATATCTTTATACGTGTAGTCTGTTTATTGGGTATGATGAAATCTTTCTAAACAGGGCCAGCTGTTACAGTTGTCATAAAACCCTTATTAGACGGAAATAAAGGCTTTTCAAAACTGGCTTTCCTCAGCGGAATAGCTTGTGAAGCACATTACAAGTGCTATTTCTTCGTGTCATATATCTTAAGTGATGACGGACACTGATGGTCTGCGTTAAGCTTATTCTTAAAAGGCCTAAGACTATAAATCTACCAGTCTATCCTCATGATTCCAGACATGACCGCAATAAACTTGTTCGTAACAGAAGACTAGCAACCCAAGGTGCTGCAACACCTTCCTGAGCCTGTACCCCAGTGTCCCAGCAGTTCTTTCCTTCTCTGTCACAAACTGTGTCTCTCACGTAAATTCATCCAAGTGGGCTAATTGTCTTTGTCTTCTTTTCAGCTTCTCTCCAACTCCAGAGCTCCTTCCATGCAAGGGTTGTCTATGCATTCATCTCTAAGCCTGAATTTCAGACTTACAGTTTGGGCTGTCTGGTGGACATCTCCACAGGTGGTCCCAGGGCGTTCTTGCCAGCAGAAGAGCAGGATGACTAGGCACACACTCCTTAGTGCCAAGTAGATCACAGTTCAAGTCCCAGCACTGCCTCTGCTTGTTATGAGACTTGGCTGCTGACTCCTTCCTAGGCTTGGGTTTCCACAACTACTGAATGAGAATAATATGGCACCCATTTCATGAGATGGTTGGGAGAATTAATATAAAACAATCACAGAGCACCTAGCCCATGGTGAGTGCTTAATTAGTAATAAATATTAAACATGAAACTAAACTCATCTCCACGTGCAAGCCTGTGCTTCTTGTCCTGCCCCATCCTCCTAACCTCATTCCTTTCAATCCACATCAAATCCATGACATTTGTGTTCATCTCCACTCTTCTATTTTCTCACCTTTTTATTACATAGAAAAAGAAAAATTATATGAAAATATAAAATAATATTTTTGCCAATGCAGATTCTGGTAAGTTGAATGGGATAACAGGAAAGACATATTTGCAATAGAAATTGCTGAAGTAGAAAGTAAGATGTATTATCTAAAGGTTTAATGGCTTCATTCGAAGGCTCAAATTCAGCAAAGTCAAGAAATGATCACTAAACATTTTACTTCATTTTAGTTAACAGAAAATTTATCTTGATTCCTTGAAATAGTTCTCCATGACTCCTTAGGCTAGTGACAAGTTGTAAAATGTATCACATGGCCTTGAAGAGGATGCTTGGGTAAAAAGGTTTGTGTAAATAATAGCATTGGGGGGGGGGAGCCAACTCATGATAAAAAAAAAAGGACAACCTATACCTTTGTCCTGCCCACCTGGGATACACTACAGCAAAGGGGCTGTGGCTAAAGTCATGAACTCTAGGGCCAGTACCAGCTCTGCCTCCTCTGACCTTGAACAAATTACTTTAACTCTGTGCTTTGGTTTCTTCATCTATAAAACAAGAATAACAACTAGGGTTTTGCTAAATAGATCTAAAGCACTTGATAAATGTTGGCTGTTGTTTTTATATGCTGTTTGTGATGATCAAATAAAACACGTGTAATCCATGAAAGTTAAAAAAAAAAAATTAAGATCAGTGTGTTAGTCAGCTTTTCTCCATTGTAACCAAAATATATGACAAGAACAACTTAGAGAAGAAAAACTTTATTTTGGCTAATGGTTTCAGAGTCCGTGGTGGGTGGGCTCCATTGCTCTGGGCTCAAAGTGAGGCAGAACATCATGGTGGAAAGACCGGGCAGAGGAAAGTTCCTCAGCTTGATATCACCGGTTACTGGTGACCAGTTCTGCTTCTTCACATGTTTAAGTTTGAACATTAGAGAAACACACCGAGGCAAGCATATAAAGCAAGGTTTATTTAAAAAGGGGTAACGACTTCTCCTAGGAGGGAGAAGAGGGCCATAGCTGGTGTCCTGGTATCCCCAGAAATACAGGTGTTCTGCCTTTTTATATGTCCTAGGCTTCCTTTGTTCTGCTCTCTTCCCCTTATCTCTCTCCTTCCTGCATATGTGACTAGGACCAGGAGATGCTCCTGGTGGGATGGCCAAAAGGTGAAAGCAGATGAACAAATGCGGAGTGATCTGGGCAGGAAGGAGGCGTAATTAATAACTCCCTGTAGGGAGGGGGAAATCGCTGGGACTGGTTACCTTGGCAAGAGGTTGGAGCAGGGGCAGGTTATCTCGAAAAGGGTGGAGGAGGGGCTCTGAAGGCATTAGCATTTCAATACCTCTCCAACTTCCCAGACCCACCTTGGCCTCCTTGATCCACCTGACTCATTTACCTATCTACACTGACTGCCTGTCTAATTCTGGCTTCAAGCTCATGGTGGCTGAGAAAGCAGAGAGAGAGGAGGAAAGGGGAGGAGGGATCCAGAGGGAAGAGCTAGAGGGGACCACAGGCAAGGTGAATACTTCCAGGATGTATCCCAGTCACCCATGCCCCAGCCATGCCCCACCTGCCCACAGCTTCCACCCAGTTAGTTCATTCAAACTAGGATGAACTGATGAAGTTACAGCTCTCATAATCTAACTGTCTCACCCACAAGTATTTCTTCAATAACACAGAAGCTTTTGCAGGACACCTCATATCCCAGCAATAACAATCGATTATAAAGCAGACAAGTGATCTATAATAAACATACGTGATATCTTCCTTAAATCAGATTATTTTGTACTTGTCAAAGATTTGTAGGGCTTTTTGGACATATTTGCTTGAATATAAACGCAGCTATAAAAGATAAACACTGCTCTTTGAAATTCATGTGTTTTTAAAAAACGTTTTGAATCATTTAATGCCTTACATTAGCCAATGTAGATGTAAGGACTCATTATTTTGTAAACTTGGAGTCCTTCTAAATTTACATGTTTGAGTAAAAATTACATTGGACCAGTAAAAAGGGTCCAGGGCTTGAATTCTAGCCCTGCAATGATCTGAGTGTCGGTAGGCAAGTCATTCAGCCCCCAAAGCCACAGGCTCTTTATACATAAAGGCAGGACCAGATAACCTGGGGGGCACATCCAGGTGTAAAATGCCATGAGCTCTAGTTGAGGATGAACATCATTATCTTTTTCTAAAAGGTTTGCTTCAAGTCATACCATTGGAATGGAAAGTAGCTCTCTCCTGACTCCTAGACTAAAACTTTGAGCTCAGTGAATTGCCAACTTTTCAAATCAAGATGCTGTAGAACTCCTCTGCTGTGTAAAGATATTGAAAATAAAGACAACTGAGGAGAAATAAAGCCCACAGTTCTAAGCAAGCTGACACCATCTGAAAACACTTTTTCAGTTTTGATCTTTCTCAGAAAAGATAAAAACAAATTCCATAGGTAGAGGAAATTAATTCTTCCTGCTC
Organism: Xerus rutilus; assembly: GCA_028644305.1. Taxonomy (NCBI): domain Eukaryota; kingdom Metazoa; phylum Chordata; class Mammalia; order Rodentia; family Sciuridae; genus Xerus; species Xerus rutilus. The sequence goes on from CM053410.1 coordinate 75,048,328, forward strand.
ACATAGCATGAAATCAGCAAATGACTCTCACTGCTACTCTGCATTGGTCTCAATCCTGCCTGGTTTTAAGAAAACTGGGATAGTGGATGAAGACACCTGTGCCGCACCAACACAAGTGATACCACCTGGAGAAGCAAGAGGACAGGACATTGCAGATGAGAGAAATGGACATAAAGCATTTTAGAGCCAATTGTTTTGTAAGTGGTTATATTAACATCAGACAAAATAATCATTAAGGTAAGGAAAGTGACCAAGATAATATGTAATTCACTACAACAGTACCTTATGAAAAACAAAGAACATGGCAAATTCAAATCCATTAATTTGGAAAACCAAGAACAGAATGGGAGCATCCTTAATGTGAGAAAGTGCATCTGTAAAATCAACAGGAGACAAAGCCACTAACGTTATGCTTACAGTAAAAAACTAAGACAGTTCTCCTAAGATCAGGAACAAGGTAAGAATGGCTCTCTTATTTAACTTTGAAGTAGAAGTTTTCATTAGTGCAATAAGCCACAAAAAGAATGAAAGTATAAAAATTAGAAGAGAAAATTTTAAATTATCTTTATTTGTAGATGACATTGGGGTTTTATATAGAAAATCCTAAAGAACCTACAAAGAGATTAATATAACTAATAGATGACTGCCAGGTTTGGGCTACAAAGTCCATATGACAAAAGCAGTTATATTTCTATATACTAGCAGCAAACAATGGAAAAATGAAAAATTCTAAATACCTTTTACAATATCATAAGAATCATAAAGATGTTAAGATTTAACAAAAAAATGTGAAAGGCTTCTATAGTGACAACTATAAAATATTGCTGAGAGAACACAAAGATCTAAATAAATGAGAGATATAAAGCTAGTGTATTATATGACTTAATTTTCAATCTGTTTTAACCACTACTTTTAATATGACTGTTTTCCCCAAAATCTATAAATTTAATCACATTCAAAACCCCACCACGTTTTTTTCAGAATAAGAATTAGGGGCAGGGATGTAGCTCAGTGTTAGAGCATTTGCTTGCCATGGTGGGGCCCTGAGTTCAATCCACAGCACTAGGGGGAAAAAATGAACAAGGGTTTAGCAAACTGATTCTAAAATATATATATATATAAATGAAAAGAATTGAAAATATCCAAAATGATTTTTAAAGCACAATTGAAATACATATACTACTTGATTTCATGGTTTACTATAAGCTACTATAATTAAGATGATGTAATAATTAGTATACACATAGACAAATCAATCAGTAGACTAGAATAGAGTCTAAAACTAGACGCACACTTGATAGAAAACTACTTGTTGACAAAGGTGTCAACTGAATGCAGGAAAATGTCTTTTCAACAAATGATGCTAGAGAAACTGAATATCTATTTGGAAAAAAAAATAGCCTGTACTTTTGTCTCACACCATACAAAAAATTAAAGATTCATCATAAAAACTAAAACTAAAAAGCCTTTAGAAGAAATCATAGCATAAGTCATAGGATCATAGGATCATAGAATAAAGATTTTATAGACAATTTTTTTAAAAGTTTCTAACCATAAAGGAAAAATTAACTGGACTTCATTAAAATTAAAAATTACTGTACATCCATTTTTTTAATAGAATGTATTTTGACATATATACCCAGAGCATAACTTATTCTAATTAGTTCTTGTGGTTTTACATGATGTGGAGTGTCACGGGTCTTGTATTCATATATGAACATAGGAAAGTTATGTCTGATTCATTCTACTGTCTTTTCTATTCCCATCCTTCTTCCCTTCCCTTCATTTCCCTTTGTCTAATCCAATGAACTTCTATTCTTCCTTCCCTACCTCTTATTGTGTGTTAGTGTCCACATAACAGACAGAACATTTGGCCTTTGGTTTTTTGGGACTGGCTTATTTCACTTAGCATAATGGTCTCTGGTTTCATCTATTTGCAGGCAAATGCCATAATTTCATTTTTCTTTATGGCTGAGTAATATTCCATTGTGTATAAAGACCACATTTTCCTTATTTATTCATCTGTTGAAGGGCACCTGGGTTGGCTCCATAGCTTGGCTATTGTAAATTGAGCTGCTACAAACATTGATGTGGCTGCGTCACTGTAGTATGCTAATTTGAAGTCCTTTGGATATAAACCAAAGAGTGGAATAATTGGGTCAAATGGTAGTTCCATTTCCAGTTTTCTGAGGAATCTTCATATCATATACAGCTTTTATGTGAATGTAACTCTGTGTTTCTCCAGTATAAATAACTAGGAGTGGAATTACAGGATCATATGGTTAGTATATATTTAGATCTGTAAGAAACTACTCAACTGTGTCCCCAAGCAGCTTTACCCTTTTACATAACCACTAGCAATTATGAGAGTTCCAGTTGTTCTGCATCCTTGCCAGCATTTGATATTGTCAGCTTCCAAAATAATTTCAGCCCTTCTAATAAATGTGTAGTGGTACACATTATGGTTTTGTGTTTTCCAGTGAGTGATGTTAAGCATTTTTCATGTCCGCCATCTATATACTATCTTTGATAAAAATGTTAATTAAAATCTTTTACACATAAAAAAAATAATAAAAAGTTACTGTACATCAAAAGCACATTGAGAAAATGAATAAATAGTTCACAAAGTGAGGAAAATATCTGTAACACATATATCTGATAAAGGACTTTTATCCGGAATACAGTGGTCCCCCTTATCCATGAGGGATATGTTCCAAGGCCCCCCATGGAGGCCTGAAATAGTGGGTAGTACAAACCCCATACAACATGCACTATGTTTTTTCCTGTGTTTACATATTTATCATAAAAGTTTAACTTACAAATTAGACACAGTAAGAGATTAACAACTAATAATAAAAGAGCAATCATAGCAATATACTGTTATAATCACTATTCTCATGTTTTGTGAGAATTTCTTAAGTAAAATGAGGATTATTGAATGCAGCACTGTAATACCACCACGACTGGTCTATAACCAAGACAGCAGGCAGCATGGGTAGGCTGGGCAAAGGGATGAACTTCCAAGACAGGATGGAGCAGGATGGCACAAGATTTCATTGTGCTACTCAGAACAGCACAAAATTTAGAACTTATAAATCATTTCTTTCTGGAGTTTTCCATGTAATATTTTGAATCTGAGATCGACCATGGATAACTGAAACTATGAAAAGGAAAATCACAGAAAAGCAGGGACTACTATATATATAAACAAAAACATCACAAATGGATAATAAAAACATGACTCAGTTGTTTAATGGTTAGAACTTGGAAATACACACTGGGAAGATTTGGTGTGTGCCTTGTGCATCTTGGGTCACACTTGATTTGAAATACTGAAGAAGAATGCTTGGTAGAAAATTTCACTGTTAAAAGCCATGTCTCTTATTTGACATTCCAGATATACAAATGAACAAGAACCACATAAAAAGGTGCTCAACACCATTAGTCATTAGAAAAATACAAATTAGAACCACATTGAGTTACTACAATATACTCAATATACTCAATATACAATATACTCTCTCAACTGGCTAAAACTCTTTAAGTAACAATATAAATATTAGCATGGATTTAAAACAATTGGAACTTCTATATCACTAGTGGTGAAGAAAAATGCAGCCAAAGAAATCAAAAGATTCTTTATAAATTACACGTATGCCTACTCCATGATCAAATAATTCTGCTGCTAGGAATTTACCCAAGACAAATGAAAAACACAAAAATATTTTATAAGAATATTATTAGCAGTTTTATTCATAATAGACAAAAACTGGAAATAATCAAAATGTCCATCAATAGCAGAATGTCTAAATAGATTGTGAGTTAATCATACAATGAGATGCTACCCAGCAATTAGAAAGAAAGAACTAATGTGCCCATAATGACATGAAGAACCACAGAAATCTCAAAAATACTTTGTAAAGCAAAAGAATTCAGACACAAGACACATATAAAATTCAAGAATAGGATAAATTAAACTACAGTAATTGAAATTAGAACAGTGGTTGGGAGGTACAAAAGAGACTAACTGTAAAAATGCATTTTAAAAACTCCATAAGTTGAGGGAAAGTTTCTAGTTTTTTCTTGGGATGTTGATCACATTAGATGCATTTGTCAAAACCCATCAAACTGTGCAGTTACAATCTGTGCACTGTGTACCTTAATAAATAAAAATCTAGCATTTTCAAATATCTTATGGGAAATAGAAAGCCTGTATGTTCCAATTTTTAAGGAAAAAAACATAAAAATGGCTATTTTAGGTTGTGATCAGCAAGATAATTTTTTGCTCAGGATACCAACTTGGGAGTTCCTCTAAATAAGATCCTTTAGTGTGCTGAAAATATGATTAGATTACAAATACATAATTTCAAAGAGCTCCTTAAAAATATATCTTCTGCATGAAGAATCAACCCCAAAACTGGAAAATATCTTAGTCATCTGGGTTCCATAGAATCTCTCAGGCATTTGACTTAGTCCCAGAAGCAGATAATTTGAGACAATTTTCTGGGAAACAGGCCTCATAGTGGATAATGTGATAGATAATATCACAACTGGTGAACTACCTCAGTGAGTTTTCTTAGCAATCAGGAAAATGTTTTTCAATAGGTTCAAAAGAAGAAATTTTCGCATTTACAAAATATATAACCAATCTGGTTATATGTGACATTTTCCTGCATGGGCAAGCATCTTCAGTTTTATCTTGACATATCTACTGCTATCTTTCTAAAAGTTTCTTTTGCACATTAAAAGAATTGCCATTTCACACATAGCAAAACACTTAAAATCTCCCTCACAAACCAAAAAAAGTCACATGATCTCTGGAAAATTGGTTGTATTTTTATCATTGCTGAGAACTGGTAAAATTAAGTTGTATGTTATATAAGTTGATATGAACCTTACATGTCCTCTTATTAATAAGCCATGGTATATGATCTACACTGATACATACTTTATAACCAAGGTGTTTCCAATTACCTGTTTTCTCAGTTTTTTTTTTCTTCCAGGTTATTTAAATCTTCCAGTTGTTCAATGTTTTCTAAGTATCTGCTTTTTGAACGACCTTATCACTGACAATTTGTAGTCTAATCACAACACGATTTACACAAAAAATAGAAAACAGAGGGTCAAAAATACATATTCAGTTCTCTGCAATTCTGAGTAGTACATTTTCTTCCCAGTGACTGACAGATACCAATCCTACCTACCATGGCCTCCCTTTTTACAAATCAGCCAACCCAACGGCATGTCCTGTTGATTCAACGTAACCTGTTGAATCTGCTGCCATGGTCAATGTCAGAGCTTATGGCCAGGTTGAGTGAGGAGGAGAAGGAAGCCAACAGGAGACCTGTGAACCTGCCAAGAGTGCAGGCCTGGACCTGGTCGAGGAAAAAGAGAAGCAGTGTTACACCTATTCACTCTGCTCCTCGACAATAGTGGGTGGAGTTCAGAGAAAGTATTTCGACCTCACTGGACTAGGACACTATGTGGAAAACTTATTGTGAACAGGTAGATTTGGTGTGTACCTGGTCCATCTTGGGCAACATCTAACTTAATATACTGAAGAACCTGGGATGCTTGTAGAATATTCCATTGTTAAGAGCCATGTCACTTATTTGGCCTAAACTTTAACAAAGGTGTTATGCAACACTAGAATAATTCCTAGGAGGTAGTCTATTTGTTGAGCAAATGAATGATATAGAGCTCTAGTGTATTGCTAATCAACTCTAACACCTATGTATAAAGTTAAGCATAATTTATTGGCTTTATTTAAACAAATATATTTACATAAGGTAACAATACTAGCTACCATTTATTTATTGACTGATATATAGCTGGTAGAATGGAGATAATAGTTGAAATATATTTAACTAGTATACATGCCTTGCTACTCCCTACCCAATAAAATTAAGAGCATTTCATACTTGGGGATGAATAAAGGACAAAGCTCAGTTTTAACTTCCATATGATATTTGTTAGCTCCATTTTCATTTTTGATAACCAAGTTTTGTTAAAAGTAAACAGAAATTTCCAAACCCAAAAGGATTCCCTCAAAATACTCAGAACAGGAGCCTGAAAGATTAATCATGGAAATAAAGTTGGAGAGAGCACAGCATCTGATATAACTCCCAACTCAAGAGGAAGGAAATAAATAACTTCAGTCACTGAGACAAAAAGAGATAACGAGATAAAAATAAGTTTAGGCTCGAGCATCCTGGCCTTTCTCTTAGGATCAAAACCCTGGGTGCAGATACAAGTAGGAATAAAAACATCCAAATAGCTAAAAGAATCCATGCACAGAAGGACATTCCTCAACGTAATAGTCTAAAATATTGCAAACTTCTTAAATAAGACTAGCATTTGGCCTGCTATTTTCAATAAGGTGCAGGATTTGTAGGGCTAAAGATGGTACCTCACACCATAAGATGGACTTCCTGGGCACCCAGGAAGATTGAGGCAAAGCAGCCTGAATTTGGGTGACAGGCCACAATGAGCAGGGGCTTTGTGTCTAGAAGCTGTGGCAAAATCCAGTCTTCAGGGAAGATACCAGTTTGATGCCAAAATCAAGGTGGGTCCAGCCATTTCTCCATGGCCACCAGCAAGATGCCCAGGGACAATAGTGACCAGCCATCCCAATATGAGACCTCAGAAGACAGAAGACAGCACAGGGCCGAATTCCCATCTGTCACTATAATGATTTACAGTTTCTCCCTGCACCCAGTTCATATTAGGAAGGAAATGAGACAAAGAGATCCCATGAAATAGAGAAAGCAGCTTCATAAAAAGTCTGAATTTTAAACTGATTGAATTTATGTCTCCAAAAGGCTATTTAAATTATTTTTTAATTTTCTAAAAAAATTTAGTTATAGATGGACAAAATATCTTTCTCTTATTTACTTTTATGTGGTGCTGAGGATCGAACCCAGTGCCTTACACATGCTAGGCAAGTGCTCTACCACCGAGCTACAACCCCAGCCCTATTTATTTTTTACTAACATTTTTAGTCCCCCTCGCACAACCCACACTTGTACCACTATTAGCAAAAGCAAGATTTTGAAAACTACATTAGATTACTTACATGAAAGTAAGTTCAAGTTCTTTGCGTGTAATAATTAATAATGACTATTATTTTGTACTGGACACTATTCTAAGTTCATCACAGTTACTGCTCACCTACTATTCTGTGCCAGCTCACCAATGAGGAATAAAAGCAAAATCACATGGTAAGTAAATGACAGAAGCTAGACACACACTAGGAACCTGACACCAGAACCGGTATTATTGACTTCCAGTAAATTGGACTTTGCAAATTAGCATGCAACATGGCTAAGATTTTTTTGCTTTTATTAGTACATCATTTATTAGTGCCTAGTTGTACATAATAGTTTTGTTCATTTTGTACACAATCATATATTTACTCCATTTCAGTCCCCAGCACCCACCCACCCCCTGCCCCCTTTTCTCCTCCTCTTTCCTACGCCTATTCTCCTTTCTCGACTCTACTGATCTTTCTTCCATTTATTTATTTATTTTTAATTGGTGCTTTATACATATACATAAAGGTGGAACTCACTGTGGTATATTTCTATAAGCACATGGAATAATTCTGTTGAATTCATTCCTCATGTCCTCGCCTTTCCCAGACTCAATCTCCTTCTTCTACTCTACTGATCTTCCCCTTCATCTTTATGATATCTGACCCTGACTTTTCCCCCTTTTTATAGCTGAGATTTAAATACATTCATATATCCATCTGTGATTATAAGCTCCTTCACTGTACTGTATGGTTTGACCTGCTCCTCCTCCTTTTCCTTTTTTTTTTTTTCCTTCCTCTAGTATCAGAAAAACCTTTCCTTTTGATAAGGAATCTTATCATAAAATCCTGAATGAAAAGATATGAAAGATATATATGTAGCTTTCCATAAAGGACTATCAGTAGACCCACACTCACCTTAAACAATAATTGGTTTCAGGGGCTAGCAAGAAGGACCCAAGCAAGGCCAGTCTGAGTCCCTTTCAGAGACTGAAACATATTCTGAGGGTCTCTTGTCTTCTGGGATTGTAGGCATCAGGGTTGACATTAGTCATTATTTTTAGTAACCCAGCAACTGAACTAACTTCTTATGTGTGAGGAATCCATGATTTTAGAGGAAGAGCATGAGTCCCATAGAGAAGCTAAGTATGCTAGATACTCAGTTTTTCAACCTGCCTTGCAGCTATGGTATAATAAAACTCCAGCCAAAACCATCAGATATACAGCTTCCAGATTTAGATTAGAAGTTAACGCACCATAATTTTTCTAGGTTCTTCTATATTATCTCAAATAACAGAATTTCCTTGTTTATTAAAGCTGAATAATAGTTCCCCATTGGAGAAATACATACCACACTTTCTTTATCCATTCATCAGTTGATGGACACTTCTGTATTTTAGCTATTGTGAATAGCACTTTAATGAACATGGGATTGCAGACATCTCTTTGACATACTAATTTCATTTCCTTCGGATATACCCCAAGTAGTAGGATTGCTGGATCACATGGCAGTTCTATTTTTAGTTTTTTGTTTTTTTGTTTAAGAACCTTTAATTGCTAGGTGCGATAGTGGCGCACACCTGTAATCCCAGTGGCTCAGGAGGCTGAGACAGGAAGATCACAGGTCCAAAGCCAGCCTCAACAACTTAGCAAGACCTAAGCAACTTAGTGAGATCCTATCTCAAAACAAAAAATACAAAGGGCTGGAGATGTGACTCAGTGGTTAAGCACCCCTGGGTTTAATCCCTGGTACCAAAAAAACAAAACAAAACAAAACAAAAAACAGCTTTATATTGTTTTCCACAATAATTTTATTAATATATATCCCCATCATTAATATAAACATAAATCAAGTTGTATCACATAAATGTATACAATGTTTACTTGTTCGTTAAAAATAAAATTATTTTTTTCCAAAATTCAACAGAGAAAGCTGAATAAAGAAAATTATATTAATGATCCAAAGAAGCAGACACTGCACAAAACCTATTTCTGGAGAAGGTGACACATGACATCCACATCCAGTTTCCAGAAAGAACAAAGAGGGACTGCAGTTCTGTCCACACTTTGGTACCAAAGTGTGTGGCACCAGCAGGACCAGCTACAGTGGCTTCTCCCTGTGAAGGCTGCCATGGCTATGGGTAGATTATGGTATAGCTTCTGACAAGTAGCCTCCTCAGCTTGTCCTCCAGCCCTCCTAGAGATTCTGTGACCTACCTGATATATCTCTTTGAATAACTCTTTTACTTAGAATACTTATTTAGTTTCTTTTGCTAGAAACCAGAAAGTGCTTCAGTTTTTTTATTGCTGCTGTTGGTAACAAATTAGCACAAATATTATGGTAGCTTAAAGCAACACAAATGCATTCTCTCACACATTTGAAGGTAAGAGTCCTAAAACAAGGTGTCAGCAGGGCTGCATTCCTTTTGAGAGGTTCCAGAGGAGGATACATTCCCTTGCCTCTTCCATATTTTGGAGGCCCCTTCCCTCCATCTTGAAAACCAGCAACATTATGTCTATGATCATTCTTTCTTTGTCACATCTTCCTCTGACTCCTTTCTTCTACTTTCCTTTTCCACTTTTAAGGATCCTTGGGATGACATTGAGTCTACCTGAATAATTCACCATGATCTACCTATTCTACAGTAAACTAATTAGCAACCTTAATTCCAATTGCAATCTTAATTCCCTTTTGCTATGTAATCTAACACATCCATGGAGCTCATCAGTTAGGATGCAGACACCTTTGGAGGCATTATTTTACCTACCCCAGAACTTAAATGATGAAGATGTCCTTATCAGGAATCATCAGACATTTATGGGAACAGGGCAATCTGGAAGCTATCATCTGGCCTGTGGATGGACAGAATGAATATCCAGTATTGGTATTCGTGGATGAAATTCCTCTGGTTACCTAAAGGGAAGAGTTCACTGCAGCAAGGCTGTGGAAGGGCCAGCACCATGTGACTATATACAAGAAATGAAGAAATACAAGGACAGTGATGGTGGGATTGTTATTGCTAGTAGCATTTGATATCCTGAAGGAAGAGGAGGATATGTTCAAAGCCCATAATTAATTGCTAACAATGCAAACCGCCTCTGAAGGTCTTTCTATAGTGCTACCTTAAAAATCATCTCTTCTTCCTACAAATCTATTATAGCCCAAAACCAACCCAAAGATCAACCTTAGAGATTGCCAATTTACAACATGAGTTCAATTTAAAGCCTAGGAAAATCTCTTTGATAAAATCTCTTAGCTTCATCTATGATTTAAAAGGCTAGGACCCCAAGATTAGAAATAGCATTTATGGGAGGATTCAGATGAACTTTAAGCTCTTCTGCCACTGAGTCTACTGCTAGTGGAAGAAGTCTCCAGTCCTCCTTTTCATAAAACTATTCTCACCCTGTCTTCTTTATAAGACCTCACCTGGTTCTTTTCTGAAGGCCAGAGTTTGCTGCAGCAGAAATGGACTTCCCCAACTTCATTAGAAATACCAGTACTTTGGGATCACAGAGGGTGAATAATAGTATTTAATGATCAGATCAGGCTGGGGGGTATAGCTCAGTTGTAGAGCATTCGCCTAGCATGTGAAAGGCCTTGGGGTCAGTCCCCAATACTGAAAAAAAAAAAATCAAATGCAAGATAGACAAATGTAAAATAATGTATCAGGCAAATCATTTGAATTTTAATGATCATTTCTGGTGGGTAACTAACTAATCATGAGACCCCTCAGAATGAAATACTGAAATTCTATTGAGATCCTATTTGATTTCTATCATTTAAAAAGTTGGGGAAATATAGAATTGAAGATATACAAGAAGCTAGTCTCCTTATCTATTTCTCTGATCTGAGTCATTTTATAGTCCTAGAAGGAAAGGACAGGCACCTTTGAGGAAGAAAGCTGTACCATGAAAGCAGATACTGCACATCCTCCTGCTGGCTTTCCTTATGGAAACCATGGGAACTCTGGCCATTTACAACTTACACATTAGAGAAAGGAAGAAGCAATACCCAGTCCTTTGAATCTTCACTGTCAGTAGCTCTAAACTGCTCATTCCTGGAGACCCCTTCTGTGGTACACAATTTATATTGAGGATTACAATACCAGGTAAGTTCACCTACTCATATGCTAGGGTGACCCTAAACCTATCATGTGATTATATTGCTATGTCTTAGTGCATAGTTGAAATAGTTACACCTGGGATTTGGTAGAATCTCATATTAGCTCCCTGAACTGTGGAGTATAAGGATAAAACTGAACAAGTAAAATCTCTTGGACCCACTGCTAACAAACACTAGCTGCACTATCAAAGACTTGGAAGATGCAGAGGTCAGGCATCTTTCATCTCCATTTACCTGACCTCTTTGATCAGTGTAGCAGGCAGACAGGCCTGAGAGATTAGCAGTAGATTATCATAAGCTTATTAAAGCGCATCTCCAATTGTACCTAGTGTTCTAGATGAAGCTGTTTTGCTTGAGTAAACCAAACATGGTCCCTACTAGTTGATATACAGCTATTAATCAGGAAAATTCTCTTTTCTCTTCATCAGTAGGCAGATACCAAAATCCGTGTTTTTTTTTCCTATCAGGATACATCTGCCTCAGTTATATAGACTTCCTGTCTCTTAATAAAATTTAGTCCACGGATCCCTTGATAATACCCGATATGAGCTGATCTCATCTGTCATATCTCACTGATCCTTTATATAATAAAAAGAGGAATGTTATTCTAGATGCCATGGAAATACAATGCGTATAAGAAGGAGAAAAATCCAAGATAATACCAGGATACACAATCCCAGTTTCTGGGGATCCAGTGACTTGGGATAATTGGAAGTGGCACTTCCAAAATGGTGTTTAAAGTTTTTAACCTTCCACCTCCTCTCACTGAAAAAGAATCCAAAAATTTTGTGGACCTCTTTGGATTGGGGAGGCTACATTTTACATATGTTCTTGCTACTCTGGTCATTTTGGATGACCTAAAAAGCTGCCAACTTTGAGTAGAGCCCTCACAGCACTTTCTATCTGGTATGAACCATGGCTCAAGCAGCTGTTACTTGGCCTTTATGACTCATCAATTTGAATAGTACTTAACATATCCCATGAAGCAAATCAAGATGCCAAACAGAACCCATGCCAAGTCACAGTACACGAATCACGTGGAAGGCCCTAGGCCTTTGGATAGAAGCCATGCCCTTTCCAGCAAGTAATGATTCTCCTTGTGAGAAACACCTGGCTCCTGGACTTCGACAGAAACTAATGGTCAGATCATGGGACACCAGCTGACCATTATGAATAGGATATTTCATCTCCCTTACATTAATTGAGTACACTCTGTTACATATTATTATCAAAGAGACAAAGCACAATATTTTAAAAGCATAAATTTCATAGGCAAGTGGATCATACTTCCAGCTTGCCCACTTTGACCTACTGCCACCCCTCCTTAAGCCACACTGAGGATTTCAAGAGGCTGGCCTATGAATAACTGACTGCGAAGTGAAAATCTTGAAACAGGTTTGCTGAAATGTTTTGGCAAAACATTCTCTGAGGGATAACAGAGAAGGGAAACTTCCTTGTGAGTGGAAACAGAATCTTCTTGTCTACTTTGCTTGTAAATAGCGATGATTTGAGGTTAGATCTGTGAGACTCACTGGAATGTGTTTATGGTTTTATCAGATTAAATATTTGGAAGGAATGAGATTGGAGGATTGGAGGTGAGGTTTGGAGAAAGGACCCATATTCTGAGATTATTTGCAGAATATGTGAATGCTTACCAAAAGATCCCACTAAGGAAGTGGACAAATTCACAGACCACCTTGCCCCACTGTCTCTGCAGTGTTGAGTAAGCCCTTGAGCAAATACCCATGATGGCAGCAATGAAAACTACACATGGACTCAACATGGTCTCCTAGTAACCAAGATCACCTAGAAGCTGCCCCAACTAGTACCCAGGCTCTGAAGCAAGAAATGAGTCTTAGTACCAAAGGGTACCTGGTCATGGAGGACCAGGCAGATACCTGGTAGTAGTTTAACTCCATTGCTTACTCCTCTCACAAAGGAGGCAGTGATGTACCCATTGGACTAATGATGTATTCCAGATTTCATTCTCTTATACTACCTACTGTGCTTCTACAAATTTGTATTCTAATGTTTTGGTCACTACTTCTATGTCCTTCATAATGTGGTGTCTAATAAGTAACTCACTTTACAGAAAAAAACAAAGACAAAAAACAAACAAAAGATAGCATATTGATATACATTAAAGTCACTGTCTTACCATTTACCCTAGCCCCAGAAATATCTGACCTTGTTCTAAATACTCAGTTATGGTATCAGCAACACCTTGCAAATTTAGAATTCACTTCAAAAGGATTTTTATATATGTTGAAAAGTGACTAAATATTTGATATTATTTCTTCTGAGGCTAGAATACATGAGCCCAGGACTTCCATCAAAAAAAGAAAGTGACACTTCTTGAGATTACACTTAATGATCATTTGCAAAAGTTTTGTTGTGTGTTTTTTTTTGTTTTTGTTTTTGGAGTGAAGTGATACTTGGGGATTGAACCTAGGGTGCTCTTAACCACTGAACCACATCCCCAGCCCTTTTTATTTTTTTATTTTGAGACAAGGTCCGGTTAAGTTGCTGAGGCTGGCTTTGAACTTGCAATCCTCTCACCTCAGCCTCCAAAGCTCTTGGGATTACAGGCCTGTGCCGCCAGAAGTCCCACAGCTATAGGGCTCTTCTGGTTTGGGGGATCTTTTTTTTTTTAATATTTATTTTTTAGTTGTAGATGGACAGAATATCTTTATTTTATTTTTATGTGGTGCTGAGGATCGAACCCAGTGCCTCCCGCATGCTAGGCGAGCATGCTACCACTGCGCCATAACCTCAGCCCCGGGTTTGGGGATCTTAATGGTAATACCCAAAAGTTGATGCTTCCATCAGCGCATTCACCAGCCTTTCCACTGAGTTGGGAGCTGAAACTGAAATTTTGAAATTTCAGGGTGCTTCAGTGATAGGTCAATAGCACCAAGAAAAAAGGACGGCAATTGTGCTATGATTGATCCTGACTCAACAGAACTGCTGCCACAGAGGGAATCCCAGGGGATTGCCTCATGCTCTAACATTACTATGGCCAGTAATCTTGGACTTGGAATCAGATGTCAACTTCTGAGATGGTAGGATAACTGCCTATGGGGAGGAAAAGAGAATCTTTTAAGAAGTATAAGGAATCATTACATCATGTAGGTAGAAATGATCATTTTCAGATAATGCATAGAAATAAGAATAGTTATTCTAATATAGTAATGCATAGAAATAATATTTATAATGCATAGAAATAATATGCTTTATTGCTTCTATAATAATATTAGTTATACACATATTAAGCAATATGCATAAAAATATAATATTTATAATGTATAGAAATAATAATT
>CM053410.1:75063300-75142563 GCA_028644305.1 Xerus rutilus
CACTTCATTGATTATTTCTTTTGCTGAGAAGAAGCTTTTTAGTTTGAATCCATCCCATTTGTTGATTCTTGATTTTACTTCTTGTGCTATAGGAGTCTTGTTAAGGAAGTATGGTCCTAATCCGACATGATGAAGATTTGGGCCTATTTTTTCTTCTATTAGGCATTGGGTCTCTGGTCTGATTCCCAGGTCCTTGATCTGCTTTGAGTTGAATTTTGTGCATGATGAGAGATAGGAGTTTAGTTTCAATTTGCTGCATATGAATTTCCAGTTTTCCCAGCACCATTTGTTGAACAGGCTATCTTTTCTCCAGTGTACATGTTTGGCTCCTTTATGTAGTATAAGGTAACTTGTAAGTGGGTTCGAAGCACAAAGTTATTAAGTTATTTGCCCAGGTCCACCAGGTAGGAATGGCAAGGCCTGAATCTCAATTTAGATAGCCTGGTTTCAGACCTTTATCTCTTATCCACTTTTCTACATTGCTACTTAATTAGCTATTTCTGGAATTAACAAATATAAAAATAATTGCATTTAATATGAGAGCTGGAGACAATCTAAAGATGAATAAGCTCTTTGATTTGTATGGAAAATGTTCTGTATAGGTTTTTATGCCATTGTTCTGTGAAAGGCGTCCATAGAATCTCAAAGACATAGGTCTCACAGAACTGCATGTACCTAAGAGTCTCCTTCAGCAAAATTCCCTCCCCTTTCAGACTTCAGTAGTTGAGCAACTACTCTAAAACATGAAATTGTAAACATTTGAGGCCAACATTACAAGTGGTATGACTCCTTTAGAGTCCTTTATAATGTGAGGCAACATCATAAACAGTCCCTCCCGTCAATCACTTTCCTCCAAAGCAACCAAGCCCAAGCACCAGGGCAAATATGGACAGTACGTGTGAGAAGAAAAATCAAGAGCCAAAAATTAGAGATGAAACAGTGCAAGAAAGGAGAATGTTCAACACCTAAAGTTATTTTTCATATCTGAAAAGTACTTAACTTTCTGTTGGCTCTGTAGGTGGGTCTTTTTGTCCCCTTATTACTCAACCGAGGTGAAGCAGAAATAGCACTAAATTTGAAGTCACAAGATGAGTTCTAGTCCTGGCTCTGTTTCTTATGTGATCTTAAACAAGTTAATTGATTTCCTGAATCCTACCCATGATACCTGTGAAACAGAAGGAGTAATCTCCACCTCAAATTTCACATGCTATTATTGTATCAGGTAACCAACAGACTGATCGCAGGAAGGCACAGGGCATGCACAGACACTTACAAGGAAGTCACTTCCCCCTGCTTGAAGGTCGAAAATGAACATTAGCTTAGGAAGAAAGATCAAGAAGTTATATGCCATTTGTTAGGCCTCTGCTAAGCAAGCATTTTGCAAAGTAGAATATAATTAAGGAGTGAAAAGTAGTGTCCATATCATCTTTAGAGGGAGAAATAGAGGCAAAGAAAAATAGTTTTTACAAATAGAACTAAAAGCCCAATTTGGATATTCCCACCCTCAGTACAGTGCTTTCAGCCAAACTAAAAATACATTCATACTATGTAGAAATGTCAGGAAAAAAGATGGTCAACTGGTTACGAGAAGAAATTATGCTGCTTGAATGATACTAAGGCTTGCATTGAATTAGGTGAAATGCCAAAATGTTCATCCTCCCAAATCTCTATAGCTAAATGGTCAGATGTGAGTCTGAAATCATGTAGTATAGATTATTCTTAAAACATGTATCTGTCATAATGTGAAGCTAAAAGAGAGGGAAACACTTCCTATAAACAATCTCTCTTATGCACCTTGAGAACCTGAGCAGAGAACAGTCAGGCCTGGTCAGACTTCTGAACTATGCAACTGTGAGAGAATGGATGAGTACTGTTTTAAGCCAAGAAATTCGTGGTAATTTTTACACAGCAGTTTGTCTAAACACTTTTTTTCTTCATGTAATAACCAAAAAACTTAAAGTCACCTTTGGAGAACAGGATCAATGACTATGATCCATCAGTTTCTGCGAAGTTGAACATTGCCAACCAGCAAGTTCTGGAACCCCAGTGGGATAGAAGTGTGTGGCTGAAAGGTGAGCAACCCCAAGTTTTCCATTAACCTCCCCTCAATAGCAATATGAACACAGTAACTGGCAATTCAGTTGATCAGCCCTGCAAAGAAAAGTGAGTGTGTAGACCATCTTAACTTTCTGATACAAATACTTAAAACACGATCCAAGAAAAATCTGCAACAGCAGGCAAAGCAGCTCTCAACTGGGTGACTGCTTAGAGTCGACGTAGACAGGGCTTTGACAGTAACACTACATGGAGAACTTCATGAGAAATGGTGTCTATGTGTGTGCAGGCACATGTGCACATGCACGCGCGCACACAGACAGACACACACATACACACTAACCACCTCAAGAGAGACGAGGCCATGCCTTAACTTAAAAATACAATGCCAAGGGTTATTGATAGGAGCTTTAGTGATACTAGCATCACATTTATGGCCCCTTGGAATAATGAAGTCAAAATTTCAGTAGGCATCTTTAATCCAGTTAGCTTTTTATTGGGAGGGGAGGTGTCAGGGATTGAACTCAGGGGTGCTTAACCATTGAGCCACATCCTCAGTCCTATTTTGTATTTTATTTAGAGACAGGGTCTCACTGAGTTGCTCAGTGCCTGGCCATTGCTGAGGCTGGCTTTGAACTTGCCATCCTCCTGTCTCAGCCTCCTGAGCCACTGGGATTACAGGTGTGCACCACTGCACCCAGCAATTTGGCTATTTTTGCCTAACATTTTACATACTCAAATATTTGTGCATATGATTTAAAGCAGTTTAAAAGATAAGCTAAATTAGAAGAGTTTAAAGAGGGCAGAGAGAACTACCAAAATAAAAGTTATTGATTTGAACTATGTAAGCATATGGAGGGCTTATGTAAGGTATGAAAGGTTTGAGTTTATGCTCTGGGGTTGTGGCTCAGTGGTAGAGTGCTTGCCTAGCCTGTGGAAGGCACTGGGTTCAACTCTCAGCACTGCTTATAAATATGAATAAAATAAATGTCCATTCACATCTAAAAAAATTTTTTTTTAAAAAGGCTTGAGTTTAATTTTGAGGGAGACAACAGTATATGATAAAAGGAACATGCTTTGTAATACCCTGGGGTCAGATGGAGCTAGGTTCAAATTTTGTCTTCACAACTCAAAAGCAATGTAACCCAATGGCAAGTTCCTCCTTCCTGACTGAGATTCATTTTCTCCCCTGTAAAATGATGGTAATCTTGAAGGAGTATAGTTGTGGGAATTTCCTGAGAGAATGCCTATGGCGGTCCTGTTGCAATGCCAAGCATTCAGTTGATACTCAGCATATTTAAACTCTTTCAGATCACAATCACCTCCCTCTTCCTGTGCCCCACCACCTGCAACACTGACAAGGAATATGATCTTCCAAATGATCAGAATAGTATATCTATATTATTTATTGGAGGAAGAAAAAAAATACTTCCTTGTCCAGATGAGTGCCATGAAATTGGCAGTAAAAGATCTTTTAAAACTCAGCTTCACCATTTACCAGCTGGATAACCTTGAACAAGCTTATTCACCTCTTTACCCTATGGCAACTTCCAGAGAGCACTGGGCACACAGCTGGCCTGGGGGTAGAAAATGACTGACTCCTGCAGTGGCTTCCTGGGTAGTCTCCTACACCCAGCCTCAGGTTCATCCACAACTGTCCTTCCTACCACCTCCAGTCATACTGCAAGAAGACAAACCTGATTCGTATTCTCCTCTGCCACAATCCTCCAAGTATTTGCTATCATGTACAGGAAATGAATGGAAATCGTTAGCATGGACTCCAATGCCTTTCACATGCAACCCTCGCATGTGAGATCTCATCTTTTCCTGTCCCAGGTGCCAGGCACTACATGGTATTCTGGAAGGGATGCTCACTGTACCAGAAAATCCTTTGGCAGATTGCAATGTCTCTGAACTAGCTCTCTAGGTTTCATTTAGAGAGAACTGATACAGGAACTCAAAAGATTCAAATGAGAGTTCACTGAGTAAGAGGAAAGGTAAAAGGTATGTATTGAGTCATAAAATGCACATTTGTGAAAGTTTTCAAGATTTCCCAAGTTAGTACCTAGAAATTCTCTTACAAACACTTATTATATATTATGGAACAAATCTTTTAATATGTAAACATTTTAACATTCCTCTTTTTAATTTTAGGCCTTTTAAATGCTGATCTCAACAAGGTATACGGTATACAATATTGTTTGCAATTTTATTAGCCCCTCACTTCTCCACAGAGGATATGTTCCAAGACCCCCTGTAGATGTCCCAAATTGCATTTAGTGCCAAACTCTCTAGATTTTCTTTCTTTCCTATACACACAGAACTATGATGATGTTGAATGTATCAGTTAGGCACAGTAAGAGATCAAGAACAATTTACCATAGATCTTAGCAACCTTAACATACCATTTTTTTCCTTTCCTCACTAAGAACTTCTACTTAAAGGAAGCAATTTACACCTTTTCTTTGACAAATATGAATTGCCAGCATCACTGCTGTTACATTTTGGGTTGTTTGGGGGGGTCGCTATTAAGTAAGATAAGAGCTACTTGAACTCAAAAACTGTCACCCTGCAACAGTTGATCTGATAACTAAGAAGGCTACTAAGTGACTATCAGGAAGGTAGTGCATACATCATGGATACAATGGACAAAAGGATGACTCGAGCAAGGAAAAGTGAGCTGGTGTAAGATTTTATCATGCCATTCAGAACAGTACACAACATAAACTTAGGAATTGTTTATTTCTGGAATTCTCTATTTAATATTTCTGGACCATGGTTGATCATGGACAACTGAAACCACAGAAAGTAAAATTTCAGATTAGAGGGAAACTAATGAATCTTATTTCGAACAGCTGTCTTGTACCTGATTAAAGCAACTGGAAAGCAAAATCTTTATTGAAAATGGACTTTCCAAGAAATATACACCTTGTTTATTAGGCAAAAGATGACTAATCTGCTATTGAACTTCCTCTCATTACCAGTGAAAACTTGGTCCAAAAAAAAAAATTGCTTAGCATTCTGTCAAGTAGGGCTTAGCATGGAAACTGAGTAACCCATTCTGGGAATTAATGTTAATATTTAATATATAAAATGGTTCATTGAAACTAATTATTTGTGTTACTTAATAGAAACTTCAGTGGGTAAAAAGAATCACTGCAGGTTGTTCTACATTATGAAGTCACTGAAAACTCAGAAGTTGCTAGCCCACTCACAGAATGTTAACTAACACAAAACCTTCTGGAACTATATATAGTACAGTAGTGAGACCACACACTCCCCCACTAATGCACAGGAATTTTCCCTTTGACTTCTCAGCCTTGGCAGCATAAAGCACACTCCAGCAGCGAGAAAGAACTCTCACTCCACCTGAAGAATCTATCAGGAAATAATATTACAAACCTCAGAAGTGACATTTTGCTCCTTCTCCATGTGGCACAGAGCCATTTCACACCTGCTGGGGGAAACAGTGTGCCTGTAAATAGCGTGCCTGTAAATTTTTCAAGGGAAGAAATTGACTCCAAAGCAACTGTGAATAGCACCCATCAGCTGCAATTACTGTATCCCCAATTGACTCACAGGTCTTAAGCATATAAAGATAACAAAAATAGAGTTAAAATGGGAAAGAGGAAGTAAAATGGGTGAGTATAATGAAGTCTCTTTTTCCAGATGCTATTCATATTATTAATTCTGCTGGAGAATTCCATTTTTAATTAACATTTTCGAAGATTTTTCAAGATAGAAAAAAATAAAATAAATGCTTTACTAAATATCCAATTCTATATACAAGTTTCATTTATTTATATTAAATTCCAGGAAGGTAGGAATTTACCTGTGTTGTTCACTGCTATATCCCCAGCTCCTGGAGCCCTATCTGGCACCAGAAAGGAACTCTATAATTATGTATGAACTAATTCATTCATCAAATGTGTATTGAGTGCCTACTATGTACCAGGCCACATAATAGGGCCTAGGAATAGGAAGAGTGGCTCTCAAACTCTGGAAGATACTCCTCCCAGCTCCAAATTCATATTTCTGAATGCTTCCTTGAAATATCTAATAGGCTTCTCAAATTTGACATAACCAAAAACTGATTTTTTTTCTTTTTGTTCCAACTACCTACCCATCTCTTGCACCATATTATTCCTACCCTTGCTAAGAGGAAAGAACTGCCCCCAAGACTTCAATTATTTGATACAAATAAATTCCAGTGTATTTAAGGACTGATGTAAGAATATTATATACACTCGGTCCTAATTGATATACCAAAGCATGAATAAAAGAGAAGAAAATAAGAAGAAAAACAAAAATATTGTCAAAGATAATAAGAAAACCAGGGATGTAGATTACATAGGAAGAGACCAGAAGACCAAGGGACCACCATCAAGTGGTCAAATGGGATGAGAACATAAAAAGAGATAATTTTACTTAACAACTAGATAGCTCTAAAAGGAGTAAAAGAAAGAAAACTAGATTAATACCATTTATTATATTTAAAGAGATATTTTTTGCTTTATTGACTATAAAATCTGCAATACTCAAAACTTTTTCACATTACTAAAATTGCTAGAGAATCATGTATTAACATATTCCAGCTGTCCTGGCAAGGAAGACCAATGGAATCTACAGCAACTTCTAGAAGGAGTAGGCAAATTTAGTTGGCATGACTATTCTTAGCAGTATTCTCCTAAGCACAACCAGGATAACATATTCTCAAAAATGATGAAAGATTTCTACAAAAAGAAAATGAGGAAAAGGAGGAGGAGGAGGAAAGGAAGGAGAAAGTGTCCAAGGAGCAACACCACATGGTTAATATTAACCCAGACATTCACATAAGGAGCAGTGGACATACGTATAAGAGTTAGGAAAGGTTTATTAGCAAAAGTTATTCTTAAAGACCTAAGGACAGCAGAATTAGCCAGAAGAGAATGAGAGGGAATGTTTCACAGCTTGTCCTAATCCCTTAAGGGTCTCTCTAGAGATTCCTTTCCATTAGTGTGCTTCTGGTCAACAGGTAACTCATTATTTTGAACTGTGGTATTTGATTTGACTTGTAATTTGAAATACTGGCCATCATCCAACAGCCAATAACTGGATTTTCCAGTGTCTGTTTGGTCCCAGATAATAGTTCCCAGAGTAAGATCCATTACTATTATAACATTTAGTATCATTTGCCAAGGCCTACCAGTGAACACAAAAGAGAAAGCTCTGAAATCCTCCTAATTGTTGATTGGGGCGTGGACATTCAGCCCTGTATATATCACCATCTCAGATCACAATGGGGTTTTGTGGCAGGCTCCACATTCTCCCTGTAAATCACTGATGCCAAGGGAAGCATCTGAAATTATCTAGATTTTAGAGTAAAAATCTTGCTTGTAGCTGTCTAATGTAGAACTGAAATATCAAGAGGGTAAGAAAAAGTTCCTTTTTCACCTTGCCTTTGCTCTTCCTGTTCAAAAATTGTTAAGAGATCAGTACAATGTGTGAAAGCAATCTTTTGTACTTTGAGTTCTCCGTCAGTTACACCCTGGTGATAACTCAAGGAGGTGGAGGTAGGAAAGAATTTGATCAAAATAAAAGAAAAATCATCCTGTAACCCAATACAGAAAACTTGAAAGGGCCTTGATGAAATTATCCTTACTAAATTTAAGTAGGCGTTGTGGCCAGCACCATCTAAATCCTTATGTCTGCTAAATAAACCTAAAAGATGAAATCAATTGCTTGGGATTAAATTACAGAAAGAAAATAGAGGATTTAAATTTGGATCACTATGTTTCACAAGATATATCCAGTGATTAAAGCTTTTATGAGACTTGCTTAGAATTTGTTCTCAAATATTTGTTAAATGAGTTAATCAAAGAATGAGACCAGTAGATGAAAGGAAGGAAATTCAGCTACAGAATATATATGCTTTGCGTATTAGACACTAAATGCAATTCATATCAATATTGGTATCCAAATAGCTGCTGGAAGATGCCTGGTATAAAATGAGCCAGTCAACTCAATGAAACTATTAAGAAAGCAAGTGACTAGAAACCAGCTTGTAACACAGTTCTCTTCCTCCTTTTTATCCTCGTGTCCTCACCCTCTCATAATTTCTCTTCCCTGTTCCAAACCCTACATTTCCGCAATCTCTACTTCTAAAATATTTGTCAGAGTTCCCGAGAGGCAAAGGCTCTTCATTCCTTTGGTGCTGGCTATACTCAAAGCTTAAGTCAGCAGAGTCTGACTGACAGTCCATTCATTGCTTATTAAGTCAACGGCAAATTATCGAGCCTCCACTGGTTGCCTAGCTCTGTGCTGGGGCTAGGGCCAAAAACTACCAAGAAGCTCTCAGTCCCAGCCCCCAGACTGCTTAGAATCTCAGGTGTGGGGTGTGGATGAGCAGACACCATTATAATACAAATAGGGATTCATATTTGGAACTCTAGGAACACATGTTCTGGCATTATAATATACACTCTAATTGAGAAGACAGAACATTCAGAATTGGAAAGGAAGCTAGTGTTGTTTCACAGTTCAACAAAACAGTCCAAGAGAAGCAGTTTGCCATCAGTGGTTAGGAACCTTAGTAAAAGAAGGTGAGTTGAAGGTAGAATCTAAATTTGAATAAGTTATACTCCATGTATTATGTCAAAATACACTCTATTGTCGTGTATATCTAGAAAGAACAACTATTTATTAATTGCTGAATAACATGGTTTAGATAAGTAAAACAAAGAAATTACCACCCTAAAACTACCTACTCATTAAGACGCTTGACTATTCCCAAGGGGGGAATGGAAAATGCTGGATTTTTTTGATGTTACTTCCAATGGATCTATGTACGGGTCTACTGTAATGATAAAAACACCTAGATCCTGCTCTAGAAACATTATAAATTTGGATTATTTGGACTCAAATGGGAAAATCAGCATGACATTGAAATCATTTTTACTTCTAGAATAATTCAGGTTTAGGGGTCAACAAGTTAACCGTTTTGCTAAGATGCTGCTGACAGCTAACTTCTATTCTAGAAACTCCTAAAATTTCCAGAGGAAAGGAATATTCTCTTTAATTCCAGTTGAAAAGACAGATATACTTGGGACATTTGGCACTAAAATTCCAAAAGATTGATACCCAGAAATTGCAAGCAAAATTTCTTGTCACACTAAAATGATACACGTATTTGACACCCTTAGATAACATTTTTGAGAAAAAAAATAATGAAGATTCAACTTTGAGAAAGATTATTTTTCTAGAGGTATTATCAGAGGACTTTATGCATTTATTCAGTTCACTGGTTTACAAAAATCATAGGTGCATATAATTCAAAACAAGCTCCAGTTGTCTGTGTGAGGTGCCCAGTGGCAAAAACACCAATTCCATGGCACACAGGTCTTTCATTAAATGGAAAATTCCACTCAAGTAAAAATAATGATATCATAGCAGCCTGCAAGTACTGATTAAACAATAGGCATTTTCACTTTGAGAAACTACCAAGCAGGATCAATTTGCAGCAGGTTAAAATTGACAATTGTCTCATAAAGCCAGGCACGTATTTTGCCATTTAGGGCTTACCAGGCTTAGTCACAAAGGAAGCTTAGGATCCCCTCCACTATTCCCTTTTCTTAATACCCTTTTTCTGAGAGGTTTAGAATTTTTTTATTGACTTGACGTATATTCATTAAGCACCCACTATGTTGTAAGCACTGAGCTAGGGCAGAGTAATTAAATTCCAGCCTTCTCATTCAAGAAATAACATGCTAGTGGTGGAGACAAATGTCTAAAATGGATAATTTTGCTAAAATGTGATAGATGCTATGATAGAAGCTGGGGAAGAGTACAGTGGGTATGAGAGAAGCAAAGAATAATACTGATCATTCTGGTAAACACTTGTTTTCTTTGAAGGAACGAACCATTTGTAGTGCCAACAGCAAAGTTTCTGAATTTACTACAATCATTTTTTCAATTGCTTTCTTGAAAAACACATTTTAAAACCACTTCATTTTCTATCAGGAACTTTTCTTAGTAATTCATGAAATCCTTCAATGGTTATAAGACCCGAAAAGATCAAAAATTAAAAGTAACATAAACGTCACGTGAACGTGCCCAGGTAACCTACGTATCTACCATTCAAAGTATAGGTCAACCTCAATTTGAGTCAAAGGAATCAAGCTCAACCAAAATGCCCCAGAGAAACCCACCTGGCCTCTGCCACCTTCAATTAGACCAGCAAGAGGAAGCCAAGTCAACTCTAACACCAACCTAGACACAGCTGAAGTTCTCTGAACTCCCAAAGCCCCAAATTCACCTTCTCACCTGCCTCCCCAGGCCATAGTTCTTCAGGCTTCCATCCTCTCGTCAGCTGGTCAGCTGCGCTCCACCCCCAAAGCCAGAGTTCCCAGCTGGGCTCTGATGCTTGGTGACAGTGTGGCATCTTGTGTATGACAAGAACTTGCTCGCATTTGTACAATGAATGGATGGCTGAACTTCTCTACATCTATTCATTTTACCAGGCTTTTCTCTCTGTGTCCAATGCTGTTTCTATGTCTTCCTTTCCTTCCTCTCCTACACAAAACCAAGGCACATCCCCCACCCACATTATAGCCAGCTGTTAAGTAATATTTAAAAGGAGATGATGTCATAGAAAGAAAAAGGATTCTACAATTGGACATCCTGATTCAAACTTTGGCAATATTACCCTATCAAGTAACTTAGAGTCCATGATTCCTAGTCTGTCCACGTGTGAGATGAGATTCATGCCCTCTGAGGGAAACTTAGCCATGTCTGAAGTTCTAGTAAGCTTTCGTGACAGGCACCTAGTCAAAAGGCAGTAAACGCTCATCTTTCTCCTTTTCCTGGGACCCAGTTTCCATCCCTGCTGTTGAGGAGCCCCTCAGGCTTACCCACTCAGGACTTTCCTACAGCATTGCCCAGGCTTCCCCAGGTTCTGGATGCCTCTGCAGAAAGCAAATCTGCTGGAGAAACTCCAGACATTATAGAGAAAAAAAGGATTAGAAAATGGAGAACATTAAGCTTGAGCTGTCTTAAATTCAGTAAATTGAAACCAAACTCAACTTGCTAGATAGAAATAATATCAATTATATTTGGTCCTCTTAAATTAGCAATTATGCCTACCATAGTATTGTTTTTCATTTACCACTCCCTGCTCATTAGAAAACTTCTAAAGAGTTCTCTGGCCTGTAATTTATCAAGATGCTTGTAAATTCATTTGGCTTTAAGACAAATAATCCACATTCTGCCAGAGGTGTTTAATCTCCGTCCAAGTGCCATTGCCCATCTGATTTAATGGCTCTCACTATTGACATCACATCTCAAGTTCCAACATGGTTTCCACAACAAGGAAGTACTTAGGGATGGAGAGGGGGAGAGTTTTAAACAGGCTCTAATAAATTATTGTGTGTTGCTAGGTAGGCATTTTTCAATCCTGCTTCACAGTACTCTGGATAAGGCGGCTTTCCTGGGTCCGTGACAACCTTGTGCCCAAAGGCTTCTTAACTCCACCCATTCAGGGCTGCAGATTCACAGTCTGAAAATGGACCTTTTATAAACTTCCAAATCAGCTGCCTCAGGCTTCATGAATAAAAACTCTATTCTGTTCTGCTTTTCCCTTAGTTCTCATACCTCCTTTATGGAATCAAATAGTTGGCCTCCTCAACCTCCAGTACCTATGTTCCCAGTTACTTCTTTAAGACAATGAAACAACTCACATTTATGTGCAAGACCATGTTCCATTCTAAGTTCTTTACAAACTCATTTAATGTTCGCAATAAAATTAGGAGGTGCTACTATGATCATCCCCATTTTACAGGTGAGGAAACTGAGGCCCAGGCAGGCTATAAGGGGTAGAGTCAGGGTTCAGACTTGAGCAGCCTACACTTCCTCAATTCTTTGTTCAAAATGAAACCTCAGGTCACACGTAGTGCACATTTTTGGTTTTGCATAAAGAATGTTTTCAGGCAAATTAAACCCTTGTGAAATCATGCCTGGACTTCTTTTTCTTCTTCTTTATGCTATCTGGTGTCAAATTAATGTTGTTGATTGGAACCCCCACAGATGTCACCACAATATTATAGATTCAGAGAGAAATGTCTCCAGGTACCCCAAAGTCTCCATCTTCAGCTGAGAGACATGGTCCTCTCTCTGAGGCTACCAATAAAGATGTGATCCAGACAAACAAAATACATTCATTAATTTCAAAAAGCATTATTCTGGATCAGAGCAAAAACAACTTTCTATAGTATTCTGCTTTCTGACAGGAAATCACAAAGACTGTTCTAAAAAAGACATCTGTAGCTTCATCCCACAATATTTACTATCTTTCAATAAGCTTTTATGGGTCTATCATTCACTAGTATTTTATACTCTTGCAGACCAATCAATGCCATCAAGGTGGAAATTTCTATAGATTCTTCTGCACTTTCTTCAGACAAACATGAAATTGACTCAGTGTCAGGATGTAGGCTCTATTTCTGACGCCATTCTGTGACTCACTGAATAAGCTGTGTTTGCTTCCTTCACTCATTCAACAAACACTAAGTTCTGGGAAGCCACAGCGAGCAAAAGACATTGTTTCTTTTCTCCTGGTGCTTCAGTGTTCATGTAGGACCTAGACAATAAACAAGTAAGCACTTAACTGCAGATAATGATAAGTGCTGTGAAGAAAATCAGACAGGATAATGTGTGAACAAGGATGAAGAGGAAATGAGCTGAAGTGGGTCATGGAGAAAGGCCTCTCCACTGGGTGTGGTGGCACACGCCTGTAATCCCAGCAGCTCAGGAGGCTGAGGCAGGAGGATCGTGAGTTCAAAGCCAGCCTCAGCAAAAGCGAGGTGCTTAGTGACTCAGTGAGACTGTCTCTAAATAAAATACAAAATAGGGCTGGGGATGTGGCTCAGTGGTCGAGTCCCCCTGAGCACAATCCCTGGTACCGAAAAAAGAAAGGCCTCTCTGTTAAGCTGAGACTTAGATCCTGAGAAGCATGCACGTTCCAGACAGAGAAAATGATGAATACAGTCTTCAGATGAGAACAAGACCAAGGAATCCTGCCCTTGGGAAGCTCACCACACATATGCTGGTTCATGATTTTATAAACTTGATACACAAATCTTTTTGACCTTAATTTTTGTGAACTAGAAAATGCAAATCACATCCATGAATTTCCGTCCCTCTTGTCACTGTACTGGTCAAATTCTCAGAACTATAAAGTCTTGGTTCTTTCTGGAACTCTCCTATCAGAACTAGCTGCAGGCACCTGATAATACCTGTTGATGATTAACATGCACAGACCATGGAAAACAGATTTTGCAAATTGGTCAGCCATGAAATTGTTACTGAGTAAGGCTGCTAGAGATTTAGCACAGTTGTTGGAGAGCTGGACCTTTCATTCCTGCATAACTACCACCTTGCCTAGTTCCTCATCCCATCCCCAGGGACCTGACAGCTGTGTTGAATAATAACCATTCTTAACCTGTTCATGTCATCAGTCAACAATTAAGGATCGTATTTTGCATTGCTTTTTGTTGAAATACTCCTAAAACACTTGGGCTTGTATCCAATTCCAAACAAGTCATTTAGTCAAAATTGTAAAACTTAGCCTGATAAATAACCAACAAAAAAGATAAGTTTTGCTCCTGATGATCCTGTGCCTTAGGTTTAAAAAGCATCACAAAGTTAGAAATACACCATACCTCATTTAAATGATAACTATATCCTCACATTGAGAATTGATGTACTTTTTGCATTGAATTCATTCATTATTCACACAGATGAATTCATTGGGTCTGAAGAACTGTTTTCTCCCTATGTCTCTTCACTTGGAGTACTTTGTCTCTGTGCCTCTTTGTAAATTTTTCCCTTTTTATAAGAATACTAATCATATTGGATTGGGCCCACTCTAAGAAAATCATCCTATCTATAAAAAATCCTATCTTCAAATAAAGTCATGTTCTGAACTACTGAAGATTAGGATTTCCTCATATGAGTTTGGATAGGCAGTGACACAATCCAACCCATAATACCAGGAATAAAAATAAACAGGTAAATATGACACATGTTTAGAAAACCAAACTCATTGCAAACCAGAAATGATATGGATAATAGAATTAGTAAACAAAGACATTAGGTAGGATAACTATTAAAACCATATATGCACATGTTCAAGAAGTTAGAGGAAAATGATATAAATAATGTTAAGTTGTTACCTGGAAGATATAAAAGGATGCAAGTGAAACTTTTAGAGATATAATGTGTGAGAATTTTTAAAAAGTACAGTGAAAGGGACTCATAGCAAATTAGATACAGCAGAAGCAACAATTAATGAAGTTGAAAACACAACAATAGAAATTATACAAAATGAAACTCAGAGAAAAAATACTGAGGAAATAAAGCACCTGTGAAGGGTGGGACAACTCCAAACAACCTAATATCTATGCAAAGTGCCAAAGGAGGAATGAGGGACTAAAACATTATACCTTATTCGAAGAAATTATGGTTGAAATTTTCCAAATCCTTTTTTTTTTTTAGTTCCACAGATTGAACCCAGGGATGCTTAACCACTGACCCACATCTGCAGCCATTTTTTAAATTTTATTTTGAGACAGGGTCTCACTAAGTTGCTGAGGCTAGCTTTGAATTTATGATCGTCCCGCCTCAGCCTCCCAAGAAATTTTCCACATATTAATAAAAACAAAAACTATAAAGCCAAGAAACTCAACGAATTATAAATACAAGAAACACAAATAAAACTATAACAAGACACATCATTTGAAACAAGTGATAGAGAATCTTAAAAGGAAACCAGTGAATAAAGACAGGTAAAATACAGAGGAAAAAAGACAAGAACGACTGCAGAGTTTTTAGCATTGTTTAGTCTGTCTTTTCACTGCTGTGACCAGAACAATTTTAAGGGAGGAAAAGTTTATTTGGAGGCTTACAGTTTCAGAAGTCTTAGTCCGTAGAAGGCTGGCTCCACTCCTTGGGTCTCTAGGTGAGGCAGAACACCATGGCGGAAGAGTGTGGCAGAGGGAAGCAGCTCACATGATCATCAGAAAGCAGAGAGAGAGACTCCATTCACTCAATACAAATATATACCCCAAAGCCACACCTGCAATGAACCACTTCTTCTAGCCACACCCCACCTGCTTCCAGTTACCACTCAGTTAATCCCATCAGGAATTAATCCACTGATTAGGTTAAGGCTGTAACCCAATCATTTCTCCTCCAAACTTTGCTGCATTATCTCACATGTGAGCTTTTGGGGGACATCTCACATCCAAACCATAATAACCATAATCAATGAAACCAAGACAATAGAGTAACATCTTTAAAGCACTGAAAAAAAAATTGTCAACCTACAATTCTACACTCAGTGAATGTAGATTTTAAAAATAAAGATAAAATAACGACTTTTTTCAGCATACAAAATTTGAAATAATTAAGTACCGGAACTGCCATACAAGAAATGTTAAGGGGCCAGGCATCGTGGCTCACACCTGCAATCCCAGTTGCTCAGGAGGCTGAGGCAGGAGGATAACAAGTTCAAAGCCAGCCTCAGCAGCTTAGTGAGGGCTTAAGCAACTTAGCCAGACCTTGTCCCAAAAGAAAATATTAAAAAAGGGCTCAGGATGTGGCTCATTGGTTAAGTGCCCCTGGTTCAATTCCTGGTACAAAAAAAAAAAAAAGAAATGTTAAGGGAAATTCTTTAGGCAGAAGAAAAAATAGTGCTAAATGGAAATCTGGACCTATCAAAGGAAAGAACATCAAAAATGGTAAATATGTGGATTCTGGGAGAAACCTCACCATTCTTTCCTCTCTCCCCTCTCCACTCAGCCCCCATGCCACTTAGAAATACAACTGAGGGGGCTGGGGTTATGGCGCAGTGGTAGCGTGCTCGCCTAGCACGCGGGAGGCACTGGGTTCAATCCTCAGCACCACATAAAAATAAAATAAAGCTATTGTGTCCACCTACAACTAAAAAATAAATATTAAAAAAAAAAGAAATACAACTGAGATTAGGTTTAATTCCATATGTAAAATTTACATACACATCCTACATAGTAAATTATATTCATTCAACAGTCCTTGAACACACATTTGTTGAGGCTATACTATATGCCAAATCTGGGAACAAAATGACCAGACAAGCCCCTTCAACAAGCCCATTGAGCTTATATTCCAGCATTGAATATTTATATTCACAAAAATGAGAACACAGCACCACAGCCACACAGCCATTGGCTGGGATTGTTGTATTTGTATTAATTTCCTCCAGATAATAAAACAAATAAGTAGAAAGGAAGTCATGCGATGATGAGAGTGATAGAAAAAAATCAAATCAGAAGAAGAATAGGGATGTTGCTTGGGAGCTGGTGACAATTTTAAAGAGAGCGGAAGATCTCTATAAGAGATAAAATTTGAGCAAGGATCCAAAAGGCATGTGTAAATAACTGTGGAGAGAGCATTCCTACCAGAGCAGGCCTGTCAGGATTAAGGAGTAGCAACAGTAGAGACATCCAGGGGATGAGGAGGACGGGTGAGCCGGATTGTGCAGGGCTCTATGGGTCACTGTTAGGACTTCGGCTTTTACTCTGGGACAGATTGGAAGTCATGGGGGTTGGAAGCTTCCTGTGTTGAGCAGACAACAGAGGATCAGGGGAGAAATAGCAGACTGTAGGAAGTGATCACAGTGGTCCAGGCAAGAGAGGGTGGAGCTCAGATTGGGGGCTTTCAGCATCCGTGGGAAAAAGAGCTCCTATGGAGGCTTCCCATGAGCAGTTGATGAGGCCGAGGGATGCCCTGAGCTGAGAGATGTATTTTTTTTAAGTTTCTTTAAAATATTCATTGTCTTTAATGAAAGTATGAGGACTTTTGAAAACCAAAAAGTCAAGATTTACATGTTGGTATTCAAGGTTTATTGCTAATTAAATTGAAATAGAGCAGACTCTCCAATTTTAAGAGCAGAGTTTTAGTCATTGAACTTTCTGCTTAGATGGCACTTAAATAAAATTTTTCATTTGTTTTTACCCTTCCTGTGAAAACTCCATCATACACATAATCAGCCCACTTCTGGCCTTCATAAATGCTGTCTACTAACAAAATTAATTTTTGATGACTGAAGATTGCATTACCTCATAATCCCAATTCTGGTCAATAATTCATATTAAACAGACATTTGAATATAAATGTAAAAAATCCATGAATTGGGCCTGAATTTATACTGAATCACAGGACATAATTATAAATATTTAATTGCTTTTTAAAATACCCTCCATGTTGGGCTTTTTTATTGTTGTTGTTGTTGTTACAAATTTTTTCTACTAAGAGTAGATTTCAAATGAACTCTGGTTAATGGAATTATGGTTCATGGTGATGCAGGGGTTTTCCTATGACCCCAGTCTTTGAGGACCACAGAGCACATCATTTGCTGACTCTACAGACAATTATGACACACACCAAATAATTGTTGAAATTTGTCATCTTGTTTCTGAAAGAAACATTACTAAACTCAACCATGTTATTCAAAATACAGGTCAAAACACCCCCTTCCATGATAAACCTGTATTTTTATAAACTTCCCAGCTATTCTCTCTCCAACAGTGTTTTTTTCTGGACTGATAAGACTGTTCACCAGATTTTCAAACCAAGAGTTATTACATCCTCCTCCTGTGCATTTCAGTGAAGTTAATTTGCACTGTCCTCCTTTTTCACTGGCTTCTTACTAAATCTTACTGGCAGTGTAAATAGAAATAACATCAAATCAAGCTGATTATAGCAAAATTCACTACTGCTAAGTGTACTGCTCAGAGCTTCAATGAAAAAATTTTAGAAACTGAAAAATTGAGATAAGAACTTTTCAATAAATCTGACAAAATAGAATATGTAAAACTTCACAGTATACGGATAAGAATAAAATTCCAAAGGAATGTTGCAAACTCAGTGCATTAGCTTTCTAGGGTTGCCATAACAAAATACCACAGACTGCGTGGCTTAAATAATAGAAATTTATTCTCTCACAGTTGCAAAGGATAGAAGTTCAATCAAGATGTCATTGGGAAAAAACAAAAAAAGATGTTCTCGGGATTGGTTCCTCCTTAAGCTTCTGACCCTGATGTGTAGATGGCCATATTCAGGTTCACACATCGTTCTCCTCTATGTCTGGGTCCAAGTTTCTTCTTTCCTTGCCTTTTCCCTGTGTCTTTTCATGGGAGTATTCTGTGTATGTGTGTCTGTCTTTAAGTTTTACCTTTTTATAAGGACACAGTCATGTTGGATCAGGACCCACCCTAATGACCTCCTTTTAACTCAGTTACATCTTTAAAGCTCCGATCTCTAAAACCAGTCACATCCTGAGACAGTGAGTGTTAGGACTTCTGCATATGAATTTTGTAGGATGCAATTCAGTCCATAACACACACCATTTAGGGAAAGTATATGGTATAAATCCATTGTCACCTATGAACTATTTAGAGAACCATAACTGTTTGGTGGAGGCAGGGGGGTTTAAACACCAAGAATGTGCTAAGCCCAGAATACACCATTTTACATACTATGTACAGAGAATGACCACTAAGTCCTTCTGTGACTATCTGACCCATGGCAGAGACAGAACGTGCTTAGAGGCCCTGGAATCTAGCACTTTCTGTTCAGCATCCAGCTTCGTGTTCAGAGAGCAGTATGAGTATACTAATGAGTCTTAGTATGTGTCTCAAAAAGGGCCTTTACCAGGTAAATATCCTAAAATTATGCATAATTCATGAAGCCAGGTAAAAATAATTGCTTTGTGTTTCCTGAAAGGCTTAACACAAAAAAAGACATGGCTTTGAGTTTTAATTTTTTCCAGTCAGAATTGCAATACTGCAACTCCATCTTGGGCCTGAGACGGAGTCCAAATCCAAATCAAGGCTGGTATCAGAAAGGTATCCATAGCTAATTGACTCTCATGGATCTGGACCTGGTTTCAGAATGCTTCTCAATACAGCCATGGGCAACTGACTGGGGCTGACCTATGAGGTAAAACGTATTTAGCATCTCTGGCCCAAACATATTTAGCATCTCTGGCCCAAACATCGTATTTAGCATCTTCTGGCTGCCAGAAGCTACTACTCACCTCTTTCTCCTTCATCTAGAAGTTTCCAAATCAATTCAGTCCAAATGCTTAACCAGCTAAACTGGAATCAGTGTCTGTGTTAATGAGAACCCACTCTAAAAAGATTGGGTCCAAAGCAGAACTTGGATCCAGATTTTGTGAAACCCGAAGTATACAATTTGGAGAAAGAGGATCTCCTTTAATTAAAGAAAAGGTAAAAAAAATTATAAATTAAAATGTATAGAGCCTCTCCCAGGGCCTCAGAAGAGTTCTATGTAAGTGAGAAATCTGAAGCTTATAAACTTCATTAGCTTTGGTCTGGTATATCTGCCCCTGGCACAATGAAAACTGCCTCAAAATCAACTCTTCCGTAATGAAAGCCCACTCCCTCTTTTCCATCACCTGCTCATGCACCACCTCCTTTAGCTCCTGTAAGCCTGTTTCCTGATCTAAACTGGCTCTGCTACCATTGCTTTTATGTGTCCTCCTATCAGTTCTGATTCATGGCCACAGAATGGGCAAAAGAGAAGATATAAGGCAGGCTGGGCTTAAGGAATACCCAGGCCCAGGAAAATGCTGCCATCTTTTTCAGAAAGGGATGTGTATTTTGATTACTGCTAGTTCTGAGATGAAATAGAGGTCACATTTTCAGTAAATTAAGACCAGGCTCCATGGTTTAGCAGAGATAAGTCATCCCTCCTTCATGCCACTGAGAAGCAGGTATGGAGGTTTCTAGAGATAGTGTGCAATTTACATAAAAAAATAAAACCAATGCCTTCTCAGGGAAGGAACCAAAATTACTCTGTATTTCCCCCAGATAGTCAAAGTATCAAAGCTGATGTGATAGACTGAATAGGCTTTGTCCAAGGTGATGAGACACTTGAAGGAAAAAGCACAAGTTGGGTGAAACTCAATCTTATACTCCGTGTATGTATGATATGTCAAAATACACTCTACTGTCATGTGTATCTAAAAAGAACAATTTTTTTTATAAAAGAAACTGAACCAGGCAGCTGGTCCTTTCCCAAGATGGTCAAAAGGGACACTGGTTCTGGATCCACAAGGTGAATAAAAACTCCTGGACTTCATAGCGGCTCTGCTGAAGTAGCTCCCTGAAGTAACTGTGAACCAGTGGACAGGCAAGGAGGCCACTGTTGGTACAGGGCTGCAACTTTGGGAACACAAACCTTCATTAGTACAGAGTATTCATAGTTGATAATAGAGAAATATGTTTTAGACACTTAACTTTTCCTTTCTCTTACTCTTCATCCCCACATGTTTTCACATTTTCTGGAGTACCCAGGACCCATAAGGGGCAGAAATGGTGGTGTTGGTGACAGTAGTTTACCTGGGATCCTATTGCACTCCCAGTACCTGGGAATCCTTCACAAACCCTATCTTAAGGAAGCTTTTTATTAAAATGGGAAAAATACGGAATGAGGATAAGAGAGAACTAGGTTGGCATCCTGGCATTGGGTACTAGTTGTGTGATCTTAAGCAAATTGGCTTATCTCTGTGAACCTCAGTTCCTTCATCTGTATGCTGAAGTTACTCCAAGCAACAATGAGTGGATCTGTCTAAAATACATAGCCCAGTTCCCAGCATAGCATATGCTCAGAAATACTGGCTCCCTTCCTTTGCACTCCCAAGGACTTCCCTGGCAGTATTTGACCATCAGAAAGATTTAATCTGGAATTTAGAATTAAATGGTGGTCAAACAAGTTCTTTTATCATCACTATCACCTGTACATCACTGTTGTGAAGCCATGGTCACACCAGTGTAAGCAAGCATGGAAGATAAAATGTCTATGCCCATCACAAATTGGTCTTAGGTCTAAAACTGAATGCATATTGGGAAGTGAGACTAAAAGAAAGAAGGAAACAGACAAACTGGGCATCAGTTGCCTTGGATAGGATGATTTTAAAAAACTAAAGATTTAGAAATGCTTATGTGAATAACATACAAAATGCATATGGAATCTGACAGAGAGAACCTGAAGCAATTCACTTTGGAGCAGACAGAAGAAAGCAAGCAAAAGGACTTCAAGAAACTCTCCTGGCACACCCCACCTCAAATAGAGCACTTACTCACTGTGACCCCTCACTACCCTCAAATATGGAAATTGGGCTGCCTCATCCACACTTATCTATAGTCACATACCATTCCATGCTTCAGGTTTTATCTTCCCCAATTTATTGTCAATCCCACCTGGGAAGAAATCAACATTTCTGTTTCTTTTGTATCCTGCCTTTGAGTACAAACAGAATAAATAAAAGAGAAGAGGAGGGAGGGGACAGAAAGGAAAAGGAAGGAAGCCAGGAGGAAGGAAAGAGCAGAAAGGAAGGCCTGCTTCAAAAGGAGGGCTGCACTTTACAGTGTAGCATCCTGTAGGTAAGTCTCCCCAGGCGACAGTTTGACTTTCTGCAACCTGTTTGCTCTTGGTTGTTCGTATTGAACACACTGTGTCTATTTTCCTGTAATAGATGTGCATTAGAGGATTCAGAATATGGAATTATCTGTCATGCTTGATCTGAATCATCAATTAAGCAATGAAATACATAAGAGGTATTTGCATATCCCTGTTTATTGTGTCACTGTGTGCAATAGCCAAGATATGGAATCAGCCTAGGTGCCCATCAACAGAGTGGATAAAGAAAATATTCTATATATAGACAGTGGATTATTATTTAGCCATAAAGAAAAATGAAGTTCTGTCCCTTGCAGAAAAATGGATGGAAATGGAGGACATTGTGCTAAGTGAAATAAGCCAAACACAGAAAGAAAAGTATTACATGTTTTTTTCTGATATGTGCAAAAGAAAAAAAAGTACTTGAAAAGAAAATAGGGACTATTAGGAAAAAGGAAATGGGGAGAGGGAGGAAGGATACAAGAGAGAGCAAGAGAGGGTAGAAGGAAGGTGGGCACGATCAAAGCTCAATATATGCATTATGGAAATGTCACAGTGAAACCGATCAATCTGTACAATTCATATGTGCTAATAATTAGGATAAAAACAATAAAGCAATGACTCCATTTATAATCTGCGTTGGTCATTAGTGACTGAATATAAGAAACAATCACAAGGCTTTCCAAGGCAGTTATTATAGATATGGGCAAACAGCAGAAATAACAACACTCTTCTTATAAAGAGCTTTGTCTTTTAATCCAAAAGACCTAAAATAAGGAATGAGTAAGACTGGCAGAAGAACTTATGAAAGCACAGTACTCAAGTCCCTTAGACCAAACCCTACTATGAGGCAAGAGGGGATCATTACACTTGCCCAAGCATGGCACCTTCCAGAAGTAACACCTCCCACTTCTTGACATTTTAACTACACCATTTATAAGGCTTTTGTTATGCCCGGTGTTATATTATAACCCTTTGGGTCATTTTCTTTTTATTTCTATCATTTATAAAAATAAACGGCTTTCTTAAAGGCAATGATGTTGACATGTTCAACTTGAACATCACATAAGACCAAACCTAGCACTAGTTAACTGAGTCTACAATGAAGAAAATATGTTGCATACATTAATACGATTCTCATTGTCTTTCAGCCTTAAATTTATTCTCTTATCTATTTATCTACCTGGGTTTGAGCCACAAAAACTCAATAACTGTCTATAGACTTTGTTAAACACAAGATAGCACTGTATAACAGTTGAACTCAAGTAGATGGTCAGGAGATACCGTCTAATTCTGGTGCTTTTTCTAAATGTAAAAGGGAACATTTACTAAGTCATGTGAATTTGCTATACCTTTATTTCTTCCTCTATAAAATGTGGGGAAATTATCTGTCCTGCCAAGAAACAAGAAAAGGGAGGAGACTTTTATTGGGTGTCTGCATGTGCCAGACACTGGGTAGTTGTGCACACATGAATCACCTCATGATTCTCATAACAACTTTGTCTCCATTTCTCAGCTTTACAGATGAGGAAATTGAGACTCAAGTAAAATAACTGGCAGAAAGTCTCCAACTAGTAATCAACAAAGTGAACACACACATCTAAAGAATCCAACTTCAAACCAGCTCTGGTCAGGCCATTCAACACTTAGAGCCACTGAGCTGCGCTAGGATGGTTGCTAAAGATGCAGGAATGAGCTCAGCAGAGAGCTTACTGCCTCAGAGAGGATGAAAACCTACCCAAGTCTATTATATCCAAGCGTCTGTCCAGGATCCCCTCCACCTCACCCTGCTGCTTTTATTGAGACTTCAAGAGGTAAAGTACATAAAATTGTCCTCTTGAAGTCTCAATAAAAGCAGCAGGGTGCTTTTCAAGTCGAAGGTATATTTGGAGTACTTGAACCAAACACTAAAATAATTGCACTAAGAAATACACTTTAAATAAATAACTCCTTTCCCTGGCTTCAATAAGCTTAGCATCTTCCTGAAAGTACCAGTGCCTGAAGCAGTAAACTTCACTCATCTAGAAAATTGACTCACATGGAAAAATATATCCTATTAAAATAGAGGGCAAAGTGGATATTACTGATTTTGCTTTGGAAACTCCTTGACAACTGATAATGAAGACAAAACAATGTCTTTGCAGTACAGTAAACACAGTGCTGTTCCACATCAGGGGTTAAGACTTTCTAACTGTTTGTTGTTAACCATGATTTATCTCCAGGTTTTGGTAGGTTTAAGGTAGGAAATATTCTACCACCCATACTCTGGCTCTGACCATATTTTTCTCCACAAATAAAGGCATTTCTTGGCTAAGTAATATTGTTAAATTTTAATACCGCTTCTTATTTGAACCAGTAATATTAACTTTTATTCGTAAAATTTTCTCATCTCACGTACTTTCGGACTGGGAATGGAGCACTACACATGAAATTAAAACATCAAAATACATAAAGGAAATTTCAAAAGAAAGTCAAACCAAAGATTATGGCACCATTAACTAATAATTCTAAAGCAGATGTGGTGTGAAAAGATGCTTTATATGATTGTTCCTTCAATACTGTTCTATTATGGGTCTTTCATTAGCAGGGTTTTTAAAATTTCTCTTCTTGTTGTTGAAGTAGTTTTCTACAGGATCTACACATGAGCCACAGGCTTAAATTCAGGGACTCATTCTTATATATTCATCATGTTAAAAATAAGATGTGGTTTCAGAACTTGTCTAAAGTCACCCTGTGTGTGAGTGCCTTGGGGAAAGTGCCTGTGTGAACTGGCGGAGCAGCTTCCATTGTGCTAATCAAAGGCTCCAACATCATTTTGGGGAAACTTTTCTGACTGAGCATTACATTAACAGAAATGCTGGTCTTTTTCTCACCATGGTCTTTTTTTCACACAGGAAAAGTCTATACCAGAGCCAGAGGGAACCGTGGAAGCAAATTAAACCTTAAGACTTGCAGGTGAGCCAGTTCACTGAAATGTTCACTGTCTATCCTCACCTCCACCAATAAGGAAACATCAAAAACCATTAATTCATGCCACAGTGTGCATCAGAGGAACCCAGAAATACTTAGATCAAGTAACCTCCAGAAAAGATGAGACATTCCTGCTAAATGTGGATTGGGGCCATTGCAATTTGTATAATAAATAACAGCTAAGAGTCACTGGGTGCTTCTCCTAAAGCAAGCATTGGGTTTTACAAGTATTATATCATTTAATCCACAAATCAGTCCTAAGTAAGAAAATAATTATCCCCATCCAATAGATGAAGAAAATTAAGCTTAGAGCAATTAAGGGGCTTGCCTAAGACAAAATTGGCAAGTAACAAATTTCAAGAACCATGCTTTTAACCATGTTCTGTCTAACATGGTAACATCTAGCCACATATGACCATTTAAATCTTAATAAAAATTAAATAAAGTTAAAACTTCATTTTCTCAGTTGAACTGGCCACATTTCAAGTATTTAGTTACCACATGTGGCAAATGACAACCATATTAGATAGCATGAATTATAGAACATCCCCATCATGCAGAAAGCTATTTGACAGGGCTACACAAATCTGAGGAAGGTTAGAAACAAAGTAGATTAAAACACACACACACACACACACACACACACACAGAGTCACACAGACTCTCCCCTTACCGTTTCCACAGTGGCTCTGTGGAGGGGAGCATCATCTCATCCCTGAATGACAGGAGATGAACAGAATGAGGGCCTACAGTACCACCACTGGAGGCATGGAGGAGGGGCTTGTAGCATCTCACAAGACACTCAGGAAACTTCCATGTGGCTAACTCAGGAGATCTATAAGATCAAGCCTCCTACTTACCTGCACATGCTAAAGGACAGTATCAGGGCTCTCCAGAGTAACAGAACCCATAGGAGATACAGGCAGATGAGAGATAGGAGATTATCTCATACAGTGATAGAGGCTGAGAAGTCCTTAAGACCTGCAGTCATCAAGCTAAAAACCCTAAGAGCCAGTAGTATAGTTCCAGTCTGAAACCAAAGGCCTAAGACTTAGGAAATGTAATGGATTAAGTTCTAGTCCAAAAGTCAGTAGGCTCAAGCCCTAAGAAGAGCCAATGTCTCAGTTCACATCCAAAGTCTGGAAAAGAACAGTGTCTCCACTCAGGGCAGTCAGGCAGGAGGAGTTCCCTCTTACTTGTGGAAGATTGGACTTTTTGTTCTAGTCAGGCTTCTTTCAACTGACTAGATGGGGCCCACCTACGTTATGGAAGGCAATTTGCTTAACTCAAACTACTGATTCAAATGTAAATCCCATCCAAAAGCATCCTTACACACAGTAAACATCCATACACACTCAGATGTTTTACAAAATGTCTGGGCACCCCATTGCCCAGTCAAGTTGATACCACAAAATTACCCTTCACCAGGAGAGACTCCTGAGGGAAAAAGAGATCGACATTCATGATAGAAACATAACGTGACCCATTGTGCTTACTAACTGGGAAGACTGGCAATACCATTAGCTGTGCAAGTAGTGGAGACACATCACATTTAACAAGCGGAGCTCAACAAGCAGGAATATTTAGAGGTGAAAGTATTGGATTATGAGAGCTGTAACCTCTTCAGTCCACTACAGTTTGAGTGAACTGACTGGGTGGTAACTGATAGGCAGGTAGGGAATGGCTGAAGGAGGTGGGTCACTGGGGGCATGCCCTGGAAGGGTGCGTGTTCCTTGCAGACCCTTTTTCACCCTCTGTCCTTCCTGGCCCTGCCATGAGCTGAGTGAGCAGCTTCTCTCCACTGGGTCTCTCCCCCATCACGTGCTGCCTTGCCTGGGCCCATAGCAATGGACTAAGCTGCCTATGGACTGAGACCTCCACAACAGTGAGCCAAAAATAAACTTTTCCTCCTCTAAGCTGTTTTGTCCAGTATTTTGGTGACAGGAATGGAAAAACTAATTATAACACCGACTAAAAAAATAATGCCTATTTCCCAATTAAGATATATAGTCATATCCTTTATGTACACCGCAAACTGAGTCATAGAGTAAACAGTACAGCTGCAAAATCTCTTTAAAGTAGCTAGCTTTATACCTATCTATTTTAAAATCTTTAATTCTAAATTTATCTTGAGATAGAGGATGAACAAATCAAGGTTGCCCCTTACTAACTATAAGGACATGGCTTATGCTATCTAAAATAATTATAAATAATAAATATGGTATTATTACTGCATAGAAAGTTTAGCAGTTTGGGAAAATAATTTAGTTACTTTTATAGCATGTTAGGACAATAAGCATTATACCAGGACTATTAGATTTCTAAAACTTTATACAATTTGTATAAATAAAACAAACTACATGATTGTAAAAGTACTTCATTTAACCAATAGTAAACCAAACTTTAGAACAAGAAAAGATTTAAATAAACTCTCTCAAGATTTTTCTTAAGTAATCAAAAGCCTAAAACAGCAGAAAATATGAAATCCTTGTTCTTTAGGCCAATTCTGTTTTCACTGGAGGCTAATCGACATTCATTTTATTTGTAACAATCATAAATTAGAGCATATATATCAACAAAAACCTTTTCTAACTAGGGTGTAGGTGAAAATAAACTTATGGAGGCAAACTAGTCTCAAAAAGGCCACATCCAAAAACTTATCAAACATCAATTGTTTTCTTGTATATACTATAAAAAATATCAAGAGTAACAATAAAAATTCTGTAAATATATATAAACATTTAGGTTACTGAATGAACATATAAACAGACTGATAGTTAATTTCTGAAAGTATTACTAGGGTTTATGACAAATTTACAGCAACAACAACAAAAATATAATTTTTAGCTCATTATTAAATGATGTTATCCCAGAAATTAGAAACAGAAACCATACACAGGTTATTAGCAGTTTTAAATTATGTTATTTCCTTTGGTTTATCACAAGCCTGGAATAAGAAAAGCAATTTCTTGAGTTTAAAAACTCTAACAATATATTTTAAGTAAAACTAAGTATAAACCTTTAATAATGCTGTCTATGTCTAGACTTAGCTTATAGTCTTATTTCTGAATTTCCAAATATCTGTTAAACAATTAGTATTTATGCCATGTTTTAGAAAAACCACAAACGTCACATATAAATGTAAGCGTTATATAGTTATAATATATATGTATGCATGTGCATGTATGTAGGTATATATGTGTGTATATATATATATAGATAGATAGATACAGATATATTTGAGGTATGAAAAGCCTAAGATTTTTGTTGCCTCTGAATCAAAGTTTCCCTGTAAAAACAAAATGATTTTAAAAGCAACATTTGTGAGACTGTAAGTAGTAGGTAAGAAAAATGTAGCAACTCACCAATTATAAAGCAGCAGATAACTCCTTCCAGTTTTTATTAGAGACTATTGGCATTAGGTCCCCATAACAAATATACTCATCAAGGGGCCAAGTAGATGATAACCATAACTCAATTTAGAAAAGGCATCACTGATAGATCTTTACAGCATAGCAAAGGATAGATTATTTTTTTCTAAAAATCAATTGAACATTTATAAACATCTGTCCTATATATGTACCTAATTTGCTCACTATAACAATGATTTTTAAATTACCTGTGGAAATCAAGCTTAGTTAAAATTTTTGTTTTTATTTTTTGCTTTTTTGCAACTATCCTAAAAGTTGCTTTACACAGAATACAATAATGTTGTGCCTTAAATAGCTAGAGACGTTAATTATCACAATTGGTTAGCAAAAATGTGTTAGTAAATTTTAAAGAT
Source organism: Xerus rutilus (assembly GCA_028644305.1). Taxonomy (NCBI): domain Eukaryota; kingdom Metazoa; phylum Chordata; class Mammalia; order Rodentia; family Sciuridae; genus Xerus; species Xerus rutilus. Next base: position 75,091,607 of record CM053410.1, read on the forward strand.
TTCCTAATTACCAACAAAATCAAATTAACTTGTTTGTTAAAGATGTATCTAAGTCATCTGAATAAAAAAGCATTTGAGCTAATTAACAGCTTTAAGTTTGTGACTACTTATATATCTAAAATCCATTTTGGTAGCATGTAAACAATATACAAATATAAGCATACATGTATTATTTGTCAGTTTTAAAGAATAGACTGTTGATCTGATTACTTTTATCACACTAAGCAGTCCTTAAATCTCAAATTTGCATTTGAAAAGGTAAGACTGTCAATTGAGGCCAAGTAGATGTCTTTTACATCTCAAAAACAGAAAACTTCATCTAAAGCCCAGAAATCTTGAATCATTAATTTTCAAAGTAGAGAGAAAAAAATGGAAGAAAAAAAAAGAAAATAGAAAATGAAAAGGCCTCCAATCAGATAAAACAAAAATATATAATTTAAGCATACAGAATCAAAAGTGAATTCACCAGAGAAAGAAATATGAGCTCAAAACAAAGCCATCATAGATATCCCAGCTAAGAGTTATTTCCAGGAATCCCGGGGCAGTTAGCCCAGGTAAGTTTTAATTAAAATCTGCCCATTTTAGATATCATTTTGTTAAGATTTTTGTCTCCAGGACAGAGCAAGAGTAGATGCTGGGAAAGTGTTGAGGGTCAGTAAAGAACGTTACCATGTGGATTCCTTTCCAGTGGGTTGCCAAGGGACCAGTGATCCCCTTCTACATGTCTTGGAAAGCTCTGCACACCAAGGGGTGTGGGTTGCTCAAGATTCGAGGTGACCACAGTCTTATTTGCCTCTCCTGGATGAGCCCAAGTGAGTTCCTACTAACTTAGAACAGAGTGTGTGCTTCTGAAATGGAATATCCTATGAGACCACTACAGGTCACAGGCCTGGCACCTTGTTAGATAGCATTTAGATGTAAGCAGTGGGTCAGGAGTTGAAGAAAATACTCAGTCACAAAACAAATTGGTTTATCAACAGTCCTGCCTCAGGGGTACCTCCAGGTCTGATGAGAGAGCTATTTTAGGACCCTTACCTGATCTCAGCCCTACAAACTATTCCTCTTACAATGGGAGGAAGATAGATAAATTCTCAGGGGTAAGAACCAAAGGGTAAGGATGTTTTCTCAAAAAGACCTTCTTGCTAAGACAGCTTAAGCAAAACTCTATATGAACAACTAGACCAGAGATTCCCATACCTAGGAAATCAGGAAGATTGGGACTAGAGCCCACCCACCATAAATTCTATAAAATCAATTTCAATTAGGACCTGTCAGTCAGGCCAAGATGATCAAGAGTTGCCCTTAGGTTGTTAGCTAATGTAATCTGTCAATCCAGAGCAGAAAGGTGAAATTTGGGTAGGACCTTCTAACAATCTCCTTCCTACCCCAATAAGAGCTGGAACACAAAGAAGTGAGTTGTCACTCTCCTGAGAGGACATACAGAATGCTTCCACTCTTTCTTCCCTCTCTTCTAATAAACTTTTCTATATTTTACTAAGTCTCATGTCTTGCATAAGATCCTCTCATGCAAAGACACAACAGCCCAAAACACAATGCAATGTCATGTATGATTTTGTCTCTGTCATCAACCTTGACACCTCCACTGGGACTTTTGTTAGCCAGGGTCACTCAGGGTGGGCTGGAGGAGCATCTGTCTTATAATTTGGAGTCCAGAAAACACTTACATAGATACATCTCTGTTGTTGCAATCAACAGATTTTTAGCCTGTTATGCCAATAGTCAGTGAACAAAGAACACATAAATAAGTTGCATTAATTCAGAGTGCATGTTCTGACATGCAGGCCATGCTGGACCACAATAATAAAATTATTCAGTCAAAATTTCTCTAAGAAAAGCGTAATAGAATTAATGATTTTCATTTTTACACTGAGATCTCCAAATACCCTAGTTCTCTACCATTCTTATTGTCTCTTTCAGACAAACAAACTGGCTCCATCCAACAAACAATCCCTGTCAGAGTCAAGACCAAATTTTCCTATCAAACAGGAATTTAAGAACTCCAAGGTGGTTCCTGAGAAGGCTGAATTGGCTAAGAAGCCCCAGCTGACAAGAAAAGGAAGGATGAGAGTCCAAACACAACATCTGCAAGACTAGGGAGCAGCAATGTTTGGGGCCCACTGGTTTCTAAAAATTATTCTTCCTATTTTATCAAAGGTGGGCCAATCACAGCCACACTAGCTGATCAGTTCCCTTTGTTCAGGGGCAACTAGACCCAGGCAATGCTCAAATAGAGTCTCCAATTCTGTTACCAGCTGCCCTTGGCCAAGGCTCTGCTGGGACTTCCACAGACTGAACTGAGTTACCTGCTTACATCAGAAATAAGAGAAAACAATATAAAAAAGAAAAAATGAATTTAATTGCAATTTGATCCAAACTGGGAAGACAGCTAATCTGCCTCCTCTATCTTCAAGAATGCTGCAATTTATAGGGGGAAAATCCAGGAAATGTACCTATGTAGATAAAGCCAGGCTACTCCAGTCGGAGATAAGTTACCATCCTATTTCATTGGAGGGGTCAGGGCAGGAGGGGGCAGTTTTTCAGTTTTCATTCTTAGCATGAAGAAACTCTGTTTACAGTTGCTAGAGAAACAGTTTATCAGGAAATGAGAGACTGGGATTTTAAAGGGGCTCTGTTACATTTAGAGATAAAAAGATTTTCAGGACTTTGGAGCTCAGTGATGAGGCAACCTCAATCCAATGACCTATTTCATGAGTAGAACTCACATCTTACAGCTTTAAGCTAAAATAACAAAAACATTAAAGTCTTACGTAACAGTGTGCCTATGCGCCCAGCTAGAGTTTTAAAAATCAGATTTCGATTTATAACATTCATTGAGTTTACTAAAGTATATACTCCAGAGCAAAGAGAAGGAAGCAGATACCTCAACTGAAAAACCATGAGGATGAAGATGCAGAAGAAAATAGAGGAGATCAGAGCAAACACAACTTTTATGACCAAGTTCCTCTGGCTTCACTGATACATACATGCTGAACGCCATGCTGGTCAAAACAATGGTACTTCCACGCCAGGGTCCTGCCCTGAGCCACCTCAGCATGACTGCTCCCACTGACGCAAATGTGAAAGGATCAAGATAGAAATCAACAAAGTGAGATCATAGCTTAATACACAGAAATAGAATATAGAAGGTTTAAACATCTAATTGTGCAAAATTACTGGAAAACAATTTAGGCAGTATTCTTATAATTTTGTAGCTAGCATAACACCAAAGACAACAGTTTTCATTTTGTAAGTCATAGCTTTACTTGGCTAGACACAAATTATATGCACATTGAAAAAAAATCTAAATTAAAGATAAATGATAAGCTGGAAAAGGTTACGACATGTGACAGAAAATGACTCATTAACACTAAAACATAAAGCACCTATAAACAAATAAGGAAACATGATTATAGTAGAGAAAGTAAATAGGAAATTTATAAAAGAGAAAATAAGAAGAGCAAACACATACTTTTTAGAAGGTAAACTTCAATCCTACTCAAATAAATACAAATTAAGGCATTTAAATAGCATCGTACCTGTTAAATTTGCTGATTGTTTTTAAATATTACTACAGAGAATAGACTTAACCATAATTGTGCACAAAACTTTATCTATAAAATTATTCAAATGCCACATTTGTAATAATAAAATGATATATAATAAAAAGCTCAAAATGTCGGGCACGGTGGCACATGCCTGTAATCCCAGCACCTTGGGAGGCTGAGGAAGGAGGATCAAGAGTTCAAAGCCAGTCTCAGCAAAAAGCAAGGCTCTGAACAACTTAATGAGACTCTGTCTCTTACAAAACACAAAATAGGTCTGGGGATGTGCCTCAGTGGTTATGTGCCCCAGTTCAATCCCTGGTACCAAAAAAAAAGCTGAAAACAAGGTCCCAAAATACAGATTACTAATTAGTTTATGTTTATTTAGACTAAATAACAAAGGCAAATATAGTCATCAAAATGATGTTATGAAACAGCATGTAATAACACAAAATATGTTAATAATAGCACTGGGGATGTGGCTCAATGGTAGAGCACTTGCCTGGCATGTGTGGGACCCTGGGTTTAATCCCTGGTACTGCAAGAAAAAAAGTTAATAATTGATTAAGTGAAAACAAACTATCAAGTAATATGTATAGTATTCTTCTATAAAGGAATGGAGGAAAAAGGAGCTTTTTTTTTCACTTTATTTTGCTTTTTACAAGCATCCATATTTTTACCATGTATATGCACAACGCTGGTAACTTTGAAACTATTTTTAAAAGAAAATGAAATTGTCCATTATCTCAACTTCTTAAAAAATCATGAAGAAAAGGAATAACTGGAGGGGAAAAGTTAGAACGTGCAAAATATAAACTACTCCCTGACAAATTTTTAGAGAAAATTCTTTTTTCTTTAAAGTAAGGACATCAATAACCAGGCGCGGTGGTGCACATCTGTAATCCCAGCAGCTTGGGAGGCTGAGGCAGGAGGATCATGAGTCCAAAGCCAGCCTCAGCAACAGCCAGGCCCTAAGCAACTCAATGAGATCCTGTCTCTAAATAAAATACAAAAAAAAAAGGCCTGGGGATGAGTGCCCCTGAAGTTCAGTCCCCAGTACTAAAAACAAAAGTAAGGATATCCACAACTTGCAGCTAGAGAGAAAATTCTTGAACATATTTTATGAAAAACTGGACTTTTTAAAAATAATTATATCATAATGTGAGTAGCAAATATGTTACTGGCAATAAAGTGATTTTTAAACCGCTACTTATTTTATTGATAGAATACTAAGTTAATGATTTAAAAAATACTGCAGACTCAGTAAATAAATTTCTGGAATGTACTTAGAATATCTCTAAAAATCGGGGCTGAGGTTATGGCGCAGTGGTAGCGTGCTCGCCTAGCATGCGGGAGGCACTGGGTTCGATCCTCAGCACCACATAAAAATAAAGTAAAGCTATTGTGTCCACCTACAACTAAAAAATAAATATTTTTTAAAAAATCTCTAAAAATCCTTGTGGATAACATGTGAAATAGACCTGAGTGGATTATATAATTGCTGAACAGTACGAACACTCAAGAGACTTTAGGCCCAATGATGCCAACATGGAAGGGAGTCCTAATGCAGTGCAACAGAATTTTGTTAGTGGTCTGTGTTTTGATATTTTTCATTTAAAAATAAGATGATTCCACAACTTTCAAATTTGTAGATAACATCAAACTGAGAGGTAACAAAAAACGGAAGACTCAAGAATCTCTTGACAAGTTGGAATTCAAGATCAGAACCAATTCAGGAAATGAGTAAAAAAAAACCAACTTACTTCTATGTATCTGCTGCTAATCATTTGCAAAAGCTGTTGGAATATCATGGTGAGAGAAATTTTGGAGGTACACAGGGTTCTGTATAAATAAATCAATGGCATCTTTTGGTTATATCCATACAACCCAGTATATCATTGTGATACCTTGAAAGTAGAGATTTATTTCTTCATTCATTCGCTTAACTATTAATGCAGTTGTTACACACTATTTATACAAATATTTATACTACTTATACTAAAGTTCTGGGTCTTGATTCAAGCACAGGCAGTCTGCTTCCAGAATGTGTATACCTAACCACTACACTATTATATACAATACCTTGCAAAATAATACAGACTATTACTATACACTTTATAAATTTTACAAGGCAAATTTTAAATCCTAAATTTAGGACCGTAAAATAAAGACAGATTCACAGTATAAAATAATTTTTAATTTATTTCAAGTCCAAGAACAATTTAGTAGTTAAGAAAACAAACTTCTAGATTCCAAAAATAGAAACAAAGTAAAGGAGAGGCAAAGAAAGAAAGAGAAGAAGAGAGAGAGAGAGAGAGAGAGAGCGCACAAGGAAGAAAGAAAGAAAGAAAGGAAGGAAGGAAGGAAGGAAGGAAGGAAGGAAGGAAGGAAGGAAGGAAGAAAAAAGAAAGAGAAAAGAAAAGAATTGGATTTGTTGATTGTTCACTGGGCGCCTGGTAATTTAGATATAATATCTCATTTACTCTTCCTTATACCTTCTGGAGGTAGGCATTTGTGGAAGATGGGTTGTATTATTGGCTCCAATGGCTTACCTCCGCATTGCAATTTGACCAAGAAATGGAATCTTCACCTCTTGAATCTGGGCTGGATTTGCTTTGGCCAAGAGTGCAACTAAAGAGACGTTATGCTAGTGCTGAGCCTGGGTCTCACAAGATTTTGTATGCTTCTACTATTCCGTCCTTGGAATTCTGCTAATCTCCACAGGAACATGCCCAGATCAGCTGCGAAGTCAACCACACTAGCCCCAATCCAACCTAATGACCAAATCTAAAGTATAGCCAAGATCAACGAATCCTCCCACAGTCTCTTAGGAAATAGTATATGGTTATCTTTTTAAATTGTTGGTTTCTGAGGTGTTTTGTTATACAACAATAGTCATATGACACAGTGTTAGCTTTTCTTCTGTAAATGTAGAAATGGAGGTTCGTAGGAGGATTTTACCCAAAGTCAGCCATTTGCAAGTGGCGGAAGCCAAAATTACCCCCTTCACTTCAGAGCCTAGCCTCCTAACACTCTACCCTCTGCATAACATCCAGATGTTAGAATAATCATCTTTTTTTTAAATTTTTTTTGTTTAGTTGTTGATGGATCTTTATTTTATTCATTTATTATTTATATGTGGTGCTGAGGATCGAACCCAGTGCCTCACGTATGCTAAGCAAGCGCTCTACCACTGAGCTACAGCCCCAGCCCTAGAATAATCATCTTATTGAGTTCTGCACTGAACTAGCCACACACTAAGTGTTATATTTCATTTTACACAAACTAAAATGAATCCAGATGAAAATGAGAAGAATTTTATGAAGTTTATAAACAAAGAAAAACAAGAGAACAAAAAGTTTGCTTGGGTTGGAGAAGATAAAACTCATGAAGGACATAAAGAAAGGGAGATTATTTTCTGTTGCTTCTATCTTACGCATTTTGATTCTTTTAGGTGATACCCCCCTCCATCATTTATGAAAAGAACACATCCAACCTCTCATGCTTATTAATTGGGTTTTAACTCTTGGTCTTCGGGGTCTTCTTGATCTCTGTTGACTCACCTTGAGCTCTGGATAATCCCTGACCGCATCTATCTTCGGCATGATGTTTTCTTAATGCCTTTCCAAGTAGCATGGCTCTAGATGTGTTCTCTGAAATCTGCCTCTTCCTTGAATAATGCCATAGCATGAAGCCTCCACACCACAAACACACACACATTTTCCTAGCAGATCTTTCTCCAGAGCTCAATGTCTAAAATTGAAAGGATTTCATCAGATTTTAGTTTTAAAAAACAGAGATGTGTCCAACAATCAGATGTGTCCATTTCAAACACTGTCCCTTCTTAACACAACAACGACACAGTGAAGTCTAGAAAGCACAGTATGCCGCGTAAGGGAATTCTCACTGTAGTCTCACTTGGATAACACAAGCTACTGAAACAAATAAGCAGAGGGACCAAAATTTAAGAAGCTTAAAATAACTTCATTCCATGGGTGTAGTAAAGATGGTTGATTGAGATGATCATCACTACCCTAGGTGCATGTATGAAGACACAAATGGTGTGACTCTATCTGGTTTGCAACCAGAGAGATGGAAAAATTGAATTCTATATATGTACTATGACTTGAAATGCTTTTAAATAAATTAAAAAAAAAAACAATACACAATACCAAAAAAAAAAAAAAAAAAAAAAAACCACTTCATTCCTGTATCAATCCAATGACCCTCTCTACTTGATGGAAATTTTCCCTAAATGTGGTCCTGAGGGATCCTGGTTCCTTTTATCTCATGGTTCCACCATCCTCTGAAAACGTGGAATATTTAGATTTATTTGTTTATTGAATCCAGTCAGGAAGTGGGAGGAGATAAGATAGAAAAGGCATCTGCAGCCAGGCGCAGTGGCTCAAGCCTGTACCCAGCACTTAGGGAGGCTGAGACAGGAGAATCGTGAGTTCAAAGCCAGCCTCAGCAACAGCAAGGCGCTAAGCAACTCAGTGAGACCCTGTCTCTACATAAAACACAAAACAGGGCTGGAGATGTGGCTCCGTGGTCGAGTGCCCCTGAGTTCAATCTCCAGTACCAAAAAAAAAAAGAAAGAAAAGGCATCTGCTTCTTAACCACTTCAGCGAGCAAGCTGTGCATGCCAGAAGCCATTAGTGAAAGCTGGTCAGATGTTTCCACATAACTGGGAAATGCAGTCTGTTTTAGACTACATTCTTGTCACTGTGAGCAAAAGACCCAACAAAAACAACTTGAGAGGAAAAGTTTATTATAATTCACAGTTGCAGAAGTTCAGTCCTGGTTGGCCAACTCCATAGCTCTGGCCCCAAGGTAAGGCAGAATATCATGGCAGAAAGACATATGGAAGAAATCAGCTCATAACATGGCAACCAGGAATAGAAAGTGAGCTCTGCTTACTAGGGACAAAATATAAACCCCAAATGCATGTCCTCAGTGATCTACTTCCTTCAGCCATCCCATATCTGCCTATAGTTACCACCCATTTACCCCATATTGGTGAAGTAACCCACTGATTAGGTTATATCTACCATGATCCGATCATTTCCCCTCTGAGTATTCTTGTATCATCTTACACATGAGCTTTTAGGAGATACCTCATATCTAAACCATAACACAGCCCTTGGCTGGAAAATAACTGCCCAGCAATTATTCTTCACTATGGAATTGGGTACCAATCTTTGATGGACAGCCAACCATATCTACTGCCATCAAATAATAAAATAAATGAGCTTTAAATTGTTTTAACTCTGATTTTCATGAAATTCAACATTCTTAAAGGTTCAGAATCATAAATATCCACTTGCATTTAACTGCAGATTCTTCACATTTCAAGTTGAAGTTATTGACCATAAATTGATACATTAGACTCTAAGAGATTTGAAGGAAAAAATTGACTTTTGAGTTCTGTATGCCCAGAGCCTCCTGCACACAGTAGCTGCCCATGGAATATTTGTTGAGTGAAGGAACTGGTTATTACATTTTTCAAGGTTCTTTATACAGCATGAACCTGAATTCATCCTTGAATTCAATGTCAGAAATGTTGTTTCTCAAGAGAAATTTCTTCTATCCTGAAGAAATTTCTAGGATAGAAGGCAAGCTTCTATGACTTTCATAATCACTACAGCAGAGGTGTTTTTAGTGTTTCATATTTGTGCTGAAATATTTATAAAATTCAAAGGCTCATTGGCCTTCAAACTGAAATCTTTAATTTTTCAAAGATTATAAAAGGAGACAGAAAAAAAGAAAATGAACATTAACTAAATACATATAGGATCCTGATGGTAGCTCTTTAAAGACTACACTCATCAAATCCTTGTGTCAACATAGCAAAAGATGAATATTATTATCACCTTGTAGAGATGAGAAATGTAAAACTTAGAAAGGATGAAACATTGTTAGAGCCAGGATTCAAATTCAGACACATCTGACTCTGTGACAGGCTGACTAATAAATAATCCCATAAGATATCCATGTCCCAGCAAAATAAGTTGTAAACATTACCTCTATGGCAAAAGCAACCTTGCAGGTATGATTAAGGATTTTGAGATGAAGAGATCATCCTGTATTATCTGGGTGTGTCCTAAATGTTGTCACAGAGTCCTAGCTGGAGAGAGGCAGAGGGAATCTGACCATAGTAGAGGAAAAAGCAGTGTGACCCCAAGAGCAGAGTGGAATGAGGAGGATAAGAGCCAAGGTTGCTTCTAGAAGTGCAAGAGGCAAAGGACACATTCTCTCCTGCAGCCTCCAGAAAGAACCAGCCCTGAGGACACCCAATTTGGGCCTCTTAAGACTCGTTTTGAGCTGGGCGTGGTGGCTCATGCTTGTAATCCCAGCACTTTGGGAGGCTGAGACAAGAGAATCGTGAGTTCAAAGCCAGCCTCAGCAACGGCGAGGCGCTAAGCAACTCAGTGAGACCCTGTCTCTGCATTAAACACAAAATAGGGCTAGGGATGTGGCTCAGTGGTTGAGTACCCCTGAGTTCAATCCCAGCTGCCAGAAAAAAAAAAAGACTGGTTTTGAGACTTCTGACCTCCAGAACTATAAGAAAATTAATTTACATCAAATTTGTGAAATTTGTTTTAGCAGCAAAAGGAAAACTAATACAGGTTCTGAACCTGGAGAAAAATTTAATAAAGTCAGTTCAGCATGACAAACAAAACAGAGTACTTTAACACCTTCTGCATCGGGAAAAGCAACAGCTAAGCCATGTCAGACCACACAGGGAAATTCCAATGCGAACACCCGCCAAGAACATTTCAACCATCATCGTGGCTGTTCCAAAGAGATATCTGGAAATCTTTAGCCAAGTGCCACAACAGATCTTCCCAACTGGGAGGAAGGAACAGTGTGAGGGCCAGTCAGTCCCTCAGGCAGCCAAGCCATAAACCTTGCAGAATCAAACCAAAACTCTGAACTGAATCCACAAGCCTAAGATGGCCAACACAAACCTCAGTAGAACTAGTTGTCCTTCCAGTAGCAAAACACTTTTAAACAAGGGCCATATTCCATTTGTAAACCTTGGGGCAAAGCCTTGCATATGTCCTACAGTAGTCCAAGACTGGAATTTACCACGAAATGAGTAATTCAGAAAAAAAGTTTGCAAACTATGGGCCGAGCCCAGATGGAAAAACAAGCTACTGGCTTTGATGCAGTACAAACTCCAGCCCTGATGCCAGCAATAGCCTCCTCCAGGATTGCATTTGGCATAAGAATGGGAATTATAGTAATTTGAATGACACATACTTTCCAATGCAAAATAAGTACTACCATGATCTGAAAGAAAGTTTGTTTACGTCTTCTGTTGTTCATTGAGACAATTCTCTCTGGCCCTCCTGTTTGCTGTCCAGTGATACTCTCCAGGGGAAGTGACTCAAACAGGAAGCAACCACCAAAGCCAAGAGAAAACAGAATCTTCTGAATGAAATTAGCTTTTCTTTTCCTGCCCCCTTTTGACTTGATGAATATTTGTACATGAAAGTTTTTAAACCTTAGTCTTCTGAAATAATTGAAAACGTAAAGTTCAATGGTACAAACAATAAAGTTGTCTGCATCCTTAGGAAGTTTCCCTGGTAGAGAGAGATAATAATCTGACCAAGGATAGAACATAAACATAAATGAGAAAGTTGATTGAAACATTAAACATAATGACAAAGTTGATTGAAATCTGAAGTGACTTTAACAGCAAAAATTTAAAGTAATGAAAGTATTTTGCCAAAGTTCTTAATAATACAGCTCTTCTCAGAATCTAAAATTTTATTCATTCCCCCATCAATCTCCTTTAAATGCTAATATTGTAGGTATAAGAATTATCAAAAGTCTCTTAAAATGATTTTGATGATAACTTTGATTTCAGGCCAACTGTATCAGAAATCGTTTCCCTCAGACTCATTAAAATTAAATCAACAGGCAATAATGAAGCCTCAAGTATTCACAAAATGGGAGAACAACAAAGTCAGTGCTCTCTCAGAATTTATAATCTACTAAAGAGAAACGATATCAACCTGTTACAGGAGTGATGAGGTTCAAAAAACTAAAAAAAAAAAAATGGAAACATCACAAAGCAGTACATGGGCAGATGACAGAGAATTACATGGGCAAGTGGCTTTTGTGGAGTTTAAGAGAAGCTACTTAGAACTGCAAGGCTTGAAGACTAGAGGATTTGTGCCTTCTTTGTCTAGGCATAAGGTGACAGCAGGTAACCAGTGGGATAGGAAATGTCAGACTCTAGCGCCACTGCTTGCTGGGCCTCACACCTGGCCATTACACATACACTCTGGGCCTGGTGACCTTTCTCCGTAAAATATGGGTCAAAACCATCTTCCCAGGTTGCACTGGGGTTAAAGTGAGAAATGTATACAAAGTTCTCAACAGATAGTAGATGCTTCCTAAACATTAGGAACTTTCATTTCCATGGTGATTCAGTCTCCAATAAAATTATTTTCTGGGTTTTGGTTATATTGTTGTTGTTTGGTACTGGAGACTGAACCCAGGTGTACTTTTACCACTGAGCCACATCCCCAGCCCTATTTTTTTTTTTTTTTAATTTTGAGACCCGGTCTTGCTAAGTTGCTGAGGGTGGCCTTGAATTTATGATACTCCTGCCTGGCCTCCAGAGCTGCTGGGATTACAGGAGTGAGCCACTGCACCTGACCAAAAATTATTTTCTGAGATTGTTGTGACACCTGATTTTCCACAAACCCAAAATGCATTTTATTTCAGAGGTCTCTTGAAGCCTTAGCTCTATAAATATTCTAACTATTCCATGGTGATTTTTAAGTTCCCCAAAACATGAAGAGTCCTGTGTCATTTTATTGGTGATTCCTAAACAGAGAGCAAAACCATCAAGTGCTTCTCCTACACAAACAAAGCTAAAGGCTTCCTTGACTTCTATCTTTTTCTTTAAAAAATCTCTTACATATTTGAGACTTTCACAAATATACATGTGTTGTCAAAGGCACTGGTCTTGCCATGTGTTTGCTCTGACACACCTAATTACCTTCTGCAGCACCAACCTAATCAGAGAACTGTTAACAAGACCAGGGCCCCTCTCCGGCCTCCCCTTGGTTCGTGAGCTTTGCTTGTTTTTTATTATCACGCAGCATATGGATAAAGTTAACCATCTGTCTTGGAATTTTTCTTGTCCATAATTACAAGAGAGACTGGGTAGGAAAGCATGGATACGATTAATACGGATCTGTCACCAATGCCATTTTTAGGGTTGGCAGCTGGGCAGTGACTCAGGGCTGAGAACCAGTAATAATAAGGAAATACTTCTCTATACACCAAAGTTTAAATAAAAATGAAAAGCCCAGGAGTGATCACGTATCCAGCCAACGTGTGGTCTGTCCCATTACCAAGCCAGATGACAGACTGGTCCTGCGCATTACCTCACCCCATCCTCAAGCCGACACTTTCTGACTTCTCCCCTTCAGTCCCACAGTTGCCTTTTCACTCTTGTTTTGAATATGATTTCTTTTGAATATGAAATATATTCATTTCAAGTGGCCTAACATACATGCCATGGTTTTGACACTCTTGGTTTATTCTGCAGCTCCTGTCAATGTCATTTGGAAAGGAAATAAGGCATGCAAAGCCACCATGATAATGCAGATGAGACCGAGCACTTGACCTCCCTCAGCCAGGAGACAGCATTTGGGCTGCAGAAGAATAAACATGATGGTGTTTCTGTGACTGCCCAGTCAGGTCTGGGTTTCCAGCCAGCCATCACAGATCCCACACGGAAAATGACTCACTCTCAGAAACACTCTGTGACATAGAGGACATAGAGAAGCTACATATTTCCTCCAGTCTATGATGGATATTCTTCTAGAATAGGAATACGGCTTCTGGCTGCTATCCAAACAAACTAAAATGTTGCTAGTAGTATAGTAGTTTGTTTCACAATCAATGATGTCTTCACATGGAGGAAATGTGGTCATTATACTGGAAAGAATGACACTTTTGATGAGGGCTCAAGTTCAGAGGCAAAAAGTCAGACTTAGTGCCACACAATTGTCCACTTGAGCGGGGCATGGTGGCACACGCCTGTAATCCCAGCACTTTGGGAGGCTGAGACAGGAGGATCGCAAGTTCAAAGCCAGTGTCAGCGATGGCGAGGCGCTAAGCAATTCAGTGAGACTCTGTCTCTACATAAAACTCAGGAGTACTCCACCACTGAGCTGGGGATGTGGCTCAGTGGTGGAGTACCCCTGAGTTCAATCCTCAGTACCAAAAAAAAAAGAACCATCCACTTGAAAATGGTTAAAATGGCAAATTTTATGATACACATTTTACCACAATTTTAAAAAATTTTAAGCTTCAGAATTTGTAACTACCCCCTAGAATAGTAAGTCAATATTGTTCAAGGAAGCCAGCATTGCATAAGGCTCATTGATGAGAAGCAAAGCTTTCCACAGAAATCAACTGTTCTCTGCCTCCAAGGCAAGTCTTTAAAAGCATAAGAAGAGCCTAAGGCATCTCTTTGATTAGTCACCCACTCAGAGAAGGGCATGGTTGTTCCTATACAGGTAGGCCTGGACAGGAGGAACTAGAGATTCGGAGGAACGATGAAAATTGCTTTTCTTAGTTCTACTAGTCAGGGATTATCATAGTTCATTCAGCACAAAAGAATGGTGTTGGAACCCAAAGTGGATTCTTCATAGTGTTCTTGTGCTTGGTGAATAGCCCACTGGAGCAGAATCAATCAAGACAGCAGAGACACCTTCCAGAGAGCAGAGCACCCTCATGCATGAAGCCCTACTATTGTTTCCAACAAGTCCTGGCAGTTCAGTATCCCACAGTTGATGCTTCTGGGTCAGAAGTAATCTAAACATGTAACTAATCCCTCTTCCCCTCACTTGGCATACAGTAACATGCAATGTTCGATACTGGACATTGCTTATCAAATTGGGCATTCAAGATATTGACCAAATTATATTGTTACGTTGTGTACATTATGAATCTGTAACAATAAATCCTATCAATATGTACAACAACACACCAATAAAAATGTGAGGAAAAAAAAACCAAACAAACTGGGCACTCAGTGGGCCAGTGACCAGGTCAAGCCCTCTAAGGGGAGATTTTGTTGTTGGACATATGGACAGATGCCAGCCCTGACTCCTACCTTGCTCACAAAACATGGGGCAAGCATTGAAGGGGTTGGGAAGGAGGCTGAATGATATCCACAGAGCAGTTCAACGTGTCCACCCCTTCTCTGAGAGTCACCCTGCCATAGATGCTCTTTCGCCAGCGACAGATGTTCTTTCACCAGCGATCATGAAAGACATGCCATGGGACCCACTCGAGAGAATCATCCACTGACTTCCCAAACCTCCTCGCCATCCATCTTCAAGTCTTCTCCTTGCGGGCAACGTGAACCACAAGGTGTACTGCTCAAAGTGCTGGGAGGATTTCCTTTTCCTCTAATCTAGAGGGCAGATGGCTTTGCTGGCACCTCAGCTGTCCACCAGTATTGGCAGAGCCATCTGTATACAAGACTTAGGCAAACTCACATGAGTTGCAAGTGTGGGTGCTGGACATAAAATGGCAAAAATGGTGGAAGCAACCGAAATGCCCAGAAATAGAGGTTGGCTAAATAATGTATGGCATAGACAATCAAATAAGACATAGCACATTCATTTTAAATGAAGCCATGAACGCACAGTGAGATGAACACTTTTGTTGCTACATTATTAAATGAGAACACCCCTGTTAGAAAACAATGATTGTCACTAAGATGTAGGATTGTTTTCTTCTTTCTGCTTCTTTGAATATTTCAATTTAAATAGTATGAATATATCTTAGTTTTGTAACATACCATTAAAATAAAACCTTTTGGTAGGCAAAATACCACCACCAAACTTCCTAACAACAAGCATGATTTGAATATCATTGTAGGGCATAGCATTTGCCCTGCATGCACGAGGTCCTAAATTCAGTCCCCAGCACTGCAAAATAAAAATAAAATAAAGTGTTTAATTCTAGTTGGATAAAATAAATTTTTGGTCAGATACAGCAGATGTGTATCTTTAGGTCTAAAGCCTTTTCTATAATCTATGTGTATGGTGTGTTTACATATATTAAGATTAAGAAAATACAATCACTTATTTGAAAGTTATGTGTTTGCTTTTATAACATACTATTGACCTTATCAATGATTTATTCATTTCTAAGTTCAATTCTAACCTTGTTTCTCAGGGAAAATACAATCCACTCTGTATTGATTTACTTTATGATTGTGTCTAAGATATGCTACAGAGGAAATAAAAAATGCAACAGATTTTCCTTGGCCAGAATCCACCTAAAGAGAGACTTGACTTCATCCTCTTGCAATTCTGTTACTTACGTCTAATAAGGCATCTTCTTGGCAAGTTGATTGCCAAAAGATAGGCCACATAAATGCATGCACAAAGTTCATCTTTGTCATTTGGCTCAGAGACTAAAAAGACAACAGTGCAGGTTCTAGAAAGATTTTCTCCAAACATATTTTTGTGTTTGTTCCACATTCTTTTGGGGCAGGGGGTGCGGTACATGGGTACCAGGGATTGAACTCAGGGGCACTCGACCACGGAGCCACATCCACAGCCATATTTTGTATTTTATCTAGAGACAGGGTCTCACTAAGTTGCTTAGTGCCTGGCTGTTGCTGAGGCTGGCTTTGAACTCACCATCCTCCTGCCTCAGCCTCCCAAGTCACTGGGATTGCAGAAATGTGCCACCATAACCGGCCACATTCTTAATTATCCTTCACAGATACACATTCAATTTTGGGGACAAAGTTCTAAGGCTATTTACTTTCAAAGGACTACAACATTATAAGAAATGACATAAATTTGAGTCCAGGTATTCATTCTCTTCACATTGTGATGGCTATTCTTTTCCCCACCCACACCTCCAAAGAGAACACACACGGATAGGCCTTTTACACAGTCCTGCCTGTGACTGCTGCCCACTTGGGCCCTGCGTTGACAGATGTTTATACCACCTCCACATCCAGAAGGAAATAAAAATGACTACCATCCCCAAAATGAAGATTTTAAATGAAATGATATAAAAATAATTACCTAGATTGTTTCCTTCTTATAATATGTAACATTCTATTTGACCCAGAATGAAATGTAATGCTCACTTCTTATTTTCCTTGAAGCCCCTGTTCATCCATATGCAGCCATGCTGATTCTTCTCTCCCTCAGCATCCTCTATTACATTAGTATGCTGACCCCTCATCAATTATAGAGGCTAACCTGCTGGAGACTTTGAGAGGGTCTCCGACTTCACAATATCTGCTCTAGTGGCCTGAAATTAAATTCTTAGAAATTCATTTTGGGGTCTTGAAGATTCTGGGTTTGTTTTGTTTTGCTTTGTTTTCCTCAACCTTCAATAATCTTATAAGAAGAGAGTTATACATATATGACTGCATGACCTATGTGATTCTACAACATGTACAATCAGAAAAATGAGAAATTATATCCCATCTATGTATGATATATTAAAGTGCATAAATGTTTTCTACTATCATGTATAACTAATTAAAACGAATAAAAAATTTTTTTAAAAAATGAATTGAGGGGCTGGGGCTGCAGCTCAGTGGTGGAACAATTGCCTAGTATGTGTGAGGCACTGGGTTCGATCCTTAGCTCCACATAAATATAAATAAATAAAATAAAGGTATAAAAAAATACAATAACATTATTTTTAAAAATGAATTGAATAGAGCCATTCTAAAAAAGAAGAAGAAGAGAATAAATTCTAGGAACTGGTAGCATCCTGTGGGTGTGGGGATAGGCTGCTAGTCTAGGAGACAGATTCCAGAAAAAGGAAGCCAAGAAGCGGGTGGATTAGGGCAGAAATGTTACTGGAGGACAAATTTAACCTCAGATACAAAAACATTTCTTCAAGCTACTAAAGTTTATTTTACTGCTGTCCAAGTCTCTTTTATACACATGGTTAAGCCAAAAGGATGACAAATCAGAATACGGAAGTTCTCAATTACAGCTTAAACTAAACGGTAAGAGAAAAGGGGAGATACCTAAGCACTTTGGTGCAGGGCAAGGGCAGAAAGGGCCCTGTTACTGGACGATGGCCGATGGCTGGGGTGTTTTGTTTGTTCTCACACTTCCTTCCCCAATTACACCACATCCCTTATACCAAAGCAGAAGTTTCTGATCAAAATGTTGCAAAACCTAAAAGGTCAAAAGAAGAGTCTCAGAGGCTTACCCATCAAAGGACGACACAATCCCTATAGTCTTAACTCCGGCCAGACAGGGAGGAGATATCTCCAAGATCAAAGCTCCTCCCTTCTTCCCAGAAACCCTGTCAGCAGCACTTTGAGGCTGGCCCAGGGCAAGGCTGGCAGGGAGACGACCTGATGGTCTGCCTCTCTCCACTGCCCCGTCCCTGGAATCCTTCCCCAGAATCCGCATTTCATATCATCAGACTCTAAACAGCATCCCTTTGACCTGATATATCCTTATTCTATTTGCGGATTATTGAAAACTAAAGAAAAAGCTTCAAACCTCCATCCATATTGCTAATGATATAATTTTAGCCCTGTGGAGAAAGATAATTCACCCTTTTGAGAGGCTACCTTCAAACTTCTCAGACCTGGTGTCCTTCCACTGACCCTCACAAACCTGAGACCCCAAGCTACCTGAGAGGTGGGGGCTCCTTCTGACACCAGCAAAGCAGTGTGCACCTTGAACAGAGCATCTCCTGCTTCCCACTACCTGTATTATTAGACGGCAAAGGCTGCCATTAACAAATCCCACACACTGAGTGGCCTCAACTACAGAAATTTATTTTCTCACGGTTCTGCAGCTAGAAGTCCAAGATCAAGGGGACAGCAAGTTTGGTTCCTTCTAAAGCCTCTCTCCCTTTCTTAAGATGGCTGCCTCCCCCCACAGTTGACATGTTTAATATCCTTTTGTTTACAAGGACATCAGTCATATTGGATTAAAGCCTCATTTTACTTTACTTCCTCTTTAAAGATCCTATCTCCAGCTAGGTGCAGTGGCACTTGTAATTCCAGCTACTCACGAGGCTAAAGAAGGAGGATCACAAGTTAAAGGCTAGCCTTGGCATCTTAGCAAGACCCTCAGCAACAGAGTTAGACACTGTCTCAAAATTAAAAATAATGAGGACTGGGGATGTAGTTCGGCGGTAGAGTGCCCTGGGTTCAATCCTAGTACCATTAAAAGAAGGAAATAGGGAAAGATAGAAGGGAGGGAGGAAGGAGGGAAGGGCCCTACCTCCAAAGACAGTCACATCCTGAAATACTGAGGGATCTGGAGGGACACAGTGCCACTCATAACACTATCCACTGGTCTTCAGGAAGAAGTTTCAAAAGCAACAGAAGACAGAGCTGTTGTTCTTTGATTTAGCCAGGAATGGTAAATGCAGGCTTTCTTTAAAGAAAACGGTCCTAGCTTCTAAAATATAGAAGAGATGTTCCAGAAAGGAGACCCCTGCTGGGTATATCCCTGCTGGCCTTTGCTCAAGGCAGATGACATGAACTAGGAGAGAAACCACCCTGACCGTGGCATGACTCTACCCCAAAGAAGTGGAGGGTCCCCTGCATTGTCACCAGATGGTTCAGGATGGGGAGCACCATGCAGTTGGATGCATTAGGGACTTGAGTGAGACAGGCTAGGGTCACCCAGCCTTGACAGCCTGACAGAGGAATAATCTGCTTTTCTCCCAGACCCAGCAAGAGCATATGGCATTACCTTAGGGCTGTTTCTCATCTCAGGCAGCCGGGCCAATCTTTTTTCTTTTCGCTTCCTTTCAGTAACAATTACAATAATTGTAATGACAGGAAGAGAACCACATACTGAAATTGCTTTGTATATGTTGTCCCATTTAATCCTCATGTTATCTCAACTTAATATGGAAGAAACTGAAGCACAGAGAAGTTAATTATCCAAGGTCACACAGCTAGCAAAAAGAAGAGCTGGCACTGGAGCCAAGAACTCTGACTGCAGAGAATTTAGCTATTCTCTTCATCAGTCTACCCTCAGGAGGTAAAATAGTTTAACTAGAACAGCATGCTGAGAAAAACGTAAGCTTCAGCTTCATGAAGCCTAGTGTTCAAATCCTAGCTCTATAACCAAGGGCAAGTTCATCTCTCTGCACTTGATTGCCTCCTATTTGATAGGGGAAAAATTTAGGAAAAGTCTAATCAAGGTAACTCATAAATAGTATCTACCATTATGACAATTATTTTTTCTCTCCTAGCTCTGTTCTGTGAGTAGATCTGTAGCAATATGGACCAACAAAATTATATTGAAGTAAAGAGTAGTGCCTTACATTGCAAGTTTACACTAATTAGAATTATTACTTTAAAGTCATCCTTTTAGCTAATTCTTCAGCAAAAATGAATTTTAGATGGACCTTTCTTTTGTACCTCCTTTTTAAAATCACTACTGATTGCTTATTAACATTGCATTTTGATTATCCCTACAGCATCTCAATCCCTTAGGAAGACTCGATGAATAATTTAAATTTCATGTTTAATTTATTCTACATGCTTATAGCAACTATTTTCATAGACTGATCCTTGTTAAAGTTCTCCAAGGCCTGGAGGCACAGGTGGCTCCATTAAAAATGCATTTCCCAGTTTTCTTGAGGGATTCTTTTTAAAGTGCAGGGATGGGCATGCTCATAGTTAATTGACAGTAGATAACATGCTACTTTATTCACCACACTTGAAGAAATGTTGCTTTTTTGGTTTGAAATTAGTTATGTGCCAGTACTTTCCATTTCCTGCTTTGGGATCATAATTGGAGCATAAGACGGCGCAATGGATTTGACTCTTTGCGAGGAAATTGTTGAAAGGAGAATTATAGGGGAGCATTGGGAGAGGGAGGTGAGGTAAAGAGTGAGAAATGTACACTTCTGAGGAGGGCCTTAGAAAATTCAGCCATAGTGAGATATGGTAAACAGGTCAGAATCTTTCCCAGGCATTATCCAGATTCTCTGAATGGAATAATCAGGAAGATGGGGAATCCTTTTCTCTGGTCCTGACTTTCATTCTCAAGCTGAGGTGCATCCTCAATTAGGTATCATCCTTTTGCTTGGGACAAAAGTGAAGCCAGAACACAGCATATTATTCTACTGAACTAGTTCCAAACCATATAAATGGTATACGTTTCATTTATATTTGACTTGATTTTGCAATTTCCTAATAACTAATTTTGGTCCCTTTATAAATGTTTTCTATTTATGAAGTCAATACGGTTTTCATCTGTAGAAAAGTTTTTAAAAAATGAACACAACCAAGGATAAACCAATTCCAATCAACTTGGTCTGGGAGGCATTGATTCTATTTGCATACCCGCGAGTTAACGTTTCCTTTTAGAATGTACCTGTGGTTAAAAGTACCCCCTTTTTGATGATGTTGTACTCTCAACACTGTGAGGAGTCCAATCAGTCTTGGGGAAATCTCTCTTTCCCTTAGAGAAGTCCTACACTACTAACCAGAAGGATTTTTAATCTACTCACCAAACAGATGGACCTGACTCAGGATTGACTCCAGAATTTTTTATCAAAATAGTTGGGAGATTTTCCGCAAAAACATTGAATTATATTAAATAAGCCCTAAATCATAAGTATATCATCTATTCTCAAAGCTATCCTGTAATGTAAGTACAATCTTAGCCACATGTCATATTGGAAGAAACTGAAGCTCAAAGAGGCTAAGTGCCTTGTCAAGTGGCTTCCTAGTGGTGAGTCCAGAATTTAAACCAAGGCCTGTCTGGTTCCAGAGCTCAGGGGCACAATTCTTGTCTTCTACTACTTCTGTGATCACCTGGCTTCTAAAACACCATAAAAGCTCTGGTAAAGTCTATTCCTAGACATGGTATTTTAATTAAACAGAATCTTCCAAGATTTCATAGCAAAAAATTGTTAAAAAATAAAGACAGTACTGAAGATGAATGAAAAATAAAATTCTCTGAGGCAGTGGACTGGGTATATGTATTGGGGTTTGCTGACCTTCCATCAAAGTCCTGGTTCTCAGCTTACAGTGTTTGGACTTTATCTGCCCACCTAGGTTCATTACAAGCTACTCACTAACTGGTCTTTTCTATTTCAATCAAGCTGGACTCCTTAAAATTCCTGTAACAGATTTTCCTGTCTCTGTTCCCTTCCAGGAGTTGTTCTCTCCCTTGGCAATGTCCTATAGCTCTTCCTATCAGAGGATGGATCTACTTCCCCACCTCCCTGGATCTGAGGAGATTGTATGGCTTGCTTTGGGCAGTAGGATGTGGCAGAAATGACATCATATGACTTCCAAGCCTTGGCTCTCAGATTCTGTATAGCTTCCACTTTCTCTGTACACACTGCTGCCCATCAGTGAAAGGCACCATGAGGGGCGAGAGGACCAGTCATCCAGCCATGACAAGGGCGAGGCCATCCATGACCAGCTGACCTACCAATAACTGCAACAGAGGCAGAGTGCAGAAGAATCATCCTCCCTGAACTCTGCACAAATTGCCATGCCAAAGAAGAGTGACAAATAAATGGTTGATGTTTTAAGCCTTCAAGTTTGGCGGTGGTTTGTAATGCAGCAAACCACTAATACATGTCTTTTTATCCCTTCCTTCCTATTATGTCTGCTGCCTACATACAGACTGAGCTCCAAAGCCACTCCTACAGGAAACTTGCCTTAATGGAAACTTCCTCACTCAAGGCTAAGGAGATGCCTGCCTGCCAGTGTGATTCTAAGGGCACAGAGACCCCACTGTCTCCCTACATACCTTCCCATCCACTGCTGATGCCTGGATCTTACCACTAAATTTTTAATTGCTTACATAAAAGCATAAATGTCTATGAAATTTCAAGACTTGCTAGAAAGGATAACAAGTTTGTGCTTTTGATTTTGCTCTTATTATAAAAGCATAAGGGAAAGAAAAAGTGACTGTAACAATGAGGTTACTTTTCCAAATAGAAAAAAGTTTTTAATAATTCAAATTCACTTGAATATAAGCCTTTAGGGAGATAAAGGAAATAATTACATATCTAATATCAATGTTTAATTTAGTTTAACTAAGCATACATATTCAAATCACGTTATGCAAAATAACATTGATTTAGAAAATATCTTTTTGCCATTCTTCCATTCCATGAAAGTATTTGATTCAAAGTTGCCATACATATCTAGTAGCAAGTAGCACCTTGATGATTATCATGGGTCAAAACTTACCATATTGCTTCATAAAAGGACCTTCAGAAAGCTGGTTTACAATGAAGCCAGTAGCTAGCAATTTGGGAGATTTTTCCCAAAGAAAAAGTTCATTAAATTCATGGTAAATTTATTTGCTCTTTTTTTTTTTTAGCACACAACTATAATCATCTGTCAGCCTGGGATTTCGTGAGGTCAATTCAAACTAATGTGTTTTCCCCAAATAGTACTTTGTATTTTAAAAAAAAAAAAAAAGTCAGAGAGCATCTCATAATGTAACAAATTTTAGAAAGACTAAAATGAGATAAATTTTTTGGAGGGGAAACCAAATTTCCTCATCTGACATATGTTATTGTATATCATGCTAAATTCAACCAGTTGTTTCTATTTGATATTGTGGCATAAACATTTTCCTTATTAGAAATTCTTTGTAAGAAAGATGTCAAAAACATACATTGCAGAAGAGACAGCCTCTTTAACAAATGGTGCTGGGAAAACTGGCTATCCATATGCAGAAGAATCACATTTGACCTTTATCTCTCATCTCTCACCCTACACAAAAGTCACCTCAAAATGGACCAAAGACCTAGGAATTAGACCAAAAGCTGTGCAACTCCTAAAAGAAAATGTAGAGTTAACACTGCAACATAAAAGCACAGGCAACAACTTTCTCAATAGACTTCCTTATTAAGCCCAGAAAATAATGCTGAGAATTAATAAATGGGATGGCATCAAATTAAAAAGCTTCTACACAGCAAAGGAAACAATTAAGAATATAAAGAGAGAACCTACAGGATGAAGAAAATGTTAGCTAGCTGCTCTTCTAACAGAAGATTAATATCCAGAATACATAAAAACTTAACACCAAAAAAACACACAACAAATAACCTAATTAATAAATGGTCAAATGAACTAAACAGACACTTCTCAAAAAAAATACCAAAAAACAAATACATGAAAAAATGTTCAACATCATTAGCAATTAGGGAAATGCAAATCAAAACTACACCGAGATTCTATCTCACTCCAGTCAGAATGGCAGTCATCAAGAATGCAAACTATAATAAATGTTGGAGAGGATGTGGAGAAAAAGGAACACTTTTACTTTTACACTGTTAGTGGGATTATAAATTAGTACAGCCACTATGGAAATAAGTATGGAGGCTCCTCAAAAAAACGAGGTATGAAACCACCATATGACCCAGCTGTACCTGGGTCAGTATTTATCCTAAAGAATTACCAGTATTACCTAAAGAATTACCGTCATCATACTATAGTGATACGTGCATACCCATGTTTATAGCAGCATAATTCACAATAGCCAAACTATGGAACCAGCCTAGGTAACCATCAATGGAAGAAAGGATAAAGAAAATGTGGTATATATACCCAATGGAGTTTTATTTAGTCGTAAAGAAGAATGAAATTATGTCATTTGCAGGAAAATGAATAGAACTTGATAACATTATGTTAAGTGAAATAAGCCAAACTCAGAAGTCAAAGTTCATATGTTTCTCTCAGATGTGGAAGCTAGAGAAGAAAAAGGAAGAGGAAGATGGGGTAGGAGAATCTCATGAAAATCAGAGTGATCAGTAGAGGAAAGGACCAGGGGGAGGGAAGAAGGGAGAGAAAGAGGAAATGCTGAGGGATGATAATAACCAAATTATATTGATATATTTTGTGCATGTATAAGTACATAAATAAATCTCATCATTATGTACAACTATTTTCTCCAATAAAAAATACAGAAAATAAACGAAATTCTTTGTAAGAGCAACACGCCATCATGCACTTGACTTCCCTTTTATTGTACATTTAAATTGTCTGGAGAAGCAGAAATATCTCAAGAAAATATCAGCCCCTTGCACCTTAGTGTGACTAGTTTTAGATTCTTTTTTTCCCTTTTACTTACTGAGTATCTACCCAAAGTAATATATACCAAAAGTAAATAAAGAGAAGTCCCCCCATTCCAAAAATAGACAGAGCTGCAAACACTTAATTGCACAAAATATGATAAGCATTTGAATAAAGACATAGACTAAATGGTTATAGACTAAATGCTATGAAAATAGAAAAGAGAGACCACTCAAGGAGTGGTCAGAATAAGCTACTCAAAGAAGTCAACCCTTGAGGGTTTGGGGACTTTTTGATGGCTTGTTGGTTGGCTCATTTATTGCTTACTTTTAGGATATTAGGACTTAATTTGGAAAGCTTTGCGAAGTTGGGGAGAATGTTCAGGAATCTTTTCCCATCTGGATTCCTGGAACAGAGCACCTCAGAAACCAGTCTGACCACACCTCTGTGGAGCAATAGTGGAATTCCTGGACTAGGCACTTCCTCTAAGAGCAAGTTTGGATAAGAGTGAGAAAGAACACAGGGGCACCTGGCCTGAAGGATGAGACAAGAAGCCAAGACAAGTGCCAGCATGAAAGGCTAGAACCAGCCTGGCGTCTTCCCTGTCTGGCTGGGACCAGCCCTGCCACTCCCAGGCTCCTCAGCACCCTGCTGTGCATTTCCATGCCCACATGCCCCACAGGGACACTGCTGCTGGTGCTCACTGGCTCTTCAAAACATGCAGGTCTCCTCACCCTCCAGAAGTTCCTAGAGTTAATGGAGATAGCAATAATGTAACTACTGAGTCCACGCCCCAATCCACACTCGCCCGGGCTCAGTGGCCCTAGGTCTTCCCCAATCACCTCTGCACTCTCTTTTCTGCCCAAGCATCTTCTTTCCCTTTCTCTTCATCTGTAGTCATCGCCACAGGCAGGTGACAGATGTGCCCCTTCTGGCCACACTGACCTTACGAATTCTTCACCTCAAATTTGTTTCTTGATTTTACATGACACTGTGAAGTGGACATTTTCTGACTGCTCAAAGTCCACCACACCCTGAACTCTGAGATTTGTACCCTTCTGTGCCATGCTGAGGTACCTGGCCAGTCCCGGGATAGATAACACCAGGATGGACCAGCTAGGGCCAGCTAAGGCCAGACATGTAGGCTTATAGAGCTTAGTAAAGATTACTAAAACAATCAAGTCTCAATTCAGATGTCACCTCTGGAGAGGAATGTTTTCTGATCCTGCCACCTAACATGGTCACCACCCCACGCCATATCAGACTAAATGACTCTGCTTATTTTCTGCATAGCATGTGTCAATTTCTGAAATTATTTTGTTTATTTCCTTGTTTGTTATCTTCCTACTAAAATATGCCGTGAAAGCAGGAATCTTCTCCCAATATCTAATGCAATGAGTCACACTAACGAAGCCCCTGTGGGAAAGAATAAATGAACAACTTAGAGTAAATGTGACCCCAAAAGTAAATAAGTATGACATAGTGCTGGACATAGAGATAAATAAAATAATATATCTGACTCCAAAGAGCTCACAGTCTGATAAGAAGAAAAAATAAGAAAATAATTGCAAAAACAGTAAGAAAAATGCAATAACATGTACATAGGTACAGATAGTTTCTGAAGGA
Source organism: Xerus rutilus (assembly GCA_028644305.1). Lineage (NCBI taxonomy): Eukaryota > Metazoa > Chordata > Mammalia > Rodentia > Sciuridae > Xerus > Xerus rutilus. The sequence goes on from CM053410.1 coordinate 75,117,854, forward strand.
AGTGATTTCTGAATTTAGTTTTAAAGTATTCATGGAAATTTGCCAGGTAGGTAATAAAGGAAGCTCTTCAAAGAGGGCCTCTTGAATTTTCATTCTGACCTAAACATTGTCCTCATTTCCATTCCCCATGGAAACTCAGGCTTAAAAATATCCTTTAAGATCAACTAGTCCAAGGGCTCTTAAAGAGGGCTGTTGTGGTTTTAAAAAATGTCCACGATTCTCTGACACTCAACCCTTTGGAGGTATGGTTTCCCTTCCCCTTGCATGTGGGCTGTACACAGTGATTCATTCTAATGAGTAGAATGTGGCAAAATGGTCAAGTGTGACTTCTGAGATTAGGGCATAAAAGATACTGTGGCTCCCATGTCTCTCCTTGATGCCCTATTCTCTTCTTATCCCTTAGTGTGGACCAAGCCAGAAGCCATGTGGTAAGGACACACAGGCAAGGGATTGAGGACTTGAGACAATGACCATATTAATGAGCTGTGCTCCAGGAAGCAGCTTCTGCAGCCTTCAGGCAAGAACAGCTGTAGTCAAGAGGGTGACTGCAACCTCATGAGACCCAGAATTACCCAGCTCAGCTGCTCCTGGATTCCAGATCAACAAAAATTCTGAGATTACAAATGTTTGTTGTTCTAAACCAAGAAGATTTTGCAGTCATTTGTTACACAGCAATAAGTAACAAATACAAGGACCTCTAACATTTATGTGAGTTATAACTGTTTATGTCTACCATGTTATAAATTTAAGCAGATTTTAAAACATGTAGGCATTAGTTCATTGAAAATAACAGTAATAAGTGTATCATGTGTTCATATAAATAGTATTTCTATGAAAAGCAATTATTTTGCAAAACAAAATATTTAATTAGAAAAAATGGCATCCTTTTACATTTTTACATAGCTTCTTGAAGTCTAGATAGAAGATAGCAGGATTCTTATATCTCCTTCTGCATTTAATCTCTTATAAAATAACAGATGGGATAGCTTCTAGAAAATTCCACCATGCACTTAGAAGAGAGTAAGCATGAAAAAAAAAAAAAAAAGGACATTGACTAGTCCAAGTCCTCTATCACACTCATGACAAGTGGACACATGAGCCACACTGGAGCAAGGCTGTGGCTGGAAACTCACAAGTTTCGGAAAGCCTACTGCTCCCCTAAAACATCCCAGTAATTAGAAAGCTCCTCCCTCTGTCATGCTAGCTTAGTTCTCCCGTTAATCTTATGTAAACTGCTAAAGTCCATTCCTAATAAGGTGTGTTTGTGTTGTTGTGTGTGGGGGGAGGGTGCTTCAACCACTGCGCATCAGGAGAGCCACTCAGCTCCACTGGGGTGCACAGTCTGCGGTGGAGGAGGGAAGCCGAGCTGGTTGTGAAATCTCATACAGTAATTAACAGAGTGGGTGAGAGTACCAAATGGCTTAAGGCATCAAAGGAATTTGAGAAAAAATGATGAAAAGGAAAAGGAAAAGCAAACAGAAAAAGCTCAACGGAAGCACAGTACTATACTCCAATAATCCAAGAAAATATCCCACTTTACAGTCTATGCTGAAGACATAATAATAAGGATCTTGGCAAAGCGCAACCTTGAAATCTCTGATTGTTAAAGAGATATTTGCAACCCAAAGGCAAAAATAACAGTCAATTAAAATTGGGAAGGAAGGTTTTTCCAAAGGGAGGAGGAAGGATTAAAGCAAAAGATAATGTTAAGGAAATCTTAGAAGCTCCTTTCAAAACTAAAAAAGATACAGAATTAAATGAGGACTGGAGAGTGAAGCAACCATGAATATACAGAATGACCCTTGGCATCTTTCTTTTCCACTCACTTCTAATTCCTTTTCCTTAAATAACTGATTTACAGTTATGTCCCATTTTTTCTGAATTTTAAAAATTACCTAAGGGAGCCAGGAAGCCACTCTTTGTTTCTTTTAATGGTACACATGAATGGGCTAACTGTGGGCACTGGTTCATAAAGAGTCAAAAATGATAGCCCAGGAATAAAAATGTGTCCAAGGAAAGAGATGCCAGGACTCTTCTATTTAGACTTCCAACTGTTGCCCTCGGGGTTCACCTTGAAGTGAATCAGTGAACTGAATTTTGTTTAGTGTGTAAAACTGAATACAAGATTCTGGATCCACTGTAAGGAAACAAAAATGAAGTGACCTTGTATCTCCCAATGCTGTGTCACAACTGTCCCTATGTAGTTCTATAACTGTACCTCCCAAGTGTCATTATGGAGCCATCCCTAGCCAGCCCCTATTTTTTTTTTAAATATTTTTTTAGCTGTAGATGGACACAATGTCTTTATTTTATTGCTTTGTATGTGGTGCTGAGGATCGAACCCAGGGCCCCACGCATGCGAGGCAAGCGCTCTACCCCTGAGCTATAATCCCAGCCCCCCTAGCCAGCCCCTATTAAAGACCCCGAATGGATCCATAATTTCTTCTCCTGAATGCTATTCAGGTGTGACTGTAGAAGAAACAGATAAATTAGGTGGGCATTATTATTTTTATACCATAAGCAAACTAATAAAGCAATTCTATTAAACAACCAGCTATAAGTATTTCAACAAATTACTAATATGCCCTGTAAATCTCATTTTTGTTCTGACCACCAATTTCTCTGGCACTAGGTGGGTAAGGCAGAATCTCAGATCTATATCTGTTTTAGGGTTTTTATGCCTTTGTCATCTAATTCTGAGCACTTTTTACATAAAAGACATAACACAAGTCCATTCTCAGATGCTTCCAGATAACCTCTGGATTTACTTAATGGCTAGTCAATAAGTAAGATTTTACTTATTTCCCTAACTGAAAAAGTCTTTAGACTGTTCCATCTATTCCCCAGTGCTGGTCTGTAGAATACATAGAAAAAAACTATCAGGAGCATATAAGAAATATAGATTCCTGGGTCTATTTCCAATGATGGAGATTCAGTAGCTCTGGAATAAGATGCAGAAATCAGTATTTTTACTATATTTAATACAAGGGATGCGAGGTTGTACAGGATAGGCAATATGTTGCAAGTACAGACTTCAAGGCCCACTTTTACTCTCTGTGTACACTTGGGCAAGTGACCCTATCACCCTGACTCATGCCAGCTGGGTACCGGCAGGTAGAGGTATCTAGGGCCATGAGGATTAAATGACTTGACACCTGCTCATTGTTGAAATGGTATTAGTGAGTATTTTATTCTTGCTTTATAACACATCTATGGACTGTTTCAAAGGTTTTTGTAATGTTTTTTCATGTAAGCACTTAGATTTTGAAATTTTTAAAAACTTACCCCTCGCAGGGGATTTTGACTCTTAGAGGACATTTATGAGAATCCTTTCCCTCTGCAGCGGGATTTGTGTGCTAGGCTACATGGATGACGGCGCTCCTTCCTTCCGGTTCATCCATGTAACTGTGTTAGGCAAACTTTGGTTTCTCCCTGGGTCCTGACTCTAGGTTCCTTCTGCTGCTGCTCCAAGTGAGCTTCCAGTCTCAGAGGTGGCCCTTCCTCTTAGACGCTTGCTCCTTCAGCACTGGCCTTACACCTCCTGGAAAAGGAAGCCAGGCCACCCTGACTGATAGATCACAAGGCCACTGCACCGCTCCCTTTCTTTTCCCTCTTGGACCACTGGCCAGCCTATTCCATACGCTCGCTCACCGTCCACCCACCCCATCATGCTCTGTCGCAGAAGCCCCTGCCTTCCTTGATGGTCCTCAGCACAAGTTCTAATTCTAACTGAACTTACTCAACTAATGAAGACAGGATTCATGTCTAATTTTTTTTTTAATCATTGTATTTGAGCTTCTAGTAGTATTCTTGGCACATAGATGGCACTCAATGAAACATTTTAAGTAGATGGATAAACAAGGCAACCCTCATCTAACAGGCCATGCCCCCACTGCCTGATTCCACTGACTGTCTCAGGCAGCCCACCTGTGGCCAGGTGCAACCTGCATAACAGGACAGTCTAGAAGAAATCCACTTAAGATAGAGTGCCACCAGAAGGACTGTTCCACAGGTAACAGAGCAGCCAGGTTATTGGGCTGCCCCTCTTCGATTGTCCCTTCCACAGCTGCAGAAACAATAAAATCACCATGCTTCAAAAAGAACCCACTCTATTCAGGGATGGCCACCCATCAGAAACATTTTCCAACAGAGTTAAATCCTTCCACTCCTTCCTGCCTACCTCTGTTCCAGACACACCCTGCCCAAGGAGCCAGTGGATCTGTTCTCCAACTCCTTCCTGATGACAGGTCCTCTTCAAAGCTTCAGGTGAATTGTAACACCTGATACAAGGAAAGGATATAAAGCAACATGTTCAAATTGACTTTTAAAAGTTCTTGTGATTTGGGGCTGGGGTTATGGCACAGTGGTAGCGTGCTTGCCTAGCACGCGTGAGGCACTGGGTTCGATCCTCAGCACCACATAAAAATAAAATAAAGATATTCTGTCCGCCTACAACTAAAAAAAAAAAAAAAAGTTCTTGTGATTTATGGATTATCCCAGGACTGTTTTTTCTAACCAAATAATCTACATGTATTAAAGCCTTTTGAGCTTCTTGGGTAAGATATACTAAAACAAATGCTATCTTCCCTGCTAATGGGACAGTGACAGTGAATATGCTCCAAACCCCAGTTTATCAAAATGCAAATATTTTACCCAGTTCCTGCTCTAGATCCTCAGCTCATTTATTTTCTTCCTCAAGAACTATGTTGATTCACATTTTCTAGTAGAAGATATGGAAGGGCGGCCTGAATTTGTTGTGACATACTTTGCCACCTAGGATTTGTATTGTTTTCTCACTTGTTAAATTGTGTTTCAATATTTTGAATTCCTTTTTAAGTTTCCCAATTTGGGCTTCAGAGTTTTACCTAATTCTTCAGCAAGAAGGAAAAAACAAGGAACAATTAAAATCTGTGCTTGCTAACAAGTTCCTTCTCTGATGCTGAGAATTGTAGTGGCTTCTCTTTAATTCTCCCTTACTAAATACACCTCTGAGAAGTGACTTCATGTATCTTGCAACATACCACACCCTCTAAAGTCAGTGCTTCCATGAGGCACTGACTCAGATCCTGGGATACTTTGCATAATGCTACCAGAGCCCTTGTATTAAAAGATAGACATCTGCCAGTTCTGCTTACTCTACCAATTCCTGAAGTCATAAAGCTTGATTTATGTCTTAGGCCTTTATATAAAAGTCAAAAAAGCCATTGCTACCGGATGTAATACATTCATTTAATATCTGCATAAACTGTCACAGTCTGTGCTCACAAAAATGCCCACAAGCAGCACTGGGCATGCCCCAGAGTGAACAGACCACAGTGACTCCATCAGCCATTGCCACTACACCTACAGAGCTCATCTTAGCAAAGACCTCTCCATGCGAAGTCCCCTTTTCCCCCTCTTGCTGCTTCTCTTCTGCAGTAGGAATCAGTTGTCTTAGCCTGAGACACTTCCGTTTAGCAACACTTCAAAGTTATTTGCTCGCTCCAAAAAAAGTCAAGGACATTTTTTTTGGAATGAGAACGTTAACCTGAAGTAAGAGCATATTTAAGTAAATGCAAGTAACATGATTTTAGTTCATTCAATCCAACTGTTAGCTGTGAAAAACATCGAAGAGAAAAAAGCATAAGGGACAAATAAAAAGAATGAGAATTATACTGTACTCTGCCAGGACCCCATGATTTACTATTTTGTTCTCTTAATACTGGCCACTGCTTCTAAAATATCTTTTGCTAGTTAGCCTCAATTCTTCAACTCCTATTTTTTCATGTTTTCAAACAGCTGAGGCTATTAAATTAAGGCATAATTTACATATGATAAACATTATTTGTTTTAACTTATTCATTTTTAACTCATAATTCATGATGCAAGGTCTATTTATGAAGTCATACAAACACACTACAATGTAGTAGTACATTTCCAGAAAGGTCCCTTGTGTGTGTTTCTTTGATTTCTTAACAAGGAGCTTACTCTTTGGACTCCTCTACATTCATTCCCTAGGTGAGCTCATCTGGTGGTCACATTTTTTTTTTTTTTTTTTTTTGGTACTGGTGATTGAACTCAGGGGCACTCGATCACTGAGCCACATCCCCACCCCTATTTTGTGTTTTATGTAGAGACAGGGTCTCACTGAGTTGCTTAGCGCCTCGCCGTTGCTGAGTCTGGCTTTGAACTCATGATTCTCCTGTCTCAGCCTCCCTAAGTGCTGGGATTACAGGCTTGCGCCACCGCACCCGGCTTGGTGGTCACATTTTAAATGCCAGGTATATACTGATGACTCCCAAATCTACATCCCCTAGACTCCAGACTGATCTCCTCTTAGATGTCTAATAGACACCGTGAACTTTGCAAGTTTTATTCTTTACCTAAAACTGCTCCTCCCACAGTTCCCAAACCATTTAATAGCAACTTTTTATTCCAATTGCTCATGCCAATATCTTTGGAGTCATCCTTGATATCTTCACACCCCAACAACCAATTTCTGAGTAAATCAGAAATTCTGATGACTCTACTTGTAAAATATATCCATCCAGAATGCAGTTGCTTTTTACCCCTGCACTGCTACCTCCTGGGCCCAAGCTACCATATCCCTCACCTGGATTATTGCAAGAGCCACATTACTGCTCTCCTCCTCCTCCAGTACCTACCCCCTACTCTCAGCACTCACGCAGGAGCCAGAGCAGTTCTTTTGAACTTTAATCAGATTGTGTCAGAATTCTTCTCGAATTCCTGCAACGACTTCCCATCTCACACTGAAAAAAACAGACATCCTTTCTGGGACTTTCCTGGGGCTCACCCTGTGTTCTTTCTGCTTCAGTCTCTCTGGCCTCTTTGTTCTTCCTCCAGTGTGTCTGCCTCAGTTGTTTCCCTGGCCTGGAAAATTCTTTCCCAGTAAACTCTTTGGCTAACTTCTTTATCTCCTACAAGTTTTTGCTCAAATCTTTTCTAGATGAAGCCTATCTTCACCATATTATCTAATACCGTCACCTGCCCCGCTGCACTCTCCACCCCCTTCCCTGGCTCTGCTTTTTCTTTTTGCATGGGTTTTCCACCCTTTAACCTGCCTAGTCACTCCTAACTCTAATGAGAAAGACAAAAGGGCCACAAAGCATCCAAACAATTTTCAAGGAAACAAGAGAAGGATGTTATCCCTACCAGCGAGAAAATGAATCGTAAATATCCTGTCACTGAAAGGGTGTAGCAAAATAAACTAATTTTTAAACATGATGAAAATTAAAAAAAGAAAAAAGAAAGGGTATAGCAATGGTGCAGAGATGGAAAAATGGACCAAATGAATAAAGAGCCTAGAAACAAACCCATGTCTACACAGGAACTCGGGATATGACAAGTTGGCATCACAAATCATTGAGAAAGGAAGCATATTTAAAAACTCATGCCAGGAAATTTGGCTTTCTATTGGAAAAAGATAAAATTAGATCTCTATATTACATCATATACCAAATAGTTTCCAAAGAAATTAAGGAATAAAACATAAAACAAAAAACTTTTCAACATTAGAAGAAAATATAGAAAAGCACCTTTATGACATCTTGGTATGAAAATTTTCATAAACAAGACAAAAAAAATGTACAGACCCTAAAGGAAAATACTGACATGTGTGCTGTATTAATATTAAAAGCATATATGACAGAAGATACAATAAACAAAGTTAAATAGTATGTCACAACCTAAAAGATGATACATATAATTTTAAAAGAACTGGTTTCCAGGATTGACATATCTTTCAAGCAACTACCAACCAAAAGAAAAGATAAATAATTAAATGGAAACACTTATGAGGTTAAAACAATTAAATGTTGAGATATCTGAATAGATAATTCACAGAAGAAGAAAATTATCTGGCTAGGATAAATATGAAAATACATTTAATCTTAATGAATGAATGTGTGATTAAAATGATACTTGGGGCTGGAGGTGCAGCTCAGTGGTAAAGGATATGCCTAGCATGTGGGGCCCCTGAGTTAGAGCCCCAGCAAAGAAAAACAAAAAATGCTGATACTTTTCCAATTGGATCCACACAAAATAAATAAATAAAAAGAACTCCAATAGTATAAAGTGTAATTTTACGGATATAGAGAAAATTAAACTGTTATATACCCCAATTAGGTGTCTAAACTGTTCTACCTTACTTTGTAGAACAATCTGGCAATGTTCAATAAAGTTGAAACTATATATATTCTAGAACCTAATAGGCCCATTTTAAGAACAGTGCCTAGAGAAATTCTCATATATGTAACATGATATTGTGTATAAACATGTTCATTACTGTTTTGCTGGTGATATTTAAAAAAAGGTAAATAATTTAAATGTCCATCAACAAAAAAAATGTATATTATATGAGATAAATTCACCAAAACAGTAAACGTCAAAACGTAATTGTGAATTCAAAGAAAACAGTGTTCAAAAGCATATTTCAAATAGAATATTAATTATGCTGATTTTAATGATGATAACAAAAAATGTTGTTGATAAATATAAACTCATCTACTAAAATTGTCAAACACATACATGGAAAAAGTATACATGCTATGCTGCCCGGTGACCACAGACACACAAGCAAGCCCTGAAAAATACACACAACAACATGGTCATAATTTTCCACCTTTCCTAGAAATCCACTCCCCTTTATAATATGACTTTACTACTTCTTCCACTAAAAAGTGTTCTATTGTTCCATCACTTGAACCTATTATCCTTGTGACTCATTTTCACCAATAGGATACAGAGGAAGAAACATTATGCTAGGAGTCTTCCACTCCTCCATTCCATTCTCCCTCTTAGAATCCTGCTGCTGCCTTGTAAATAAACCTGGATCCACCTGCAAACCATGAGAAATACATGGCCCAGACAGCACCATTGCCCCAGCCTGCAATCAGCTAACCACCAGACATATGATTAAGGCTGTGCTAAGACAAGCCAGCACCCAGCTGACCTGCCGCTGGACCATAGACACACAACCAAGCCCTGCAGGAGATAAGCCTAGCTTAGCGCTTATCAGTGGAACCACCTGGCTGACCTGTGGACTCAGATGCAATAATAAGTGGTAGTTCATTTAAGTCACTCCGTTTTGGGTGTGATTTTTTTTAACACAGCAATAAATAACTGGTGTGTGTATTACTAGAGCCCTTGGCCAGAGGCCTGACTTGGGGTCTTAACAGACCAGATCTGGCCACCCACTGCCTCAAGAGTCCAACTGACAGAGATAGATGGCGATGAAGCAGGAAAGGAGTTTGTTTGGTTTGGCCAGACTGGGAGGACACCTGGTCTAGAAAACCATCTTCCCTGTTTGAACAGTAGTTCCAGGATCAGGTAGGGGAAGGATAAGAGCAGACAGCCAAGAGGCTTACGTGTGGCATGTGTGTATGCACAGTAGTCCCAGCTGGTCTGGTTGTAGGCCTAATTCTGTGGGATGCTGCCTGTGTCCTGCTGGCACCATGGCATGTGGGCGGGGGGTGGGGGTGGGGCATGAAGCAGAGAAATAACTTAAAAAGAACAGGTTAGAGGAACAAAAATGGCATCAGTTAAGACAAGGACTGGGTCTTCCTTTAAGTCCTCCAAATTCAAAGTGGTCCTCATCTTCAGAACAAAGATCTCTTAGGAAAGACAGAGGGGAGCATATCATAGGGAGAGGGCACCTTCAACTTCTTATAATTAAATTGTTAAGGATTTAAAGGTATTCAAATCCTGTGTGATTTGCCTGGGGTCTGTTATACCCGTTTTTAGAATTATGCTTAACACTAGAAGTGTTGCCTAATCTGTACCCCAATCTTTCTATTTTTCTCATGTTCTTACAAATACGGTATAAGCAGACATGACTAAAAAATCTGGTTTGTCATTTAGACTAGCTCCACAGAAACTTGGACATATTAGGCCTTGACTTATGTAACTGACCTCATACGCCACAGTGACTCAGACTGACCGAATATTTTGGTCACACCCCATGGTGTGGTAGCATATAAACAAGAGCTGAGAGAAAAATATCAAACCTCCAATTAATCAGAACTCAAGAAACAAACTTTCTTTCATGGAAAAAAATCTACCTTTAGGAGAAAATAAACCGGCATCAAAGATATTATTTAATTTTCAGATTAAGTCCTGGGGCCAATGTTGATTCAAGTTAATTTCCTCATGTCTAACTTTAAACTAGAAGAGTGGATGTACACAACTGGGAAATATTTTTGTCAAAGACTGAGACAAGAATGGGTTGTCTATTTGTTCCTCATTTTATAAAAAATAAAAATAACTAATTTAACTGTCCGTCTCATTCATCAATACTGATTTTTTAAACAGAATCATGTATTTCAATTTTGTCATAATTCCAAGAGTTAAAAAAGCACACTGGTAATTCAAAAGGATGTGAGAATTATAAATAATTTATGTGAAGCTGGGCCTATCCATAAATCCCAAGTTACCATGCAACCTGTTGAAAAAGTTCCATTAATCTTTACAAAGCAAGAGATTTCTAAGGAACCAATGTTCCTGATTTTGACAGGATCTTTTACCCTAAACCTCACAATCAAATTAAATGATAAATCAGTCCATACCTAAAACTTTGATGAAAATATAAACAAGCAATAACCAATCTATCTGCCATATGGAGCCAGAAATGCAGAGGCTCTTTTTACATGGAAAAGTGTGGAAAGATCTCTCTGGGAGATAAGAAGTAAGAAAGGACATCATGACCAGAAGATAAAATGGGGAGAGGGACTAAGAAGAGCCTGGTGTGAGACAAACAAAATGAAGCAGAAAACATTTGCTCTAAAGCTGGTCAAGTTACATGTCAGCTAAGGTAGCATAATCAATCAAAGCCACATCTAGCCACACATGCATCAGATTCACTGATGACCAGTAGTGTAGACTAACCCTTTCCCAGATACTTATCTACTAAACATATCAACAGCTCTTTTTCCTTTCTGCTACTTCTACCATCTAGAAGTGATTGAAATGCTGTCTGTTCATTAGCCTCTTCAGTTTAATTTTTGATAAATAATGACCATAGAGCATCAAAAATACTGTAGCATGTCAATGTGGCAGAGTGAACCAAATAGCAAAATTACTTATTCCAAATATGTGACAAAACAAAAATTAAAAAACTAACAACGATAGCAAAAGCAATACAAAATATTGTACTAACATTTTAAGTCAAACGAATACAGAAAATTCTCAATAATATATCTCCTCTGTCGTTCCAAAAAAAATGAAGAAAAGTGAAACCATGGAGTGAATAGGCCATGGTAGGAGTTAGCAATCTAGACTTTCATCATTTTCCAGGGCCCTATCAAGAACTACTAGAATAAATACACTGCCAAGAATAAAATATACCCCCAACTAGCCCGACTTATCTTTAATAGAAAATTTTTTTAAACCCAAGGGCACTCTGCCACTGAGCGACATCCCCAACCCTTTTTATTTTTTATTCTGAGACAGGGTCTCAATAAGTTGCTGAGGGTCACGTTAAGCTGCTGAGGTTTGCTTCAAACTTGTGATCCTCCCACCTCTCTGTTGCGTTAATAGAGGATATTTACCAAACTCTCAGATGAAAATGTGAGCTCAGGTCTTCCAACAAAAACTAAATGAGTCTCCAGTCTCAATATGCAGCCTACAAATCATCCTCCAAATGGAAGAGAAACAAATTTAACATAAGGTGGAAAGTGTCCAGAAGAAGGTACCTACATCAGAGCACATTCCAGTGAATGCATGAAAAAGGAACAAGACAAAAATCAATGACATAACAACAGTGAACACACACACACACACACACACAACCAAAACAAATGAAGGAACTATCTAGAAGAAACCACAACGCAAGGAAAATTCTGTTTCCTCAACAAAACATTGAAAACCATAAACTCAACAAAATTAAAACTTAAAAAATAAAGCTACAGAATAAAATAATAAAATAACAACACAGTTGCAATGTTAAGAAAACTAAGCACCCAAACCAAACCACAGGATTAAGAGGTCTTAAACTCTGATCCCTGGGACAAATCCAGGCCGCCACTTGTTTTTATAAATAAAGTTTTATTGGAACGCAGCCATATTCATCCATTTATGTATTGTCTCTGGCTGGTTTTGCACTACAACAGCAGAGTTGAGTCACTGCACAAGAAACTGTACAGCCCACAAAGCTCAAGATATTTATCAAGTGACTTTTTACAGAAAAACTTTGCCAATACGTGTTCTGGAGAATTGATATATTTTTCATGAGCTGGACCCTCCTGTCCTGGGTTCTTCTGCCCCCATCCATGCTGCTCTTCTCAGAGTGTACACTGAAATTGAATGCGCACTAGCATCAATGCCGTATGAGTAGATGGGTCACTCTTTGGACCTCTGGAACTTCAAATCTGTCCCCTGAAAATTATCACATTATTACATGCCTTGAAATTGCACCTCACTTTAGCTTAGACTATCTTTGATAATATATAACAGTGAGCACTTAGTGCTATAGTCCAGTACTTGTGCTCTTCTAAGAATACGAAAAAATTGCCAGGCATGGTGATGCCTGCCTAGAATCTCAGCTACTCAGGAGGCTGAAGCAGAAGGATTCCAAGTTTGACTCTAGTCTGGGCAACTTAGTAAGATCCTGTCTCAAAATAAAAAATAAAAAAGGCTGGGACTGAAGCTCAGCTTGCCTACTATAAGTTCAATCCCCAGGACAATATTGAAGGAAAAAAAAGAAAAGAAAAGAAAACAATAATAAAATGGAATACTGATAAAGTAAGTTGAGGCAATACTAGTACCTTATGGGAAATACTTCTCTGTTGTATAATAACCTAAAAATAAGACAACAGGGAAGGAGGGAATACAGGCTCAAGTTCATAACACTTTACTTTTATAAACATATTTTATTGGAAACATATTTGTAGTAAACATTGTAGAGATTATTTATTGATTTTTCAGAAAAAAAAATCAGGCTGCAACCAACTCTGATTGTTAAAGATTTATAATTCTTGTAAAAGATTACATAGTACAGTGCAAATTATATGTTACTACTTTAACTGTGGCTAGAAATAAGCAGAAGGCACATTTGATTCTCATTGGACATTGGATTGGAATTTACAACTTTGAGGCAAGACATCCTCACTGAGCAGGCTGCAACCAACTCCTCATACCCTAAACTAAGCCCTCATATCTCCCTTGGGTGTTTCTTATTATTGAACAGAATATAAGTTTCCTTGTTTAACTGTGATTTTTAAGTATTGTCTAGAAAATAATTTTTGTTCAGAAATAACATTTTTAAATGGACAAACCTCATTGTAATGTCACTATTTTCTATATTCTCTATGATCACCACATTTCAATTTTAATTGCCCTCAGTTCTCAAGATTATATTAGTTAATCTGACATTTTAGCATTTATTCTTCAAATATTTATCCAACCTAAATCATGTTCTCCGGGCACTGTGCGAGGTGCTGGAGACATTATTTAAAAAAAAAAAAACCCAGGCTTTTGGAATTTAAAATCATGACTACACACAGGATCTTCTGAGCTAGATATGTAAAACTGGACTGGAGAAAAAATTCTCATGTGTAAATTCTGACTGGTGATGTCTGAAGCATTTTTAGAATTCCAAGAGAAAACCAAGACTTGGAGACAATTGCCAAAATCAATTAGTAATGACTGCCATGAGCATGTTTGGTATATCGTATGTTCAGGACTTTGGTAGAGTTAAAAGAAAAGAGACCAAGGATGGAATACTGGAAATTGATATTTAAGGGATGAGTGAGGTAAGGGCAAGAGAAGCAGAGAAGTATTCAATGGCAACATTGTGGAAACTAAAAAGAAGAGCATTTCTGGAAGTGGTCCACCATGTTAAATGTCCATTTCCTTAAGGAAGGTTTGGTAAGTTGTGGTTGATTGGTGACCTCTCTGAAAGCAGTTTCAGTGGAGTGGTGGAGTGGAAACTCTAGTACAGAGATTAGAAAGTAAAGAGGTGGGTACATTATACATTTTTCTAGAATTCTAAATCTAAGCAGCACTTTGTACTTTCATGTAATATTGCCTGTTTGGTTCTAGGCTTATTTCTTTGTTCAAAATTATGTATCCTGAAATTTCATCTTCTAGGCTGTATTCTTCTGGCATATCCAAATTCCTATTACACTACTTTTCTCTGTGAACACAGATAATTCTGGGAGCCTGTCTTACATTATTCTGATGCTACACTCATACACTCATTTTGCTTTTTTTTTTTTTTTTGCTAAATTATTAATCTTTATTTTTGCTTAACAGTGTCCTCCATTTCAATTATATGAAATATGCTCTTCCTATACAATATTTACAACTCCTAGGACACCATATTATCACTCATAATGACTCTCCTCAATTAAAGTTTGATGCGTTTTGAGTCGTCAGGATCTCTTAATCAATAATTGAAGTCTTTTAAAACCCTTTTAGAATATTTTAAAAAATCTGAATTTGGCTCAAATAATAAATTACATTCCAGTGTAAATAATTCACTAAGGAATACTTAATCTAAGTCACAATATGGTAGAAAAGGAGAAATAAATGTGTGTCCTGAACATGAATTCTCAATGTGAATATTCACTAGAATTATAGGCAATTTTACATGCAATTTAGAAGAGTAACAATGCTGAAAATATAAGAGTGAGTAGAACTGACCCAGTGGCACATCCATGGCCCAATTTGCCACACTCACTGAGGAGAACCTGGAAACACCAGCTTCACTTGCACATTAAGATTTGTTCCAGAGAAAGGATTGTACGCCATGTTTCAGATTAATCTGACTTTACCATTGATTTTTATACCTCTGAACACAAAAACAAAAATTAAGTCAGGAGTCAGAGACATTGAAAGAAGCCAAGTTGGAAGAATTAAATCATGCACAGAGAGGAGACACATGCTGTGACGCTGAGGAAGACAATCAGGTCTCTAAGTTCCTTCCTGTCCCAATGCCTATGTCATAAAGTCTACAAAGAGAGGAAAACAGGAATAAAATACCAAAAGAAATTAGAACAAAGAAGACCAGCTTCCAACTTGAGCAATAGGAAGAGAGCTCTTGTTTTAAAGATTAGGCTTGGACTCCAGTATTAAGGAAAATTGGCCTTCAGATTCACTCAGAAACAAATACTGATCAGTCCTTTGGTCATTTTTTGAAAAAATGACCATAAACTATATGAAGTTTAGTTATGTTCAGTTTAAATGTGCTAACATAGGCAAATCATCCTGTATAAGTCAGGATGAAGGAAACGCCAGGCAATTATATCATGAGTCACTAAGGGAGTGATTTAAGCTATGTCAATAGTTTGTGTAACAAGAATAAATTCATTGTTATTAAATATTAGCATAAGATTTGTGTCATGTAATTTAAACGTTATGATCAAAGTTGTGTTGTAGTACACATAAACCACCAGCTCATTACTTCATAATTACACCAGCAATATTTTTTCCATTTATTTTTATGTCTAGTAAATATTTAGTCTTAATTTGGGAGGCAGTTCTTAAATCTAGACCAATCTCAAACAGCCAAAAGTAAATCTCTATTCATTCCTTAACTGAATTTTTTTAACAGAAATCTTTTAATTTTATTCTCAATGACCAAATGTAAGAAGGTTAATCATAGAAAAGACACCAAGTCACTGACATCATCAAATGAAAACCACTTCTAAACAGATGTATCAAGTTGAAGTTTGCATTTGCTAAAATGTTAAGAGAAAACTTTAACATATTTGCCATTTGAGTTAAGTAATAATAGCTTACTCAATTTTTACTGTGTTCTAACTGTACCAAGCACCTTACATACATACATACATACATACATACACTTAATGCTCATGAAAATTTCAGGTGCAAATATCATTATCCTCATTTTACAGAGTAGGCAATGAAGGCTTAAAGAAATTAAATGCCAAAAAGGCAAAGCCAGGCCGGAGTCACCTCTGTTAGTGTCTGTGGGAGTGGAAAGGTGGCAGATGGAAGGTCAGTACCTGTTGAATTCAGGAGAATCAAAACTTCATGTTCTAGAAAAATCAGAAAGACTGAGATTCTACTTACCTGGTGATAATCTGGACTATTGTTCAGGCACTCAGTAATTCCATAGTGATTAGCAGCTGATTGATTAAACCTAAAATTCAGAGGAGATGAGAGTGGTTATAATAGCTTTAAAAAAAAATGTTATCCTTGCTCTACAAAGGAGCAAGCAGAAGCTCATCAAGGTTGAACATTTACAGAAGTTCACGCAGCCAGCAAGGAACGAAGCCCAGACACAAATTTAGATCCTCCAAAACCAATGCCAGTGTTCTTCCCTGGGTGCCATATGACCTGCCCCAAGATGAAGTTCTAGTTAATTCAGTGAGGCCACTAACCCTTTCTACTTTGTCGTTTAGATTTTTAGTGAATTACCAAGAGACTCATGATTTCCTCAAAACCCAAAAGTTCCATTATGTTATATGTTGACCTTGGATATAGCCTTGAACTGGACGCAGCACTGCTCCTCCTTCCTGGAGGAGCTGTCCTGAGCCTTTCTACACACAGAACCCAAAAATAACAAAGGATTACACATGACAAGCTGGCGATGTTATTAGCAGTTCAGTATGATAGAGAAGATCAATCACAAGTTGGCTTTGAAGCAGAACCAGACTGGGAAGGAGCTCTGTAAATTGTCGTTGTTGTTGTTGGTACTGTGAATCGAACCAGGGTACTCTCCTACTGAGCTATAGCCCCAGCTCTTACTATTTTTTATTTTGAGATAGGACCTTGCTGAATTGCCCAAACTGGCCTCTAATTTGCAATCTTCCTGCTTCAGTATCCAGACTGGCATCACAGGAGTGCAACACCACACCCAGCTTATAAATGTTTGCTTAATAATTGAATGAATAAACACAACCATAGTGACCACTTCAGGTTTAGACTGGGGGCCTCAGGATGTATAAATCCCAAGGGATATAGTACATGATTCACTGGGATGTGGGAAGAAAATAACAGAATTTCTAACATTTTTATCTCATCTTTTTAATTTCTACTTCATTTTATAATGTATATGATGCATTATCATACTGGTACTTGTAAATAATTTACAAATAAATGTACAAATAAACATACAAACATTAAGTATATTAATATACTAAACATTAAGTATATTAATTAATAAACGGGTGCCATCATGCCAGGCTTTCAGAAGAAACTCTCTATCCAGCTTGCCAACAAACCACTATTCCACAATATATAAGAGAATTGTGCTTATGATCTTGATCTTTTAATCTTTTTCTGTAGTCAGATTCACACAACTCAGTTTCCTGAGAATCAGATTTCCTGTTTTCTTGCTGCCAGCCTATTTTGTTTTTCACGCTGAGCTCTGAAAGTCGAGAAATTAGACAATATACTGTACTGTACTATACTATACTATATGAAACTATAGTAATCTACCCACAGATATTAATAAAAGATAATGACTCTTAAGCCGGGCGTGGTGGTGCATGCCTGTAATCCCAGCACTCAGGGAGGCTGAGACAGGAGAATTGTAAGTCCAAAGCCAGCCTCAACAATAGTGAGGCGCTAAGCAACTCAGTGAGACCCTGTCTCTACATAAAACACAAAATAGGGCTGGGGATGTGGCTCAGTGGTCGAGTACCCTTGAATTCAATCCCCGGTACAAAAAAAAAGATAATGACTCTTAAATACAAATAAATCCAGAGTATTTACATGGAATTTCATTTCTCATGCCCCCACCTGCCATCTGAATATGGAAAGTTTAAGCTAAATACTTGCTAATTTCTTCCATTCCAGAAGTTAAACAATTATAATTTACCTAAGCATTTGGTAATAGCTAAAGAGAATAGTAGTTTATTTAAGAGGCTTCTCCTGGTTTAAATGCCAGAGATATTACCCACCTTCCACATCTTCCAATGCAGACTCATTTGCTCTTCATATAAAAGCTAATGAGTCATCCCTGGGAAGTCTACACCATCCCCACCACAGGGCATGAACCTGTGAAGGAGCTCAGCAGTACCAAGACTGTATATCTCCAAAATTCAGTTCAGAATTCAGCCATGTTAATTTTAGTCCTCCCTTTTCTCTTGGACTACTCACTTTGAGAGAAGCTAATTGCCTTGTTATGATTTGGATCTGGAATATCCCAAAAGGTTCATGTGTTGAAGGCTTGGTCCCCAATGTAGCAGTGTTCAGAGGTGGAAATTTTGAGAAATGATTGGATCATGAGGGTTCTGATCTCATTGATGGACTAATCTATTGATGGGTTCATAATTGAATGGACTATTCAGAGGTGGTAGAAGCTCTAAGAGATGGAGCCTAATTGGAGGATGTAGGTCACTGGTGGGATGCCCTGGCAGGGTATATTTTGTCCCTGGACCCAAACTGTGCCCCTTCTCTCTGTTTTTCAGCTGCCATGAAGTGAGCAGCTTTGCTTCATCACACCCTTCTACCACAGGTCCAAAACAGTGGAGGTTCAAAAACAATGGAGTCAGCTGATCATTGTTTGAAACCTCTGAAGCCATGAGCCAAAATAAATCTTGCCTCTTTTAAGTTGTTTTTCTCAAGATATTTTATCACAGTGACAGAAGCCTGACTAATACAAACCAATAGGCAGGCTGAAGCAAGATGGAAGAACTGAGACTGCAGCCAATAGCCATGTGACTGAGCCATCTGGAGCCAATGATGTGCCATCTTGGAAGTAGGCCCTACAGCCCAAATCATGTGCTTAGATGATGGAGACTTGACTGACATTTTGACTATGATCTCATGAGCGACCCTAGACCAATACAGCCCAGTTATCCTACACCAAGATTACTGACCCTCAGAAAATATGGAGTAATGTTTTGTTGTTTTAAGATTAAATATATACACAACAACACTACTAGGACTCACCTCTGAGATAGTGTCCAAACCAGCCCATCAGAAAGTTGTCCTAGCAGCAATTCTGGCCTGAACTCTAAAGTAGTGTTTTGTAATTTTGTTTTATCAACTCCTATCCTTGTATCAGCAACCCCCAAAATGGGTGTTAAATGCTGGCATCTCGTATTTTTCTGACTCAGAACTTTTCCCCAAGTTCACATTTGAATGGCCTACATGCAATCTACTCATAATGAAGACAGCTACCCTTGATCCCCAGCCTCTAGGAGCTTCTTGGAGTCTGCAAGGAAACTAGGTTGACCTTTGTGGTCTCTGTGAGTGCAGCATCTGTGCTACCGGCCTGTTTCCTCGTTCCACTCTGTTGAGATTCCTGGGAATTTACAGAAACAGGCACCCAAGATGAACCATGCCTTTCATGTTGGCCCCAGAGAAATCCAGGTAAATAAAAGAGGATTCTAATTATTCAAATGAGGAAATTCTTTGGACCTTAATGATACCTCTTTGTAACTGTAAATATGACTAGTAAGTCCTTTGGCTGGAGCAGCATGCCAATGTAATAAGATAAGAATCAGCCTTGTTTTTACTTGCTCCGCGTGGGCCTGGGGGCATATCCTCACCACAGAGTTCATCCTCTAACTTCAAAGAGAATTCTGTTTGTGCAGCAGTGATGCTTCAGAATTGAGGAATAAAGCTAAATAAATATATGCCAGTGTATAATGATGGTTGAAAAGATTGTTGTTAGCAGTTCTATATTTTGCAAGTCATAGTTTTTTTTAATGTGCTGCCCACATGAAATGGCTCAGATACAGTCTAGTAGTCTTTTTGATAAAGATTTGTCCTTCTTCAGTTTCACTACCCTTCATTTTATGTACTTGGCATTGAGTTTCCAGCAAAATGAGCATTTGGTGATTTATTATTAACTGATTTCATAAGCAAAAGCAGAGTATGAAATAACTTCTGTTGTCCTGTGGGTTTTAATGGCTGTTTTTCTGTGTGCCATAAAACTCTCTTTATTGTGCTATAAATGCATCTGTGAGGAGTGGTGACACCTTTCTTATCCCTCTGTGGGTGCCCCATCCCCACCCTTCCAAACAAACATGCCCAGGCTGAACCGTTCTGCCATTAGCCAGCTACCGGACAGTCGGTCTCAATTTCCCCAACTTTACATAGGAAGGACTACAGTGTGGTAAAGGTCCTTCCGTGGTCATGTTCTATGAACACAAAATTTTCTGGGTTTCTTTCTTAAAAAAAAAAAAAAAAAAAAACTTGTGAAAAATTAACTCTCAGAGGTACAGCTACGAAACTTCAATAAAATAAAAATAAACTGGTCCTGATAACTTTCCAACATTTCCTCCAATTGTTGGCATCCCTTCAGAGAACTCAGCCCCTTCTTTTTACCTCCCACTCTCCAAGGTAAGGCTCTCTGTGAACTGTGTTCTGTGGTTGAACAAAGTTCAGCATGGGCAGCTGTAAAACCAGCACTACAGCACTTAGAGTTGTTTGCAGTCTGTCTGCAGCCATTGGATATGGTCTGTGGGCCGAGTACATGTGAACACATTGCTCTGGTCCATGTAGACACAGTCGTCTTCTCCTTTAATTAAATATCTTCTCCCTCTTTTCAAAATAGGACTGTGTGAACCCTGTTTTAGTCTGTTCTCCTATTCATCAGGGGTTACCAACTGATCACCCACAGACTTTATTTGGCCATACAGATGTTTTATTTGTCCTCCCTATTCCAGGAGGACCAACCATCCAAGCTTGCCTGGGAGTCTCCCTATTTTAGCACTGAAAGATCTGTCCCAGGAAATCCCTCAGTCTCCAGATAAATCAGGATGGCCAGTCACCCTACTACAGATGTTGGCCCAAGAGTTTTGTGGTACATGTGGGATTTGGGGGTTGTTTATTTGTTTGAGGGGTGAAGTAGTCAATATTTAAACATCAGATGATTTCACAGAAAAATGCAGAATTCTAGCTTCTCTTTAAAAATTGAAATATCTGGACCCTTTTTTGTGGCAACAATAAGCAGGAACTGAGTAACAGCTGTCCCATTAGACATGTCGTGCCATTTCCAGGGTCTCGAAGGCCTTGCCACTCCATACCACTCCCCCAGAGAGGCTGGACTACAGCCCTAATTATTGCCCCCTGGCCATTGTTTTCCTTGTGGTGAAGTAGAAAACAAAATGTTCTCTATATCTATGTCTCTATCATAAATGAGGAAATGAGAAATCTACCAGAAGGAGAAAATATTTTTTGTGTATAAGGTGAATAAGACTGGGCCTCTGCATCCGGGTATGCAGCCCACTGGACTGCCTGCATGAAAGTTCTGACACACACAATGTGTTCTGCTATTTGCAGTTGAGGCCTGGTGAGGTTAGTCTCTTTATTTGGCAATTTGGCCATCTTGGCTAATATGCATAGGTTGTCGCTCCCCGGAAATATTATTAAACAATGTTTTAAATACTTGGTCCTTCCTAATAGGAATTACTCAATATCTTACATTCCTTCTGCTCCTGGTAAAAATCAGATAAACCTTATCTTTCCCACCAGGGAGTTCTTCAGTGCCAGTCTAATTAATTTCTGTGCTTTGTTAATCTTGAATTCATTAAGGACTCTAGGCGTACACAAATAATCTATGCTTAGTAATCAATTTTAATATTCTTTCACATGGAAACATTTATTAAGTGCTTGTCTCCAACATTAAAAAATTGTGTCAGTCTTTACCTTATCTGTGTTTGCCAGGAATTGTTTCTCATCTGTAAATCCTAAAAAAGCAACTAATCTTTGGGGAATAAAGGGTCTCTGCTTTGTGCAAGCAGGAATGGTACCTTTCTTTTATTTTCTCATCCTTTTCTGTTTGTTTATTTGCTTAAAGATCTTAATTGCTTTTATTTTCTCAAGCAACACTTCATTAGATAAAATAGATTAAATGTTCCAGCTCATCATTTTAATCTCAACCAATAGCTCATAGTGAAAACTCAACTAGCATTCATTGAATGAATAAGTGAATAAATGAATAAATACTTGAGTAAATAAATAAATGGTGCAAAATGTGTAGGTTTTGAAGTTGGGAAGATTCAAACTCAAATCCTAGTTTTTAATCTTAGCTCTGCCCTTGCTTAGCCAGGTGTCTTTGAACAAGAAGTTTCTCTCAGCATTATATGTCCTATGCTTCATAGGAGAGCTATGAGGATTAAATGAGAGAATCACAGGCACCTCAGATTATGGCCTAGCACACAGTAGGTACTCATTAAAGAGAAGCAAGAGTCCTTCAAATTGGAAATTGTAGAGAAAGAATGGGAGAAATCCTTAAGCTACCTCTAAGGAAGTACTTAAAAGGTACAATGTAGGGCTGGGGTTGTGGCTCAGTGATAGAGCACTTGCCTAGCATGTGTGAGGCACTGGGTTCAATTCTCAGCACCACATATAAAAAAATAAAGTCCATTGACAACTAAAAAAATATTTTTTAAAAAATGTACAATGTAAAAGTTCCAAAGGTTCTTAAATCTGATAAAATCATATTTTTTTAAATGCACATTTGTTTAGGATTTTCTGTATCTCTATATTTTCAGATGAGCAAAGGCTCCCCAATTATCATTTCACATTGATTATATTTAAAGTAGGATTTTAAATATGTAAAACAGATAAACCAACAGCATCTAGAATTGCAATGAGCTTTTTAATATTAAAATACATGCATATGCAAGGTTGATCAAAGAATGTAGCCAGATACAGTGGTGCACACCTGTAATCCCAGCACTTTGGGAGGCTGAGATGAGAGAATCGCATCTCAAAGCATCTCAAGTTCAAAGCCAGCCTCAGCAATGGTGAGGTGCTAAGCAACTTAATGAGACCCTGTCTCTACATAAAACACAAAATAGAGCTGGGGATGTGGCTCAGTGGTCGAGTACCCCTGAGGAGTTCAATTTCTGGTACCAAAAAAGAATTTGTGGATTTTTATCCTTCCAATAATATTTATAATATAATGTGACCAGTATAGAGTATATTTTAGTATATATAATACATTTTATGCAAATAAGTAATAAACAGATTCACATAAATAGATAAACCTTTATGGATTTCACATACTAAAAATGAAATCAGATGATGGATTTCTTTGCCAATACAAAATTCCCTGTGATTCTGCATAATTTAAACCCTCCTTTGATTTATGAACTCTGCTTTATGTTAAAAATAAATGTTCATAGCTGAGCACAGCAGTGCATGCCTGTAATCCCAGCACTTTGGGACAGGAGAATTGCAAGTTCAAAGCCAGCCTCAGGAAAGGCGAGATGCTAAGCAACTTGGTGAGACCCTGTCTCTACATAAAACACAAAACAGGGCTGGGGATGTGGTTCAGTGGTTGAGTACCCCTGAGTTCAATCCCTGGTACCCAAATAATAAATAAATAAATATTCATGACCAGCAATGGAAAACAGTGCCCCGGCTGACCAGTCTCACATTTTCTTGCAAAGCTACAAGGTGCAAACAATTTCACTCTCCAGAAAATCCCAGATTATAGCTTTATCATCTGAACAGATGTTGATGTCACAAACCTAAGCTATGGCATCAAAGTACTTCCTGAAACTGTATGTATGCCACCCATCAGTATTGCACAGAATAGACGCTTTATTGCGCAGAACCAGACACTTCTGGTTCGTTTCTACTGTGACCTCATTGCGGGATAGATAGGAACGTGAAGATTCACTTCCTTTTTTTGAAATCACTGTCTCTCCATCCTCTTGCCACCACACATGCGTATGGAGGATTGGCCCTTAACATCCATTCTAACTCCATTCTGATGTGCCTGCCTTCTGTGCGGCAGTGCCTGGAAACCTAAAAGCCACATCTCCCAGACTTCCAAGCAGCCAAGGTGTTAGCTGGTCTCACCACTCAGGTGTTACTGGCTTGAGAGAGGGAAGATCCAAGTTTTGGCTGCCATTGCTCTTTCTGTGGGCCTGCACTGGATGGCGGTGCTCCATTTTTCTGGGCCAGTTCCTCATAGTGCTCACCTCTTTCTCATGCTAGCTTTCTGGCTGGCAGTGGTGGTGTAGTCCAAGAGCCAGTAGCTGACACCTCAGCCTCCCAGTTCAGCCATAGGTCTTCTTCCTGTGGAGGAAGAGTAGTCTCTCCCACCATGGCCCATCAGTGTGTGGCTTTTGAGGTTGTTCCTGAAAGCTCAGCATGAGACTGATTCTGTAGTTTTCTCCATGATTATGTGAACCCCAATCTGTATTGAATCCTTTTCAGTCTAAATAGCCAGAGTGGACTCTCTTCTGGTACACACCCCTGAAACTCTCACTATTGGGAATCTCTTCAACCCTGAAATCAGTTGAAAGACAGGCTTATCCATTCAGTCACTCCACAAACCTTGGGCCTGGAACTGTCTTACACTGTGGGGATGCTGTGATAAACAAAACAGAGAGTATTCATTTAAGGCAGAGGAAACACAGAGAAACAAGATAGTGAGTAACTAGCAGCCAGGGAGGGTCATGTAGGATAGGGTGATCAGGGGAGACTCTCTGAGCAAGTGACATTTGAGCAGTGACCTAGCAACAAGTAAACAGTGACCTGCAAATAGAGCTTTCCAGGAGCAAGATCTGAAAGGAAAAGGCCTGAAGGTGAGAATGAGCCTGTGATGTATGAGAGGTGAAAAAAGAGCCCATGTGCCTGGAGCTTAATGAACACAGAGAAGCAAGGTAGGAACCTTTCACTCTGGCTTATCTGTGGAGCACCTACTATGCACTGGGCACCATTCAGGGTGCTTGTATTACATCAGTGGAAAGTACATAAAAATTCTTGTTCTCCTAGAGATTATATCCTAGCACTGGTGAAGAGGAGAACAATAAAAAATAAACATAGAAAATACA
>CM053410.1:75150675-75171324 GCA_028644305.1 Xerus rutilus
ACCCCACCTATGTGTTCTGATGATGGCTTCCAGTCACAGTACCTCCACACAAAACCCACTCTCCTCCCTGCCACAGATAGATTTTTAAAATGAGCTTCTACAGAAAATGAGCCTCTTTCTCTTGGGTAGAGAAGGTAGGGAGACAGACTGCTGGGAAAATAGGCTTGAGAGAGCCAGGCATGGTGGCACATACCTGTAATCCCAGCACTTTGGGAGGCTGAGACAGGAGAATCGCGAGTTCAAAGCCAGCCTCAGCAATGGCGAGGTGCTAAGCAACTCAGTGAGATCCTGTCTTTACATAAAACACAAAATAGGGTTGGGGATGTGGCTCAATGGTCAAGTACCCCTGAGTTCAATCCCCGGTACCAAAAAAAAAACTTAAAGGGTCTAGGAATGTAGCTCAAGGGTAGAGTACTTACCTACCATGTGGAAACCCTGGGTTCAATGTCCAGTACTGGGAGAAAAAAAAATAGGTTTGAGAGATTGAGGCTAGCATACACAGAGACATGATGAAAGTGGGAACATAAGTACTTATGCCATCAGATTCACAGGTTCCTGTCCTTTTGCTGATTTTGTAATAGGAGCTGAGAAGATCATGATGTTGCCTCCTCTGGCTTCAGTTAGATTCCATCCCTTGCAGTTAAAAGCTCTACTTAACCTTGGGCACAGTGGTACACATCTGTAATCCCAGGTACTAGGGAGACTGAGACAGAATAGTAAATTCAAGGCCAGCCTCAGCAACTTGGAGAGGACCTGTCTCAAAATAAAATAAAAATTTTCAAAAAGGTTGGGGATATAGCTCAGTGATGAAGCACCTCTGGGTTCAATCCCCAGAACAACAACCACCATAAAAAGATAGGGAGTTCCTAACTCCCTGTATATATTAGATTGTCCTTAAAGACAGTCTAAATGGAAAATTACAAATCATTATTTGTTATGATCCCAAGGGAGCAGAAAAATAAAAACTAGAGTCCAAGGAAATTTTTACAGGAACTTGGGTGAGGAAGACAAATATGATTAGTTTTATTTTGCTAGTGCAAAAAAATCCAGAGAAGTTAAATAGCTTTTTAAAAAAATGATGCAATACAAACAGGACAATAGGAATTACTCCTGTTAAGTGAATGGTAATCGAGTCAGAGCTGATGGGTAGAGAAATATATCAAAAATATTAGAAAGACATATACCTAAAGAAATTTAACCAAATAGCAATTCTCCAAAAGCCTGTGTTTTTCCAGAGATTAGTTCACCTTCGGATGGACCATGGTAATATGATCAATGAAGGCTCCGGTTGGGTTTCTTCTAATTGCACATGACCATGTAGGTCCAAATCTGGGTCTTCTACAAGACTACACTGTCCTAATCTATATGCTTGACTTCAGACTAAATCCAAAACAGTTTCCAGGAATGAATATGTGTAACAACCATTTACAACTTTCTTACCTTCTTTGGAATCTACTTAAATGTAAAGAAATGGATTTGGTCTCTGACTCACAAGCCTCTCTTCAAAGAACACTTCTAAGGCCAAGAGATTCATCTAAGCCAGTAACTTCAGGACATGTTCTTGTGTTCCCTAAGAGAGTCACATACAGCCATTACCAACTTTAATAGTGTTTGAGTTCTTACACACAATTATGAGAGGATACGTGGAAATAAAATAGCCAGTCTCAGTGGCAATCCTGAAACCCAAATCCCAGGCACTATTACTAATGTCAAGCCTTGTCTACTACATATCCACTTTTGCTGTTTGTGAATCCTGCCTCTCTGGTGCCTAGTCCCAACCTCACTCTTTGTAGCTGAGATTAAGGTTCTTTGACCAAAACTTTCTTGTGCTCAAAATTCATCTGGCTCTTCACTCACTTTCCTTCCTTCTGTATTGCCTCAAGAAAAGAATCTTAGCCAGGAGCGGTGGTACAAGCCTGTAATCCCAGCACTTAGGGAGGCTGAGACAGGAGAATCACGAGTTCAAAGCCAGCCTCAGCAACAGCGAGGCACTAAGCAACTCAGTGAGACCCTGTCTCTACATAAAAACATAAAATAGGGCCGGGGAGGTGGCTCAGTGGTCGAGTGCCCCTGAGTTCAATGCCCAGTATCAAAAAAAAGAAAAGAAAAAAAAATCTTGATATCTTTCCAGATTAAGTACTTATTGTGCTCTTGACCCCAGCCCACCCTCTTACCCCAGGAATTGCTATCACGGGACCTCTTCTGGCTTTCTCAATCACTCCTTCCTATTTGCCTGAGAACTGTCCAGATTTTCCCTAATATAACAAAAACAATAAATAATAATTATAACTATCCATTATTATTATTCACCTTTAAAGAGACAAACTTCTCAAGAGTAGTTGACATGTCTGTTCTATTTTCATCTTCCAGTTCTTTCTTTAGTTTGCAAACTAGATTCTATGTCCTCCCCCTGGCCTGTCTGATGCCTACCAGTCCCTACAGCTCTAGTCTCTTAATTCCCTGTTGGTTTCATCTCCACCTCTAGTTTAAGGATCAGCCTACTTTTTTCCCATATTTTTATTGGGACATTATAATTATAATGGTGAAATTTGTTGTTAAATATTCATACATGCATGCAATGTAAGAATATAATTTGGCCAGTATCACTCCCCAGGATCAATCTGCTTTTTAAAAATAAGGCAAGTACTTGATGGCCCAGAATTAAGTCAGTTATATTTGCAATCTTATTTGAAATTGTATACTTTTAAAGAACTTTGTGTATTCTTTTTTTATTCTCATTTATTCAACAACCAACACATAAGTATCTGTCAAGTGTTTGGTATACAAAAATGAATGACTGCTTCTTCCTTTCAAGAAGTTTAAATCTGATAGAAAGGGCAGGACAAACAAATTAAAAATAAAGTGCATGGAAAAATGTATAGGAACTATGGTAGAAGTATTTTTATGAAGTTCAAATGTGCTGCCATTGATCTGCTGGACCACCATGTGGGTATGAGACAGTGCCAGGCCTACAGCTGCTCCATCTTGGAACTTCCTTCAGTTCCTCCAGCTTCCGAGCTAGGGATCTGGCTCTGCGAAGAAGGACCCTAACTTTTGCAGCACACCCACTGCCAAGATCAAAAGTGACACAAGTTTCAATCTGTCATGCTCCATGATGTTCTGTAAGCTCCAGCTTGTTCTTGCTCTCCTTGACTTTTCATCCATCTTCCCCTCCCAATTGCCTTCCTTCTGTCCTTCCAACTCCAGCAATCATGCAGAGAATGCTTACCCAGCTCCTAACACTGCATGATTTCACATGTACATACATGCACCCATGTATGTATACACACACACCCCTCTTGTGGTTCTATTTTATTGTTGGATTCTGACTGATGAACAGGGTAATAGGTACATTGCATTCATTATATTCTCAATGTGTTGGATACATTTGAAAATTTCTTGTTGGTACTCTAAACTCAACATGGAAGGGTTGGTGATAAGAGTGTCCACAAGATTCTCTGAAGGCACTGGAATCACCTTGTGATCTCAGGCTCACAAGGAGAAGAAGGGTCCTCCCTACTGGTCAGTATTTGCTGGCTTCATAAACTACCTTTTGTACCTTCCCCCTAATTGTAGGTTACTTTAATTCTCTTAATCCTACTCCCTACACATCTATCTCCAGATTTCAGCCAGATTGTCCATGGGACAACTCTTAACTCTCCATAAATACCTCTGTCCATTTCTGAATTCCCAAACTCCCACACTGTAGTTTGGATTTTAACTGTTCCCCCAAGGCTCGTGTGTTAAAGACTGGGTCCTCAACCATGGCAATACTGGGAGGTAGTGGAACCTTCAGGAGTTGATGCTTAGCCAGAAGAAATTAGGTCATTGGTTGGGGATGGGCTCTTGAAGGGAATAGTGGGATTCCAGTCTCTTCCTTTGTTTTTTTGTTTGTTTTGTTTTTATTTGTTTTTTCCTTTCACTTCCCAGCTACTGTGAAGTTAGCAGCTATGCTCCACCACATGCTCACTGGCATGATATGCTGCCTCACCACAGGCCCAAAAGCAATGGGGCCAACCAGTCATGGACTGAAACTCTGAAACTGTGAGCCAAAAATGAACCCTCTCTCTTCACAAGTTGACTGTTCAGTATTTTGTTACAGTAATGGGAAGCTAACACATCTCATTTCCGATTCCTTAGGTGTCTCCTTATTCATGGATAATCTATATCTGAAAACTAAGAGTAATCTAAAACAAACTTTTCAGAACTAAGCTAATCCTTCTGACTTCCATCTTCTCTTGGTTATCTGTGCCTGGTCCCTAGAAACAAAATTCAGGATTTTGATTCCACACATACTCTATCCAATCTTTGATCAATTTACTTACAAAGATTTCCATTCTAGAGTATCCCAATAATTCCTTTTGTCTTCCATCATCTAACCCAATGATCACTTTTTTATTCATCCAATAGTGGTTTTTTCAGACCAGTGGAGTAGAGGAAGGAGATCAGGGAAGAAGGAGGAAAGGGAAAGGGAAAGTACTGAGGATTGAAATGAAGCAAATTATGTGCATTTGTGAATACATCAAAATGAATCCCACTATTATGTATAACTATAATGCACTAATAAAATATTTTTTAAAACAGTGGTTTTCTAAGCATCTAATCTTTAGACTGAGGGAAGGAACACATCCTTATCCATTTCTTAAAAACTTAGAGTGCCTCCCATTACTTACACAATAAAACATATGGACTTTAAGGTCATCTAAATCTTGCCCTCTCTGTAGGAGATGTGGCTTTCCCTGGGGTCACCAAGCTGCCAAGGAGGCTTTGGGAAGGGCAGCTTCTGGAGCAGGAACCTCCTTGGAGCCCAGGATGAGAGAACTCGTCTTCCCACACTACTCCAGGTCTGGCTGAGAGGTAGAGAACACAGCTTTTATCTTCTTTTATATATTTTTTAAAAAGTGTTATTATATAAATAATGTGTGACCTCTTTTTTCTAATTTTAGAAAAACAAAAAACTAAGTAGCAGCAGTGTCTATTTCACCAACACCTAGAAATAACTACTTTTCATGTTTTGGTGTGCTTTATTCAGGGATATTTATACCTTATAATCTTTGAACAATACTGTACCTACTCTTTTCTAATCTGCATATTTCATTTAATATAATGAACATTTTTTCATGTCAGTAAGTAAATTTCAACACCTATCATTTTTAATGGCAATGTAGTAGTCTACTGTATGGCTATAACATAATTTATGTACCTACTTTCTTTTTATAGGACATAGACATTATTTCTAATCTTTCACTATAACAACTTTGCAATAAGTACTTTCATAAATTTTTGCTTCCTTCTCAATGTTCTCCTCAGGATAAACTAGAATTAGTATTTCTGTGTGAAAGGGAACATGTATTTTAAGGTTTTTAATATAAGATAATATCTTTTTTCTTAGGATTTCAAACACTTGTGTAGAATTTCAGAAATATGCCAGTAAACTAAGAAGTTTGGAGGTGGCAGAATCCCCTCAAAATATGCCATTAATCACTCATTTTCTGAGAATATGAGAACTCTAAGATGCCAGTAGGTCAACCACTTTAATACAATACATATTTCCCTGGGAGTTTAAAAGAGAATGGTTTAATTTATATGTAGAGAAGACACACAAATGATGAAAATTTTACTCATCAATTTCCAATATTAGCTAATTTGGTTCAGTTTTTTTTCCTTTGAATTAGTATTTGGGTTACTACTGTTATTTTTAAAATAAGTACACATTTTTCTGTCAAAGCCAAATGGTACAGTAATAAGTTTGTTAGGAAATGGTATGCTAAACACTTCCACTCAACCATCGCTAACAACCAAACACCATATTTCCCACTTCTTTTGCGGGTAGGTGTGTACATGTAATCAGGCTCTCACCAATGACATGTAAGCCAAAAGGATGTGTGACCTCCCCTCTGCTCTTCTCCACTTCTATCTGGATGGAATGCAGACATAGTGGAAGCTGCAGGCGCAGCCATCCTTGATGACAAGATGGAAACTTCATACTGAGGATGGCAGAGCAACTGGATAGAAAGAGCCTATTCCTGAAATGTCATGAAATTGCCATATAAACCATAGACTACTTAAGCTTGACTATTTGGTGGGAAAGAAACTTCTACCTTATCTAAGACTATTCTTTCAGACTTTGTTTCCTGGTATCCTAACAGAGAGATCCAAGGAGTTTAACCATTTGTTTTCAGTAGTCATTACTGAAATATTTCAAATTGTAGATTTAAATTGTAATTGAGTTTTGTGGGGCTTTTTAAAAGGTTAAATGACAAAGAATATCATTGACAGTCAAGTACGTGGAAGTCAGAATAATTTACTAAAGAAATACATGCAAATTCTTCCACCATCAAATGAGTTTCTTCTTTGAATAAAAAATCCAGTTACATAAAAGGAATGATTTGGCTTATTACCTTTTTGGTTTTCTTCACACATGTGTGAAAACTTAGACTCCCTGACCTCATTCACTTCTTGATTTAAAATTTTTGTGATTCTATAGATTTCTTTGATGTCTTCGATCTTCAGGAATATTATAAGGATAAAGCTTTAAGTCATCAAATTTAACTTAAATTGTACATGAAAATGTATAGCACCACTGTTTCATAAATTCTACCTATACTTACATTATTTCAAAAATTAAACAATAATTTTTACAGTGTACAGAAAATTCAGGGACTTGATGACTTTTATATTCACCTTAGAGGTGAGGAACATGAAAAGAAAGAAGTTAATTAGGTCACAGGTGAATTAATTGTAGGTATTAGAGACTTACCATAATGGAGATTTTTATAAATGTAGTATCTCCATAATATATACCAATATCTCCATATTATGCATCTCCAACATCCATCTCTTTCTTCCTAATAGCTCCCAGATTTCCTTTGGATAAAGTTCTGTAAATTCAGATACTCATGCCCATGGGAGCTGAGGGGCTGAGCCCCTCCTGGTGCCCCACTAACCCCAACAATGGAGCAAGGAATGAGAAACCAACCAAGTGATGCTTTCTCAGGGATTCTGAAACATAAAAGGCACAAGGAAGTGGCAATGGCTCTGCCACTAGAAATCTTCTGGAGGGCCCAAGGTTCCAGCACGTTTCCAAGCCTGACTCTCCAACATCCCATCAGTTCTGAATACATTGCCAGGTGCCCCAAATATTTAACTCCAATAAATATACTTTTTTTTTTGTACCGGGGATTGAACTCAGGGGTACTCGACCACTGAGCCACATCCCCAGCCCTATTTTGTGCTTTATGTAGAGACAGGGTCTCACTGAGTTGCTTAGCGCGTCGCCACTGCTGAGGCTGGCTTTGAACTCACAATTCTCCTGTCTCAGCCTCCCAAAGTGCTGGGATTACAGGCATGTGCCATCATGCCCACCTCCAATAAGTATTCTTTAGCTTTGGTTGTTCAGCCATATTTTGTTGGCAACAGCCAAAAGATTCTCACCATGCAATCTATCACCACCATATGACTTAAATTTTCTTTTCCAAACAAGTAATCTTTGTTAAAAACCTAAATGAGGACTGGGGTTGTGGCTCAGCGGTAGAGCGCTTGCCTTGCATGCATAGGGCACAGGGTTCGATCCTCAGCACCACATAAATAAATAAAATAAAGGGGCTGGGGCCGTAGCTCAGTGGTAGAGCGCTTGCTTAGCATGCGTGAGGCACTGGGTTCGAGCCTCAGCACCACATATAAATAATAAATGAATAAAATAAAAATCCATCAACAAATAAAAAATATTTAAAAATAAAAAATAAAAAAATAAAAATAAATAAAAAAATAAATAAAATAAAGGTATCATGTCCATCTACAACTAAAAAAAATCGAAATGAATGAATAAAATGCACAAAAAATGTGTTAATAAATTTTATACAGTATAGCCAGACTTAGTAGTATGCACCCATGGTCCCAGCTACTCAGGAAGCTGAGGCAGGAAGGTTGCTTGAAACCAGGTGTTTCAGAACCAACCTGGGCCACATAGTTCCCCCACAAACATTTTAAATAAATAAAAATAAACGAAATATCATTCCTATATTTAAAAATAAGTTTTATAGGGTGTAAGCCTTTTCATTTCTACCTATTGGATATAATTCAAGAATTCAGTATATGTAAATTTAGTTTTATTCCTTTTTTTTTTTTCCTGCATTAGAAATGGAACCCAGAATCTCACACATGCTAGGTAAGCATTCTACCACGGAGCTACATTCCCAGCCCTCTCTTTTGTGTTAAGATGTAAATATTTTCTATCCAAAGATTTTAACAGATACTTTAAAACTTAATAATTTAAATCCCCAATATATTCCTTTTTACCACTTAATTAACATTTTATGAAATAATCAGTGTTTTTATAAAATAATAAGTACCATGATAGCTTCATATTTCACTTTTTTCCACACTAGAAACCCTAAAGCACATTGGGAGCCAACTTAGTTGTTAAAACCAGTAACTCAGCACTCCTAACGGACAGAATTATTTGCCTCTGATTTGCACGATTTTCCATTTTACGCATCAGCCAAACAGAAATGACTGGTTGCTAAGCAACAGCTCTTCTCTCTTTGGCCAGAAATAGAATACACAGGCCAATTTTTAAAATAAAGTACACAATATATGAAGTTAAAGAAAGACCCAGCCCCACAGTTTGGCTGTTTGCCCAGAATTGTTGACATGAATATTAAATTCACGACAGTTTGTGAATTCTGAATACCTTTGATCTATGCAACCATAGGTAACTATATCACCTTGTTCTTCCAGTATTTTCCTTGATACAGAAAAACCATGAAGTAATAGAGAAACCAGGCTTTTGAAGCAAATCTCTTTTGAAAATCTGTTTGTAAACTATACAGTTAAGTTCTGTTGAACCAAGTCATTCTTAAAGTAGCATTAACATTCTGGTTGAACTACTGCTTTCTTGGTTAAAACTATATATTTAATGCTCAGAAAGCATAGATTCCAAGCTGGTAGCAGTGAGTAGCACAGAGAAATGATCATGTCCTTTGGGCTCCATGTATGCTTCATAAAGAAAATAATTACTAGTAGTCAATGGATGTTTACAAAGTACAGTTCTAAGTTCAGTGTATGCATTAACTCACACTAGTATTCTCCATTTGGCAGATGAGGGAAGGGGCTAGGAGAGGTTCTGGAAGTTGCTTGAGGGCATGCATCCAGAAAGCAGGGAGCCAGGATTCAAACTAGGCAGTGAGGCGGTGTTCTCAACCATTTCATTATTCTGCCTTTTACAGGGTGGTTCACCCTCTTGCCTAACCAACGTTAAAAGAAAATGCTCCCTCAGAATACATACAATTATATATATGTGTGTGTGTGTGTGTGTGTATACATATACACATATATAATATACACACACACATACATACATATGTGTGTATTTTTTTTCACAGTACAGAAAGTGCAACCCAGAGCTTCACATATGCTAAACATGCACTGTACCAGCCCTACTTATTTTATTTTGAGACAGGGTCTTGCTAAGTTGCCCTGGCTGGCACTGAACTTGCGATCCTTCTGCCTCAGCATTCCAAGTAGTTGGGATTACAGATGTGTGTCATCACACCCAGCCATTAGTGGCTTTTCACCATTGGTTTTAATTGATTTGACACCAGCACAAATTAAGAGCACAAGAGCAATCTAACAAGTGATGAGGATCAACACATAGGTGGATTTTAGTCAACAGAGAACTGATATTGTGCCAATTGAGCTGAACCTGTGGCTATGTGCTATTCTTACTCAAAACAGATCACACAGTTGCACATATTTCTAAGGAATATCTTTAAATAAATACCACTTCTGGGTTTCCTTCTGAAAGTTATACTTAGTGACTGTTTTTTCAAAATTTGACTTAGCATCCAAGAAGAAAGGAAGGAAAGAGGGGAGGGAGGGAAGGAAAGGAGGGAAGGAGGACAGACGAACCTGTTTCTCTTAGCAGCTGGAGTGAAATACGTTAAGGAGAGACCATTATTTGTTCAGTGTTTAATTAGTCCACTTACAGTCTGGGCTGAAAAGATCTGCACATCTGCTGCCTGCCCCATGCACATTAAAGCTGGAGGAGCAGAGACACAGGTCAGTGGAGAAGAGATGTCTTGTGGGTGTTTGGAGATGAAATGTTAATGTGTGGTTTAGAACTTTTTCAGGTTCTCTATGAAATCTTCAATAAATTCTGCATCTCACTAAATAAAAAAAATGACAACTTAGCTTCATTTACAGTATTTGATAACAAGTATCCATTCAAAGTAATTTTACCCTTTGTGCTGTCATTTAAATTTCTAAAAATGGGGCTAAGGGTGTAGTGTAGTTGTATATCATGTGCCTCACATGCAAGGGTTCGATCGTCACCAGTAAATAAAAATAAGTAAATAAGCCTGGTGTAGTGGAAAACACCTGTAATCCCAGATATTCAGGAAGCTAAGGCAGGAGAATCACAAGTTCAAGACCAGTCTGCGTGATTTAGCAAGACACTGTCTCCAAATAAAAAATAAAAAGGTTCAATGGTAGAGAGCACCTGGGTTCAATTCCAGGACCTAAATAAATAAATATCTACAAATGGCTTTTTGATGCATTCACTGTAGCCAAAAGAGTATTCATGCTGCAAGAGTATCTTTAGCTGAGGCAAAACAATCTCCAGTTGGACCCCAAAGAGACCAGTGAAATGGCTAAGGCCAACTCCTGTCACAGATCCTGAAGCTGATCAAAGAGGGTCTGATCATCCGCAAGCCTGTGAAGGTCCTCTTCTGGGCTCCTGGCAGGAAAAACTGCTCTACCAAAAGCAGGCAAATGTGCATAGGCTGATAGGAGAAAGGATAGGGACAGTGCTCTGATGCCTGAGCAGGTGACCCAGACGGGAGGGTGTGGCTTCTGTGCAGGTTGATGAAAAGTTACCATGATTCTAAGATGGACTGCCATACATATCACAGGCTGTACCTGAAGTGTGTGTGTGTTGGGGGGTGTTCAAAAACAGCGGATTCTCGAGGAACAGGCCCACAAGTGAAGGCAGACACCACCTGCAAGAAAGCCCTGGCTGAGCAGGCTGAGGCAGGCAGATATCAGATGGAAAAGGCCCCCAAGCGCTATGAAGAGTACCTGCAGGCTAAGGATCATCAAGACTCTGCTCAAGGGGGAAGAAACCAAGAAATAAAGCTCTCCCTCTTGTGTCTGTACATGGTTACCTCTGTGATTACATAGGTCAGTCACTGGAATAAAACTAACTATTCTCTAAGAAGCAATAACAGGTAAATAAGATTGTAAAAATAGTATATATTGATTAAAAGCCATGTTCTGGTATGTGTTTCTCTTCTCCTTCCTTGCTTTTGGGCTCAATGTAGAAGAGGTGAGTCTTTAACAGCATACAGGCCCAAATTATTTTTTCCTTGAATCATTTCCCCAAGGTAGAAGGCATGGTATTCAAAATAAAGAAAAATATAGATCAGTCTGGGAGAAGATCACTGAAAACTTTGCTGAATAAAATAAATTTATTTGTTTAAATAATTTGATTTTAATTATTTAATAAATAAATTCATTTTAATAAATTTAAATTTTTTATTACTCCAAAATGTACTGGTGATCTCTTTGTTTAAACTTTTTCTTGCTTATTCATTCATTCATTCATTCATTCATTCTGTGCAAGGATACTACTTTGAATGCTGGAGACCCAGAAATGAAATGTACACTCCTGATGCTCACACTCCAGAAGAGGAAGCAGATGCATTAGCCTGAAATTGCATTTAATGTGAAAGAAGCCTAATAGAAATAGAAAGGGGGGTTTATGGAAGGGACTGACCACCTAGGAGAATGGGAAACAGAGAGCCATCTAAAATTATGGTCCACTGAGTGTGAATTTGCCTGAAAGAAAAGAAGTTTAAGTTCCAAAGGTGGAGTTAGTTATATATTTAAAGTCTCAGGAAGCTGAAAAGCCATGGTGAACATGAGGCCAGTTAGAATATCTTGTACTGCAGATTAGACCAGGGAGCTAAGAAAGGGCCAGAGTGAGGAGGATTTTTTATTTTGCTATCCCAGAGGATTTGGACTTTATCCTAAGGACAACCAGGAGCTGATAGAGATGTTAGAAGACATTGGCATGTTAGAAATGTGAATGTTACAAATCATGGCCAGATAAAAATAAAAGCATAATTAAAGGAAAATTAGAAGAAGAGAGTGGAACAGGGATACGTGTGCTAATAACTGGCATTTTGTAACGAGGAGTTAATAGATACATCCAAAATTCGGTCAGAAGATAGAAGCCATCTATATTATCTAAACTCAAAAAGCAAATAGGAGAACCAGTTATACTAGAGCTAACAATTTAAATAATTAGTAATTTAAGTCAGTTTTATCAGAATTCTTCCCATTCTTTACAGCAAGGAGTCAATAGTTAGGACCCAGAGTAGATAAATTAATAATAAGAAAAAAGGAGAACTTAAAATAGTTGCTTCTGCAAAAGGAGACTTGGTTGGGATGGGATGTCTGGATGGGATGTCTGGGGGAAGGAGTCATTTATTTTCATTGACTAAAAAATAATAGAAGAAAATGTAAACATTCAAACTGTACAAAATCATGAACATGTTTGAGAGAAACATGGGGAGGAAAAGAAGGAAAGGAGAAGGAGAAAATAATGGGGGGGCTACCATTCTGTACACATGTACTAGGCACTGGCCAAGCAAGATAGTTATATAGCTCCTAATTGAGCCCCTTCTAGGAGCAGTTCCATCAAGCAGTTATCTAGACCTTTTATCTTGAGTATCCACGGTTTAATTAGATCTTTAAATACAAACAAATGGGAATTAGCCTAAATGATACTGGATGTAGAATATGATCTACAAATTCATATGATGGCAAATATTAAATGGTAGCAACAGAGTTACCAAATTTACTTTTTAGTTCTTGGCATCCCAAATACAGTTTCCTAACATACCACGTAAAGCATATAAGTGCCACATTTCACAACCAATACTAAGATGTGAAATGCCAATGAGTTTTTCTTTTTCAGAGCTATGATATATTTCAGAGCTATTATATATTTTTTAAAATACAGTGTTAAGGACTGGGGTGGTGGCTCAGTGGTAGAGCACTCGCCTAGCATGTGTGAGGCGCTGGGTTTGATCCTCAGCACCACATAAAAATAAAATAAAGGTATTATGACCACCTGCAACTAAAAAATATATATATATGAAAAATACAATATTAAAAAACAGCTATTGAATAAATCACTTTTGTTGAAAAAATATTAAATAAAGCAGACCATCCTCATATATCCTACAAAAAGATACTTTCTGTTGGTTTGATGTCTGGAATTCCCTCTTTGGTGCAAAAGGTAAGAGAAACATCAATGCTCTTTGTCTTTCCATCACTTTCTCCAAAGTATTTCTTACTATATTACTATATAAACTTTTTTGCTTTAAAAATTTAATAACATACTATAGCTGTAGTTTCATTATCAGTACACATAGAACTGCCTCATAAAATATGCACTTGCAAAAAATTTCTGACAGTACAGAAGGGTATATGATGAAAAGAAAATATCCATGCATTTCAGATCTCAGCCAACTTTCTTCCAAGGGAAGGACTTGCATTGGAGTTCTCCAGAGAAACAGAAACAATGGGATATATATTGTGCAAGATTAAGGAAACCAAGAAGTCCCATGATCTGCCATCTGCAACTTAGAGAACTAAGGAAACTAGTGGTTTTTCAATCTGAGTCGAAAGTTCTGAGAATTGGGGGTGAGTGGTAGAAGCTGCTGATCTAAGTCCCAGAATCTGCAGGCACAAGAACCCAAAGATTTAATGTTCAAGGACAGGAGAAAATGGACATTCCAGCTCAAGAGGAGAGAGAATTCACTCTTCCCTTGCCTTTTTGTTCTATCCAGACCTCAACAGACGAGGTGATGCCACCAATATTGGTGAAGCTAGATTTTCCTTACTAGGTCTACTAATTCACATGCCAATATCTTCAGGGAACACCTTCATACACCCACTCACAATAACATTCTACCAGCTATCTGGGCATCTCAGAGCTCAGTCATATTGACACACAACATTTACCATCACAGGACTAATATCAATTTCTTATGTATCTATATAGTCAACTGTATAACCTTTTTGATGCAACCTCTCCACCCCCTCTCTCAGGAGTAAATCTCCAAAGGGATGTTTATTCCTCTTCCAGGTTGAGTCAGCTTTCACTGATATAATGAGAAAAAAATCATCTTTAAACCATGCACTAATGATATAATAGACTCGTAAAGACTTCCAGAGGCTTGAAATAATTAGTAGTAATGTCCTTCTCTACTTTAGGTACAGAAAAGCTAAGGAACAAAAAATGTAAAGCCATTAATCATCATGTTAATTGAGAAAAAAACAATTAGTCATACTGTAAAAGCTAAATTAACAACTTAATTGTTTTTTATGTTGTCATTGTTTTTCATGTATATTAAGGAAGGTACAAACCTTATTAAAACTCTCTTAATGATTTAGAAGGAAAAATGTCATGTGGGTTTTAGAGTCCCTTGGAAATAATTGCTTTGTGGCAAATCCAAACTTATCTTTTAAACCACATTAAAAAAGAATCAAAAACAACCTGCTAGAAGATTATTTTAAAAAGTACAGAGCCAGTGAACTTATAAGAAAAGGTTTATGCCATCATTCCTCAGAGAAAAGGGACACCAACTACACTAAATATAAACAAGTGTTATGGATTGATATGAAGTGTTCCCAGAAAAGCTCATGTTAAGCAATACAGGAATGCCCAGAGGTGAAATGATTAGATTAGGAGAGCTGTAATGTTCTCAGTGGGTTGATCCATTGGATAGATTGATAATTTGAAAGGATTACTGTACTAGGTGGTAACTACAGGCAAGTGGGGTGGGGCTGGAGGAAGTAGATCACTGGAGGTGTGTTCTGGGGGGCTGTGTTTTGTCCCAGGCTCTTGGCATACTCTATTTTTTTTCCACATTTTTTATTGGTGCATTATAGTTTCTCATCATGGTGGGATTTGTTGTTACATATTTGTACATGCACAAAATAACAATATAATTTGGCCAATATCATTCTCCAATATTTTTCCAATTTTCATGAGATCCCCTCAAATACCTTTCTTTTCCTTTCTAAAATAACCACCCTTGACTTTCTGAGTTTGGTTTACTTCACTTAACATAATGTTCTCAAGTTCCATTCATTTTCCTTCAAATGATATTTCATTCTTCTTTATGGCTGAATAAAACTCCATTGTGTATGTATACCAGATTTTCTTTATCCATTCATCTGTTGATAAGTCTCCTGGGCTGGTTCTATAGTTTGGCTACTGTAAATTGTGCTGCTATAAATATGAGTATGCACGTATCACCATAAAAGAATAACTTTATTCTTTATGATAAATACCAAGTATAGCTGGGCCATACAGGAATTTCATGCCTAGTGTTTTGAGGAACCTTCATACTGATTTCCATAGTGATTGTACTAATTTACAATCTGACCAGTAAGGTTAAAAGTGTTCCTTCTTCTCCACATCCTCACCAGCACTTATTATTTGTTTTCTTGATGACAGCAGTTCTGACTGGTGTGAGATGAACTCTCAGAGTAGTTCTGATTTACATTTCCCTAATTGCTAATGCTGTTAACATTTTTTATTTACTTGTTGGCCATTTATTTTTCTTCTTTTGAGAAGTTTATTTGCCCGTTTATTAATCAGGGGTTTTCTGGTGTTAAGTTTTTTGAGTTCTTTGTATATTCTAGATATTAATCCTCTGTCAGAATTATAGCTAGAAAAGATTTCTCCCATTCTCTATGTTCTCTCTTCCTAATTATTTTCTTTGCTGTGCAGAAGCTTTTTAATTTGATGCCATCCTATTTATCAACTCTGGCATTATTTCTTGAGCTTCACAGTTGCTATTGAGAAAGTCCTTGCCTGTGCTTACATTTTCTTCTAGAAGTTGCATAGTTTCCAATCTAATTCCTAGGCCTTTGATCCATTTTTAGTTGATTTTTGTGCAGAGTGAAAGAGAAGGATCTAGTCTCATTCTTCTACATATGAATAACCAGTTTTCCCTGCACGATTTGTTAAAGAAGCTGTCTTTTCTCCAATGTATGTTTTTGGTACCTTTGTCAAAGATCAGATGACTATAGATATGTGGGTTTGTCTCTGTATCTTCTATTCTGCAGCATTGGTCTATGTGTCTGTTTTTATGCAGATTTTGTTACTATAGTTCTGTAGTATAATTTAAAGTCAAGTATTGTGATACCTCTATTATTATTATTATTATTATTATTATTATTATTATTATCATTGCTTAGTATTGTTTTGGCTATTCTGAGACTTTTATTCTTTCAAGTGAATTTTAGAACTTACTGTTTTTTCTAGTTCTGTGATGAATGTCATTGGTATTTTGATGGGGGATTACATTGAATCTGTATTTTGCTTTTTGTAGTATGACTATTTCAACAATATTAATTCTTCGTATCCATGAACATGGGAGGTATTTCCATATTCTGAGGCCTTCTTCAATTTCTTTCTTCAATATTCTATAGTTTTCATTGTA
This sequence comes from Xerus rutilus, assembly GCA_028644305.1. NCBI lineage: Eukaryota > Metazoa > Chordata > Mammalia > Rodentia > Sciuridae > Xerus > Xerus rutilus. Next base: position 75,167,199 of record CM053410.1, read on the forward strand.
GAAGTATTTCTTCATTAGATTTATTCTTAGGTTTATTTTGAATGGGATTTTTTAAATTTTTTTCTCAGCATATTCATTGTTGGTATATAGAAAGCTATTAATTTTTATATATTGATTTTGCAACCTGCCACTTTGTTGAATTTATTTATTACTTCTAGGAGTCTTTTTGTGGAGTTTTTTGTATTTTCTAGGTATAGGATCATATCATATGCAAACAGTGGTAATTTGACTTCTTCCTTTCCTTTTTTTATTCCTTTTATTTTCTTTTCTTGCCTAATTGCTCTGGATAGAATTTCTAGTTTTATATTAAATAGAAGTGGTGAGAATAGACATCCTTGTCTTGCTCCAGACTTTAAAGAAAATGCTTTCAGTTTTTCCTCATTTACTACGAGGTTGGCTTTGTGTTTTTCATATACAGCCTTCATGATGTTGAGGTAAGTTCCTTCTATCCCTAGTTTTTATCATGAATGGGTGCTGAATTTTGTCAAAGGCTTTGTCTACATCTGTCTATTTTTTAAAAATATTTTTTAATTATAGATGGACTCAATATCTTTATTCAATTTTATTTTATTTTTATGTGGTGCTGGGGATTGAACTCGGTGCCTCACATGTGCAAGGCAAGCGCTGTGCCACTGAGCCCCAGCACCAGCCCACATCTGTCTATTTTTAAAAGTACTTTTTTAGTACAAACATTCCAGGCGGGCAGTTCCTTTTTTTTTTTTGGTACTGGTGATTAAACCCAGGGGTGCTTTACCACTGAGCTACATCTCCAGTACTTTTTATTACTGTTATTGCTGCTGCTGTTATTATTATTATTTACCAGGGATTGAACCTAGGAGCACTTAACCACTGAGCCACATCTGTGGCCTTTTTTTTTATTTTTTATTTTGAGACAGGGTCTTACTAAGTTGCTTAGGGCCTCACTAAGTTGCTGAGTCTGAATTTGAACTTGGGATCCTCCTGCTTGGCCTCCCAAATCACTGAGATTACAGGTATGCACCACCACGCCCAGCTTTATTTTTATTTTGAGACAGAGTCTTGCTAATGGCTGAGTTGCTGAGGCTGGTGATCCTCCTGCCTTAGGTTCATGAGTTGCTGGAATTACAGGAATGGGCACTGCTGGCTGGCAGTTAGCTCTTATTAAGAGAAAAATCAGACTTGTCTTAGTTAGATGCCATGGATCCAAAAAAGGACACCTAAATAGTAACAGTCTAGAATCCACATGGGAGGTTACGTGTGATATCACCCAGCTCCTCATTGGCTTACCCGTCATTATAAGGACCATATCTTTCCAGAATGAACCATATCTTTCCAAGGACTGACTTTTCATTGAGAAGCTGTTTTCTCAGCAGCAAGGAATGATTTAGTTGTCATCCATTAAAATGAGAAAAGTGTTTAAGTGATCAAGGGTAACTCCTATAAAATACTTTATGAATCCAAATGCAATTAGATTTTCCTTTGATAGTTTTACGTTGACAAGTTGGCAATTCTAGCATCAATCAACTCTGGACAGGGAATGGAGTTGGTAGGGTGGAAGAAGTATTGAAAATGCAAGAAGGATGGAGCGTGGCAGTGCGCACTTGTAGTCCCAGTACCTGGGAGGGTGAGGAAGGAAGATTGCAAATTTGAGGGCTCAGCAGCTCAGTGTGACCATAAAGGGCTGGAGATGTAGCTCATTGGTAAAGTATCCTGGGGGTTCAATACTTAGTACTAAAAAAAAGAGAAGAGAGTTCCGCTCCAGAGTTCCTGTGGACCTGTGGCAGAAGGCCCAAATCCGCCCTCAGGAAACTCCTCAGGAGTCCAGCCAAAGGGTGACCAGGGATTGCTACCTCTAGCCACAGGGGAGCCCAAATTCAAGGTAAGAGTCGCTCCAGAGACCCCAGCGCGAGACGGCCCCACCCAAGGGCAACTGGGTCCGCCCCAGTTTTGCTTCAGAGTTCCTTTGAACCAGCAGGAGCCACAGAGGGCCCAAATCCACCCTCAGGAAACTTCACGGGTGTTCAGCCAAAGGGAGACCAGGGACTGCTAGCCGCTAGCCACTGGGGAGCCCAAACTCAGGGTAAGAGTCACCACAGAGACCCCAGCATGAGACAGCCCCACCCAACTGCAACCTGGGTCTGCCCCAGTTCTGCCCCAGGGTTCCTGTGGACCAGCAGGAGCCACAGAGGGCCCAAATCCACCCTCAGGAAACTCCATGGGTGTCCAACCAAGGGTTGACCAGAGACTGATAGCTACCAGCCACAGAGGAAGGTACACCCAGGGTAAGAGTGGCCTGCAGAGATCCCGGCCTGAAGAGGCCCCACCCAAGTGCGCTCTGGGCCCGCCTCAGTTCCGCTCCAGAGTTCCTGAGGTCAGGCAAGACAAAAGGCCCAAAACTGCCCTTAGGGAATGCCAGGGGTGCCCCATTGAAGGCAGACCAGAGCCTGCCAGCCTCCAGCCCCAGGGGAGCTCACACTCACTGTAAAGGTTGCACACAGACTCTCCTGCTTGTGACCCTGCCTAAATGAGACCTGGGCCCCTCTCCAGTTCCACTCCAGAGTTCTTGTTCACCAGCAGGAGTGCAAGAGAGGGGCAAAACAGCCCTCAGGGGCTGCCTCAGGAGCCCAGCCAAGGCCACTCCCACTGCCCTCTATAGGTACATCCACTACCTCCGCCACCAAATTTAGTGGCAGTAGTGTCCATCTGGGGACACTGGGGGAGCAGAAGTAGCTCCAAGGTGAGACACAGGTAATCTGGAGTGTCAATACAAGATTATAGGATAGAAGCCGCAATACCTCAGATCGGTATTTCAAGAAAGGAAGATACACAATCAACATGAAAAAACAAGGGAAGAAAGTGCCCCAAATAAACCTCGATACCACTGTAACAGAATCCATTGACTGCCACGCTCCATCCTTCTTGCATTTTCAATACTTCTTCCACCCTACCAACTCCATTCCCTGTCCAGACAACACAATTGATGAAATGTCAGAGAAAGAATTCAGAATGTACATAATTAAAATGGTCAGCGAATTAAAGAATGACATAAGTGAGCAATTACAGGCAAAAATTGATCAATCCAACAAAGAAATAGGAAAGCAAATAAAAGCAACCATGGATCATTCTAATAAAGAGATAAGAGAGCAATTACAAGTAGTGAAAGATTACTTTAAGAAAGAACTAGAGATTGTGGGGGGAAAAAACCAATTAGAAATTCCTGAAATGAAGGAAATAAACCAAATTAAAAACTCAATAAAGCATCACCAGCAGACTAGATCACCTGGAAGACAGAACCTTGGATAATGAAGACAAGATATACAATCTTGAAAATAAACTTGACCATACAGTAAAGATGGTAAAAAATCATGAACAGAACATACAAGAAATATGGGACAGCATCAAAGACCAAATCTAAGATTTATTGGGATAGAAGAAGGTGCAGAATTTCAAACCAAAGGAATGCACAATCTCTTCAATAAAATAATATCAGAAAATTTCCCAACTATGAAAAATGAAGTGGAAAATCAAATACAAGAGGCTTACAGGACACCAAATGTACAAAATTTCAACAGATCTACACCAAGGCACATTATAATGAAAATGCCCAACACACAGAATAAGGATAGAATTTTAAAAGCCGCAAGAGAGAGAAATCAGATTACATATAAGGAGAGACCAATTCGTATCTCAGCAGATTTTTCAACCAAGACCCTAAAAGCCAGGAAATTATGGAATAACATATTCCAAGCCCTTAAAGAAAATGGATGCCAACCAAGAATCCTATATCCAGCAAAATTGAGCTTCAGATTTGATGATGAAATAAAAACCTTCAATAAACAAAAGTTAAAAGAATTTAAGCAAGAAAGCCTGCACTACACAGCATTCTTGGCAAAATATTCCATGAGGAGGAAATGATAACCAACAATAAAAATTTACAAAGAGAGGAACTACACTAGAGGAAAGACCATTCAAAAGAGAAAACAACTCAAGGTAAAATCCTAAAACAAACCAAAATGACCAGAATTACAAATCTTATTTCAATAATAACCCTGAATGTAAATGGCCTAAATGTACCAATTAAAAAACATAGACTGACAGACTAGATTAAAAAAAAAAGAGCCGACAATATGCTGTCTTCATGAGACTC
>CM053410.1:75171824-75284350 GCA_028644305.1 Xerus rutilus
AGCTGTGGTATATATACACAATATTACTCAGCCATAAAAGAGAATAAAATTATTGCATTTGCAGGTAAATGGATGGAGTTGGAGACTATCATGCTAAGTGAAGTAAGCCAATCTCAGAAAACCAAATGCCGAATGTACTTGTTGATAAGTGGATGCTGATCCATAATGTGGGGAAGGACATGGGAACAATGGAGGAACTCTGTTCACAGGGGTGTAAGTGGGGAGGGGACATGGGGACAGTAAAGGTGGTGGAATATGATGATCATCATAGTCCTAACTTTATGTATGACTGCATGTATGTTGTGATTCTATATCACTTACAACCAGAGAAATGAAATGTTATCCTCTAAAACAAAAATAATAATAATAATAATAATAAAATTTGAAAAAAAAGGAAAAATAAAGACAGAAAATATACAGAATAGAATTTATGTGGCCCACAAATCCTAAAATATTTATTCTCTGGCCCTTCACAGGAGTTTGTCAACACTGCTTTAGAATGTAAACACTAAACTTTGAAAGCCTCCAAATAAAGTTTCAAACTCTGTCAACAATCAGATCAAAATCTGGGTGGCTGCAGTAACTAATGATGTGACCACGTTCTTCTGGTCATGGGTCTGGAACACTGAATAGAGAAGGACATTGCCTTCTCGTTTCTGTTTGCCTGAATTATTGTAGATGAAAATATTGGTCTGAGGCAATGTGTATCATTTGTTTTGTTACTGGGATTGGAACTGAGAGCAGGAAGGGGAGCTCTCCTAAAGCCAACTGTCTTCTGGATCACACAGCACAGATACTACCCAGGAAGAACAACCCCAACCAAAACCAAACAAAACTCTGAAAACTAGAAGATTTTTTCCCATGTTTTTGCATCAAAGTTCATTTTTGTGGAAAAATCTGAATGTAACTGACGTGGGCAGTTGGTTGCCTTGAGCTACCCAGCATGACTACTGGTTCCTTTCTCTGCAGAGGACTGATAACGTGTGACTGCCCTTGAGTACACACTCTGATGGTGTGTGATGAATGAGTGTCCACATGCAACCTTCTAATCCTGACAAAAATCTGAATGCTGAACATAGCTGGCCCCAGAGACTTTCAGTAAGGAACTGTGGACCTATATTCTAATTCCTATGTTAATTGGGATTACAGCCAAAGGATGTCTATGCAGATGTTTCGATTTTGAAGACAGTGATTTTTTTCACAGCACCCTCACATAATACTCCTCTTCAATTTTTTCTTTTTTCTTTTTTTGGTGTGTGTTTGCGAACAGTATAAGCCTAGTACCTATTCCAGGAAACAAGTAAATGCAGCTTACTAGTAGGTTTTTCTTTTAAGAGGGATTGTGGCTGAGCATGGTGGCATACACCTATAATCCCAGCTACTCAGGAAGCTGAGGCAGGAGGATTACAAGTCTGAGGCCAGCCTGGATAATTTTGTAAGACTTTCAGCAACTCAGCAACATCCTATAGACTATTTTTAAACCATAGGTCCTAACTCATCAATTCAGGGGTCTCTGATTAACTTTTTCTTTTTTTAATGAAATAGAATAGAAAATATCATAATATCCCACCAGTTTTAAGTATTGTTGCAGGAAACGATTCCACATGCAGGTATGTCCAAAATTTCAAAGTCACTTGATTAGAAGGAGAGATGCTTAAAAGAGGACAACAGGGTAGGAAGGTGCTGCGATCTTATTACAGGTGTTGCTGAGACTAGAAAAGGGAGAGAAAACAAAGGGCCCAGAAGTTTTGAACCCACTATGGATGTCAAGGGCAGTTTCAGAAACTGGATGGATAGCAGCAATATTGCCAACCGTGAGAAGGTGGGTGGGAAAGATGAGTTTTCAATATGTTGACTGCAAGATACCACAATGGAGATTTTCAGTTTAGAATACATGATGTGTCTAGATACTTAGATTTGCAAGTAATCAACAACATTGAAGAGAATTTTTAAAGGATGTCAGGACAAGCCATTCCATAATATGCCATAGTTATCCCATATAATATCATGGGACAAACTTGTACTTTAAAAAAATTGTTGCTTACCAGGAATTCACATTCAACAGGGCATTCTGTGTTTTGATTTGCAATCTTAGAGTTCAAGTTCCCTAAGAACAGACAGACATACCAGTTAGAACACAGTGACAACAATCCAAGCCAGAGGGAAAAAATATCCTAATAACAAGTGTTTCATAATGGATTCTTTGCTTGATTAGTATAAATGCAAAATCTCAAATGCAAATTTGAATCATTAACCTTTGAATTAATTACAAGCATAATGATGTCCTGGAGAGTCCTCTTCCATCAGGATCAGGATGTGTACCTGGGGTCTCAGGGTGTGTGACTGACTCTGTTGTGTGGCTCAGATTCACCAGTGCTCAACTGGCAGCTGCATCCTCTTGCAGAACACATATTTAGAAAGGGAGATAATACCCAGTGGGGCTGTCCTACAGGGACTTAGCTATATGAAGACAGTTCTCTTTACATTTTTACTTTAATAGAACTTGTTTATGGTGTTGAAATTGACATTAAAACAAAAACTAAATGGGCCTATGTTGATATAGCTTTCCTTTAGGAAAATGTTTAAGCCACACACATTTTCAATATGTAGACCCATGATTTGAGTAATTTGGCTTTTTTAAAAAGTCACTGAAAAATAAAATAAAGATGCAACACATCAAAACTATTAACAGAATTCCATGGCCTTGATCTAGCTGCAAGCACTGAAGACCTCACTGGCCATGGGCTCTGACTCCAGAGGGCTCCTGGGAAAGAAAAGAGTGAACATTTGCATTCGCATATACATATTCTCAAAGTAGATTGGCAGCTCCCACAATAATAGCTTCTTGGATTTTTGCAGGCCCATATCAACTAGAAGAACTATACTGAAGAAATACATCCTTTAAAAATAAGTGACAGGGCTTATGTTACTTATTGCACTTAAGTGTGCAGAAACATGCCCAAAACTCTGGGTTCAACTCCAAGCACCAATTAAAAAAAAAAAAAAAAAGTGACCCTAGCTTTTAAACAAAATTTATGGAAGCCGTTGTTTGGAACTGAATTCCTGGCACCAGAGCCCAACAGATAAACCAAAATGAAGACATTCAAGTTAGAGTTCACCAAACCAAAACCAATTTGCTTTATCTGACCTTCAGAGAAATGAAGAGAGGGAGGAAGGGAGGGGAAGAGAAAAAGAAAGAATAAAAATGAACAGTCAAATCTCTAAACAGGCCAATTTTAGCCAGCATAAGGAAGTCCCTTGCTTTAACTCCCAGAGAGTAAGAAACCTGAAATGACCCGATGCTGACCCATCTGCTCTTTGTATTATGCTTCTTCTTTGTTGCTGCCCAAGCTACCTTATAAAAACGGACTGTTCTGCTTTGCCCAGTATTCACTTCTCTATTTTTACTTTATTTTTCATTTATTCATTTTTTGTTTTGACTGGGGTTTGAACCAAGGGGTGCTTTACCATTGATCTACATTCCCAACCCTTTTGATTTTCTATTTTGAGACAGGGTCTTGCTAAGTTGCTTAGGGCTTCACTAAGTTGCTGAGGCCAGCCTCAAACTTGTAATCCTCCTGCCTCAGCCTCCCTAGTCACTGGAATTACAGGCATGCACCACCATGCCTGGAATCTGATCAACTATTTTTAAAAGGTAATGTTTTTCAAAATGCTTAGGAGTAATTTGGAAATAAATGACCTTTAAAAAAAATATAGCCTACTAAAAAACTATTGACTCTTTTGTTCAACTCTTTAGTAGATATTTTTAAAAACTCTATAAATTGTTTTATGAATTACCAAGTCATTGTTATAAATTAACCACATCTAAATATAATACTTAAATATACACAATACAGTAAATCAAAGTGCTTCACAAGATATACAATCAATCAACAAATATATGAAAAAACATTCAACATCTCTAGCCATTAGAGAAATGCAAATCAAAACTACTCTAAGATTTTATCTCATGCCAGTCAGAATGGCAGTTATCAAGAATACAAACAACAACAAGTGTTGGCAAGGATGTGGGGGAAAAGGCACGCTCATACATTGCTGGTGGGACTGCAAATTGGTGCAATCAATCTGGAAAGCAGTATGGAGATTCCTTAGAAAACTTGGAATGGAACCACCATTTGACCCAGCCATCCACTCCTCGGTCTATACCCAAAGGACTTAAAAACAGCATGCTTTTTGTTGTTGTTGTTGTTGTGCTCCATTCATGTACAATGAATCAGAATGCATTCTGCTCTCATGTATACCTAATTAGAATAAATTCTTTAAAATGAAAAAAAAAATAGCATACTACAGTGATGCAGCCACTTCAATGTTCATAGCAGCTCAATTCACAATAGCTAAACTGTGGAAGCAACCTAGATCCCCTTCAATAGATGGATGGATAAAGAAACTGTGGTATATATATACAATGGACTATTACTCAGCACTAAAAGAAAAGTATGCATTTGCAGGTAAACGGATGAAGTTGGAGAATATCATGCTAATCCCATGAGAATATCAAAGTAGGCCAATCCCAAAAAACCAAAGGCCAAATGTTCTCTCTGATAAGTGGATGATGATCCATAATGGAGGAGGGGGCATGGGAAGAATGGAGAAACTTTGGTCAAAGGGGAGGGAGAGGAGAGGATGAGACATGGGGGCAGGGAAGATGGTGGAATGAGATGGACAACAACGCCCGTCCCCCAAAAAAAGTGGTTCATAAGTTATCTAAAGCTCTGCTAGACTGTCAGGGAAAAACTTATTCATGACACTAGTTAATAACATTAGGGAAGATTTTATTGAATGTCTACTACAATGGGGCTCTACAGTAGGGGAGAAAAATCAGGCTTAGCCCAAATACAATGAGGGAAAGTGGGGATTCATAGCCAAGCAGCAGGACTGGTGCAGATGGCTAGAAAATCACTAAAAGGAAGCGTGACAGTGAAGCGGGTATTCTGGCTAAACCAACCTAACAGGATTCTTCCTAAAGGCAGGCCATGGTGATTAGGTATTATCTAGAGGATGGTGGAGGATGAGATTTTGAGAGTGATTAGATATTGAGGCAAGGGATTATGCAACTAAGAAAGTCTTTTGGGTAGGGGGGATAAAATGAGAACTCCAGCCTGGTTCCTGAGCCCTCTGCTACATGACTTTGGATGACACAGTGATCTGTCAAAAGGTCTTCAGGAAGACACATGCATATAGTTAAGGTAAGTTGCCTGGTAAGTTGTGAATATTCAACAAACTGACAGGTGTAAGCTAAGAACAACAGTCTACCTGGGCACATCTCACACACTCAGCTAGAGAGTCTCAGGCAGTGGTCATCAAATTGGAGTACCTAGAACCCATGACCTTCCAGGGGTTCACAGTCACAGACAGGTCAATGGAATCAGTGCTCAAATCCTCAGCTCCAAGCATTGCTCTACTGAACAGAAAGCTGCTGAGGCCTGCAGTCCCCTTTCACACATCTAGTTTCTTACCTGAAGCCACTTTCCAAAAGAAGGCAAAGGCAAAGCCCCACTGGGTCCTAAACCTTGCAGGTGCTTGCTCCAGGGGTAAACACCTCCAGGTCACCAAGGAACGCAGATTCCTTGAGGGCAAGTCTTTTCTCCCTCATTCTCTCTCTGACTCTCTCAAATTCAGAATTGAGGTTGCACAGACATGAATGTAACCACATTTATTCACATTAAAAAAAAATTAAAATGAAGTCAGCCTCTTCCTGACAGAAAAAGTCAGTCTAATGTGACTAGATATTTTGCTCACTTTCTATAAACAAGGTCTGAGCCAAATGAGGCAAATCTGTAACCTACAATTTGGGGGAAAAGGTATTTAGAGCATGCAAGTGATATCAAACAGATCCTTCATACAACATGTTCAAATGTCGGCTTGAAAATGTGCAAACAGATAAAAGTCTCACAAAAATCTTTAAATCTTATGAGGCCAAAAAGTTCGAAGACCACTGGTCTAAGTAACTTAACCTAAGAACAGTTCTATGTCACTTGTGTACTTGATTTGATGACATGCACAGGTAACACGTTAAGAGATCTAGATCACATCAAGTAAGAAATTCCTTTCCTCATTTTCTCCACTTCTAGCTTCCCCTTCTTCGCAAACATATGAGGAAACGGAGGCCCAGGAAAGCTGAACTGTCAAAGGTTCTAAGGGAGTGCCATGTCAAGAAAGGGACAGATACTTCCATTTCTGTCTCTACTCAGTTCTCCTTTTGAACATCAAATTCAAAATTTCAGCCACAGTTTAGACACTACAGCAAACAGGCTGTTGGAGAAGGACATTATATTTTTTTCTCTCTCTTTTTTTTAAATGTCGTTTGACTGAGAAAGAAGTGGCTCTGGTTGGGGCAGCAAACTGCATGTGAAGTAACTCTTCCTGACCCACCAGGAACATCACTTCTCTTGGGTAGCTGCTCATCTACCGACAGGACCAGCCCCATAGGGACATGTGGGCTGGGATTTGTCTGGATGCCTTATGGTTAGCAAGGATACATTTCTATTTTCTCTTCATTTCTAGTGAAGTCTCCCTGCTTTTGATAGTGTCATACATTTTAGGGATCTTAGGGATCCCAGTGGGTAATGAGGACATCAATTGCTAAAGAAAGAAAATTCCCAACTCTTGATATTTAGAATTTCATTAAGGTCTTACAGTCCTGCTTGGTAGAATATAGGCATTAACATGAAGTCATTGTACTCAGAAAAGATGAACTAGGCTCCAACAGAAATTATCATAGAAATACCATATAAAATTTGAAGACAGACTTCATGTGCTAAAAAACATTTGTAGATTTCTTTGTCAAGGACCCCTTTCAGTGGCATTCAGTGTACTACATTTCTGTAAAGTTCACATTTCTAACCTAATTGATGTAACAGGGCTCCCTTGTGCACTGGTTTCTTCTAGACTTAAAAGGTTTTACTCTGAGCGACTTGACAAGACCTTCTGAACTGTTTTTGCAAAAACCTGAATTTCTCAAATTGTTGTTTATTTCTGGCCCAATCCAGCTCACTAGCATAAGGTATGACCACACATACCTCCAAGTTTAACTCAGAAAGGGGATGGCAACTACTGAGATGGTGTTATGGTTTGGATGTGAGGTGTCCCCCAGAAGTTCACATGTGAGACAATGCAAGAAGGTTCAGAGGAGAAATGATTGGGTTGTGAGAGTCTTAACCCAATCAGTGAATCAATCCCCTGATGGAATTAACTGAGTGGTAACTAAAGGCAGGTAGAGCATGGCTGGATGTGGTGGGTTCCCGGGGGCATGCCTTTGGGGTATATATTTTGTATCTGGAGTAAAGACTCTGCTTTCTGATCATCATGTGAGCTGTTTCTCTCTGCCACACTCTTTGGCCATGATGCTTAGCCTTACCTCCTTGAGCACCAAGGAATGGAGCCTGCTGTCCATGGGCTGAGACCTCTGAGTCCCTAAATAAACTTTTCCTCCTCTACAATTGGTAGAGGAGGAAAAGACCAACTGGTTGGTCTTTTAGTCACAGCAGCAAAAAAAAGCTGACTAAAACAGATGGAAAGCGGGACGCGGTGGCACATGCCCGTAATCCCAGTGGCTCGGGAGGCTGAGATAGGAGGATCCCAAGTCCAAAGCCAGCCTTAAAAACAGAGAGGTGCTAAGCAACTCAGTGAGAACTTGTCCCTAAATAAAATACAAAATAGGGCTGGGGATGTGGCTCAGCAGTTGAGTGTCCCTGAGTTCAATCCTCAGTACCCCGCCAAAAAAAAAGATGGAAAGCTTCACTCTCATGTCCCCCACATAAGGCAGACATTGGTCATCATCCATCCTACTTTGTGCATCAAATCTACATTCAGTGTCAACTCCTCTCAACCTAATGTTCTAACCCACACAATCAGCCTCTGCATTGAAATTTTTTTGCAATCCCAGGATTAGATTAAATCAGTAGAAAATCAATTTCTTGAGAAGTTTTTGTTTTAATTGGTGCATAATAATTATACAGAATAGTAGCTTTCCTGGTGAAGTACATATACATGCACATAACTTACTTAATCAATTTCATCCTGCAGTACACCTCCTCTTGCCCTCCCCTCCTGCCTCCTTCTCACCTCCTTTCTCTATACCATTGGTCTATCTTCTATTTTCATGATATCGCTCCCCCAACTTTTTCCCCCTTTTATTTTTCTGTAGCTTTCACATTGGAGGGAAAACATACAACCCTTGGCTTTCTGAGTCTGGCTTATTTTTGTTAACAGATTGCTCACCAGTTCCATCCATTTTCTTTCAAGTGACATAATTTTGTTCTTCTTTATGGCTGAATAAAGCTGCATTGTGTGTATAGACCACATTTTCTTTATCCACTCATCTGTTGATGGATACCTAGGCTGGTTCCATAACTTGGCAATTGTGCTATTATAAACATTGGTAGACATGTATTGCTATAGCATGCTGACTTCAGTTCTTTTGGGTAAATACAAAGTAGTAGTATAGTGGTATAGCTGGATCATATAGTGCTTCCATTTCTAGTATTTCCCCCTGCCCCCAGTACTGGGGATTAAACTCAGGGGTCCTCTAAACCCAGGAGACCTTTTCCTCGGAGCTGTATCTCCAGCCTTTATTGTTTTTTTACTTTGAGACAGAGTGCAAGTAGTCCAGGCTGATCTCAAACTTCTGATCCTCCTACCTCAGTCTCCCAAATCTGGAATTAGTGGTGTGTGCCACTGTACCTATTTCTAGTCTTCTAAGGAATTTCCATGCTGATTTCCATAGCGGCTATAGTTAATTATATTCCTACCAACAGTATGTCAGAGTTCCTTTCCACCCATCCCATCCTAGCAAGTATTCATTGTTATTTGTATTGTTGATGGCTACCATTCTAATTAAAATGAAATGAAATCTTAATGTAGTTTTGATTTGCATTTCCCTGATGGCTAGATATGTTGCACAATTTTTCATATAATTTGTATTTCTTCTTTTGAGAAGAGTTTAGTTCATTTGCCCATTTATTGAATGGATTGTTGGTTTTGGTGCTGAGGTTTTTTTTGTTTGTTTATTTTTTGCTTTTTATTTTTTCATTCTTGGCATATTGTAGATACTAATCCTCTGTCAGAAGAGTAGCTGACAAAGATTTTCTCCCATTTTGTAAGTACTCTCTTCATGCTGTTGATTGTTTCCTTTGTTGTGCTGGAGATTTTTTGAGTGATGCCATCTTGTTTATTGATTCTTGGTATTATTCCCTGAGCTATAGGAGTCTGACTGAGGAAGTCACTGTGTGTACCTCTATGTTGGAATGTTTCCCCTACATTCTTTCTCTCCTAGCACTTGAAAACTTTCTGGTCTTATTCCAATGTCCTATGTCTTTTATCCATTTTGAGTTGACTTTTGTACAGGGTAAGAGATAGAGATCTAATATAAATCTTATACATAATTTTTTTGTGTGTATATGTGTATACCAAGGAACTTAGGGACACTTGACCACTGAGCCACATCCACAGCCCTATTTTTTGTATTTAGAGACAGGGTCTCACTGAGTTGCTTAGCACCTCACTTTTGCTGAGGCTGGCTTTGAACTTGTGATCCTCTTGCCTCAGCCTCCCAAGCTGCTGGGATAACAGGCATGCACCACTGCGCTGGGCAATCTTTTACACATTGATATCCAGTTTCCCTATCACCATTTGTTAAAAAGGCTGTCTTTTCTCCAAAATAATTGCTTGACACCTTTGGCAAGAATCAGATGATTATAGCTGTGTGGGTTTTTCTCTCTGTCTTCTGTTCCATTGGTCTACATGTCTGTTTTTATGCCAATGCCAAGCTGTTTTTGTTACTATGGCCTTGTTGCATAATTTGAAGTCAGGTATTGTTTTGCCTCTAGCTTTACTCTTTTTGCTCAGAATTGCTTTAGTTATTTTGGTTCTTTTATTCTTCCATATAGTTTTAGGATTTTTTATTTTTCTGGAAAAGAATATCACTGGTATTTTGGTGAGGACTGCATTGAATCTGTAGATAGCTTTTGATAACGTGGCCATTTTCACAATATTAATTCTTCCTATCTATGAACATGAGAGGTTTTTCCACCTTCTGGTAACTTGTTTGACTTCTTTTTTCAGTATTTTGTAATTTTCCTTGTAGAGTTTAGATTTATTCCTAAATATTTTAAGCTAGTATAAATGGAATTGTTTTCCTGATTTCTTTTTTCAGCAGATATTATTATTATTATTAATTATTATTATTACTTTGGTACTGAGGATTAAACCCAGGGGCACTTTATCACTGAGCTATATACCCAATCTATCCCCAAACAAAAAGTTAAAAAGGACTGAGGGCATGGTTCAGTGGCAAAACACTCCTGGGTTCATATTAGTTACCTTCAACACAATTGAAGGGTTCTCTTTGTGACAATTAAAGCACACTTGATTATAAGAAGGTTCCATGAAGAATTGTCTGACATCCATGTCAGACTTTAACAACAACAATAACTATGATGAAAGGCCAGATCAGCCCAGTATCTAGGAAACACTCACCTCTAGCTTCTCTAGAACAAGGCCGGAATGTGAAAGGTAATGAAGAAAGTCAATGAAACAAGGAATTCAATGGGGTAGAGTGTTTTGGCCTTTTTCACCCTCCCTATGGTGGAAAGAAGCGATTTATATCCCAACTTCCCTCAGAAAAGTAAATCTTTATGAGGAGGAGACAGGCTCCTCACTTCCCAGTGCAAGAGTCATTTATCAGATGGAGAAATTAAAAAAAAGAAAGAAAAAAGATCACATCACAGGGAGGAAGTGCTGTGAGAGGGGGTGTGCCAGTAGAGATAGAGAAGTGAGGAAGGCCCTACTGATAAGGCAACATCTGAGCTGAGGGCTAAAAGTGAGGGAGCAATGCATGCTGATAGCTGAGGCAGGACTGGGTTTGTTTTGTTTTAGGTGTAGGGATTGAACCCAGGTCCTTGCACAGGAACAATAAACCCAAAGGCCTTTGGTGGGAACATGTTTAATATGTTCTGGGATGGAGAAGAGGCCAATGTGAATGGGAAGAAGTGAGCAAGAGGTAGGTGGCAGAATTAAGGGGAGGAAATGAAGTTGTTATTTACCACCACAGAGTAAAGAGCAAAGTAACAATGAGAAAAGTCACGCCACATGCCCACTATGGGATCCTGAGCCTTGGGTCCAGCCTGAACTGGACTTGTCTTTTAATACCTGAAAGTGAGCATTAAATACTCCAAAAGACCAAAAAGCTGAAGGATTTGTCTGCAAATGAAGGCTAGAGAAAAATAAACCCATTCCCTATTTGTACCCCACAGATTGTCCCTTTCAATAAACTGGTTACTTCCTAAAAGAGTTCAAAACTTTTACAACCCATCTGTGAACTTCATTTAAATCAGCAAACTGCTTTACACACACATTAACAGAGACTTGGTAAATATTTGCTGTTATCAATCAAGTAGACTAATAAGTCATTTGGGAGAATAAAAATAATGTGACACTATATCAATGGTTAAATTAGAGAGACCTGAGGTAGGACTTAAGCTTCCAAATTGTATGATTCAAAATTTGAGGATGTATACCTTACATGTGATCTCCTGACCTTTAATCAGAGTCACCTTCAAATAACTTACTGCATACTTATTAAACAGAATCAATAAACAGACTGTATAGCATAGAAATTGTTTCTGCTTGCTACTTTTCAATGTGCAGTATGGGATCCAGAAAATACATCAGCTGCTTTATTATAAAATGAAATAAATGGAACAGGAACAGAATAACACAGAAAATGAACACTTGTTAAATCACTACATTGGCTATTCCCATTTCCATATTAAGCAAGATGACAGTTTATTTCCTTTGTACTTAGAGGAAGTCTAGAACCTGACAGTCCAGGGCAGATGTGGCAGTTCAAAGGTCAGTGGGAGCAAGACTTTTTCTATGGTACTGCTGTGGTCATCACATCACATTACCTCATGATTCAAAGTAGCCATCTGAATTTGATCCATCACATCTATATCCCATCCAGCAGGAAAAATGAAGGCATTCTGGAGACACTTTTCTTAAGTCCTCATGTGATGCTTTAGCTTATCAAAGTTAGCTGCAAGGAGCAGGGCATGGCGGCACACACCTGTAATCCCAGTCTTGAGAGGCTGAAGCAAGAGGATCTCAAGTTCCAGGCCAGCCTCAGCAACTTAGAAAGACCCTAAGCAACTTAGTGGGACACTGTCTCAAAAATAATAATAATAATAATAACAATAAAAAGGGGCTAGGGAATGTCATTCAGTGGTAGAAAGGTTGGGAACTTTAGTATTGTGTTTCTATGGGGGAAAGGAAAATGAATGGAAGTCACAGGCAACTAGCTGTTTCTGCCTCACCTTGTTTCTGCTAGAGATCTGTTCATGGAGTTAGGTTGAAGGTGTTTGTCAAGAAGGATTACTTGATTTCTTATTTCTACATATCAATTTATAGCTCTATTTACTCTGCTTCTGATTATCCTTAGTAGCTAATTGTACTAGCTCCAAACATAAATGTTCAGTTATTTAACCTTTCAATATACTCCCTGCTTGCCCCTTCACTCAAGATGAGTTAGCTACACCATTCTGATTCATTTGTCTTCTGTGGAAAACCAAGTTGATTCAGTAAACATGTTCTGAAAGGCACGGACTGTGGCGGTGGTAGAATAGGAGTGGTCTTCAGATCAGACTCATACAATAAGAATGATAATAAATATCTCTGGAGGATGTTTTAAGGGTGAATATAATAACATGAGAAATACCCATATGTCTCTACGTGCTCCATATCAGTACTCTATAGTTCCCTCTTTTCCTAGGGCACCTGTGATGTACCAGGCACCATAAGGGGCATTATGATTGTTAAATGATAAATAAGATATACAAGAAACATATGATATAATGGAGGAGCCCAAGAAAAAAACAGAAACAGGACCTGAAGAACAGATGCAACATGAAAATAATGATATCTCCCTCCACTGGCACCAAAATTGTAGAAACATTATCTTCTGGAAAATGGAATGAATATTTTGTGTGTCTCATTTGATGACTAATATTGACACGTGGACTACCACATAGTGAATGAACATGGGCACATGAAAGGCTTGTAGTGGCCTGACTCATACATATTTCTGTGAAGTGACAGAGAAGTACCTACAGAGTACTTGTTGACGACCTTGTGAATATCATATACTACTTAAGATTAGAATTT
Source organism: Xerus rutilus (assembly GCA_028644305.1). Lineage (NCBI taxonomy): Eukaryota > Metazoa > Chordata > Mammalia > Rodentia > Sciuridae > Xerus > Xerus rutilus. The sequence continues at coordinate 75,185,004 of CM053410.1, forward strand.
GAAGCTAAAACAAATTCGTGATCACACTACAAAAACTCAGACAAAAGTCATTTTCTCTACATTTTCATGTCTTTAAAGCATAAGGCAATAAAAATAATGCATAATTCAGTCCCCATTTCATTCAATGTTGAGATGGTATTTAAGATCTTTACATGCCTGACCCAAGGTAAGCACTGGGGACGTGAAGATGAACAGAATGGTGTTTGTCCTTCCAGAGTACAGTGTACAGAGGGGACAATGACAACTGAATTGGTACTTTTTTTTTTTGGTACTGGGGATTGAACTCAGGGGTACTCGACCACTGAGCCACATCCCCAGCCCTATTTTGTGTTTTATGTAGAGACAGGGTCTCACTGAGTTGCTTAGCACCTTGCTGTTGCTGAGGCTGGCTTTGAACTTGCGATTCTCCTGTCTCAGCATCCCAAAGTGCTTGGATTACAAGCATGCGCCACTGTGCCAGGCTGTGAACTGATACTTTTAATACTGTGTGATTAATGCTAAAATGAGGGGAGATGTCCCAGGGTGCCATGTGAGTTGAGGGGAAGGACAGCAAACCCAGACTGTCAATGACAGTCAATGACAGCTGCCTGAGGGAAGTGCATTCTACACTGAGGACTGGAGGAAAAGGAGGGCTTAACTAGGTCACAGATACTTCAGTAAGTGTAAATGCTATGTCCATAAGGCATAGTGTATTAAAAACAGGCAGGATCTGGTGTGGCTAAAGAGGAATATGAAGATGAGATCTACTAGAGCAGGATCTTACTTCATGGCATAGATACACACAGAGAAGAAACTTGTTTCCCACTATGATTCAGGTCATAGGATTCTCCTGTTGTCTAGAAAAGTCAGAGGGGGAAAAGGATTAATTTTGTCATAGAAAAAAATTAATAAAAAATCTGAGAAATTGCTATATAGTAACAGTGTTAGCTTTCCATTACTGTCACAAAATATCTGAAATAATTAACTTGAAAAGGAATAAAGGTTAATTTTGACTCATAGTTTCAGAGGTTTCAGTCCCCAGTCAGTTGGTTCCATTGCTTTGGGGCCTGTGGTAAGGCAGCATATTACAGGGAAAGCGAGTGGCAGAGGAAGCCACTCACCTGATGGTAGCCAGGAAGGAAAGAAAAAATGAAAAGAAAAGAAAGAAGCGGATAGGAAAAGGCTGGATTCCTACTATCCCCTTCAAGGATATGTACACAAGGACCTGATCTTCTACTAGGTCCCACCTCTTAAAGGTTCTACCACCTCCTAATAGTGCCAACCTAGGGACCAAGTCTTTAACACATAGGCCTTTGAGGGTCCATCATAGACCAAAACTATAGCAGCGATAACTTTCCTAAACCCATCAGCTCATTTGGAAGAAATATAGGAAGGAGCATACTCTTTCATTTGTATATACATATTTTTTAAAATGTATATATTTCATTACAAGTGTCCTAATGTTTTAATAATTTGTGTTTAATTGTTTGCACCACATTAAATATAAAATGTAAAGAAATGACCGTGGTTCTTTGAAGGTTTTCCTTCAAAACTAGCTTTTCTTATGTAGACTCTTGCAGGAGTTCAGGCTAATTCATTATAAAGCATGTTTATATCGTTATCCTTTTGGGTAAGAGATCAACACATTTTAAACATAGTAAGACAGGTAAAAATTGGTGCAATACTAAGAAATTACCTAGAAATTCTATGCAGTAACAATGTGGTCAATTAATGAATTAGGTCAATTAATGATTGCCTAATTTTTCAGTAGACAAGTCTGTACCTTTTAAAACTGTATGTAAATTAGAAGACTTTTCTCTTTTGTTTGTATATAACATGCAGATTTGATATACAAAATTTCATCCCAGACACAGTAAAAATAATAAAAGTTTTATGATTCAGCAGATCTTAAATCATTTAAGACACCTTAAGTTAGTGAAGAAAGCATTTTAAATTTGACATGATCTCCTTAATAGCAAAGAAAATGTTAGTACTTTGTAGAGAGAAGAAGATTCTTGCTAGATTTCCTATTCCAGGAACATAAAGAAAATCACTTCCAGGTGGCATTGGAGGAAAGCACCTATAATCCCAGCTACTCTGGGGGTTGAGACAGGAGAATTTCAAGTTTGAGGCCAGCCTGGGCAACTTAGTGAGACCCTGTCTCAAAATTAAAAAGAAAAAATGACTGCAGATGTAGCTCAAAGGTAGAGTACATTTGCCTAACATGTGCAAGGCCTTGGTATAATCCCTGGTATAAAGAAGAGAGGGAAGATGGGGAAAAAATCACTTTCAAATCTTCAAGTCATCTACTTTTTAGAAGACAAAAATTATGTGCACAAACATTAGACTAGGAGCTCTGATTAAATACAAAATAAACTGTGGTATTTTTTCCCTCTAGAGCTAAGCACTAAGCACAAAGCACATTAGGTTACCTTTCCATTCCCACAGCAGTATGGATTTTCATGCTCTCACCTTGAATAGAAACTACCATGAAAATAAAAGGAGAGAGGAGTTGATTACAAAGATCTCTTTCTGGATTGAACTGTATAGACTATTTAACTGTATGTTACTATGTTCATACACTTGATTTTAGTGCCATTAAGATTTAGCTAATATAAAGGCTGTTACTCCATCCCCCCCCCCCGTTTCTCCTACATCCCCCTACATCCCCCTTCAGAATACTTGAACCTCTTTGAGAGACAAAATTAGCCAAGAGGATCAAACTTGTTCTACTTTGTTTGTGGTACCTTTATTCCCTGTGGTATGTGATATGCTTCAATGTCAGCCTCCTTTATTATTTTCATAGTTTTCTATCACTCTAGTTTTCATCACTATCTTCATTATTTGGAAACATCAATTTTATAAGAAAGAGCTATAAGAGGCACATGTGATTTTAACATTCATTCAATACACCTAAATGTCTGAAGGTGGAGGAATACGAGAGTCTGGGTTGATGCTAAGCTACTCAGTTCTAAGTCTACAAATATGTAAGTACTGTGGTGGATTAAGTTTCAAATAAATTTTACAAGTGATATGTCAGCATTCAGAAAGATAGAAGAAAAGCCATATATATTGGAGTAACTGAGAGAAGTCTTAAAATAAATAAATATTTACTTATTATGCATTATGTGTCAACTATACAATTCTGTGATGTTTTATTGTTCCCAAGAGATTTGTCGTAGGTAATGGAGTGACAGAGCCAGGTTTTCAATTAGGCCTTCAAATCTAGCACTCTTTCCATTACACTAGCCTGGAAGTGGTAAGGTGCTAAGTGGGTCTTAAAGGACACATAGGAAGATGGTGTTGAAAAAGTACTGAAGTAGAAGAAGGGTGTCTCAGGCATGGTGACCCATTAAGGAATGCTGGTAGTATATGTTGTCACCATAGTTTTTCTTTCACATTTCTCTCTGTTGAGATATTAAGAGATGACTGACGAATAACATATTTCACTTGATAATTCCATCCTCAGGGGCCCAATTTTGGAGAAGCATGGCAAGAGACAGTATTCTCAAGAAATAGGATCTAGGGGCTGGGATTGTAGCTCAGCGGTAGAGCGCTTGCCTCGCATGCATGAGGCCCTGCGTTCAATCCTCAGCACCACATATAAAGCAATAAAATAAAGACATTGTGTTCATCAACAACTAAAAAAAAAATTAAAAAAAAGAAATAGGATCTATCAGATAACAGCTTTATGATTTTCTGTCTTCAGCAGTTAGAAAACTCAACTCACTACAATCTTATAAAATTTCATAATTTTCTCATTTTACTACATTCATGACAGAAGTAGGGAGAACTGATGTTACAACCCAACTGCTCTTTCCTTTCTGCTATTTTCTTTGGAGTAGTCTCTTGACTTCATATGTTGAGTGATCAGTTTACACTAGCAACAGTTGGCTGGCTAGTCCAATGGAACTGTATCCCGTAACTTTCATTCATTAGGTATCAAGTTTGGGATGTGATTAACAAAGATCTCTTTCTGGATTGAACTGTATAGACTGTACTGTATGTTACCATGTTCATACACTTGATTTTAGTGCCATTAAAATTCAGCTAATATAAAGGCTGTTACTCCATGGCTTGCTTATGCTCAGCAATCAGGTTGATTAAAAAAGAAGCTTTTTGGGTGAATGCTTTCAGAAAGCCCAGGTTGTGCATTAGAGTTCAAGGGCTGAGTATAAGGCGCATGGCCACATGTAAAAGAGGTAGCAGGCTGGAAGGTTATACAATGTCCCAAGATGAATATTTGAATGACATGAGAAGTTTTTTTGGTTGTTGTTCTTTTTAGATGTACATGAGAGTAGAGGGTATTTTGACATATTATACATACATGGAGTATAACTTATTCTAATTAGGATCCCATTTTGGTGGTTGTACATAATGTGGAGTTTCACTGATCGTGTGTTCAGAGAAGTTTTAATCCCTAAGAAACTGTTGAGACAAACTATTAGGAAATCCTCTTTGTTGGAAGAGAATGTTTTGAGTTATTCTCAAAACCTCTAGTAGTAATAACTTTAGAAAGCTAGTGAAAAGTGATCAATAAAATGGTTTTCTTGAATAATAGTGAAGATAATTTGAGACTAAAGTATTCTGAAGAATTTCGTAATTCTTGGATTTTTAGAAAAAGTGCACTGAACAGTTTGCTTGAGTTGGATGAAAAGGTCTATGGAAGTTTTATGGGGAAAACAAGATTTTTTTTTTTCTAACAGGGAATACACATTAAGAGAACCACCTTTTTGAGATGCATCAAGTTCTCAATTTGGTATGCATTGCAATACATAACAATTTCCAGTGGCCTACTTTAGTGGGAGTAAGGACATTTAAGATTTTTCCCTGGGCTTTTTATGCCTTTTATGACACCATCATTTTCTAGTTTCTGCTCTTATGACTCCATTAATGTACCCTAAAAATACTTTCAAGTGCCAAAAAGGAAGAAGAGAAAGAAATTGAGAGAAGTGCAGCATTAATTGCAAGGGATGAGAAAAACACAGGAAACAAAACAAGTCAGTCACTCAGAGTACAGGAGAAACCAGTGAATTGGAGGAGGCAAAGTATCATTTTGCCAAATGATAGTTTGACAAGTTTTCATTAGGCAAAGGACATCCAGAAAATGTACACAGTTAATCAAAAATAATGTAATGTAGCACAGAAGTTTAAAGATATAAACAAGATTCCAATTTCATGTTAAGACTATGACTTATAAATTGTCCGAATTGCTAAGTAGTAGTATTTAATCAAATCAACTTATCATAACTACCATGACCAGTAAATATGAGAGATGGACTAATACCTGGGGAGAAATGGAGCACACTCATATGCCTAGAGCTTTGGTATCTGCAGTGGTTTTGCAAACTTTAGTGTGGATACAACTTGCTGGGATGCTTATCAACAAGTAGATTCTAGGCTCCTTTCCCAGATATTCTGACTTAGCAGTTCTAGTGCAAGGTTTCTCAATTTTGGCATTATAGATGTTGTGGGTGGAATTTTTGTGTGTGGCGGGGAGACTGTCCAGTATGCTGCAGGATGCTTAGTAACATTCCAGGTCCGCTAGATAACAGCAGCACCCCTTCCCTCTTTGTATTTCCAGGCATTGCCAAATATCCCCTAGCAGCAAAATAATTCCTTCTTTGAACACTACTACTTTAGGGTAAAAGCCTAGCGACTTGTATGTTTAGAAAGAACATCCAAGGTAATTTCTAACAATTGTGATTAGTAGACCAACCTTGACAGAAATTGAACTACAGTATTATGGGTTGAATTTTGTCCTCCCCATTCCAAACTCATATATTGAAGACATAAATCCTAGTGTCTCAAAATGGGACCTCATTTGGAAACAAAACAGTTATAGATTTTGTTAAAATGAGTAGGTCCCCACCTACTCCAATATGACTGGTATTCTTTAAAAAAAGGGAAAATTTGGACAAGAGACATGCCCCCAAGTAAAACATCACATAAAGACTGATGTTATGGCTGGGCACAATAGCACATGCCTGTAATCCCAGCTACTAGTGAGGCTAAGGCAGGATGGCAGGTTTGAGGCCAACCACAGTAACTTAGTGAGACCTATCTCAAAAATAAAAAGGGCTGGGGATGGTCTCAATGATAAAGTGCTCTGGGTTCAATCCCTAGAAAAAAGAAAAGATTGGAATTCTGCCCCCACAACTCGAAGTACTACCAGAAGCTAAGAGAATGGCCTGGAACAGATCCTTCCCTAGAGCCTTCAGAGAAAGCATGGCCCTGTCCACAACTTGATCTCAAGCTTTTAGGCTCCAAAACTATGGGACAACAAATTTCTGTTCTTTAAGACACTTGGTTTGTGGTTACTTTGTTACAGCAGCTCTAGAAAATGAATACCCTGAAAATAAATAAAACAAAACGTCAGAGTTTAGAATAGGAACAATACTTGAAGCAGGATCAGGGAGAAAAATGAAAAGATGGCAGATTGGCACCACCTAACACCAAGTCAGTACTCATGAAATTAGTACTTTTTTAAATTAAGCACACTCCAAATATATCTTGTCTAATACAAGTATTTAAAGAAAACTAAATAAATAAATCTAAAGTAGTTAGAGAAAAACTTTTGCGCTACATCCCAAAGCCTGACAGCAAACTTTTGTAACATGATTTGTTACTTTAAAACTGAAATTAGAGCTGGGGTTGTAGCTCAGCGGTAGAGCACTTGCCTAGCACCTGTGAGGCACTGGGTTCGATCCTCAGCACCATAAAAGTAAGTAAGAAAATAAATAAATAAATAAATAAATAAATAAATAAATAAATAAAAGGTATTGTGTCCATCTACAACTAAAAAAAATTTTTTAAAAAAAGACTGAAATTAAATAGAGAAAGGAACAAAGGGAAAGGGAAAGTACTGGGAAAGAGATTGATCAAATTATGTGTATGTATGAATGTGGCATAATGAATCCCACTATTATGTATAATTACAATGCAACAATAAAAAAGTAAAAAATTTTAAGAGTCTATATGATACAGTGGACTAATTAAGAAAAATTATTTCTATAAGAAAAATAAGTCTGAAATTATTTATGTACCATTTTCAAGTTTAGCAGTTACTATGTAGTAATTAGACTGAATTGCTTGAAAGTACAAAGCATACGTTTTGCCATTATACATAGAGAAGGTAATATGTAAAGCAAAAATACACTATGCTCACACTATAGCTTTAAGAAAAGTGTTGACTGTTTCAGGTCACAAAGGCACTATTTAGAGTACAGCAAGTGGGACCATGTGTCCAGCAGGCCACAGTCATGTGCTTATCCAAAGAGGGCAATTCATATCCTCTCAGTGCAAGGATGAAAACTGTTATTAAAAGAGTTTAAAGGTTATGCACCCTAATAATTTCATTTGCAAAAAAGTGAACACTAATGCCAGTTATTATCAGCAACACAAAACAAGAAGCCAGTAGCAAATATCAGGCTGCTCTTCTTTAAAAAAGGTAAGAAAATCACATTAATAGGCATCTTAGTTCCTGTTTCCTCCTCCAATTGGAAAAAAAAATGAAACAAGTTTCCTTGCGTCAAGATTTTGTAATAAAAATGTGTAAAACTTCTATTGCAAGTGAAGGCACTCAAATTTATTTTTCCTGTCCCCATAAGCATAGACTACATAGCTAATGGTAAAGAATGGTAGGAAGCATCAACAAAGAGTTCCTAGAAATGTCTACAAATGAAGCTGAACGAGCAAATACAAACAAGGTTATTATGTCTAGACTGCTGAAGTGCTCTCCACAAGTCGCCATAAACTAACAGTATCTTAACCTAGAAGCACTAATCCTGTCACCTTCATTCAAGAACTTTCCCGAGTGCCCTTCACAGTCACATGAAGTTGATGCCAGAGCACAGCTTAAAACCCGTTTCACCTTAACAGATTTGCCTTCTGGCGGGGGTGGGAGGGGGTGCAAATTAAGTTCATCTCCTAGTCTAAAAGGCCCTAGGAGGTTAGGATAGGGACTATCCATTGGCAAGGCTGCTTTCCGGAAGAGGGCAAGACCAGTAAAGAACTGACTCAGTAATCCCAGCACTTAGGGAGGCTGAGAGGAGAATCATGAGTTCAAAGCCAGCCTCAGCAACCACAAGGCACTAAGCAACTCAGTGAGACCCTGTCTCTACATAAAACACAAAATAGGGCTGGGGATGTGGCTCAGTGGTCGAGTGCCCCTGAGTTCAATCCCCGGTGCCAAAAAAAAAAAAAAAAGGAACTGCCTCAGGAAAGAACTGAGGAACTGAGTCTTTCAGAAGAGAAACCCAGGGAACAAAAAAGAGAAGTAAACAGGTTTTTACAGCAACACTGATAGTATTATGCCCATCCCATTGTTTTTACGAAGTTACTGAATCCTCTCACTCAAACTAGGCCAAATAAAGGATTTACTACCTCTTCTCAAAGTGCCTCTCTTCTTCCTCTTCCTCCCATCCCCTTCCACCCCGAAGGCAAGGGCTAGTGCCCCAGCACTGCTGAAGTCCCCTGAGGGCAGTTCCAGTCTAGGGCGGTTGCCTAGAAGTCTGCCTGACGCGGAGAAATCTAATCGCCCACGTTTGCTCTCTCGGGCTATCGTGCCTCTTGGGGAAGGCAGAACAGGTGAGGGTGGCAGGAGAGAACCACTTCCCAGACAGTTTGAAAACGGTGAGGTGAGGGTGCGGGGCAAGGAAGGACGAGAAGGCAGCACCTCCTCCCTCCCTCCCAGAGATCACCTTGCGCTGACCTAGTTGAGCTGCGGGGAAAGGAGCCCGGGCCTGCGAAGGAGGGCGGGGCGGGAGGTAGGCGGGGCCTCGGGTGGGGTGGGACTTAGAAGGGATCTTTCTGGAGTTGGCCTGTGATTCGCGGATGGATTCGAGCCGGAAGCGGGCAGGGAGGCGTCGGCGGCTGCAGCGGGGCACGTGGTGACGTGCGAGGGGGTGCGGCGCGGGAGGGCAGCCGGCGGCGGCAGTGTCTCCGGGACTCGCGTGGAGGTCGGTAGCTCGGAGTCGCTGCGCTGTTTCTCCGCCTGCTGCTTCGGCGCGGCTGTTCCAGCGAGCGAGCTAGTTCTTGGGGAGTCGTTCGCGGCGCTGCTCCCTTCTCGTAGCCTCCGTGGACTGGCTGCTCGTTCTCTCGCTCGATCGCTGCCCCCCTCCGCTGCCTCGAGGCGCTTTCCGTTGGGCCAGTTCCCTCCCGCTTCCTCCTGCTCCCCATCGAAGCTCTAGAGATGAATTTTTCCATCTCTTCAGAGATGAACCAGGTAATACGCTCTGGTCCTACAGACCGCGGAGGATGGAGAGGGCGCGGCCGCGATCCGAGCGGAGGTGATGGCGCGGGCGGCTGGGAGGATGGTGGGAGGCGCGGAGCGTTGTCCTGGTCTTGGGGTAGGACGCCCCAAGAAGCCGCTGCCGCCAGTCTCCAGAGGAAAAGCCGGCGGCGCGCGGACTTTCGCTCCTGGTGCTGCCATGGTTGCCAGGTCGCATTGGCCGCCCAGGGCGAGTGCCGGCAGCCTCTGAGGGCGGCTCGGGGCCCTTGTCTAAGCCAGGGAGGGGTGGCGGGAAAGAGCGGCTTTCGCTCCAGAGATCCTTGGGGTTTGGGGCAGGGCGCCACGGGGCGGGACTACCCGCCGAAAGGAGGGCGCGGGAATCTGCGTTCTCGCTGTCAGGAACGGCCGCTTAGCACGGGGTATGGGCTCCGGTCTGTGAGACAGCCTGGGGCCCGGCGCGTGTGGCCAACCTCCAGTCGCGTAGGTCCTGGGACCTGGAGTGGGGTGGAACGAAGACCCCGATTGCCGTGGGCCGCGGGGTCCTTTGTTCCCGCTCCACGTTGCCCGCTTTTCTTGCCAAGCGCGGGGAGAAGGGGGCGGGAGGAGCGAGGGAGCGGCTGCCCTGACGTGTCGGCGCTGAATGACTGCGGGGCTGGCCAATCCTGGGCGGGGGTGTGCGGGCGCTGGCGCCTCAGTTCGCAGCCTTTGGAGTGGGCGCCGGCCTGACCGCGCTATGGGTGAGACCCGTGGCTGCTGGATCGGCCACTCACTCGAGGGCACTGACCACTTTGTTTTTTACGAAAGAAATGGGTGGAGAGGTTTTGCTCCTTTTTCATCCTGCCAGGCATTTTACAAAGTGTCTCTGGTCATAAGCTCTGGATAGGAAGGCATCAGACAGTATTATGACTAAAGGTTGAACATAGGGAAATTTGAACCACAGATGCTTTAGAAGTACGCTTATTTTTTTCTCTAAACGTAGTAAAGAAATGGTTTGAGACAGCTGACATTTCAAACAAGAACTCATCAAACGGTCCAAAGGCCGCGTGTATAATTTAGTAGCTAGAAAGGTAAACGGGACTTCACTAACCAGAAACATGGAGTAGTTTTCCTGTTTTCTTAATAGATGAAATCTTTAGCTAATTAAGATACTACTTTCTATAACCTTTGTTTTAATTTGCAGTTCTAACAACCCCCCCTACCACAAAGCATTTAGATTTTAGACTTAGTATTAAATATTCTTTTGGCTACTTGCTTTAAAATAAGCTGGAGTTGAGTTTTTATTGCTTGCATGGCGATTGGATGTGGTTTTGCAAATACATTTTTTAATTTAAACGTTTTCCTACTAGAGAAATATCCTAATCATTGATGGTAGGATGAAGTACCCCTAAAAAATTATTAACTTTTTAGCAGTATGATTGTGTACTCAAAGCTTGCAGGTAGAGTTTCTTAAAGGTTAGGGGTCCTTCCATCTAGTGTGGTGCTAGACGCTGTAAATTGAAGTATTATGAATAGAAGAGTTAAAACCAAAGAAAATACATGCTGTCTTAACTTGTAAATGTCAATTCTCATCTTATAAATGTTTCTAAAGCTAGTTCGATATTCTTACACTTTCGAAAGCAACTTGCATGTCCAACAGGTACCTCAGCATTAGAATGTCCCAGACTCTTCTTCCTTCCTATATTTCTTCGTGCAGCAAATGAAAAACAAAGTTTTACTTCTTGAATTCTTTTTAAAAAATTATTGATTTTTGGTAATGATGCCACAGCATCCCAGCTAAAATACCTTATGTCCTCACCGCCTTAGTTAACTATGCATGGGTGTACAGAATCTTCCTTTAGTTGTCCTGTGTCCATGTTTTGCCCATTTCTCCAGACCATCCCCCACTTTTCTGCTCTAATGCCCTTTGCTTCCTTGCTTAAATCCTCCATCTGGTCTCCATACTTAGCATTGTTTAAACCTTGGAATTAGTCTCTTTCTTTCTCTTCCACTATTTACCATATGCCTCCTGCAATCTACAGTTCCATTGAAACCAAAATAGTTACAGTTTCTGGAATGTATATGCTGTCATATCTTTTCCTTTTTGTTTGAGCTGTTTTCACTGTTTGGTTTATCTGTACTCTTGGCCTTTTGTAAGTGTTCAAGGCTGAAGAGTTGAGTCAACTCCATTGTGTTACAAACATTCCATTCCAGTTTGTGCCTTGCCATATGTTTGTTACTACAAATGTTTGTGTTTTAACCAAAGAATTACAAAACCATGTGTTTAAAAATATAGAGCAAGTGAATGAGTTTGGTGAACTTTGATAATGGCTGGTGACAGTGGTTGTAGGGGTGTCACTAGGAAGCTATAACTTCTGGTTTTAAAAAGTGGGCTAGGGATGTAATTCAGTGGTGAGGGGTTCAATCCCCACCACTACATAAAAAAAAAAAAAAAGTTATTTTACTTTTGTAGTTGGTTGCCTCAAAAATGGCTTTCAAGCTTTAAGTATTTGTAATTTACCTTGAGCTTTTAAGAATGCTTTGAAAATTTGATAAGTTTTATCAAAGGTCAGAATTTGGGGAGAGGCTGATTTGTGCTTGCCTTTTTTCACAATTTTTTAAGACTTGTTGAATTGTATGTCACTTAAGCTAATGTTTCTGGGCTATGGTAACTTCTGAAATTCTGAGTGATACTATGCTAAAGTTGTTTCATTATTCATTTACGAGTCTTCTGTCTTCTATTTATTACACTGGCTATTCTAAAGAACTGAAATATATTTGATGCCAGTTTTAATTTTTAAAGTGGATTACCTGAAAGTATATTTAAATAGCCAGCAAAACAATTTTTATATTCTTTTATGACTCTGGGATAGCTGGGTATTTGGTTTGGCTTTTCAAAAAAAAATAATAATTTTCCCCATTTTTAAAAATTCCACAAGTTATTATTGTGTTTCAGTTTTATAGACCAAATAGGATCTAAAACTTCGATGGGTAGTTTCAAACTTATTTTTATGAAAGTGAACATGCACTTTCAAAAACAAGTTTTCATTAATATTTTTAAATGTCATCTGGACTTGGATTAGCTTTTAAAATTAGTAGTGTATTGCACAGTAGGAAATTAAAGAGATGAAGTTCTTGTTAAGACCTAGTTCTACAAAAAGTTAAGCACTAAATGTAGTTGGAATCATTGTAGAACATAATATACAGAATTTTATGCCAAGAGTTGGTCTAAAAATTGTTTTCTGCTAAAGTATTGCAGTAATTAATAACCATCTACTTGTTTTCAAAAATAAATTTGAGAAGGAACATTAAATTGTCAAATAATAAGATAAATTTTTATTCTCAGAACAAGGCAAGTGTGCAACTATGTACTGAAAAGAAGTGGTCAAAGTTTAATATATTTGTAAATCTCAATAGTATTTTGGCTTTTCAAAGGATATATTTTATTATTATTACTTTTTCCCCCCTGTTACTGGGGATTGAACCCTGTGACACTTTACCTCTGAGTTATATCTCTAGCCCTTTGCGTTTTATTTTGAGACAGGGTCTCACTAAGTTGCCCGGGCTGATCTCAAATTCATGATCATCCTGCCTCAGCCTCCTGAGTCACTGGGATTACAGGTGTGTGCCACCTCACCTGGCTAAAGGATATAGTTTTATCACATCATTTGCATCATGGGGGTGGTAGAGTGCTTGCCTGACATGGGTGAAGCCCTAGGTATTTGGAAAACAGTTAAAACTAGTTTCTTGGGATGGGGCTGTATAGCTCAGTGGCAGAGTGCTTGCCTACCATGTGTGAGGCATTGGGTTTGATCCTTAGCACTGCATTAAAATAAAGCCATTCTGTCTATTCACAACTACAAAAAAAATTAAAAACAAAAATAAAAACTAGTTTCTAAAGAAAATCAGGATTTTCCAAGCCAAGATTAACCAATCTAGATGAAAGCATAAAGCAGAAGAAACCAATATTGCAGAAAGGTACAATACAGATCTGATGAAAGAGTAAGCATTGACAGCAATCTCAGCCTGAGTTGGAATACTTGGGTTTCCTTGAAGTGAAGGGAAAACCAGTTAGGGCATATGGAATCAAGCTCTCTTACAGATTGTGCTCAAGTTAAAACTAATACAATAAGCTTGTTGAATTAGAACTGACTGGCCTTCAGTGGAGTCCTTGGGCAAGTGATTCACTTAGACATAATTGTTAGATTTCAAGTTGTGGATTTGATATATAAAGCAAATCAAAGCAATTTTAAGATGTACATTTTTTGAAGTACACACATATTTCACATAATTAGTTTTCTTTCCCTGAATTAGACAGTGGTATAATAGCAGTGCAGGTGATTTTTTTTTTTAAAGCATCATAAGAATTTGATACTAATAATTGATGATGTGAAAATGGAGGGGGGAGGGTAAAGTAGGAGGACTGATTGCCTTGATCTGATATGAACCAGTTATTCCATTAGAATTGTATTACTATGTGTGAAAAAAATCATCCACATCACAGACATGAATACTTTCCTTTTTGTTCATCTAGTTTATTTCAACAAATTACTCATCTTTATGTTCAGGTTTTAGGCTAGTTGTGGGGAGAGATGGGATTTTTATAAAAGATGGACAAAATAGAAGCTTTGCTTTCAGCTGGTTCTTGAATCAAGGAAGACAAGCAGGTACATAGAAGCGGAGCACAGGACAGACAAGCTGGGAGGTAACACAGACCTTTCAGAGAGGGTTCTGTATGTGGAAGATGGGGAGAAATTACTGGCCCCTGTGGGGATTTGGCAGAGACTGTGGCCAAAAGATGTCATCTGGCAGAGACATTCTACCAGCATTCTAGGTAGAAAAAAACAACTTGAACAAAGTTCAGAGGCCGGGACATTCAGAACACATTTGGGAGAATAGTATATCAGGTTTATGTCAATTGTATACATGTTTGGAAATAATGCCTATAGATTGTTTGCTGTCTCCTAAAAACAGACATCTCATGTTTGTGCATTAGTTGGAATCTAATAGTAAAGAGTTAGAGTTAAGGAATATTTATATTCTTTAATTCCTAGGCTTGTGTACCCCACTTAAACAATAGCTTTAGCTCCTGCCTTCTGGGGAAGGATTTTTTTTAAAGATCACTTGAATAGTTGCAAGTTAAGTGAAAAGTGTTTATGTTAATTCTATTAGCATCTTTATGGAGTGTGAATATTATTGACATTTACTTTAAAATCTCTTAAAGATCATTGGCAGGCTTTGATCATTGTGTCTAACTTAATTTTGTCATTATTTCAGATTATGATGCATCTTTATCACAGAAGAAATTCGTGTCTATAGCTTTTAAGGACTTGATTACATCATTTTCAAGCCTGATAGTTTTGGAACCACCATTAGAGCTTAAGACACATCTACCTTTACTTCAGCTACCTGTCTTCATATCTTGACCAAGTGCTTCATTTCATCACTCCTTTGCCTTTGGATTATTTGCATTCCCAGTAATACATTTCTTACCAGTTTAGTAGGTAAGTGAATATTCACTGTCCGGTGCAGCACTGACAGTGTTAGGACTAGGAATGTAACTCAGGAGCAGAGTACTTGCCTAGTATGTATGGGGCCATGGGTTGGGTCCCCGTTACACCCCTGCCCCAAAAGGGCACAGTGTTTTTCTAAAGACTGAATATAGTAGCAGCCTTTCACAATGTTTAAAAGGCAGAGAAGTGATTAATCTTTGAATGAAAAAGCATTTTTTATATTTTTCCTTTCTATATACTAAGTTACTTCAAACTGGAATCTCCTATTATTACTTTTTAATGGTACATTTTGTGTAATCATTAGTTGTTTATAAGTAAAGTGAAATATAAAATGTTTAAAGAACATATGTTTCTATTATGTAATCTTAGGAAATAAGTTTTTTAGAATATTTGAAACTTCTTAAAAAGGGAGCGTAAAGTTCATCTTTTTAAATCTCACTAATTTCTATACTTAAAAACACTGGAAAAAATTATTTGGCAGATGGGGTGCCAAGACTTTCATTTCTGGGTTTAAGTTCCCATTTAAATCTTGATTATACATAATATTGAGAAATAATCTCCAATTGAGAGTCCTTTAAGGAAACTAAGAAAGTACAGGATTGGGTTGTGTAACAGTTTTCTCATTTATGAGAAATGGCAACAACACAGATCCCAAGGAAATCTGTATGCGATGGCTCCTTCACATTCTTCTAGGCTTTTTAGATTGCTTGTTATGGATTTGGGCAGGATGGAGCTTGATTTCCTTGCCCTTTGCTAATGGGCACGGAAACCTGGCTCATGCTACTGAGATACCCACTGCTGTATGAATCCTTAATGATCTGTGACCAGAGTATGGGGGTAAACACTTGGGCATTCAGTACCGGTGTTGTTTTAACCAAGTTTTTTGTGTGGTAAAATTTTTACATTGTTGTTGATAGGATGGAATTTGAGAAAGGCACCATATTAAGATAGGATTTTTTTAAAGACCACCACTTGCAAATAAAGTAACTTAGCTTTCTTTCTGGTATTTAGCCAAATTTATAAGGAAAAAATGATTCCCAATGGATATTTGATGTTTGAAGATGAAAACTTTATTGAGTCTTCTGTTGCCAAATTAAATGCCCTGAGGAAAAGTGGCCAGTTCTGTGATGTTCGACTTCAGGTATTTAACTTACTTGGAAACTTGTAGAATGGATCTTTTACTAAAAGGTGTTAAGTTTTTGGATTTGTTTTGTTTTTGTCCCATAGGCATTTAATGAAATGATTTTTTAAAAGATTGCTTTACTTAAAGCTGTAAGATAAAGGAGGGTGATGTGTGGTAATTATCTAGAAGTACATAGTCACAATACTTCTAATTTTAATTTTTTGTAATTTCAGGTCTGTGGTCATGAGATGTTAGCACACAGAGCAGTACTAGCTTGCTGCAGTCCCTATTTATTTGAAATCTTTAATAGTGATAGTGATCCTCATGGAGTTTCTCATGTTAAATTTGATGATCTCAATCCAGAAGCTGTTGAAGTCTTGTTGAATTATGCCTACACTGCTCAGTAAGTACTTTAAGACGTATAAGCAGGGAACATTATCAGAAAATTCCAAGTCTTTCTAGATATATTCAAGTAAAGTATATGTGTTTCAAGGCCTTGGTATCATATATATAAAGAGCTTGTTTTTTTTGTTTTTTTTAATAGGTTGAAAGCTGATAAGGAATTAGTGAAAGATGTTTATTCTGCAGCAAAAAAGCTGAAGATGGACCGAGTAAAGCAGGTAGAATATCAGAAGTAAATATATAAAAGGGTTACTATTACTACAGAGTTTGTATAATGAGAATGTGGAAATTGTCCTAAAACATTTTGTTAATCCCAGAAACTTGAAAATGCCCTTCTTCAAGAACTGAATATGTTGTTTTAACTGTTGGGCTATAAAGTAGCAAGATCACACTTCCTTTCTAAAAGGTAATTTGGACTAATATCTTGCTCTTTTGAGAGTCTTCTGTGGCATGGTAGGTACATTGGTTCTCCTTTTTTAATGATTTTTTCCATCTGGTGTTCATTAAGTAGCACTACACACTGACTATAAGGTAACTAATTCATAACCACGAAACTAGCTTTCCCACGGCTGCATGGACTTGGGCCTTTCGGGCTGATCAAACTTTTAGAAAACTGTATGCCCATCCCAGAGCTGTGCCAGTGAAATACACTAAGGAGTTGAAGTGGTATATTGCAGTATCTGGTAGCATGAGTTATACTATTCATCTCTTTTTACCAAGAGTTAGCATATAATTTATATCTTTAATTCTGTTTTTCTATACTTAGTGGTTCCTCTTTAAAAGTATTCTGCCTAGAATTTAATGCCTAATAGTAAGTACTTAATAATTTATAGGAAAAAAAGTCAGTAAATTGGAAAAGTCACTAAAAATAGGCCAGCAGCCTATTTTTACAAAGTTTTATTAGAACACTTCCACGTTCATTCGTTTATATAGGATCTACAACTGTCATCCAGATGTGGGGACTCAGTTGAGTAGTTTCGATAGACAGTATGGCCAGAAGCCTAAAATACTATCTGGCTGTATTTTGCTTCTTCCAATGCCACTTCTGTATTCAAAAATTCTCTGATATATAGCACATATTATTAAGTTTAGCATTCTAGGTTCTCCCTAATTTAGTTGCTATTTTTCCAAAATTATTTCCTAATTGTTTTATCTTTTGCTTCAGCCAGACTAAATCATTTGCAGCCCCTTCCCTACTTACTTTCTACACTCAACATCAACATCTCTTCATAGAGCACAGTTTTGATACGTCCTTTCATGAAACCCCAGCTAATTACTCCAGTTGAAAATACTTCTCCGAACTCTACTTAGCTTTTCAGTTTGTCATATTTCTCCCTTAAAAACTGCATTTTATGGCATTCTTGGATGTCTGTCAGTTGTATGTGTGTTGTTCCCACTGTTAAATTTGTTGTATTTTGATATCTTCACTAGTACTAACATGTTGAACATAGTTTGTAGAGTAAATATATATAATGTTGGTACTTGTTTATTTCTTTTCCAAGGTTTGTGGTGATTATTTACTGTCTAGGATGGATATTACCAGCTGCATTTCTTACCGAAATTTTGCAAGTTGTATGGGAGACTCCCGTTTGTTGAATAAGGTTGATGCTTATATTCAGGAGCATTTGTTACAAATTTCAGAAGAGGAGGAATTTCTTAAGCTTCCAAGACTAAAGGTAGACTACAACACAGTAACAGATTTATACTATTTAAGCTGGACACGGTGGCTCAAGCCTGTAATCCCAGCATTTTGGGAGGCTGAGACAGGAGAATCACGAGTTCAAAGCCAGCCTCAGCAAAAATTATACTATGTGGTTCTAGGCACAGAATCTCTGTGCATGTTTCAAGCAAGTGAGTAATGGTTATGAAAATAATAATATATTGAAATTATTATTCTTAGCATGGTAATGAGTTTCTACCTACCAGTTAGTTTATTTCCTTTGTTTTTTGGTTACTTAGAGTTTATGTAATGCATTTGTGTATCTATGACAACTTTACTATAAAATTAAAAATTAAGCCGAAAATCAGCATTTCAATACTGATCAGTGTGTCACTGTTTTTTCACCTTTAGTTGGAGGTGATGCTAGAAGATAATGTTTGCTTGCCCAGCAATGGCAAATTGTATACAAAGGTAATCAACTGGGTGCAGCGTAGCATCTGGGAGAATGGAGACAGTCTGGAAGAGCTGATGGAAGAGGTTAGTTTTAAAGTAAATGGGATTGAACAGTTATTAAAAATTATTTTGCTATAACATGAAGGATTCCCTTTCACTTTTATTTTATAACCATGACCCTAAAGAATTTAAATTTTGCTATAGGTACCCCTAAGCTGAGAAACTGGGGGGGTTTCCAGGTGAGCTGAATGAACTGTTCAGTTTGGTCTTCTGCTTTTCTTTTTTTTTTTTTTTTTTTCTTTTTTAAAAATTTCTTTGCTTATTATGTGCTGTTAACTTTCTTTAAAGTAGCATGTAATTTGCTTTAGAAATGGGAGGTGGTACTGAAGTTTTCTGTAGATTCTTAATTTTTCTTCACAGGTTTTTTGCTTTAAGTTTGACAAGTAGGTAATGCTTCTAATGGTTGTTCCTCCCCATTGGTTTATCTCCCCATAGGTTTATTAACAAAACTAGGATACCCAAGACTGAAGAAACAAGAAGAAACCTCAAGTGTATTGACACGTAAAGAAGCAGCAGTCCTGCCCCAGTTCTCCTAAGAAAAATCCGCTGTGGGCAGAGAACGATGATGATTTAATGGCGTTTACTCCTTTACAGGATTCTTATCTCTAAAGCTTTGTGTTTTTCAATGGTGTTGTTAATTCATAAAGTCACTCATTTAACTTGGGCTACTTTAAAAAAATATATAAGATAGAGAAATGGTGGGAATTAAGAATATACAGGCGGAGCAGTGGAGTAACCTTGAGTTTATTGCTCCCCATAAACATTTCAGAATCACTAAAGGCTTACCAAATCTGTTAGTCCTGTAAAAACACTGTTGTCATTTTGTTCTAAAAAGGCTAACAGTTGATCTTTAAGTTCTGTGATTTCCCACTTGAAAATCAGATGCGTTAGCCATATGTTTGCATCTGTTTAAGAAAATAACTACAGCTTGCTTGAATTTTTGCTTTTTTTATGTTTTTCTTGACATTACGTACAGGAGAGAAGTATGTTTATTCAAATCAGACCATTTATCTTCAAAGGTGTAAACTACTCAGTTTTTTGTAAATATGTATATTAAGAGTCTATAAATTGTACTAGTGCCTTTTTTCTTAATGTTATGTAATAGAAGCTATGAAAAAAAATGAAGATTTCTTTCAAGCCAGTCAAGCCAAGGACTCTTCAGCCAGTATTAGAAGATTTTGTATTTGATTTTGCTTTTTTTGTTTTTGCTTTTTAAATTTTTACCATCATGACATGTATTTTTCTTTACATCGGGATCCTGCCAGAGTAAGAGGTCAAGAAGCTCAAGAAGCACACTGGAGGTTACCTTGAGGCGTTTGTGTAATCTGCATACTAGTGGAGTAGCCATGGTGACAGTAGCCACATGGGTGTTCTGTTGCTGTTTTGCAGGTTCAAACCTTGTACTACTCAGCTGATCACAAGCTGCTTGATGGGAACCTACTAGATGGACAGGCTGAGGTTGGCAGTGATGATGACCACATTCAGTTTGTGCAGGTACACAATGCACAGTCTGAGGTAACCTCAGGTTAAAATTTGGACAATTTTATAAAATACTTAAAAATTTTCCTTTAATAAAGGAAAGTGGACGAATTTCATTGGTATGACTGGACAGAAACATTTCTGGGAGAAAGCAAGCATATCAAGAGTTACTAGCATTTTTGCCATGTGAAAAGAAGTTAACTCATCATGTTAGAAAATTCCATTTAGATTTTTTTTCTCATAAAGTAGGATTTACAAGTAGTAAGGAAAAGGAACAGTAAGATGAAACAATATAGGAATATTTTGGTTAGATACAAAAATTATTTGTTTGCAACAGGCATGACTGATAACCAATTTTGAAAAAGATGCAGGAGGAGTCTTAAATTATTGATGGCTATGAAGAAATATTGGATGTTTCTTTAATTACTGATGAATGTCTCATTATTCAGAATTAGAAATGGCATAAACTTAGTGGTCCATCCTATGTTATAACTTGTTCTCGACGTTTCTTGAGCAAAATTAACTAAAACAGTGTAGTTCTGTTGTACTGATGAAGATACTTTGCCTTTTATAAAGTCCAGTTTCATTTCCCCCTTCCTTTAGTGGGTAATGACATGCTTATTCAGACGCATTTTCAGCCATTAATAGAGAACAAACATTGCAGGTATGAACCATTTAGCTTATGGACAAATAACATACAGAGAAATGAACAATTTTCCCCCTAGTGCTTGAGATCAAAGCACATGCTAGGCATATATTCTACCACTGAAGCCACATCCTCAGCCCCAAATCTTAAAATGTCACACAGTATAAACACTGCCCATATCAAGAAGAAAAGATTTCTAGCATCTTTAGCCTTCGTCTACCCCTTCTCAATCAAAATCCTACACACGCCAAAGGATATCATGGCCTAACTTCTGCCAAAACAGATTAGTTTGCCTATGTTTGAAATTTATATAAATGGCCGTATGGTATGTATTTAAAATTTAGCCTTTAACTCAACTTCATATTTATGAAATATAAGCTATGAAATAGTCAACCCAGATAAAATAATGTTTTCCTAGCTGGGCGCAGTGGCACACACCTGTAATCCCAGCACTTTGGGAGGCTGAGATAGGAGAATCGTGAATTCAAAGGCAACCTCAGTAACCGTGAGGTGAGGCGCTAAGCAACTCAGAGAGACTGTTTTTAAGTAAAACACAAAAATAGGGCTGGGATGGGGCTCAGTGGTCAAGTACCTCTGAGTTCAATACCCAGTACCCCCCCAAAAAAGTTTTCTTTTAAAAATTAGAAGGTAAATGATAGTGGTATCCTGTGTGGTTACTTTACCAAGTTTTAACTGTGGTGGTCTATAGTAATAGTGGCTTAATAACTTTTTTTAAAAATAATTTTTGGGTTTGAATTGGAGAATTTTGTTCATGTTTGTGCATTTTTAACATAAAGGTATTTTCTCCATTAACTATAAATATTTTAAATTACATTTTTTAAGTATTTTTTTCAACAAGCAGAAGTTGAATGCCCAGTGAGTGTCAGGCCATGACGTTTGGCATGGGGACCCAAAAATGGAAGAAATAGCTTCTACTTGCAGGACCTTATCAGAGTGGATGTTAAAACAATACAGACTTATAAGTGGCACTAAAGGGGAGGTCATAGTAGAGACAAGAGTGAGAAACCAGGAATATATCACGGAGGAGGCAAAATTTGAGCAATCTTAGGATTTAGAGGTATTTACACAGCAGATAGAGGTTAGATAGCAAGTTTATCTATGCAAGGATGCTGCTCTTGGAGACTGGTAGCTAAATACTACCTAAATGGATTTATACTTTATTCCATAGATAGCAAGAATTTAGATGAGAGTAAATGATCCTGACACGTGAATTGTTAGGATGAATAGACATCCTAAGATAGAATGGATGAGAGCCTTTTTACAGGTTTTGAGGAATAGGAAAAGGAGGTTGAGAAGCAGCCATTAGAAAGGTAAGAACATGATTAGAATCCAATCGTGTTATAAAAGCTACCTAAGGTAGAAGAGTTTTGAGACAGAATAAATTTGTAAACTGAAATCCTCCTGTGAGAGGTCATGTAAAGATGAGAGATAGATGCTGTATCAAGGAGTTGACCTGTATTCCTGTATAAGAGCTGTTAGCTATGCAATACTAGTTGTCTTCAGTGTTGTAGTGCCTTTCTCTTCCACAGTCATTCTGTGGGTTATAGTCCATACATGAGTTTTGCTGTAGTAAAGCCTCTTAATGTAACAGTGTTCATTTGTGATACTTTGGACCCCTTCTTCCCAAGAATTGGGATGAGGTTTTTATGTACCTTGTAATTCCTAATAACAGCTGATAGATGTACAAACTTTATTTTTTATTCCTAGTATTTTTATACTGTGACAGAATCTGTCACAATGTAAGAAGAATGGGCCTCATTCTCAGATTCCTAATCTTAATTTTAGCATATTGCCTTATATGTATCTTCTGAGGCAGTGTAATCTATTTTCACTTTATGAAAAAGAGATAATGTGAATAAAGTGTCTAATAATACCAGGCTGTCTCAATGGAATTTAATGATGACATTGACGTGGTACATTCCCTGCCTTTGCTCAAAGTAGTCCACATATGCTGTTAACTACATCTGCTGAATGTCCAAGACCTGACTTCTGATAGTGTTTTTTACAGCTTACAGTAGCTGTCAAAATCTTTTTCTCTATAACTTGTTATATGGCTTTTTGTTTTCACTAGCAACATAAAGTTCTGTTAGAAATCTTAACTTATCCATGTGCTTTGGCCCTGAGTACCAGAATAAGTGGATGAGCAGAATGGGCTAGGTACTGAAGGTGGTACCTGTTCAGGTGGCCATTCTCCCAGGGTAGTCTTGACTTTCAGTTCTAAATGATCATATCCCTTGGAAGTGGCAAAGGCTCAATTGGCTGGAAGAAAGCCATGAGAAGCATATGTATGAGATCGTGTGTGGTTCTTCCGTTAGAATCATTTGAATTGGCAGCTTTCCCCATTTTTCCCTTTGTCAGTGTTCTATATATTCTACTGGTGTATTTGGTTCTTTTAGTGTTTCATTTATGGTTACTTTTTAAAATTTTTGTGTTTTGATATGGTATTGTCTAGAGAACCACTATATAATACTTTTAACACCAGCCATAAAGAAATACACTTAAGTGTTTCTTATGTTTGCCACTTTTTTCCTATAAAATATTTTGAGACACACTGGATGAATCTATGCCTGATCACTTTTTGCTGGCACTGTATGAAGGATACATTTTATGGTTTAGTTGGATTTGACAATTTTATAGAGACAGGAGGTTAAATATTCTCTCAATTAATTCAATGCCATTTTAAATTTAGAATGTCTTTTGGGAGAGTCTGTAATATATATTTAAAAAATGAGCTTATGTGAGTTAGATTTTTTTTCCTCCTCCCCATCCCCCTGTTGAGATACATTCCAACACTTAATCTGCAGTATGTAATTTGAAATGTTTGAGTTTTTTCTGACCAGACCAATTATGTAGGTATAGTTAGTTGTGTCCTTACTAAGTGATGATGGAAGTAAGCCAGTAAGTTGCGTCGATTTGAAAGTGTTGGTTTGTGTTAGATTTAGTGCGCTCTTAAGTGTCCTATGTAAGTGGAAATTATTCAGTGTTTTGGCAGTGTGGTGTGGAATAGCTCAGGAACAAAGGTACACCAGGTATGGTCTTTGGCTAGGTTTCTGTAGCTACCTTTTGATTTTGCAGAAAAAGCCACCACGTGAGAATGGCCATAAGCAGATAAGTAGCAGTTCCACTGGATGTCTCTCTTCTCCAAATGCTACAGTACAAAGCCCTAAGCATGAGTGGAAAATCGTTGCTTCGGAGAAGACTTCAAGTAAGTATATGACACTGGTGAGGTTTGTCTTCAATTTATCTATTTTTAAGGAATGTTGTCAATTTAATCCTTTTAAATTGACTACCTAAAAAATTCAGAACCAGTAAAACTTGGAAAACAGTAGAAAACATTCCAATCTGAGATCTGAAGACTCTGGAGTCTAATTAGAATCACTCAGCAATCAGAAGTATTAATGTTTCCTCTTTTAATGTGGAATTCTTGTGTTTACAGATAATACTTACTTGTGTCTAGCTGTCCTGGATGGTATATTCTGTGTGATCTTCCTTCATGGTCGAAACAGCCCACAGAGCTCACCAACAAGTACTCCAAAACTAGTCAAGAGTTTAAGCTTTGAGATGCAGCCAGATGAACTAGTAGAAAAGCCCATGTCTCCCATGCAGTATGCACGATCTGGTTTGGGGACAGCAGAGATGAGTGGCAAGCTCATAGCTGCAGGTAAGGCCAGAGGATTGGTGACTTAACTTATTGGAAACATTTAACTGGGCAAGCCTGTAAGTAGCCATCTATATTTGCTGTGGCAGGCTTGCACATTTTGGGAGAGAGGCTTTAGTGTACTTTGTTCTATGACACTTCAAGAAGATAGACAAATAAGTAAATATTTTATAACTGAAACAAGGTCAGTATCTTGTTTCAATTTTTCTATGGTTTTTGTTTTGTTTTTTGTTTTTGCATGCAGTGCTGGGGATTGAACCCAGGGGATGCTAGCCAAGCACTCCACTACTGAGCCACATGCCCAACCAGTGTCTAATTAAAAAAAGAAAATACAGTATAGAGTGGGCAATATTTTCCTTTCCCAATTACATTAATAATTCAGTATTCTCTACTATTAGAAGCATTTAGTTAATATATCAGCCAATGGGTCCTTAATATTTCATACTTTTTCTCATTGTGTACATTACTGGAAGTCATTCTGGACTAGAAACACTGGCCCAGTTTAATATTTTAAATGTGAACCTTGATGGTTCTTTTACAGGTGGCTACAACAGAGAAGAATGCCTTCGAACAGTTGAATGTTACGATCCACATACAGACCATTGGTCCTTCCTTGCTCCCATGAGAACACCAAGAGCCCGATTTCAAATGGCTGTACTCATGGTAAGCACATTATGTTGCACAAACAACTCATATTTAGCTTTTTTTCTCCTAACTTCAGAAGGGTAGAAATTCTCATCTCTTACTTTTGGCATAGGGTCAGCTCTATGTGGTAGGTGGATCGAACGGCCACTCAGATGACCTGAGTTGTGGAGAGATGTATGATCCAAACATCGATGACTGGACTCCTGTTCCAGAGTTGAGAACTAACCGTTGTAATGCAGGTAATGATATTTTTCTTCTGAGATAGCCAGTATTTAAATAGGAAAATGAAGTTATTGATATATAACAAACCGTATTTCACACTTACATAGGAGTGTGTGCTCTCAATGGAAAGTTATACATTGTTGGTGGCTCTGATCCATATGGTCAAAAGGGGCTGAAAAATTGTGATGTATTTGATCCTATTACAAAGTCATGGACAAGCTGTGCTCCTCTTAACATTCGTAAGTTAATTTTTTTTTTCTTAAAGTTAATTATTTTATAGACTCAATTACCAGTATATGTAGTATACATGTTTGGGTAGCTGTAGAAATAATCTTGGTTTGGCTTGATTCTGTAGGTAGACACCAGTCTGCAGTCTGTGAGCTTGGTGGTTATTTGTACATAATTGGAGGTGCAGAGTCTTGGAATTGTCTGAACACAGTAGAACGTTACAATCCTGAAAATAACACCTGGACTTTAATTGCACCCATGAATGTGGCAAGGCGAGGAGCTGGGGTAGCTGTTCTTGATGGTAAGTGTCCACATTTGAAGAGGTGAAGGGTAGATACTGGCAAGAGTTTATTCTAAAATTCCAAGAAAATGTCAATGGTAACTATACACTTGTAAAATTAAAAATTCAGAAGCAGCCATGTCTTCTAATGCAATGGGAATTGGGCATTTGTCCTTTGTAGACTCAAAATCAAAGGCTCAAAACTTGAAACATAACTTGTTCTTTTTTCCCATTTTGCAGTGCTGGCTGGGGTCCAAACCCAGGGCTTCATGCATGCTAGGCAAGCATTCCACCACTGAACTATATCCTAGCATTTTATTTTGAGGCAGGTTCTCACTAAGTTGTCCAGGCTGGCCTCCAATTAATCCTCCTGCCTCAGTTTCCAAAGTAGCTGGGAATTACAGACATCACCAGTCTTTTGGTGGGTGTACTCACTAAAGATCCAAATCATTTTACTCCATAAACCATACCCAATAAATGTATAATCCTGGACTTTGAGTTGCCCTTCCTTTACAGCAGTAATTAACTTGATTTCAAAAGAAATTAAATACAAATCCCTCTCTTTTCTAGTTGTCTACTCTACCAAATTAGAAAGAAAACCTTTAGATTATTTTAATAAGTCTTTACATAGCATTGAACTTTGTTTTCTGTAGACAGTTTTCTTTTCACATCCATGTAATTGGTTCACTTAATGTCTAATTATATAATTCTAATAATTTAGTTAGCATTGCTTTTGGAACAAAGCTGAAATCTTGGCAGCTTTTGGCTCCACAGGGGGAAGCTTAAGTGTGTGGACACAGTAGCAAGTAGCCTAATGTCCTTGAGCAACTACCACAAAGAAATGTGAGACTTGTACTTTATTTAGATGCTGCTGGTCCCCCCATGTTGCCTAAGTTTCATGTGGGAATGAGTTTTTATCCATTTTACTCATTTTGTATCCCCAGCTTCTAGAGAGTGCTTGTTGCCTCATTATGTAGGCATTTGATACTTTTTGGCAGAATTAACAGGCATTTCTACTAAAAGCCATTTACTTAGGAAGAAACAGACCCAGATAGGCATGGTGGCATGTGCCTGTAGTCCCAGCTTTCAAAAGGCTGAGGTTGGAGGAGCCGTTAGGACCAGAGGTTAGAGACCAGCCTGGGCAACATAGCAAGAACCTATCTCAAAAACAGAAATAAAACAGACCAGACCTAGGGGTTTTCCTTATTACTTTAGCCTCTCAGATTTACTCTGTCTAATTTCTCTTTTAGGAAAACTGTTTGTAGGTGGAGGTTTTGATGGTTCTCATGCTATCAGTTGTGTGGAGATGTATGATCCAACTAAAAATGAATGGAAGATGATGGGAAATATGACTTCACCAAGAAGCAATGCTGGGATCACAACTGTAGGGAGCACCATTTATGCAGTGGGAGGATTTGATGGCAATGAATTTTTGAATACGGTCGAAGTCTATAACTTTGAGTCAAATGAGTGGAGCCCTTACACAAAGATTTTCCAGTTTTAACACATTTTAAGACCATCTCAGACTAACAGGCTTAGTGATGTAATTGTGTTTAGTAGAGGTACACTTGTGAATAAGGAGGGTGGGCGGGTATAGATGTTGCTAACAGCAACACAAAGCTTTTGCATATTGCATATAATTAAACATGGCTGTACATACTTTTTTGTGTTTGGAAAGGAATGCAAAGATGATTTCTTTTGTGTATTTTTAAGACTTTGGTTATTTTACTTTTTGGAAGTTGATATTATAAAAGAATAAACCAAGAATTGATTGGGCACATCATTTCAAGAAGTCCCCTCTCCTCCACATTTGTTTTGCCAATTTGCACATTAAATGACTCTTCCCTCAAATGTGTATTATGGGGCAAGAGGGGGTAGGGTTTAAAGATTAGGCAGTTGGGTTTTTTAAGGGCCCTTTTTCAATAACTGGAACACTATAACAAAAGATACTTATTTAAATAGATGACAATAACTATTTTTGTTTTTATTAAAAGAAAGCTAACTTGCCTACCAATATTTAATCTTTTATGATTGCCTTTTTATAACTTTTTATATTCTCAGCAGAGTGCTTTACCTGTTGAAGTAAAATGTGGCAGATTCAAGTTAGTGAAGCATAGTGGCAATCTTAAAGGATGCAGAGTGGCGTGATTCTTTTAAAGGCTCAGAATGCAAACTTGTAAGCATTTGCCTCAGCTGCATTTTTTTTCCTTCTGAGAATGCAGTACTGATGTTTATTTGAATAGAGTTGCTGAACAGTAACATAGTGATGATTTTTGGTATTTGAAACACTAGTTTGAAATATTTTGATTTGTTGAGGGTACAGTTTATATAGCAAGACATTTAACTATATAGCAGAACAGTGAAGTATTCGATCTTCTCCATAATTCTGTTTTATCATTAACAAAAGAATCCTAAACAGAAGCCCTCGATTGAAAAGATAAAGATTTAAACTTTTGGGTTTGTGAATGCAGCCTTTATCAGAACTATGTTTTTTGCTCAGTTTTTTTGTTCATATGGATAAATCTGGGGAGATGATTTGGTGACTAATGTGCAGAGCTACACACCTAACTGATGGTGCCAAAATTAGCACGTCCTAATGCTTGCTGCAGATACAAACACATTAAAGGTACTTTGTGGAAAATCTTTGCACCATGGGATTAATACCCGGTTGTTTGTGTACTCATTCATTATAAAAAGTTTTGGGGGGGAAATTTTTCAGTGAGGAGGAGCTTAAAGCATTTGTGGAAAATACCTGGCATATTACATCTGAAAAAAATGGATGATGTAAGGTGTTTTTTCTTATCACAAAAAATGAAGCACACAGGACCTAATGAGCCATCTGGGATGAGATGACTATACAGTGGCTAACTTATGTTAGGAAAAAAATTGAATATTTTCTTCAAATATGTTGGTACCCTGGTACTTTGCCACCTTTCTCTCATCTGTTTTTACAAAGAACCAAGAAAGGAAATCAGTTTGCCTGGTTACTGTGTAGTTCCTGACTAACTATCTATCTCTGGTTTGTTTCTGAACTAAAACTAGAAGTTTAGATTTGAATTTGCCTATTAGGATGACTGTTGTTTATGGATCTGTGTTTGTTCTATTCAGCACAAGGAAATAAAGTTTAAGTTGAGGATTCAGCACTAAAATCCTTGAAATTACTTTTCATTTCATAAGTGACATGCTTTATGCAAATAATATGTAGGACTGCTTTGTGTCAAAGTTTTCCTGCATTATCATTGATGACAAAACAGGGAATTTGGTGGCTAAACATTTTTTAAGAAGTTGCTATGGCTAATCTTCATGAACACAAATTTCCACATGGGAGGAAAAAAACAAAAAACAATGGTCAGTGACCAGTGTTTACTCATGTCTAAAAGTCACATGTTTGCTTTAGGGAAGGAAAAATGGCAGTCTCTGCATAATTTTTAAAAATTCGAGGTTTGTTTCAGTTTTACTAGTATATGTTCTAGAAGAGCTTAAAAATTAATTCATAATACCACAACTTTGATTTCTTGTAATAGTATGTAGAACATACTAGATTTTCTAAAACAGTAGCAAAACTATAAAACATTTGATTTATTTATTTAGGGTGCTGGGGCTATAATCTAGGGACAATTTACCACTAAGCTACATCCACAGCCCTTTTTATTTCTTGAGACCAGTTTTCACTAAGTTGCTGACTGGCTTTGAACTTGTGATCCCCCTGCCTCAGCCTCCCAAGTTGTTGGGGTAACAGGCATGTGTCACTACCAGGTAAAAATACCCGATTTTAATTTGCCAAGTAATTAGCTATACTCAGACACGAATTTATTCAAAATGTTTTAGAATTACCTCCATAAAAATAATTTTAGAGAAAAATCCTGGATTAGGGATATGATAATACTGCTAGAATTGAATTCTTAAAATTAGTGGTCAGGGGAAGAGTCAGTCCCAGTAGAGCATTTCTGCCATCTTCAGAGCTGCCTTCAGAAGAGTCGGGGCCACAGCAAAGTCAGTCTCAATAGTGTCAGTCACTTATTAATATTCTACTTTGTTCCAAAAAATCTGAAGGATCCAAGTGAGTTAATGCATAAAGAAAATTAAGTGAAGAGAAGGAAAAATTAGGAAACAACAATCTAAGAATCTTAAGTCCTTGTTAAGGCCAAGCCACAAGTTCAGTCCTATAAACACTAAATTCAGTCATCACTGCCTTTGGTTACAAAGGAATAATTGCTATAAAGCATAAATGTCCTTCATAACCAGAAGTTTCTCAGGAGTCTTTAAGTATTGTCATGGGTTCTTCTACCTACTAGTACGATGGCCAATACAACACTAATTTTTTTTTTAACTTTTATTTTTTGTGGTACTGGGGTTTGAGCCCAGTCCTTGCATATGCTAGGCAAGCTCTATACCACTGAACTACATCCCCAGCTTTGGACTTCATTGTTGATAGCTTCGTACCTTCTTGGGGGGAGTCAAAAGAAGCAAAAGTTCAGTCATCTGGGTATGTACAGGGTCATTACCTTGTGAAAATAGAGGAATCTATCTCTGAATAAATGATGGCTACATGTTTGCTCAGAGGAGCACTACAGTATAATTTTAGCCTGAAAAAGGGGCACAAGATAAAACAAGTTGGAGTCATCACATGCATCTAGTCATCCAATCAATAATTAACAGCACCAACCGTCTACTGAGATTTCTCCCACTTTTGTATTTAAAAAAAAGTGTGTGTTTCTCTTAACCAAAAGTGGTACTAACTAACCCTTTAAAGGTACAGGCTCAAGAAAATATAAAGGATTTGTATCAAGACACTTCAAGAAAAGTAAGTGGGTGGCTAATAGGAACATAAATCATCATGAAAATGTAACTAAAAACCAAAGTGATATATCTCTACTAAGACTGGGTAATAAATTCTGGTGAGGATGCAGAGCAACTGCAGCTCATAAATTGCTGGAGAAATCGCCCAATCGTATGGACATTTGGGGAAAAGTTTGGCATTTTCTGACCAAACTTCCCCATTTGTGGATATTTATCAAAGTGTAATGGAACATGTTCAGGAAACCTGAATGTAAATTTAGCAGCTTTATTCATAATACCAAAAACTGAAAATCAAAGCTTTCCAACTGGTGAAAGTAAAATTGGTATATCCATTGTAATGGAATATTAGGAGTAAAAATGAATTACTGATAGACCTATGGATGGATCTCAAGCATCGTGGGAAAGGAAGCCAGACTTAGTTATGTAGCATTCTGGAAAACTTTTGCCTCCTGGGGGGGGATGAGCATTAGAAGTGATAGAACTTTTTACATCTTGAATGAGCTGGCGATCACAATAATGTGTTAGGCAAAACTCAGAAATCTACAAGGAAAGTTTTCTTCCTAGCTAAACCAGGAGTGGTTATAAGCCTATAAAAAAGGGCTAGGTCCTGTCCATATTTTACCTCACTAGAAATCACACTAGGAAATCATTCATTATTTCTGACCTTGAAGAAGTCTTTACTGAGCTAATGTGGGTTAGCCCATAATCATTAGGCTAACAGTAGAGCTGCAGGTGAGACAAAAAAGAGGATACTGAAGTTGGTTTGCAGTTTAGGAACTAATAAGCTTGCTAAGGTTTTAGTCCCTACCAACTATCCAGGTTTATTAATGTAGTTTTCAAAAATCTGTCCCCCAAGTGTTCAGCATTCAGAATTAAACTTGAGGCATATCACATCCAGATTAAAAATGAAACTAGATCAGAATTTTAAAGGATTCATATAACGAGAACACACACACTTTGGCCAATTCTTGTTTCCACCAGCAGTCAAAAGACTTCAAAGAACATAAAAGATGGGCATTTTAAAATGCAGGTATAATAAACCTATATTTGTTTGAGTTTACCAAGTGGCTTTTCACCAACCACCACAGTTTTCCAAACTTTGGTAGGAAAGGTATGGCATGTTCTTTTTAGTAGGTGAATCTGAAAGTCAATTGGTTAAAAATATTTTTTGACAACTTTGAATTAAGACAGACACCAGAAGTAGTGCAGTTCTGCCCTTGTGGAACTTCAGTATATTCACTGGGGTGGATTTTATTAGCAAAATAGCCTAATAGCCACTAAAATATGAGGGTGGCTGGCCCGTCCAGTCTTTAAATTAGAAGTGCTATGAGTATCATCAATTTCTGAGAATGAGAGATGTGATTTTTCAGTGATGAGTTACATTCTCCTTAAGAGTATTAAATTCCTCCGAACCCATCATGGTAGGGAGTTGCCATAAGTCAGGAATATGAACAATATGACCTAAGCTCTGAAAATTGACCAATACACTATCCAAATAAATGTGAATTGAGGGGCTGGGATTGTGGCTCAGCGGTAGAGCGCTTGCCTCGCATGTGTGAGGCACTGGGTTCGATCCTCAGCACCACATACAAAATACATAAATAAATAAATAAATAAAAGTTTAAAAAAAAAAAATGTGAATTGACCCTGAAAAGGCTTCTGTTCTTCCTGAAGATGGCAATCAAAGTAATAAGCAAAGAACTTTGGATGTCTGTGTTACCTGGTCTTACATGGGACAGCAAACACCCACATTCTGAAAGTGAAATTAACCCGTCTCTGAAGTTGTGATGTGTACAGCCACAGTTGCCCACTGCAGGTCCTAACAAGAGGACCTAGTGGAGTACAACAAATTTCAATTCTTAAGCCACTTTTCCATTGCTCTGAATATGGAGATTGCTGGGGAATCCTCCAAACCAAAGCATGTGATCTTCCCAGGAGGGAAACAGACTTCTTTGGTAAAATTTTACTTTTTCTAAAATAAGCTGAAAGGCAAATAAAATGGGGCCTTGTACCTAAGCATGGAACATTGCTGGAATGCCCTCAAAGTTCCTCACTAGGTCAAGACCAATGATATTGTGCAGAAAGTCCCTCCTCTGGTGTGACTGTTCTCATCAGTCTCTGGGTTCACAGCATGCTTCTGATGGCTTCTGCCCCAAATATACTCACTATACACATTAAAGAATGGAGAGTCCAGAGCTTAAAAGTTCTTCCATAAACAGAAATGTACTACAAAGTGGAGCTTGCAACTCATAAGCCAAGTGAGTTACTCTGAGATAGTGGGGAGCCAGAGAAAGTGGAGGGTGGGGGGAAAAAGGAACTTGGAACCTCTGTGTTGAACAGGGATAAAACTAATAAAGCTTAAGACTGGTAAAGAAGAAAGGGAATAAAAGAAAGAAGAACCTAACATTTCAACTGAGAAAAAAGCTAAAACAAAAATTTTAAAACAATGCTTTTAAATCAAATTAAATGGAAGAGTAGAAAGAACATATCTCAAGAAAATAAATTTAAGTAGAAGTGACAAATTAATGTGCCAAGTAAAACTCACAGAGACTAACATAAGATTATCCACAGAGCAAAACAAAAATCCAATAACAAACAAATAGATGAGGGATAAAGATCTGGAAGGGTTGTTTTTTGGGGGGCTGGGTGGTGGATGCATATTTGGCTTCTTAAAGAAGAAAAAGGAGGAGCAGAGACGTTCTCCTGAAGCCTCCTGTCTCTCTGATCACTACACTCAGCCCCACCCATGCACTTGGTGCAGTTTCCTAACTGCAGACAGCTTAGTGGGTCTGGCACCAAATCCAAGTAAGCATCTTGAGTTGGCTCTTTTGAGGGTCACTTTTATAATTACACCTTATACTCATTTTAGAAACACTATTTGAAAGTAAAATAAAAAGCAAAATCTTACTAAAAATGTTATTTATTGCTTTTTTTAAAAAATAAATTAACATTTTATAATAGAATTCCAAATTTGATTTAGTCTAATCTATTAACAGAAAGCATAATACATACCAATAAACAAGCATTTCCAACTTGCTGCATAACTAAGAAACAAGTCAATTAAACACTTGCTTTTAGACAGGAGCAAACATCAGTCACTGCCACTTAATTCCAAAAATCCATGTTGCTTCACATACCTAAGTGCAACTTCATAAGGGTTGCCCTGCTCTTCCCCACTGGAAATGCACTGAAAAGCAACAAGCCCAGAGAAGGAAAGGAAAGCTAAACAGGAAGATAAGAACTAAAGTCAAAATTCTTTCATTATCCCAAGGAAGGTGGGGGTGTTGTCATTTTCATCAGGTTTATTGGAATCAGAGTTTGATCATAGGAACGACCCAGGACAGATGGGCATGGTGGCACATGTCTGTAATCCCAGCAACTTGGGAGGCTGAGGCAGGAGGATCACAAGTTCAAGGCCAGCCTTAACAACTTAGACCCTGTCTCAAAAAATAAAAAGGGGTGGGGATGTACTTAATGGTAGTGCACCCTGAGTTTGATCCCCAGTACTGTAAAAAAAAACAAAAACAAACAACAAAACCAGCCCAGGACAAGATTTTATTTGTGGAATGTGGTGAGCATGGTCATGTCCTAATTCTTCCTTAGCATCTGGCAGTGTCTAATCATGTGCTCATACTCAGGGTTCGGAGAGAGATGCTAATGATGTGTCCTGGGCCTTCCTCAGATGCCACAATGGCTTCTGCCATAGTAAGACTGAAAAGATGGCTCTCTTCTCCTTAGGGATACAGGCTCGGTATCAGAAGTGGAGAGGTGTGGACATACTGCCAACTCCAAAAGAATCCACAATTTATCCCACTACTGATACAATAGGCTTTTTAGAGCTTCCATGAGATTACCAGTAATATCACTTTTTTGTACCTGTGAAACATTTAAAATTCTCTGGAGTTTTGTTCAAAAAAGTGACCAGGTTGAAAGTTACTCTGTTATGCATGACGACAAATGCAATCCTCTTCAGATACAAATCAGCACTTAGGTCCTGTAATTGAGCATGTCCTCACACCATCCCCTATTTTTGGCCTCCATATAGACAGATGCATTACACTGCTGCATGGTACACTCCATCTCAAACAGCTG
This sequence comes from Xerus rutilus, assembly GCA_028644305.1. Lineage (NCBI taxonomy): Eukaryota > Metazoa > Chordata > Mammalia > Rodentia > Sciuridae > Xerus > Xerus rutilus. The sequence goes on from CM053410.1 coordinate 75,219,473, forward strand.
GCGACACCCAATGGTTAACTTTTCCCTAGGGGAAAGAAAATGTTAAGTCACTGCATGAGAGCTAGTAAGATAAATATTCTTTTTTTATGGAAAAATAAGAATCGTATATATTGATCGGGTACAACATGATGTTCTGAAATATGTATACATTGTGGAATGGCTCAGTTGAGCTAATTAACAAATTGTGTTAATGTCATACACTCATTTTTGTGGCAAGAACACTTAAAATCTATTCTCAACAATTTTCAAAATACAACACACTGTTACTAACTGAAGTTACCATCTGGTACAACAGATCCCTTGACTTACTGCCCCTAACTGAAATTCTGTGGTTTTTGACCAATATCTCTCCAACCCCCCACCACTCACTGCCCTCAGTATAGTCATCATCATTCTACTCTCGACATCTATGAGTTCAGCTTTTTTAGATCCCACATACAAGTGAGATCATGTGGTATATGTCTCTGTGCTTTGCCTCTTCCACCTAACCTAATCTCTACTGGATTCATTCATGTTGTCTCAAGTGACAGGATTTCCGCTTTTTAAAGGCAAAATAGTGTTCATTGGTGTATATATACCAGTTTCTTATCCATTTATCAGCCGAGGAACACTTAGGTTAATTCCATATGTTGGCTATTATAATTAATGCTATAATGAACATGGGAGTGAATGATACCTATTTATCCTGATTCCATTTTCTCTGGATATATTAAAATTTTTTAATGTGATAATTCTGGGATTTGAAATACATTCTTTGATATTTGAGAGAAAATACCAACAATTATAGTTTCTTAGTACAGAACAAGAACATGGGAGCATAAACACTTAGGTACTAAGATTCCCAGCCAGCACAGGACGACCTTGGCATAATTCCCAGAATTCAGGAATAAGGGTTCCCTTGGTGGATCTCTCTTAACAAAGTTGGGTGCTTAGACATAATCCTTTGGGTGGTGGGCTGGGCTGAACTTACTAAGCTCTACTGTCCGAAGGACCTTTCCTAGGATAGGCTTATGTTAAAATGTTACCGAGGGGTAAGCAACACTGTGAACAGGGGGCTGCAACTTGTCTTGTTAAAGAACCATGGATTGGAGGATGTAGCTCCTGAAGAACAGGAACATGAGGAGGGATGAGTTGACAGAGCTGCTACTCTTAAAGGGGGACCATTGGCATAAGTTGCCTAGCAGTTAACAAATGAGCATTAGTCACTACCTAAACCAAGCTGGAAGTAATGCCTAACGTAATCCCATGCCTACATCACAGTTTACAAAGGAAAAAAAATCTATCAAAATTCAGGATAGGATGAGAGGAACTAGAGACAACAAAAAGTAAACACGCCACATTCTGAATCACCTCACTTCCTGAGGGCGTGTGGTTTCTGAGTATTAAAATCTGACTTTCAGCTTTGAGTTACCCTAGTCCTACTTCCTATATTTCAAACTTAAAATGAATGTTATGTTGTTGCCAATTCTTCACAACTATTCAGAAAATTATTTTTGGAACACTTTTAAGAGGTTTAAAATAGCAGACATGAAAATGTTTTCTTATAAACTTAAATTTGAAACAAACAGAAAGGGCAGGCCCCTCTTCCTGTCTGACCATGATTACTTATTCTACATGTGAAAAGAAACAACCTGCAGTAACTTGACTTCTGAATCTCTTTGTGAGTCTTCCTTTTTCACTCCCTCCCACTCCTCCCTTTATCCAGGAAAGTATTGGTTGTTGTGTAATGTGTTTCATATACACACTATTAGATCGTAATGACAGGAACTCCTGAGTTCCTTTTCATGCCCAGGGCTTACACATTAGAGGAGAGAACTTTACAGGCAGGGACACCATATCACTCTGCTTGCCAAATCTGCAGCACCTTCAGTTAATTTTAGATGTCTCCCAATTGCAACAAAGTTCCTCCTTTATCCAAGGCCTATACAAACCATTATCCACGTCTGCCTAGATTAAAATAAAACAAAATAAAAAACTCTTTCTACCTTTGTCCTCTAATAGCAGAAATATTTCCCATCCCTTATCACATTCCTATTTCTTTTTCCAAGCTAAACTCTACCAACTCCTGATCCTTTCTGGAACAGTGCTCAAAACTGAAGGTTGCTTCTAATTCTGCAATTCTATGTTGTTTTCAGATTTCTGCAAAACAACAGCCATTGTTTTCTGTAAATTTTCCTATATGAGTATCAAACATGCTTTGACCAAATCTTAGACTGGTCAAAATAACTGGAAATTTGGCCAATCAATTAAAAATAATTCTATTTGATTATACAATTTATTTCTATGGCCAATTTTGTTAAAATGGCATGGTGGTGATGAATTTCAGTGACTTCTTTCTAATATTTAATGCAGTTTTCCCAAAATCCTTTTTAGGTACAAAAAAGAAAGTCTATAGTGGATATTTGTTTTGTGATACTCTGAATTTTCTATACATTTAAAATGTGTATCTCAAGCAAAAACAGAATATATGTAATGCTATTATAAAAAATAGTATCTAAGAGCCAACATCATAATCTTAAAAGGCTGAATCTCCCCCTAAAATCAAGAACAACACAAGGGTGCTTCTTTCACCACTCCTACTCAATATTGTACTGAAAGTTCTAGCAAGGGCAATTAAGAATGAAAAAGAAAGAAAAGGCATCCAAGTTGTTAATTTAAAAAGTCAAATTATCTGTATTTTTTCAGATCCTAAAGAATTCTCAAAATAACTTATTAGAATAAACTAATTTAGCAAAGTTGCAAAGTAAAAGATTAACACACACACACACACAAACACACACAAATCAGTTCTATCTTTGTACACTAAGCAAGGAACAATCCAAAATTGAAACTAGGGATAGTAGGAACACACCTCAGCATTGTGAAAGCTCCCTATGATAAGCCCAAGGCCAACATCATTCTAAACAGAATAATCAGAAGCCTTCCCTCTAAGAACTGGAACAAGACAGGGATGCCCTCTCTCACCACTCCTATTCAACATAGTCCTTGAAACTCTAGCCAGAATAATCAGACAGACAAAAGAAAGGAAGAGGTACAAGACCTCTACAATGAAAACTACAGGACTTTTTTTTTTTTGGTACTGAGGATTGACTCAGGAGTACTTGACCACTGAGCCACATCCCCAGCCCTATTTTGTGTTTTTATGTAGAGACAGGGTCTCACTGAGTTGCTCAGCGCCTTGCTGTTGCTGAGGCTGGCTTTGAACTCGCAGTTCTCCTGTCTCAGCCTCCCAAAGTGCTGGGATTACAGGAGTGAGCCACCACACCCGGAAAAACTACAGGACATTAAAGAAAGACATTGTAGAAGATCTTAGAAGATGGAAAGATCTCCCAAGTTCTTGGATAGGCAGAACTAATATCGTCAAAATGGCCATACTACCAAGAGCACTATACAGATTTAATGCAATTCCAATTAAAATCCCAACAACATTCCTCATGGAAATAGAAAAATCCATCATGAAATTCATTTGGAAAAATAAGAGACCCAGAATAGCCAAAGCAATCCTTAGCAAGAAGAGTGAAGCAGGGCGGGGTGCGGTGGTGCACGCCTGTAATCCCAACACTTTGGGAGGCAAAGACAGGAGAATCGCGAGTTCAAAGCCAGCCTCAGCTAAGCAACTCAGTGAGACACTGTCTCTAACTAAAACACAAAATAGGGCTGGGGATGTGGCTCAGTGGCCAAATACCCCTGAGTTCAATCCCTGGTACCAAAAAAAAAGTGAAGCAGGAGGCATCACAACACCAGACCTTAAACTATACCACAGAGCTATAGTAACAAAAACAGTATGATATTTGCACCAAAATACACATGTAGACCAATGGTACAGAAGAGAAGATACAGAGACAAACCTACATAAATACAGTTATCTCATACTAGACAAAGGTGCTGAAAACATACATTGGAGAAAAGATAGCCTCTTCAAAAAATGGTGCTGGGAAAATTGGAAATTTATATGTGGCAAAATGAAATTAAACCACCATCTTTCATCAAGCACAAAACTCAACTTGAAGCAGATCAAGGACATAGGAATTAGACCAGAGACCCTGCATCTACTAGAAGAAAAAATAGGCCCAAATCTTCAACATGTTGCATTGACTTCCTTAACCACATTCCCAAAGCACAAGAAATAAAATTAAGAATTAATAAATGGGATGGATTCAAACTAAAAAGCTGCTTCTCAGCAAAGGAAACAATCAGTAATGTAAAGAGAGAGCCCACAGAGTGGGAGAACATCTTTACTACACGACATCATATAGAGCACTAATTTCCAGGATACATAAAGAACTCAAAACACTTTTAACACCAAAACAATAAATAACCCAATCAATAAATGGGCTAAGAATCTGAACAGACACTTCTCAGAATATGACATACAATTGATCAACAAATATATGAAAAAAATGTTTAATTTCTCTAGTAATTAGAGAAATGTAAATCAAAACTACACTAAGATATCATCTCATGCCAGTCAGAATGGTAACTGTCAAGAATACAAGCAATAATAAGTGTTGGAGAAGATGTGCAGGAAAAGGCACACTCATACACTGCTGGTGGCACTGCAAATTGGTGCAAGCAATCTGGAAAGCAGTATGGAGATTCCTTAGAAAACTTGGAGTGGAGCCACCATTTGACCCAGCTATCCCACTCCCCGGCCTTTACGCAAAGGATTTAAAATCGGCATGCTACATTGACGCAGCCACATCAATGTTTATAGCAGCTCAATTCACAATAGCTAAACTGTGGGACCAACCTAGATACTCTTCAATAGATGAATGGATAAAGAAACTGTGGTATATATACACAATGGAATATTACTCAGCACTAAAAGAGAATAAAAGTATGGTATTTGCAGGTAAATGGATAGAGTTGGAGAACATCATGCTAAGCAAAGTAAGCCAATCCCAAAAAACCAAAGGCTGAATGTTCTCTCTGATAAGTGGATGCTGATCCATAATGAAGGGGGGTGGGGATAGGAAGAATGGAGGAACTTTGGGCAAAGGGGAAGGAGGAGAAGGAAGAGGAGGAGGCATGTGGGTAGGAAAGATGGGGAGTGAGATGGACATCATTACCCTAGGTACATGTATGACTGCACATATGGTGCAACTCTACATCATGTACAACCAGAGAAATGAAAAGTTGTGCTCCATTTGTGTACAGTGAATCCAAATGCATTCTGCTGTCATATATACCTAATTAGAATAAACAAGTAAAAAAATTACCACCCACTATATGCCAATTACAAGTAATAGTTTGTCAGTTATAAATCAAGATCCCATGAGCCCTTTCAAATCAAGGTTCCCATAACCTCTTTTTCTCCTCAGATTTAATTTGCTCGGATAGTTAAAAGAACTGCTCAAAGAATAGCTCAATGAAACACTTCACTTAAGACTGCTCATTTATCATAAGGGATTATCAAGGATATAAATGAACAGCCAGATGAAAAGATGCACACACACAGGCTTTTATGTTCTTTCTGGGCATGCCAACTTCTAGGCACCTCCATATGCCCAGCAACCAAGAATTTGAACCATGGGGTTCAGGGATTTTTAGGGAGGCCTCCTAATGTAGGAATAATCAGTTATTAACTCAGACTCCAGCCCTCTCCCAGGAGCCAAATAGTCATTTCATTAGAACAAAAGATGCTCCCATCAGCCAGTAGTTCTATGGACTTTCAGAGTTCTGTGTCAGGAACTGAGGTCAAAGACCAAGTACTAGAAAAGAAGAATCTCCTAGCAACCCATCTATAGATATTGAAAGCACTCCATCTCATCAACCACAGGCAGAGACACATACATTTCTTATTACTTCATACCTCCCTATTGCAATAATCTGCTGTGACACATCAACAATCTCCTCTTTCACAACATTAAAAAAAAAAAAAGATTAGTGGTTTCAGACAATGTAAATAATTATTTCCCTTAACATGTCCACAGAGTGCCATCTACATGCATGTTAAATCATTCTTCTGTTTTCGCCTCTTAGTTATGGTGCAGCCTTTCATCTAGTGCACTTGGTCCTGTGTCTCACAAACCAGTGAAACCAAAAGACTTTTTCCCTCTTTTGGCAGGTTATTTGAAAATTATGAGCTGTAGTGCACACCAGAAATATAATATGGGAAGTATTATTCACCCTAAATATGGACAAATAATTTCAAAAGAAAGTAACAAATCCAAATGCTATTAACCAAATGCATTCAAGACAATAAACGTATTTGATTTATCTTCAAAATGATCCTTATACTCAAGAATAAGCTTATTAACACCCAAATACAACTATTCCAAAACAAGTTGAAATCAAAGTAATTTTAGACATTTGATTGGAACCATCCTTAAAAGACTCTGGTTTCCATGTTATCTACAATGACCTTTTTGCATCTTCAAAAATGTGACTAAAGTCAGAAGACATTATATTTTGGACATAAATTTCATATAAGCCTCTAATGATAGATTATCTATAAAGATCTACAAGTAAGATTATGATTGATTCACTAATAGTCTGAAGGTAAGAGTAAGAAATCATTTTCCCCAACTCTACCAAAGCTGTACATGTCCACTGGCTTCAGATTTTCTTTGAATTTATTTTAATGAGTGGGTCAACTTTCACAGCTGCTTGTAACATCTGTGCATGACTATTAATCCTAATATCTTGATATCATCAAACAAATTTATCAATCTAAAGTTTTAACAGTAGAAGCATTCTGATAATTAATTTTGTCTCTAGCTTGCTCATAAAATTTTTAGCCACACTGGTACATGGTAAATGAACTATGCTTTAGTGATATAATGACATATCACACAGAACTGACAATACATTAAGTTCTGCTATAGTGCTTGTTTTGATCATATGAATTTATTCCAACACTATTGATATATTAAGTACAATTTGAACACAGCACAAATTTCCCATTTGCTTATACACAAGTTTGATGGTGAGTAGCATAAATGAACAAAGGAACTTGCACCCAGCGGAATAAGCCCCTTAGGAATTAAAAACACATGCATACACCTCAAACACACAACTAAGTTTTCCTTGTGTGTTATATACTAAATCCACCACTCTGGTATTAAAACTTCACATCCAATTTGAGATAATCCTCAAACTGCAACCCTTCTCACGACCACTTCTACAAGCAAACTTCAGGTCTTTTTTCAAGGTAAAATGCCAGATTTCTTATAGCATTCATATAGGAAAAGGGTTTTCTTTATGCCAACTGCTCTTTAAAATATCTCTGGGGACCTCAGGGAATCTAAGGCTCTGCAACGTCAAATAGTAACAGCTACTTTCATAATAAGACTAAGATGTTATCTGCCTTATAGGCCTTGTCCCCCAAAATGTAGAATAGTTTTCAGGCAATACATATGATTATCATAGCCAACAGAATGCAAAAGCAGTTATGCGATTCCAGCTGTCTTCTATTGAGCCAGACATTAAGAGATTTGTAAACTGTACAATAATGCCTCTTTTGTCAGTAACATTTTTGTTTGTGGAAAAATATTTTCATAGCATTACCTAACATGCAGTAATCAGGTTTGTTGTTGTTGTTTGTTTGTTTGTTTTGGTGTTGGGAATTAAACCTAGGGCCTTGTGCATGCAAGGCAAGCATTCTACCAACTGGGCATTATTCCCTAGCCCAATAATCAGTTATTTTTAAATGAATTAGTAACCATTTTTAAATTCTCAGTTCTAAGATCTAATACAGTAAATATAGATACATATGGTCCACATAAAAACTCTTTGAGGTCTTCCATAATTTTTAACAATATAAAGGAGGCCAAAAAGTTTGAGAACCACTTTAAATTCTATAGCTGATAAAATACACATAAGACCTTTTTGTATGTATGAAATACTTCGTATTAATAAAAGTTTTAAAATTCATAGTGTGATGCAAAAACATAGAACAATTTGCTACCCCCACCAAGTGGCAACAAATATGGTAAAAGCTTCTTATGATCATATATCTACAAGCAGATATGACTTACCGATACTCAGTCTGTGAAACACAATCATAAAGTTCCTGGGCAGTAAATGTGACATTTTTATTTACCTGAAAAGAACCAAAATAGTCATTAAAAAGATACAGTAAATCAAATCAGCAATGACAGTGCAATTAGAATGGCCCATGTTTTGAGGGAGTGGAATCTCAAGTTTCTTTAAAGATGGACTGGCCAGTAATATAAGCTCACTGACCATAATGTCAACAATGAACTATGTGTAAAAATATTATTTCTATTATTACAACTTACAAAACCAGTAGAAATGATATGGGCCTGGATGTAGTGGGAATTTCAACAAGCACCTAACCATTTGCAGGTCAAATGGACAGAAAAAAACAATAAAATTATAAACTGTGTGGACAGGTCTATCTGATTTAGGAAAAAATTGGTAGATGTTTTCTAACAGAGCTGTATTTTTCAAATTATTTCAATCTACATATTTAAACTGGTGTGTTTAAATTAAGAAAGAGGTATAATTCAAAGACATGATTCACAAAACCATAAATACAAAAGTCCCTCATCATATAAAAACTTATTGCACACATATGAAAGACACAGCAAAGGAATCTTGTTTCTTGAAGCTTACTACTGATGTAGGCTATATTCTATTTATGTACAAGGAGGAACCTGGAAATTTATAGAGAGAGAAATAACTCAACAAATAGCACAGTAATACCTAAATTTTCAGAAACTAGGAACTAGTAGAAGGGAAACTCAATAATATTATCTTCTATGTGATTCATTTTTAAAAATATTTGAAGTTACTAACTGGTATAAAGTTTTGGTGGACATACCATAAAATATCCTCTATAGAGTTCAGGGTATTATTGCTTATTTGCAAAATTCCATGATCTCCTTCAATGTTTTCATAAGAAATTCACCGTATTTGTGAAGAACATGTTTCATTGAACTATATGTTGAAGTACATACAGACTTTTTTTTCTTTTTACATTTTGCAGTACTGGAGATTGAACTATCCCTTTCAGGGGTGATCTACCATTGAGCTACATCCCCATCCCTATCTATCTGTCTGTCTGTCTGTCTGGCTATCCTATCTATACTATACTGGGGGGACTGAATCCAGGTGCACTCTCTACATCCCCAGTTGTTGTTGTTATTATTGTTATTTACAAAAAGATAAATAAAGAATTAACCAGTAATAAAAGTGAAGAAATATATTAAAGTTGTTTGACTCCATAAGAAATGTGAAACCTAAATATGTGTCACACTCCTTCACTTAGGGTGTTTTAAGAATTACATACACACACACACACACACACACACACACACACACACAAGCAAAATTGAGAAAAGGAATATACAGAGAAGAAGGGAAAAGAGCTTTCGGCAAACAAATTGAAAATCAACAGAGTACTTTCTTGGATCAGCAAAGATGAAGAAAGCACGCATGGTAGTTTACAAAACACACTGCAGCCTCTTTACAGCTCTGACTCTGGGGTCTGTGCTGTTGCTATAGAGGAAAAGAAATTAGAGAACTTTTGTTTCCTGTAATCAGCAGTTCTCAAACAGAGGTGGTTCTTCCTCTCTGGGTGTCATCTTGGGTATGTGAGTCGGGTGGGGTGGTAGAATATTTTTAGTTGTCACAGTGACCAGGACAGCTACAGGCAATTAGTAATGAGGAGTAGGGACGTTAAATTCCTGCAATGTTCTACACAATGAAGAAATGATCTGCCCAAAATGCCAACACATCCCTTCCGAGAAACAATTCTGTGCTGAACTAAGCGTGTTATTTTAGGACACTATTGTAGTTTTACTTAGGAAACAAAATAAAAATTGAGTATGTCACTGGCAGGGAGTGGGGAGGAATGTGGAGATGTAGGTTAAAGGATTAAGAGTGGCAGATACGGAGGGTGAACAGTCTAGAGAGCCAAGGTACATCATGAGGACTACAGTTAATAACAGTGCTATATTTAGGATTTTTTCTGAAAGAGCAGAATTTTTGGGTGCTCTTGCCACATTGAAAAAGAGTACTATGTAGGGCTGGGGTTGTGGCTCAGTGGTAGAACGCTTGCCTAGCATGCATGAGGCACTGGGATCGATTCTCAGCACCGCATACAAATAAATAAAATAAAGTTTCATCAACAACTAAAAAATTTAAAAAAAAAAAAAGAGTACTATGTAAGTTGACAGATGTTAATTTACTTTATTATAGTATCCATTTCATTATGTATATAAAAACATCATTTTGTACAACTTCAATATGTACAATTTTTTAAAAGGGGAAAAGAATACGTTGCTGGCAAAATTCTACAGCATTTGATAACTTAAAGTGAATGTCTAATTAAATAGCATACATTGTGTTTTAGAACACCTATATTTATTTATATTAATACTTGCTTATGATAGAAATGTGATAAACATTTGAAAATATTTCTCATACCTCATACTTGATTAGGAAGTTATAGAGGGTCTCGACATCTTGATAATTACTATTGGGGGCCAAAATTCTAAAAAATAAAATAAAAGAACAGGAGGGGAAATGAATGATTTAAGAATAAAGCAATACCTTGAACTACTTCCCCAAAACACACCTATATAACTTATGATTTAATGTTTATTCAGAGATTTATAAAATTTTTTTGTTTTTTAATCAATTAAAAATGTATAAAACCACAAACTTAATTCAACAAAGATTAATTTACTAATATATTTTGGCTTATTTAGAGTAATACTTCTGCTAGGCACAGTGGAACATGCCTGTAATCCCAGCACCTTGGGAGGCTGAGGCAGGAGGATCACAAGTTCAAAGCCAGCCTCAGCAAAAGCAAGGTGCTAAGTAACTCAGTGAGACCCTGTCTCTAAATAAAATATAAAAAAAGGCTGGGGGATGTGGCTCAGTGGTTGAGTGCCCCTGAGGTTCAATCAATCAACCAACCAACCAAGAAATAAATAAATAGAAAAAATAATATTTCTAAGCAATTGATCCACAACCATAAATATTCATACATGTGAAATTATAGTTCACATTTTGAATTACAATTAAACAATTTCTCAGAAAGTAGATGGAAATGTGAAGTGCAAAGCTGAGAAGAAAATGTCCTTGCCAAAGCTTGATACTGTCAGATTTGAGAACTAACTGATCTCGATAATCTTAATTATATCTTTCAACTATTTAGTTTTTATTATATCTACGAAACTCTTTTATACATAATTTTTTAGAACAGTCAAAATTTTTAATATGCTTTGCTCCCATGGAAGAGGCATATGCAGAGTATCTTTAGGAATATATAAAAATCTGAATGAACATACCAGTTTCACGGAAAAAGTTTTTCTCACAACAAATAATTTTAAAATATGAATGATATTCTAAACAAGGAACCAACCAATCCCCTTCCCCCCAAAATCAAGGATAATACATGGGGAGGGGCGGTAGCCCATAAATAATTTGCTTTTAAAAATGAACACAGCATATCATCATTACCTGTAATTATCTTGCTGTGTACCAGCACACCAGAACTTGTTGTTCCTCCTAACTATAGCTCAGTACCTGTGGATCTGTCTTCCTCATCCTTCCCTCCCCACTCTGCTCCCCACCGTCTAGTAACCATCATTCCATTCTCAACATCTATGAGATCAACTGCGCATTTCAAAATGCTAGAAGAAAGGGTTTTGAATGTTTTCACCATAAAGAAATGTTTTGAGGACATATGTAATGTTTAAATGTATTTGAACATTAAACAACGTATACATATATTGAACACCACATGGTACCCCATAAGTATGTGCAATTTTTATGTTTCTATGTTTAGGGTTTTAAAAATGAAAACAAAGCTATCTAGATAAATTAAACCAAACAATTAAAAAGGAAGTGGAAAATAAACTATGTTCTAACTTTACAGCCCAGTAAAAATAAAATGTCAGCAATGTTGAATAATTATACCTACCTTTTTTTATGGCTTTGGAAATAACCCAAATTTTTCTTAACTGCAGTTAAGAAAATTAGAATGAAAGAAAATATTTTATATTAAGAAATTTATGAGTGCTAATCCAGTATCACAAAAGAACATACTTTATTAGAAAAAAGAATTAACATTACTTTGCTCTGAAATACTTTGTAGGAAAACTGGTTCTAAGCAGTCATCTATCTATAGCAACAAGTTGCATCCAAAGTAACTTGTTTTCCATTGAGCAAAAAATTGAGATATTTTTAACTTCTATCTTGGTTTTATCAGTTTTATTGAGCTATAATTTATATGTCATAAAATGTACTCATTTTGGCACCAGAGGTCCTGCAGACCAGCATGAGCACAAAAGAGGGCCCAAGACTGCCTTCAGGGACTGCCATGGGAGCCCAGCCCAGGGCAGACCCAAGACTGCTAGCCGCCAGCCACAGGGGAACCCAGAACCAGGGTAAGGACTGCCTACGGGTACCCCTTTGGGAGACAGGGCCTAAGTGAGGCCCAGGATTGGTCCCAGTTCCGTGTCAGAGTTCCTGCCAACCGGCAGGAGCACAATGAGGGCCCAAGACTGCCTTCAGGGACCATCTAGGGAGCCCAGCCAAAGCCATTCCTGCTGCCTTCTTGAGGTACTTCCTCTATTGCCACCACCATCTTTAGTGGCAGTAGTGTCCATCTGAGGATACCTGCTGGGGACTGGAAAAAAACTTCAAGGTGAGATACAGGTAATGTGTAGTGTCACTAAGATAATAGGATAGAAACTGCAATATCGCAATACAAGGGAAGAAAGTGCCCTAAATAAACCTAGATACTACAATAATAGAATCCATTGACAGTACAGTTGATGAAATGTCAGAGAAAGAATTCAGAATGTACGTAATTAAAATGATCTGTGAATTAAGCAAGCAAAACAGGCAAAAATTGATCAATCCAACAAAGAAATAGGAGAGTAAATAAAGGCAACCATGGATCACTCTAACAAAGAGATAAGAAAGCAAATACAGAGGGCAAAGGATTACTTTAAGAAAGAGCTAGAGATTGTGAAAAAAAAAAATCAGAAATTCTTGAAATGAAGGAAACAATAAACCAAATAAAAAACTCAATAGAAAGCATCACCAGCAGACTAGATCACTTGGAAGACAGAACCTCAGATAATGAAGACAAAATATACAATCTTGAAATTAAGTTGACCACACAGTGAAGATGGTAAGAAATCATGAACAGAACATATAAGAATTATGGGACAGCATCAAAAGACCAAATCTAAGATTTATTGGGATAGAAGAAGGCATAGAATTTCAAACCAAAGGAATGCACGATCTCTTCAATGAAATAATATCAGAAAATTTCCCAAACATGAAAAATGAATTGGAAACTCAAATACAAGAGGCTTATAGGACACCAAATGTACAAAACTACAACAGATCTACACCAAGGCAATAAGGATAAACTTTTAAAGGCTGCAAAAGGGAGGAATCAGATTACATATAAGGAGAGACCAATTCAGATCTCAGCAGATTTTTTAACCCAGACCCTAAAAGCCAGGAGATCATGGAACAACATATATCAAGATCTGAAAGAAAATGGATGCCAACCAAGAATCTTATATCCAGCCGGGCATGGTGGCACATGCCTGTAATCCCTGTACTTTGGGAGGCTGAGACAGAGGAATCGCAAGTTCAAAGCCAGCCAGCAACAGAGAGGCTCTAAGCAACTCAGTGAGATCCTGTCTCTACACAAAAAAAAACACAAAATAGGGCTGGGGATGTAGCTTAGTGGTCAAATGCCCCTGAGTTTAATCCATGGTACCAAAAACAAAAAAAAACAAAAAAAAAAAACTCATACCCAGCAAAAAAATGAGCTTCAGATTTGATGATGAAATAAAAACCTTCCATGATAAAAAAGAATTTGCAGCAAGAAAGCCTGCACTGCACAGCATTCTTGGCAAAATATTCCATGAGGAGGAAATGATAACCAACAATGAAAATATACAAAGAGAGGAACAATACTTTAAAAAAAAAAAAGGCCAATCAAAGGAGAAACCAAGTCAAGGTAAAAACCAAAAATAAACCAAAATGACCGGGATTACAAATCATATTTCAATAATAACCCTGAATGTGATGGCCTAAATGCATCAATAAAAAGACATAGTCTGACAGATTGGATTAAAAAAATAAAATGCTGCCTTCAAGAGAGTCATCTCACAGGAAACAACATCCACAGACTGAAAATGAAAGGGTGGGAAAAAACTCTCACTCACACAGACCCCATAAAGAAGGAGGAGTTTCCATCCTCATATCAGATACAGTGGACTTTAAACCAAAGTTAGTGAAAAGGGATAAAGAAAGACATTTCATACTTTTTAAGGGAATCATACATCAACAAGACATAACAATCATAAATATGCCCTAAACAATGGGGCATCTACATATATTAAACAAATCCTTCTTAACTACAAGAATCAAATAGACCACAACACAATAATACTTAGTGACTTTAACACAGCTCTCTCACCACTGGATAGATCTTCCAAACAAAAACTAAACAAAGAAATCATAAAACTCAATAAAACTATCAATAATTTAGACTTAACAGACATATACAGAGTGTTCCATCCATCAACGAGCAAATACACTTTTTTCTCAGCAGCACATGGATCCTTTTCCAAAATACATCATATATTATGTCACAAAGTCTGTCTTAGCAAATACAAAAAAATAGAAATACTACCCTGCATCCTATCTGACTACAATGGAATAAAATTATGAAATCAATGACAGATTAAAAAACAGAAACTACTCCAACATCTGGAAACTAAATAATATACTATTGAATGATGCATGGATAACAGAAGACATCAGGGAAGAGATAAAAAAATTATTAGAGGTAAATAAAAACTCCAATACAACATATCAAAATCTCTGGGACACCATGAAGGTAGTGCAAAGAGGAAAGTTCATTGCATTGAGCTCATTCATTAAAAGAAGAAAAAGTCAACAAATAAATGATTTGACTCTACATCTCAAAGGCCTAGAAAAAGAACAAACCAACACCAAAAGAAGAAGACAGGAAATAATTAAAATCAGGGCTGAAATCAATGAAATTGAAACAAGAGAAACAATTCAAAAAATTGACAAAACAAACAGCTGAAAAATAAACAAAACTGACAAACCCTTAGCCACCCTAACAAAAAGAGAGAGAGAGAAAACCCAAATTACTAAAATTCGTGATGAAAAATGAAATATCACGACAGACACTACTGAAATACAGAGGATAATTAGAAACTATTTTGAAAACTTATACTCCAGTAAAATAGAAAACCCTGAAGACACTGAAAAGTTTCTAGAGGCATATGACCTACCCAAACTGAACCAAGAGGTCATACACAACTTAAACGGATCCATTTCAAGCAAGGAAACAGAAGATGCCATCAAGAGCCTGCCAACCAAGAAAGGCCCAGATTCAGACAGATTCTCAGCCGAGTTCTACAAGATCTTCAAAGAAGAATTAATACCAATACTCCTCAAACTATTTCATGAAATTGAAAAGGAGGGACACATCTGATAGATCACTGATCTCCAGGAAATATAAAGAAAAATAACTTCCAAACTCATTCTATGAAGCAAGTATCACCTTGATTCCAAAACCAGACAGACACATCAAACAAAGAAAATTTCAGACCAATATCCCTGATGAACATAGATACAAAAATTCTCAATAAAATTTTGGCAAATTGCATATAAAAACATATCAAAAAAATAGTGCACCATGATCAAGTGTGGTTCATTCCAGGGATACAAGATTGGCTCAACATACGGAAATCAATTAACGTAATTCATCACATCAAGAGACTTAAAGATAAGAGTCATATGATTTTATCAATCGATGCAGAGAAAGCATTTGACAAAATACAGCACCCTTTCAGGTTCAAAACACTAGAAAAACTAGGATAGTAGGAACATATCTCAACTTTGTAAAAGCTATCTATGCTAAATCCAAGGCCAACATCATTCTAAATGGACAAAAATTGAAAGCATTCCCTCTAAAAACGGGAATAAGACAGAGATGCCCTCTTTCACAACTTCTATTCAACACAGTCCTTGAAACACTAGCCAGAGCAGTTAGACAGACGAAAGAAATTAAAAGGATACGATAGGAAAAGAAGAACGCAAACTATCATTATTTGCCAACAACATGATTCTATACTTAGAGGATCCAAAAAATTCTACCAGAAAACTTCTAGAATTACTAAATGAATTCAGGAAAGTAGCAGGATAAAAAATCAACACCCATAAATCAATTGCATTTCTATACATCAATGATAAACCCTCTGAAAGAGAATTTAAGAAAATTATCCCATTCACAATAGCCTCCAAAAAAATAAATAAATAAAATACTTGAGAATCAATCTAAGAAGAGTGGTGAAAAGACCTCTACAATGCAAACTACAAGACACCAAAGAAAGAAATTGAAGAAGACCTTAGAAGAGGGAAAAATCTCCCATGCTCTTGGATAGGCAGAATCAATATTGTCAAAATGGCCATACTACCCAAAGCGCTATATAGATTCAATGTGATTCCAAGTAAAATCCCAACGTCATTCATTATAGAAATAGAAAAGGCAATCATGAAATTCATTTGGAAGAATAAGAGACCCAGAAGAGCCAAAGCAATCCTTAGCAAGAAGAGCGAAGCAGGAGGCATCACAATACCAGACCTTAAACTATACTACAAAGCTATAGTAACAAAAATGACATGGCACTAGCACCAAAATAGACATGTAGACCAATGGTACAGAATAGAAGACACAGAGACAAACTCACTTAAATAGAGGTATTTTACACTAGACAAAGGAGCCAAACACATACACTGGAGAAAAGATAGCCTGTTCAACAAATGGTGCTGGGAAAACTGGAATCCATATGCAGCAAAATGAAACTAAACCCCTAATCTCTCACCATGCACAAAATTCAACTCAAAGTGGATCAAGGACCTGGGAATCAGACCAGAGACCCAACGCCTAATAGAAGAAAAAATAGGCCCAAATCTTCATCATGTCAGATTAGACCTTACTTCCTAAACAAAACTCCTATAGCACAAGAAGTAAAATCAAAAATCAATAAATGGGATGAATTCAAACTAAAAAAAAGCTTCTTCTCAACAAAAGAAACAATGAAATGAACAGAGAGCCAACATTCTGGAAACAATCTTTGCCACACATACATCTGATAGATCACTAACCTCCAGGATATATAAAGAAAAATAACTTAACATCAATTTAAAAAAAACTTAATACCAATAAAACAAACAACTTCGAAAGATGCCCTTTGATAGATGAACGGATAAATTATGGTATATATACACAATGGAATATTACTCAGTAATAAATGAGAATAAACTTATGGCACTTTGCAGGTAAATGGACAGTGTTGGAGAATATCATGCTAAGTGAAGCAAGCCAATCCCAAAAAACCAAATGCTGAATGTTCTCTCTGATAAGTGGATGCTGATCCATAACGGGGTGGGGGTGGAGGGACACACAGGAAGAATGAGGGAGATTTGGTCACAGGGGTAGGGGGGTGGCATGGGGACAGAAAAGATGGTGGAATAAGATGGATATCATAGCCTTAGCTTCATGTATGACTGCATATATGATGTGATTCTACATCACATACAACTAGAGAAATGAAAAGTTGTGCTCCATCTGTGTACAATGAATCAAAATGCATTCTGCTATCACGTATACCTAAGTAGAATAAATAAAATTTAAAAAAAATAAAATGTACTCATTTTACCAATTTAATGATTTTTTAATAAATTTACAGATCTTTTCAATGATCACCACAATCTAATTTAGAACATTTCCTTCATACACAAAAAGACCCCTCTTGCCTATTTGCTTGCTTTCTCTGTCCTCACTTCCAACCCCAACTCCAGGAAACCACTAATCCATTCTCTGCCTCTACAGAGTTGCCTTTTCTTACTGCACCAATTTCTTCATTTAGTTCCTTCTCTTTTACTCTCACAAAAGCATAGCTGTAACTGGAAATAATAGCATACTATATTAGAGTCCAGAGAATGAGGCAAACTCCAGTGGATAATGTCTAACTTTCACAATGTAACTGATGAGTAAGAAAGAAACTAAAATGCATATTGAAGATGTCCAAATCAGAACAAGTGATCCTTTATTCTCTCATTCAACAAATATTTGAGGCCTACTAAGAGCCATGCACTGTTGTAGGTCCTTGGATATAACAGTTAAGACAAAGATTCAGAGTAGACCACAGCATCACTGTTCTAAAGAGCACAGGAAAAAAAAAATCCTCACCAAGTGCAGGAAGATAATGAAGGAATAAAAATATCTCATTCTTGTCCATTTGGCAGTTCCTCCCCCCTTTCTAATTGCTACTTGTAAACAAAATAAGAAACACAGGAATTTTAAGTTTCGAAGAAAGAAGTCACTTGTTCTAAATGTAAATACTTGATTATTTGAAAAAATATTACAGACTTGTATTTTATGAAGAAAACAATATGTTACTTTTGTAATCAGAATAAAACTATACATGTTATATTTTTAAAAAATAAGACACACAAAATAGAATTTGTTATAAAATTTGTTATTCTAAAAGAATAGTTTGAGGTAGTCTGAGCCCAAAGTAGAACAGATAGCTTTTATTAAAATACATTCACTTAGGAATTGAACTTAGACTTCATTACATCCTATTAAATCTGGGTTAAAGAAAGTTGGGTTTATCCTAGTATACAAAATTGCAAACTTTTACTCTGTAGAAGTACAGCTTGCTGAAGATACATAAAAAATAAATGGCAAAAATGGTTTATGAAATGCCATGCTTTAGTACTCCCCACACAAAAATTCTTGAGAGGTCAGGCTCCTCTAAAGTTTTCTCATTGTTTCCCCTTATACCAGTAGGAACACAAAAGACTCTTAGAATGAAAGCCCTAAGATTACTCTTCAACGTGAACGTTTAAATAGGAGGAGGAAAGAATCAGCCCGTGGGGGAAATGAGACACATTGCTGGGAAAATGGCAATTTTTATATATGAATGTATCCATGCTTATTTTTTCAAAATAAATTCAGAATAAAATATATATATTAAATTCACGCTATTTGCTCGAATGCACATTACAGTGAGTGCTATGGAACATAAATGAAAACTGTAAGATGTTCCCTATCTTCAATTTCTCCATAATCTTAAATTTTCACTCTAGAATGAGTTTGGAGGAACAGATATCTGACTCAGGGTTTGATCTGCAGCTCACAGATGATTTATAAATCGAAACTGACCTGAATGCACTTAGGTTCCCTTTATAACAGCGTCAATAATAATATAAAGATTGACTGAACACTCAAAGTTTGACCTTGACATGTATCATCTCCAACCCTGAATTTAGCTATGTGACCTGGATCAGGTTACCTACTTTTCTGTACCCTAGTTCCCCACCTGTGAAATGGGAATACAGTATAGTAGTGTTTACTTCAGAAGGTTACCATGTAAACTAAATAAGGTATCCAGAGTGTTTAATACCTGCACAAGTACAGGTTCAATAAATATTAGCTGTTATGTTAGTTTTCAGATGTGGAAACCAAGGATCAGAGTTCTAAGACACTTGCCAAGATTACACGTGAGTTGTTTGTCTCTGGAGCTTACACTTTTCCCACTAACAAAGCACATAATGGTCACCATCTGCTTGCCTTGAAGCAATTTTACAAAATCAAACATAACGTACCTTGGAGATAGTTAAAATATTAATTTTACATGTAAGCAAAACCCCTTCTTTAATTTACCTCTTATTAATGCTTCTGGCAATTATATCGTCTTCAAACAATTGTTAATCTTTATAGTCAATGTATCTTTCTCAAAACCATGAAGCAAGTTGGTAACAGAACATTCATTACAAGTATTAACTCTCATTCACCCCGGCACTCAAGAGTGTTGTATTTACCATGAGCAATTAGAATTATGTAAGCAATGTTTAAATCTGCATTTAAAAATTTTCATTTCTATATCACTCAATAAATATCCATGTATGTTTTTTTAAAAAAAAAACTTTAAAGGTTATGCCACTTAAAAGTTTCATGCTAAATTTAGAATAACCTGATAAAATTTTAAAATAATACATTAAATTACACTAAAATTTTAATTATAATTTAAAAAATTCAAATAAACCTTTTTTGACTATTTAGGAAAAATAAAGCATCAGACTTAAAAGTGGAAAACTCAGGGCTGGGGTGGTGGCTCAGTGGTAGAGCGCTTGCCTAGCATGTGCAAGGCACTGGGTTCAAACCTTAGCAACACATAACGATAAAACAAATAAAGGCATACTGTTCATCTACAACTACAAAAAAAAATTATAAAAAAAGAGTAGGAAAAGCCGTCTAGAATATTCAAGTTTAATATTTAATTCTAGAAATTCAAAGGCAGAGAGAACATGTTCCTGGGTATTTATAAATCATGACTCACATCCCACGAAATTGAATAAATTATAGTCCCTCTGGCAAGACAAAGTTTTACATTACTATAATATTTAAAGTAGTTTTTGACAATATGAAAAAAATTAAAGATAATTTAAAAAGTAATTGCATGAAGTGAAATGTATGTTGTAGCATTATATTGGAGACATTTTTATATTTTCTGTCGTAAGAACTGAGTCAAGGTTGAAATACTATTGTTAACCGTTACCCTATCATTAAAGCATAATACTACCATTTATTAAGTATCAAGTACCAGGGACAAATGCTATCTTCTCTAATCTCTGCAATTTAATAAAACAACTGTTACAAACTTTATTTTACATAGAAAACAAACACAAAAAGGTTAATTCACCTATCTAGGAGACAGAGCTGGTAATGTATGCAACTGGATTCAACTTCAAATGAATCTGGCCCCCTACGCTGTTTTCATTTTCATATAATGACATACCTGGACAATACTTACGAAAGTGAAGTCTGCTAGTGATGAATTTGAGTTATATTGGGGAAACTGGATGAAAAGTTGTACTGGGAAACTGGATGAAAATTTATCAAATGAACAATGAAGAAACACTCACTGAGGGGAAATACATCTAGAGTACCTTTTTTCTTTTTGGTTATTACAAGTACAATTAAAATCCCAAGTTTTCTGTAGTTAATTTGGTGAAATCAGTTATGCAAATGGGAGAGAGCCATCAGCCTAAGATTTTGAAAAAAGAAAATCTACATATAATTCAAAATGATAAAAAGAAAAACTATAAATGATTTAAACAAAAATGTTAAAATGTTGGTTTTGTTTTCCCTTCAGAGACATAGGAATTTGCAAGTTGGCTGTACTAACTACATATGGTTATTAAACATAGTTTAGTAGTTTAGAAAAATTCATAATTAAGATTTTTATTTTATTTATTTATTTTATTTCAAAATACTAAGAATCTTTTTTAAAAATAAGAGAATAAGAAGCGTTTATAGGTAATTTTAATATCTGAGATTTAATCATAAAATAAATTCTATAAGGAAAATATTTAGATAAAGGAACAACTTGTTTTAAACATAAATATACATATGATTAGAATATACTAATTTCCTAATAAAAATATAAAAAGGGCTGGAGATGTGCTCAGTGATAAAGCACCTCTGGGTTCAATTTCCAGTACCACCCCCCAAAAAGGAATATACTGCTAAACAATACAGCTTTGTGTTAATTTTGCAGAAGGATTAAAGCACTACTTATCTACACTCGTCACCAAGTCTGTCCTTTGTAACAAGCCTTTCCTCTCCTATATATTCTCTCTCTTTTTTTTGGTCCTGTGGATTGAACCCAAGATGCTTTACTTTCACCACTAAGCTACATCCCTAGTCTTTTTTATCTTCTATTTTGAGACAAAGTGTCACTGAATTGCTGAGAGACTTGCTGAATTGATGAGGCTGGCCTTGAACTTATAATCCTCCTGCCTCAGCTTCCCAAGTCACTGGGATTATCGGTATGCACCCTGCTCCTAGCAGCACTTCTACTGTATATTCTACTTTAGCATTTAAACATAATAACATTGAGGTTCTGATCATAGTCTCTTTGAAGTCATCTGCCAGAGTTCAAATCAGAGTTCTATTACTTTCCAGCTGAGTGATATCAGGTTAAGTTGCTTTACTTCTTTGTGCCTTCATTTCTCGATTTTAAAACACAGACAATAGTAGTACTTATCTCACAGAGATGTTAAGAAGATTAAACAAGTTAATATATACAACATAGTTGGAACAACTCATGGATCAATAAAATGTTAGCTGTTGTCATTCTATCTTTTATCTTAAAAACACCTTGAATTTTCACTGCAGCTTGTTCACTGAGAATGAGCTACTTATTGGTTACATCCAGTAAAAGTCAATGTCCATTGGTTATGTCCAGTGAGATAGTATAATTGCAACTGGGCCTTCCTTTGCGCATGTGCATGGGCTAAGCCCCCTATCAACTGTAACCAGTAGGCCTGCTGTTAGGTGCCCCTCACTGCCCCTTTGTCAATTACATGGGCTGAGCCCCTTGCAGCCCTCGATTACATGGGCTGAGCTCTCTATCAATTGTAGGCCTACAGTTAGGTGCTCCTTGCAGCCCTTGATTGTATGGGCTGGGCTCTCTATCAATTGTAGGCCTATGGTTAGGTGCCTTTTACAGCCCCCATCAATTGCAAGCAGGCATGACTAAGCAAGTCAATGGCTGCCATTCCTTATGGCCAGCAACCCAGTGAGTCCCCAGCATGTCCAGGCATGTCCATGGCATATGCTCGTTACAACCTAATACACTCTAGGGGTGGCAGGAATAACTGGCAATATTCCACTGATATTTAGAAAGGTCTTTATTTCCTTTTCTTAAATCACAAATGCCGAGAAACACAGACCAGAGCTTCAGATATGTAAAATATCCAGTGATTCTAAATATTAAGTCATAGTGATCTATTATCTTCAGTAATGTTAAAGACTGAAGTTCAAAAATAAATCAGATAGATAATTCAGTCAGACTGGTAAGTGGATGCCACATTTTGTCAGCTATTTTAATATAGATTTTGTTATATATCACAATACAATTTGACATAAATATTGTTACACGTTTATCAAACTACAATAGACAACACCATAAAAAGCTTTCACTAATAAAGTATCTGTCCATATATTATATATTACCATATTAACTGTACTATATTATATAGGCATGGAATCTCTTTAGAAAGAACTTTGTTTATATTCCTTGAATCTAAGTCTCTTCCATTAAACCCCATATTTTTTCTTAGTTGATACAGAGAGACTAGAAATAAGTAATCTTGGATAATGAGACACCAAGAGCTATTTTGGCAAATCACTAAAGGTTCCACCATCTGCTCTAGATATCAATGCCTTTTTTATCTCTTCAATCTCTTTCTTCTTCTTTTTCCTTCCCCATTTTCTTACTCTTTACCCTTTCTTATCTTGTATTCCTCTTCTTCTGCTGTACCTCTCTTTTAAAACCTTTACACTAAGCCAGGCACAGTGGCACACCCCTATAATCCAAGCACTTTGGGAGGCTGAGATGGGAGAATCACCAGTTCAAAGCCAGCCTCAGCAATTCAGCGAGGCCCTAAGCAACTCAGTGTGACCCTGTCTCTACATAAAACACAAAATAGGGCTGGGGATGTGGCTCAGTGGTCGAGTACCAGAGTTCAATTCCCAGTATCAAAAAAAAAGCCTCTACACTAATTATCTAATGTTATAATGTAGTACCATCAGCAGCTTTCTCTCCTAAGAGAAGTAGCCCTCCTCAGAGAGACTACAAAACACTCATTCCACAAATATGTATTGTCTGTGTGTCATTACCTATGCAAGTTTCTAGAAATAGAAAAAACATTTCTGTTCTAGAGGCAAACAAAGTCTTAGCTGATTATGAAATAAATTATAAAAATAAAATTATATACAAAATGGTGGCATGGAAAGTGAAGCAATAGTCTTTTCATTTATAAACAATAGGTCATATTGGTTTTTTCTTACAAAGCAACTGAAAAACTTGGTGATGGAAAGGGCAAGGGGTGTGTGGAAAGTATGATGAAAAGGTACAGCAATGGCTGAGGAAGTGTGGGAACCCCAGTGTGAAGGGGTGGGGTCTGATTATCGAGAGGGTAGAAAGGCCAAGGCTTAAAGAAATTTATGTCCTATCCAAAACTGATAAACCCCTACACTGATAAAAGAAAAACTTTTATCAGTGGCCGAACCTCTTGCATACTGCTGTAAGTTCAGGTACTGAAATGTCACTTCTAAACCCCAATGGTTGAAGTTTTAAGGTCTTTATAGTCTACCCATTACCATGTCTCTAATAAAACCTTTGTTTCAAGAACTAGCCTAACCTAAAGAAGTAGTGCTACCTCTGTGTCAATTGAAGGCTGATCTTTTCTAAACAACATTTTCTAAAACCTCAGAACATATGGTAAAAAGTCAAAGATGCTAATTTAAGAAAATATTCTTTCAAATGCAAACTCCAACATCTTTGAAGTAGCTAAATCATTAGTGGTTCTGAAAAGATGCTGTGATTATAGGACTCCTTTTACCAGGAATCATGTACGTGGTCTGTTCTTATGTTAAAACTGGGTAAGACACATGCAAGACACTGGGTTTAATCATCAGCAAAACACACACATGCACGCGCATGGGCGCATGCGCACATGAGCAAAAAGGGAGGGGACCAAGAGACTGGTAGAAAATTTATTTTAGAGACTTAAAAAGAAAACAGAAAATACATGTAATTCCTATATACACAGAAACTGAAAAAACTTCATGACTACAACTGTTTCAGGAAAATAGCTCTATAAAGTATTCCAAACCAAAGCCACAGTGACAGCAGTTATTACAGTTGAAGATAAAATCAATCCTCCTCCTTTCCTAAAACCAAGCAGAGTTTACATTTTCCAAAACTATTCTGTGATCAGTCCATGCAACATATGATCACATATGTACCAGTTAGTACTCCAAATGTATCAGTCAGTACTTCACTTATTGCTACATTTAAATGCAATCAAATAAAGTGACAAGGAAAAAGTTACATAAACTTAAGAAAGATGCCTTCATATAAAATTATCCCCTCAAAATGTGTCAAGTTGAATTTTTAGAAAGTGCCAAGTTATTTACAAGCAATAGTAATTTCCTTTCGCTCTTCCCTAGCCTGCATATGATACAAAATGTGAAACTAAGAAAACATTATTTCATCTAAAGTTACTTGAATTAAAAATCTAAGAGTTCATGAAATTGACACAAATGCAGTTTATAGATTAAACCAAACATACTTATGCATGATGTATATTTATGTTTTTTGATTCAAAATGCTCTGATTTTTAAAATAATTTCAACCTTATAAAGGTAAAACAAACACATTCCAGAAACCTAGGCAGCTTGCAATTTCCCACCCTTCCCCTTTCTTCTTCCCTTAGCCTCTAAACTAGGAAGCTTATCCTCTACTTCATAGACACAAAAACAGACCTAAAACACTTACATTGTTGCTTTGAGCAACAGCTTCCAAGGTAAAGCTGTACATATATACAGTGTCCCTCAGAGGTGGATTAAAAGATCTCTTTTGTTAATTTTGTAAAGCTGCCAGTTTAAACACAAAACACGTGTAGGCATTAAATGTTTCGGATCAAGGCACAAGTAGCAAATCTTCCTTATTTTTAGAATCTGTGATTCAATTCTCCAATTAATTTTTTGTTTCATTCCAAATGAAACTTTAAAGCAAAAGGCTTCTATGGTTTTAAGAGTTACTTGATCAATCTAGATACAAGTTTACTAAAATAAAAGTTGATAGGGAACAGTACTGACCTAAAAAATAAATCTTAAAACATTTTTATTTAAAAGGGGGGGGGGAACCGACCTGTCTACATTGCTTCCCACTATTCTTCGGTGTTTAGATAAGGAAATCATTCATAAAAGTGCTCAAATTAATCCTCTGTAAAAGGAAAGATGAAATGAAAGCAATTTCTAAACCAACAGCAATTAAGCTAATTAAGTTTCCTCTCCCACCCAAAAATATTTAGGAAGCAAAGGAATCAGCAATATCCTCACCCTTTTTCAAACTTTACAAAATGAGGCATTCTGTTCCCAACTGTGTAAGTAACTGCACAGACAACTGTTCCACCAGTATTTTCAACCTTACCATGTCATGTTTAGAGTTTTATTTAAACTGAAATATACATTTTAAACATTTCAAATTAAACATACCAGCTCTAAGGGGAAAAATAAGACATATCTATAAATACAGTATTTTCACATACATCATCACACATATTCCTCCAAAGAAGGCATCAGGATTCTCATTTAATAAGGGAAGAACAATGGCTTAAATAGGGTAGATGATATGCCCAAAGTCAGATACAAAGGGATAAATCTGAACTAGAACCCGGCCAGGATTTGGGTATGAGGTGTCCACTAAAAGTTCACATGTGAGACAATGCAAAAAGGATGATGAGAGTTGTAACCCAATCGGTGAATTAATCCCCTGATAGGGATTAACTGGGTGGTAACTGAAGGTAGGTAGGTTGTGGTTGGAAATGGTAGGTCACTGGGAGTGTGCCTCTGGGATTTATATTTTGTCCCTGGTGAACAGAGCTTTGTCAGTTTCCTGGTTGCCATGTCCTGAGCTGCTTTCCGCCTGAACACCCTTCCGCCATGATGTTCTGCCTCATCTTGGGCCCAGAACAATAGAGCTGGCCCTCAATGGACTAAGACCTCTGAAACTGTGAGTGGCAAATAAACTTTTCCTTCTCTAAAAGTGCTCTTGTCGCCGGGCGCGGTGGCACACACACCTACAATCCCAGCGGCTCAGGAAGCTGAGACAGGAGGACTGCAAATTCAAAGCCAGCCTCAGCAAAAAGCAAGGGGCTAAGCATCTCAGCAAACCCTGTCTCTACATAAAATGCAAACTAGGGTTGGGGATGTGGCTCAGTGGTCAAGTGCCCCTGAGTTCAATTCTCTGTACAAAAAAAAAAAAAAGTGTTCTTGTCAGGTCTTTTGGTCACGGTGGCAAAAAAGCTGACTATAACAAACCCCAAGCTCTTAGTTTACCAAATACATTCTCACTCATATCTTTCACTGAAGGACCTGCTTAATAATTTGCTTTCTCACTGAGTTCCAATGTAATACCATATATGATCCACTATTTTTAAGATCAGAGGAAATACAATTGACATATATTCACTGAGCATGTATCTCAAAACCAAATGAAACTATGCCATTCAAATAAGCATAAAAATGCTAATGAATTTTCAGTCATTATAAAGTTATATGTACTTTTCAATGTTTCAATTTTTAAATACATTCATATTTAGCCAAAATAAATTTTTGGAACTGAGCTTATTTTGATTTAATATGATTGTTTCCTGAAAGATTTTAAGCATTACATATATTCTTGGTAAAATAATTATTAACTTCTATTTTTTTTTATTTACATGCCTACTGTCTGAAGGGTTACAAAAATTAACCAATTTCAGTACTTTCCTTTTGATTAATCAATCAGTGAAATGAGCAAACTTCTCATTCACAACACTCCCTACTGGTAGCTCTGGAGAAAACAGGTTATGATATAACAGCTTCTACAAATGTGGTCCCTCAATACCTGCATACAAATCTCGTCACCCCAGCACCCCGAACTCTGGAAAGCTTATTAAAATACAACTTCCCTGCCAGGTGCCATGGCGCATGCCTGTAATCCCAGCGGCTCAGGAGGCTGAGACAGGAGGATTGCGAGTTGAAAGCCAGCCTCAGCAGAAAGTGAGGCAGTAAGCAACTCAGTGAGACCTTGTCTCTAAAAAAACACAAAATACAACTTCCCTGATGTACAAAATATCTGCAGGTATCTTAATTTCCATAAGTCTAGGGTAAAACCTAGAACTTTGCATTTTGACAGGTTCCCGTATGAACACTGTGAGAATCACTTCTTTGGTTATTAATGCCAATAACTTAATTTTAAAGCACAATAATCCTGTAATGCTCCAGTAAGATGTTGTTATGCCTATTTCATAGATGAAACCTGAGGCTCAAGACAGCTTTAATCATTTATCCCAGGTCATATGTTAAAAAGTAGCCAAACCACCAATATTACTTACCCCTGGGATTACATACCCTTACCAAGAAATAACATTGTATCAGCCTTAAAATTCATGTAATTCTTTCTTTTTGATACAGCTTATGTAAGTACATGCTGTACCTTTTCAACCCTAGCTCCACAAGCACTCACTTGGGGAGTTGGTAGAAATGCCTATGCCTAGGCACACACAAAGGAGGGCCCAGCCACAGGGCTGAAAATCACCTAGACTAGTAATGCTTTACTGTGTACAGAATCACCTGGAGGACACAGAAGCTAGCTCCCATTGCCTAGAGTTTCTGATTCAGTACATCTTGGAGGGCTTGAGAATTTGTTCTTTTAATAAAAGTACAGAAGGGACCACATGTTGAGAACCAATGGATAAGCATATTGGATAGTGGTTCTCAAACTTGCCAATACATTAGAATCACCTGGAGAAATTTTTAAAATCTTCTTACCCAGGCACATCTCAGATCAATTATATCAGAATCTCTGGGATGAGGGATGCAAGGATCAATATGTTTTGAAAACTTCTAAAATTGAGGGGGGGGGGACAAGGTGGTTGGGTTGTACTCAGTGGTAAGAGTGCTTGCCTCATAAGTGCAAGGCCCGGGGTTCAATCCCCAGTACTGCAATTAATCAAACAATAAAAGTAAAAGAGTTTACCTATATAGATTTTTTTTTTTTTTTGGTACTGGAGATTGAACTCAGGGGCATTTGACCACTGAGCCACATTCCCAGCCCTATTTTGTGTTTTATGTAGAGACAGGGTCTCACCGAGTTGCTTAGCGCCTTGCCGTTGCTGAGGCTGGCTTTGAACTTGTGATTCTCCTGTCTCAGCCTCTCTAAGTGCTGGGATTACAGGGTTGTGCCACCGCACTCGGCTTAGGTTTTAAAGCTATTAATATGCAAAGCATGTACAGTGAATTTCAAAGAGGGTTGTAGAGTATGCAATATTTCTAAAGCTTTTTGGACCAGAAATACTTCTGTCATGACATATAATTTACAGCTCTCAATGTGTGAGAAATATTAGCCTATAGGATAAAGCAGAACTGCTCTGCTTGGCCTGTGAGGCATTCTTCTCCTACAGCATGTATCTCTATTGAAATACTAACAGCTCTTGACTGCAGTTGACTACAGCAGTACCCCCTTGTCCATGGTTTCACTTTTCACAGTTTGTTACCCAAGAACAACTATGATCCAAAAATATAGCATGAAGCATTGCTGGTGGCACTGCAAACTGGTGCAACCACTATGGAAACAGTATGGAGATAACCTCAGAAAACTTGGAATGGAACCACCATTTGACCCAGCTAACCCATTCCTCAATTTATACCCAAAGGGCATCCCATCAGCATACTACAGTGACACAGACATATCAATGTTTACGGGGGCTTAATTCACAATAGCTAAACTAAGGAACCACCCAGAAGCCTTTCAACAGATGAATGGATAAAAAAAATGTGGTACTTATACACAATGGAATGTTACTCAGCCTTAAAGAAGAATGAAATTATGGCATCTATAGGTAAATGGATAGAACTGGAGACTATCATGCTAAGTGAAATAAGCCAATCTCCCAAAATGAAAAGCCTAATGTTTTCTCTGATAAGCGGATGTTGATCTATAGTGGGGTGGGGGATAGGGAAGAATAAAGGAATTTTGGTTTGTAAGTGGAGGGGTGGGGCTGTGGGGATGGGAAGGGCAGTAGAATGAGACAGACACTATTATCCGACACACATGTATGATTACACTACTGGAGTGACTGCACCGTGTACAGCCAGAGGAATGAGAAGTTGTACTATATTTGTGTACAATATGTCAAAATGCATTCTACTGTCATGTGTAACTAATTAGAACAAAACAAAACAAAACAAAAACCATATGAGGGCTGGGGTTGTAGCTCGGTGGTAAAGCACTTGCCTAGCATGTGTGAGGCACTGTGTTCGATCCTCAGCACCACTTAAAAATAAATAAAAATAAAGGTATTGTGTCCAACTACAACTAAAATTTCTTTCCAAAAAAACCACAAAACAAAAACACAATACAGAGACCAACCCTGGCCCAACGCAAGGAGGAAGTGGAGCAGACCAACCCAGCCCACACATGGAGAAGACCAACAGCGCTGGGGCCCCTCATCTACCAATGGGTGGCTGTCCCAGCCTACTTCTGTCTAAAGATAGCAGCCAGAACCCAGATCATCCCCGAGGTCACTGCAGGCCCAGTTACACCAGAAGTGAGGTATTGGTAATCCACAGGGACACTACAAGATTATAGAGTAGAAACTGTAATACCTCGGATTGGCACTATTAGAGAGGAAGACACATGAAAAACATGAAAAAACAAGAGAAGAAAATGCCCCAATCAAAACAAGATGCTACAATAATAGAATCCATTGACAGCACAGTAGATGAAATGTCAGAGAAGGAGCCAATACCAAAAAACCAAAGGCCGAATGTTCTCTCTGATAAGTAGATGGTGATCCATAATGGCGGAGGAGGCGTGGGAAGAATGGAAAAACTTTGGTCAAAGGGGAGGGAATGGGACATGGGGGCAGGAAAGATGGTGGAATGAGATGGACAACAATACACCATATGTGATTGCACATATGGTATAACTCTATTGTGTACAACTAGAGAAATGAAGAGTTGTGTTCCATTTTTGTACAATGAATCAAAATGCATTCTGCTGTCATGTATACTTAATTAGAATAAATAAATTTAAAAAAATAAATAGGATCAATATAAATAAGGTAAAATGTTAACATTTCTTAAATATGAGTAGTAGTATTTGTTACATAAACATCTATATTTTTACATGACAAATATTTCATATGAATACTTGCTAATATTTATAAGAACCAATAATATTACACTTACATACTATACAAATAAGATTGATTTTGCTCACTGCTAAAAATTATTCTATCCACTATGGGTTATTTACAGTAGTAGCACAATACTTTGTTTTTTAACAATTTGTTAAAATTGTTTTTATTAGATACCTTTGCTGGAGACCTTTGCTATAAATGATTAGCTTAAAAGAATTAAAATAATTTTTTAAAATTTTTTTTAGTTACAGATGGACACAATACCTTTATTTTATTTATTTTTGTGTGATGCTGAGGCTCGAACCCAGTGCCTCACGCATGCGAGGCAAGCACTCTACCACTGAGCCACAATCCCAGCCCTGAGAATTAAAATAATTTTTTGAGTAAGCTTCTTATGGAACTAAGCATTGCATGACACACTAAACTATAATTATCACTCAAAAACAAAAACAAAAACACAATACAATACATAATGTATTTTCAGAGTGAAAGACTACATTCACATAACCCTTTATAACAGTATGGTTGCAATTATTTTATTTCATTGCTAGTTAGTATTTTGTTGTGCCTAATTCAAAAAATTAAACATTGTGATAAGTATGTATGTATAGGAGAAAACGTAGTACAAATAGGGTTCAGTACTGTTTCTGGTTTTAGGCATCCAGTAGGAGTCTACTATGACTGCTGGGCGTGGTGGCACACGCCTGTAATCCCAGCACTTTGGGAGGCTGAGACTGGAGAATCACGAGTTCAAAGCCAACCTCAGCAATGGTGAGGCACTAAGAAACTCAATGAGACCCTGTCTCTACATAAAACACTAAACAGGGCTGGGGATGTGGCTCAGTGGTCGATTACTCCTGAGTTCAATCCCCAATACCAAAAAATAAAATAAAATGCATGACCTACAAAAGGGACTGCTTTATCTGTTTTAATGCAACTGCTTGCATCATTTCTACAAGCTGTTTGGAGTTAGAGGGTACCCCTTATGTACTTTTGGTTCCCTAGTGCCCAATATGATGCTAAGAATAGCTGGTATTCAATAAACATTTGTTGAGTGATTAAAGACAAATTTATATCCTTACTTTCTGTAAAAAAGGTAAAGCATGGCTTTTACACAACTTAAAGTGAGCAACAGTTTTTGCACTTCAAGGCAACACTTAACTCCTGCTAGGATCTGACATTAGTTCATTAATAACCTAAAGACGTGACAAAGTTCTAATCTTTGATTTTTTTTTTTTTTTTTTTGGTGGTACTGGGGATTATACCCAGGGCCTTGCACATGCTAAGGCAAGTTCTCTACCACTAAACTACATTCTTATCCTTTTTTCTTTTGAGACAGGGTCTCCCTAGTTGCCCAGGCTGGCCTTGAACTTGGAATCCTTCTGCCACAATCTCCTGAGTAGTTGGGTTGACATGCCTGTGCCACCACACCAGGCCTGGCTTTGATCATTTTGCATTCTACAGCACATCTAATTCGGGCAAAGCAATTTGGGTATATACCAATAAAACTGCAAAGTTTAGAATCATTCTCTCTTAGTGACACAAATGAAAGCATTTTCTTTAATGCTTTAAAGGAGTTCTGGTCCATCCACTAGCTTTCTGGCACTATATTTTCTATATGCATTACAAATATTTTAAATAATCACATGTGTAAGTCTCAAAGCATCAGAAAACTAGTTGCTGCTCACACTATTTCAGTTTTTAGTACTGTGAAACTGTACTGGAAGAATTCAACCACATTAAAAAATACTAACATTTGTTTTAAAAGTGCAATGAATTGGCAAAAAAGCTGACTAAAATATCTTTCCTGTCTACTTACATTAGTGCTCCTTTAAATCAAATTAATGGAATATTTGTGGGGAAAAAAGTGCAATGACAATTACCTTAATATATTTATTCCCTAAGTAATTACTGAGTGCCCACTATGTACCTGGTACTGTTCTAGAAACTAGTTATATAATAAAGAATATAAAGTTCACCATGAGACTAACAATCTGGTACATTTTTTCCTAGGAAGGGAAAAGGTGCAAACATTCTGTGGTCCAAACTAGAAACAGGGATTTGCTACAGTGGAGGAAGAAGTTGAATCTAAAAGCCATCAGTTTGTAAAATATGCTGGAAGAGTCCTAGTAACTCAAAAAATCTGATAACCCAGAAAAATAATACATAAATGAAGTTTAAAATTAATATAGTTTACCTCTGAATTCCTTCAAGAATATCCTTCACAGCTGCCATTAACTTTTGAAGATATATAAATGCTTCCTCAAAAGTTGCTATTTTTGAAGTAGTCAGAGTTGAATTTGAGCTCAATCTTTGAAACACATCTGTGCTAAAATAAAGAAAAAAAAATACTTATTCATGTGTATTTATTCAAGTATTTCCATCTGCAGTGTATAAAATGAAGTAATAATATAAATTTCTCATAATTCTATTTGTTAGAAATAAAATATGGTGACATGTGAAAATCTGGGCTGACAACTATGCAAGGGATCCAGGTCAGACACTAGGCAGATCTAATCTATAGTAACAATGTAAAAACTATGTGAATAATGTTTCATTCTAACAGACCACAAAATATGAAGAGGCAATATTATCAACTTCCATTAAGTCAGTCACCAAGAACATAAGGATGAAAAAATTAGATATCAGATTATGTATCTGTTGAAACTGGCAGTTTTTCCTAGTTAAGTTCATTTCTACAAATTTATCATAAATATTCACAATTAGCCAACAATTAGTAATACCCTAACTGTCCAACATTATCATTATAAAAAGTGTTAAGTAATAGTGAATCAGCAACTTGATTAAATACCAAATTACTAAGATGATGCTCATGCCATGTATGAAATAGAAAAATAAAAATACAGAAAACCTAAATAATATAATAACTATTTTTTAAAAATTAAAACAGACTGTACTGGATTATAATGGTATCCTCCCAAAACTCATGTTCCCTTAGAACCTCAGAATGTGACTTTATTTGAAATAAGGTCTTTATAGATGTAATCAGTTAATTTAAAATGAGGTCTGGATTAGAGTGGGTCCTACCATCTGTAAAAACAAAGGCAGAGATTGGAGCGAAACATCTGTAAGGCAAACTCTCCTGCCAACCATTAGAAGACTAGGGAAATGAGTCTCCCTCAGAGACTCCAGAATTAACCCAGCAGATACTTGGATTTTCAATGTTGGCATCCAGAATTGTAAGGAAATAAATTTCTGTTATTCTAAGCCACTCACTTAGCAGTAATTTGCTATGGCAGCCCTAAAGAAACTAATGTGCCTAAAAACAAAATGAGATGTATATAATAATAACAAGGTTAACAATAGTAACATTCAAAGTAATTTTCTTCCCTACTTTACAGTGCTTTCCAATGTATAACTATGTACGGTACAATACACAACATAAAATTCACCATTTTGAGCATTTTATTTTACTTTTAAATTTACTTTTGTTAATTTTCATTAACATGAATTTTAATTGATGCATAATATCTCTACATATTTATGGGACACAGTATGGCATTTCAATCTATGTAAACAATATGTGATGATCAGATCAGGATAACTAGTATATCTCATTTCTTTTGTGTTAGGAACATCCAAATCCTCTTTTCTAGCTATTTGGAAATACTCAGTGGTCATTCACCATTGTTATTCTACTGTGCAATAGATCATTAGAAACTACTCTTTTTATCCAATTGCATATCTTGACCATTTTAATGTGTACATTCAGTGGCATTTTGTACATTCGTGTTATTGTGCTATCATCAGCATTAAAGTTATACAATGTTTTCATCACTCTACAAGGAAATCCTGACTCCACTAAGCAGTTACTACCCACTGTCCTCTTCCCCCACCAAAGAAGAGGTGGCTCCGCCCCTGAACCACTAATCTGCTTTCTGACTCTATGGATCTGCCTATTCCAGATAGTTGTGTGTGTGTGTGTGTGCGCGCACACGCGTGCGTGCATTATTAAAATAAAAATCACATTTATTTTATTTAAAAAATACGCCTCCTTAAAAAAGATTCTAGTGAGCTGGGGATATAGCTCAGTCGGTAAAGTGCTTGCGTAGCATGTACAAGGCCCTGGGTTCAAGCCACAGTGCCACCATGAAAGAAAAAAGAAAAAAATGTTTATGTTTAAAGCCTAGTCAGTCTAGTCATCATAGAACATTTGAAAAATACAGGAATGTAAGAAGAGAATATTCAATGTTCATAGTCCACCAACTAGAGATAATCACTATTAATATCTATGGGTTCTTCCTTCACCTTTTGTTCTGGGTATACATGGAAATTTGTGTTATGTGTGCGCATTCATTCAAGAGAAAAAGGAGGAGACAAAGTGAGAAAGAATAGGAGACACCTTCTTAGGAAATTTATCAATAAATCAAAGATCTACATAATAAATATTATTCCAGGGCTGGGGCTGTAGCTCAGTGGTAGAGCACTTGCTTAGCATGCGTGAGGCCCTGGGTTTGATCCTCAACACCACATATAAATAACAAATGAATAAAATAAAGGTCCATCGATAACTAAAAAAAATATTTTTTAAAAATAAATAAATAAATAGATAGATAGATATTATTCCAAAAACCTCCATTACAAGTTGGAGAATATCATGCTAAGCGAAGTAAGCCAATCCCAAAAAACCAAAGGCCAAATGTTCTCTCTGATAAGTGGATGGTGATCCATAATGTGGGAGGGGGCATGGGAAGAATGGAGAAACTTTAATCAAAGGGGATGGAAGGGAGGGGATGGGATATGGGGGCAAGAAAGATGGTGGAATGCAATGTATAACAATGCCCTAGGTTCATGTATGGCTGCACATATGGTGTAACTTGATATTGTGTACAACCAGAGAAGTGAAAAGGTGTGGTCCATTTGTGTAAATGAATCAAAATACATTCTGTTGACACGTAAACCTAATTAGAATAAATAAATGAAAAAAAAGAAAGTAAGTAGATAGGAAGCTTCTCAGCAAGTTGGGTGAACAATAAAAAAAGGCAGGGGGGCGCTTTACTGGAATTTAATACTACACATTCAAAGCAGATCAGGAACTCAGGATGTAATAAGGAAGAAATCCCCAGCACTCCAGCTGATGTTGTGACCAGAGGCACCAGACAGATTGGTCCAACCCAAGCAAAGTGGAGGAATAAGAGAACTCAAGGAACTTGCATTTTTAGGAGGCCTGAGGCGTTAGAGATCAAAGATACTGCCTGACTAAACTGAAGGGTGCTCTACACAAAATCCTTGTGCGAAAAGAAGCTCCAACTTTCCCAGCTGTGTGCAGAGAACAGAAGAAGGAACCATTCTGAAGCTGTGGCTTGGGGACCAGCAGCTAGAGAAGCTGATTCCTGGCAAACCCAAGTTTGGTCTGAAATATAAGCCTGGCAAACCCATATTGTGCAACATACGAGTACGCCTAAGTGACCAGGAGAAAAATCAAATGTGGAGATAGTTTTACACAAGGAACTACTAGTCATGGAAACCCACCTGGGTCTTCCCCTCCCCCTCCAATCAGGCTGCTTGCAGGACTGGCTGTAAGAGACAGGACTGGCCAAGAAATTGAAAGGGCGGGGCAGGAAAAATTGACTTTTGAGACTGAAATCAAGACCAGGAAACATAGGGTCTACAGGAGATGTAGTGGACTAAAAACTGGCTTCCTCACCACATGAATGAAACCTAGAAGAGATCCCTGAGGTGCAGTCTTTAAGCGTGGACTGGCAATTGCTGGGCTCTGTAGGTGCACTGATTTATAACCTGTAGACCAACTGCCATTCAGAAGAACCTGGAGCATTCCTATGCCTAAAGCCTATCTCTAGGAGTTTGACTTATGGATTGACTTACCACAGCAACCCCACCCTGAGGGTGAAGTAAGCATGACACTCCAGATGAGAGCCCACTTAATACTGCTGAGAATTTTCTGAACTCCAACGGAAACAATTCTTTAACTTCTCATCAAGATCTTTTTTATTTTTCTTTAATCTTTTCTCTGTTTAATGGTTCATAGACATTTATAAATATTCATATTTTTTTCTCATTTCTAGCATTTCTGAAGCCATTTTTTAATGGATCAGTATTTTGAGGAGTAGGATGTTTGATTAGTATGTTTCAGTTTTGTTTTATATTCTTTTATTTTTAATTTTTGAATTTTTACTTAATATATATTTTTTCTCACACTTGTCTGTTTCCTTTGATTCTCTTTCTCTTTTCTTCTACTAACAGCCAATCTCTATGGGTCTCTTTCACTCTTCCTTTAATTTCTTAAATCTATCTTCTCTCATCCTCCTTCATAATC
Source organism: Xerus rutilus (assembly GCA_028644305.1). Taxonomy (NCBI): domain Eukaryota; kingdom Metazoa; phylum Chordata; class Mammalia; order Rodentia; family Sciuridae; genus Xerus; species Xerus rutilus. Next base: position 75,256,587 of record CM053410.1, read on the forward strand.
ATCACTACCAACATCACTTCTGTTCTCTCCACCATTTGAAATTGTAGATGCTTTTACAATGTAGAGAATAACTGATTGTATCATTTGTTTATTGTGACAGTTGATATTGTATATGTCCTAGCAAGAACTATTTGGTTTAATGCTCTGTTTGTTTGCATTAGTGGTTGTTATTTGTCTCCCCCAAACAGTGAAGTACTGGAAACCTTCAGGTACACAGTAAGGCCACAGGGTAGAAACACTGCTACCTCAGATCCATATCCTTAGATGCATAGATATACAAACAACATGAAAAGCAAGGGAACAATAACCCAAACAAACCAAGATACTTCAATAACAGAATCCATCAGTACCAGAATGGAAGAAATGTCAGAGAAAGAGTTCAAAATGGGGCTGGGATTGTAGCTCAGTGGTAGAGTGCCTGCCTTGCATGTGTGAGGCCCTGGGTTCGATCCTCAGCACCACATAAAAATAAATAAATAAAAAATAAAGATATTGTGTCCATCTACAACTAAAAAAAAATTTAAAAAAAAAAGAGTTCAAAATGTACAGAGTTAAACTGATCTGCAAGGTAAAGGACAATAAAAGCAGTGGAATCAAAGAGAAAATCAAAGAGAAAAAGGTAGTGAAAATCATTTCAATAAAGAGATAGAGATTCTAAAAAAATCAAGCAAAAATCCTTGAAATGAAGGAATCAATAAACCAATTAAAAATTCAATGAAAAGCTTCACCAACAAACTAAACCACTTGGAAGATAGAGTTTTAGGAAGTAGAGGCAAAGTATTTAATCCTGAAACTAAGTTGACAATGGAGAAACGATGTTAAGAGATCATGAACAAAACTGCTAAGAAAGATTGGATAAACTGAAAAGACCAAATTTAAGATGTGCCAGGATGGATGAAGGCCTGGAGATAAAACCGAAGGAATGCACAATCTTTTCAATGAAATAATATCAGAAAATTTCCTAAACCTAATGAATGAAATGGAAAAATCACATACAAGAGGCTTAAAGGAACTCAAATATACAAAATTACAACAGACCCATACCAAGGCACGTTTTTATGAAAGCCTAACATATGGAAAAAGGATAGAATTTTAAAGGCTGCCAGAGAAAAATGACAAGAGACATTTAGAGAGAAATCAGTCTGGAGCACAGCTAATTTCTCAACCCACACCCTGGAACCCAGGAGGTCTTAGAATAATATGTACCAAGCTGTGAAAGAAAATGGATGCCAACCAAGAATATTAGACCCAGAAAAATTAACATTCAGAATTGACAATGAAATAAAATTCTTCCAGGATAAGAAGGTTAAAAGAATTCAAAACTAGAAAGACTCCACTACAAAATATTCTCAGTAAAATATTTCATGAAGAAGGAATGAAAAATAAAAGTGAAAACCAGCAAAGGGAGGACCTATGCTAGATGAACAGTCAATCAAAGGAGAAACTAATTCAAATGAAAAACCAGAAATAAATCAAAATGACAGGGAATGAAGATCATTTCTCAAAAATAACACTGAATGTAAAGCCTAAACTCACCAATCAAAAGACACAGGCTGGCAGACTGGATTAAAAAACAAGACTCAACAATATGCTGTCTCGAAGAGACTCACCTCATAAGCAAAGATGTCCACAGACTGAAGTTAAAAGGATAGGAATGGGGCTGGGATTGTAGCTCAGTGGTAGAGCGCCTGCCTTGCATGCGTGAGGCCCTGGGTTCGATCCTCAGCACCACATACAAAGCAATAAAATGAAGACATTGTGTTCATCTACAGCTAAAAAAAAAAAAAATTTAAAAAAAAAAAGGATAGGAAAAAAATATCATTTACATAGATCTCAAAAACAAGCAGGGATTTCTATCCTCATATCAGATAAAGTGGACATCAAGCAAAAGTTAATCAGAAGGGACAAAGAAGGAGATTCATACTGTTTAAAGGAATTATACATCAATAAGACATAACAATCAAATATTTATGCCCCAAACAATGGAACATTTACATATATCAAACGTTAAACTCTTCTCAATTTCAAGAATCAAATAAACCACATCATGATATTATTGTGTGACATTAACACACCTTTCTCACCACTGGATAGATTCTCCAAACAAAAACTAAATAAAAAAATCATAGAACTAAATAATACAATCAATAATTTAGACTTAACAGACAATATAGAATATTTCATCCATCAATGACTGAATACACTTTCTTCTCAGCAGCACATGGATCCTTCTCTAAAATAGACCACATCTTATGCACAAAGCAACTCTTAGCAAACACAAAAAAAATAAACATAAAACCTTGCATGCTATCAGTTCATAATGGAATGAAATTAGAAATCAATGAGAAAATAAAAAATAGAAGATAACCTAACACCTGGAGAATAAATAATATGCTATTGAAAGACCAATGGATAGCAGAAGAAACCAGGGATGAAATTAAAAAACACTTAGTGGGGCTGGGATTGTGGCGCAGTGGTAGCGTGCTCGCCTAGCATGCATGAGGCACTGGGTTCGATCCTCAGCACCACATAAAAATAAAATAAACATATTCTGTTCATCTACAACTAAGAAAATAAAAAAATATAAAAAAAAAACACTTAGTGGTAAATGAGAATAGTGATACAACATATCAAAATCTCTGGGACACAATAAAGGCAGTTTTAAGAGGAAAGTTCATTGCACTGAGCTCATTCATTAGAAGAACAGAAAGTGATCAAATAATTAACCTAACATTATATCTCAATGCCCTAGAAAAAGAACAAATCAACACCAAAAACAGAATACAGGAAATAATTAAAATTATAGCTGAAATAAATGAAATTGAACCAAAATATTTTTTTCAAAAAATTGACAAAATAAAAAGTTGGTTCTTTGAAAAAATAAATAAAATTGATAAACCCTTAGCCAAAATAATGAAAAAAAAAGAAAAAAATTCAAATTATTAACATTCATGATGAAAAAGGAAATATCACGATGGACACTACCGAAATACAGACAATAATCAGAAACTGTTTTGAAAATTTATACTCTAATAAAATAGAAAATCTTGAAAACATGGACAAATCTTTAGAGACCTAGGCTGGTGGTAGACAGCTTGTCTACCATACGTGAGGTACTGGGTTCAATCCTCAGTACCACATGAATATAAAGAAATTTTTTTTTTTGTACCAAGGACTGAACTCAAGGTGCACTCAACCATTGAGTTACATCCCCAGACTATTTTGTGTTTTATTTAGAGACACGGTCTCACTGAGTTGCTTAGTGCCTCACCACTGGCTGGCTTTGAACTCACAATTAAGGCTGGCTTTGAACTCACAATTCTCCTGTCTTAGCCTCTCAAAGTGCTGGGATTACAGGCCTGTGCCACCACTCAGCTAACAAATAAAAAAAATTTTAAGAGACCTATGACCTACCCAAACTGAATCAGGAGGACACAGAAATTTAAACAGATCACTTTCAAGCAATGAAACTGAAGACACTATCAAAAGCCTACCAACAAACAACAGCCCAGGACCAGACGGATTCTCAGCCAAGTTCTACCAGACCTTCAAAGAATTTACACTAGTATTCCAATAAAATTATACACCAATAAAATTATTCCATGAAACAAAAAAGAGGGAACCCTTCCAAACTCATTCTATGAAACTATTATCACTGTGATACCAAAACCAGACAAAGACACATCATAGATACATAGATACAAAAATTCTAAATAAAATACTGGCAAATTGCATACAAAAACATATTAAAAAGACAGTGTGTACCATGATCGAGTGGAGTTCATCCCAGGGGTGCAAGATTACTTCAACATACAGAAATCAATAAAGGTAATTTATCACATCAAAAAAGACTTGAAGACAAGAATCACATGATTATCTCAATACATGCAGAAAAAGAATTTAATAAAATACAGCACCCAGCATCCATTCATGTTCAAAACACTAGTAAAATTAGGGATAGTAGGAATATATGCCAACATTGTAAAAGCTATATACATTAAACCCAAGGCGAACATCATTCTAAATGGAGAAAAATCTAAAGCATTCCCTCTAAAAACTGAAGATATGGGTGCCCTCTTTCACTACTTCTACTCAACATAGTCCTTGAAACTCTAGCCAGAGCCATTACATAGAAGAAAGAAATTAAAGGGATATGAATCAAAAAAGAACTCAAACTATTCCTACTTGTCAACAACATGATTCTATATTTAGAAGACCCAAAAAACTCCAGTAGAAAACTTCTAGAACTCATAAATTGAGCAATGTAGCAGAATATAAAATCAACACCCATAAATCAATTGTGTTCCTAGATATTAGTGATGAATCAACTGAAAGAGAAATTAGGAAAACTAACCCATTCACAATAGTCTCAAAAAAAATAAAATATTTGGGAATCAATCTAACAAAAGAGGTGAAAGACCTCCACAATAAAAGCTACAGAACAATAAAGAAAGAAACTGAAGAAGGCCTTAGAAGATGGAAAGATCTCCCATGTTCTTGGATAGGCACAATTAATACTGTCATAATGGCCATACTACCAAAAGCACTATACAGATTTAATGTAATTCCTATTAAAATTCCAATGACATTCTTCATAGAAATTTATTTGGAAAAATAAGAGGCCCAGAATACTGGGGTTGTAGCTCAGTGGTAGAGCGCTTGCCTCGCATGCATGAGGCACTGGGTTCAATCCTCAGCACCATATAAAAATAAATAAAATAAAGATATTGTGTCCATCTACAACCAAAAAAAAAGAGGCCCAAAACAGACAAAGCAATCATCAGCATGAAAAGTGAAGCAGGAAGTATCACAATACCAGACCTTAAATTATACTACAGAGTTACACTAACAAAAAAAGGATAGTATTGACACCAAACAGACAAGACCACCAATGGACCAGAATAGAAGACGCAGACACAAACCCACCTAAATACAGTTATCTCATACTAGACAAAGGCACTATGAACATACATTGGAGAAATGATAGCCTCTTCAATAAATGGTGCTGAGAAAACTGGAAATCCATATGTAATAAAATGAAATTAGGGGCTGGGGTTGTAGCTCAGTGGTAGAACACTTGCCTAGCATGTGTAAGGCACTGGATTCAATTCTCAGCATTACATAAAAATAAATAAAAATTAAGTTCTATCAACAACTAAAAAAAATTTTAATTAAAAAAATGAAATTAATCTCCTATTTCTTCCCTGCACAAAATTCAACTCAAAGTGGATCAAGGACTTCAGCATTAGACCAGAGACCCTGCAACTACTAGAACAAAAAGTAGGCCCAACTCTCCATTATGTCAGCTTAGAAACCGAATTCCTCAACAAGACTCCTAAAGCGCAAGAAGTAAAATCAAGAATCAAGAAATGGGATAGAGCTGAGTGCGGTGGTGCATGCCTGTAATCCCAGCACTTTGAAAGGCCAAGTTCAAAGCCAGCCTCAGCAACTGTGAGGCACTAAGCAACTCAGTGAGACCCTGTCTCTAAATAAAAACACAAAATAGGGCTGGGGATGTAGCTCAGTGGTCGAGTACCCATAAATTCAATCTCTGGTATCAAAAAAAAAAAGAAATGGGATGGTATCAAAAAGCTTCTTCACAGCAAAGGAAACATTCAAGAATATGGAGAAAAAGCCTAAGAGAATGCAAGAAAATTTTTGCCACTATACCTCAGATAAAGCATTAATCTCCAGGACATACAAAGAACTCAAAAACTTAACACCAAAACCCCCCAAATAATCCAATCAATAAACAGGCAAAGGAACTGAACAGACACTTTACAGAAGAAATGATCAGTCAACAAACATACGAAAAAATGTTCAACATCACTAGCAATTAGATAAATGCAAATTAAGACTACACTGAGATTTTACCTCACTCTAGTCAGAATGGCCATTATCAAGCCTATAAGTAACAGGGCTGGGGTTGTGGCTCAGTGGTTAAAGCATTTGCCTAGCATGTGTGAGCCACTGGGTTCAATTCTCAGCATTGCATATAAATAAACAAAATAAAGGTCCATCGACAACTAAAACAGTTATTAAAAAAAAAAAAGAATACAAGTAACAATAAATGTTGGCAAGGATGTGGGTAAAGGAATACTCATCTGTTACTGGTGGGACTCCAAATTAGTGCAACCACTCTGGAAAACAGTAGGAGATTCCTCAGGAAACTTGGAATGGAACCACCATTTCACTCAGTTATCCCACTCCTTGGTATATATCCAAAGGGTTTAAAATCAGCACACTATAATGGTGGCCACATCAATGTTTATAGTAGCTCAATTCACAATAGCTAAGCTATAGAACCAACCTTGGTGCCCTTCAACAGATGAATGGATAAAGAAAATGTGGTATATATATACAATGGAATATTACTCATCCATAAAGAAGAATGAAATTATGGCATTTGCCAGTAAATGGATGGATGTGGAGACTATCATGCTAAGTGAAATAAGCCAAAACCAAAGGCTAAATGTTCTGATATGTGAATGCTATCACACAATAAGGGGAAGGATGAGGGAATAGAAGTTCATTGGATTAGATAAGGGGTAATGAAAGGAAAAGAGGGAAGATTAGAATAAGAAAGAAAGTAAAATGAATTGGACATAATTTTCCTATATTTATATATGAATACACAACCAGTGTAACTCCACATCATGCACAACCACAAGAACTGGAAGTTACACTCCATGTACATATAATCTGTCAAAAGACATTCTATTGTCATGTGTATCTAAAAAGAATAAACTTTCAAAACTTAAAAAATAAAGAATAATGAGGTGAAAATAAATAAATAAATAAATATCTCGACATACTTGGCCTAACTAGGCTCCCTTGGCAAAACAATGATCACGATGATGAAGAAGTTGTTGTTATTATGAATATATCTCAAATCAGAATTATTAAATTGATTATTAAATAGTCACTTAATAGAAAATTGTTGGTTAATAAATTGTCAAAAAAATCTTTTTTAGGGGGCAGGGGAGTTGTAGCTCAGTGGCAGAGCACATCCTCAGTACATGCAAAGTTCTGAGTTCAATACCCAACTCCCACCTTTGCAAAACTAGAGTTTTTTTAACTGGTTTTGCCTTCCAAGTATTAAAATTCTAAGTCAGAGAAAAGTGACAGCAAGAGATAAAAATATATGTTGTTTAATCATACTTCCTACTACAATTTCAAATAGGTGATTTTTAAAAAGTCTCAAAGTGGCATGAAAAATAGCAAGACCTTTTTGAACTTAAATCATTAATAATACAAATTTTCTTAGATTAGAAAAGACACCAAAAACCAAAAACCTGACCTGATGTACTGATTATTAAACCAGGGATAGGAAGATGGCATTTGTGGTTGTATGAAAGTACATTAGTAGTTTTATATGAGTAACTGTACACAGATCCTATAAGAACTCCAAATGAGAATTTTTTTCTACATTTATTTTATTCATTCATTTTTATGTGGTGTTGAGGATCGAACCTAGGTGCCTCACACACGCTAGGCACTCTACCCCTAAGCTACAACACCAGCACCCCAAATGAGCATCTTTATATAAAATGCCCACACCTGACTCTGTTGAAAAAAGTTTTACAATAACACTGATACAAAATCAGGCTTAAGAAACAATGCAAAAGGCATAAATTTGTATTGATAAGGCAATATAAGCCTTTTTCACTCACTGAAATGTTATTGTGTAAAGTTTATTATGCAGAAACAACACAACACTCTCTGGTATACAATACAAATGGATGGATATTACATAAAGTGCTCAAATGCTTTCTAAATGAAAAAAATTTAAAGTATCTTAGATATGGTTTTAATTGATTTTATTCTGAAAGTAGTAATCCCTGCCTGGTAACTTTTTGCTAGCCAGAATATGGGATTAGTCAAAATTTTAATAAAAATATTGACACTGGGAAAAATAAATAAAACTTTTTCTTCACATAAAAATATAAATTTGTAAATTTTGTCTTCTCTCATTTACATGTCAGGTATAGTTACTTCTTTAATATTACAGGTCACAAGCTAGCTGATAGGCTATAAATTTGTCTAAAAAATTTTTTTTAATATACCAGGACTAAAAATGAGTTGCAAATCTACAATATTGCATTCAATAGCCAACTGAGAATAGATGTTTAAATGGAGTGCTAGCACTACTTGACTGCTTTTATGAATACCTAGAACAAACAGATAATCTTAAACCAAAACAATAGCCACAATGAATAGTTGATTCAAATTCACACTATATACCATTTTCTTTATAGATTGATTATGTAGAGATTATGAGCTTAGGGAAAAGTATAGGCAGTATTCATCTACTTTTAAAAATTAGTGGTACTAAATTTTTTTTTGGTACCGGGGATTGAACTCAGGGGTACTCAACCACTGCGCCACATCCTCAGCCCTATTTTGTGTTTTATTTTTATGTAGGGACAGAGTCTGAGTTGCTTAGCGCCTCACCATTGCTGAAGCTGTCTTTGAACTCACAATTCTCCTGTCTCAGCCTACCAAAGTGCTGGGATTACAGGCGTGCACCACCGCGCCCAGCTAGTACTAAATAATTTTTTAAGCTACTTTAGCAGCAACCTATTTAAAAAATTTCTCATAAAGATCTCCCTAATTTTGCCAACACCAGAAAATTCTGTTTATCTGACTAAAGTAATGAAAGTATTTTTTTCCTTTTAAACAAAAGTATTTATCTTAATTTAAAAAAAAAAAAAAACAAGCTTGCATGAATTTTCCCTAATCCAGACTGATCTTTTATTTTCAACTTTGTTAAGGCTTTGTATCCTGCTAATTTGTTTACCCAATCTAGGTGATTCTTCATTAGTTTTGACATAAATATATAAGCTGTGCTTCTCATCAAGGTTTCAAGTCTGAATCACCTAGTGTTTTTCTTTTAAAGAACTCTCAGCTTCACTTTAGTCCTATGGAATTAGAATTTCAAAGGATAGAGCTTCAGCATACGCATACACACACACATATATATACATATATGCTTAATATATATACACATGTATACATGTGTGTTTCAAACTCTCTAGGTAATTCTGATATATACCCCATTGAAATTCACTATTTGTAAGAAATCAATTTGACAAAAGGCAATCAAATATATTAAACTCACAACCCAAATTCTAACTATTTAATGAACAATAATAATGGAAAATATAGAAAAAGCAAGCTTACAACTCTTGAGTTTAAAAATTCTTGGAAATTTAGTACCTGTTTTGATATATGGTAATCCAAAGATTCTCTAGGATAGACCATATTTCTTGATGCCTCTTGGTTTGGGGAAGATGAGAACTGGAGAAATCAGTGAGTTCTTGGTTATGAGACTTCATCAAAGAACGATCTTCCTGCTTTTTACTTGCTGCATTTTCTGAAGAATTTGGTGTCCGTTTTGTCTTGACCTGGGGAAATAAGAATTACATACAATGTACCCAGTCCTTCAGTAGTTAAGGAAAAACAAAAACAGAATGACAATTGTGCTTATAAATATACTAGCTTTCTGGGAAATGCTGGCTACTCTTTTTCTTTCATTATGTATCAGAGTTAAAACACAAATCTTCCATTTCCTTTTAAACACCATTCCCAATCTATCTATCATACTGATCTTTCTTAGCTAACATTCTAATGTCAGTTTAAGAATGCTGTTTCAACACTTCTACACATGATATTGAACTAGATAGAGGACACAAAGATAAAAAGGTAGAATTAAGCTCCAAGCACCTTACAATCAGGGGATAGGAGGAGGAAGAGAACTGGAAAAAGCTGCAAAACACTATAAAACAAAAATTAAGGTACCATCTAAACCTCTGAACAATGGTGAACGACCATTAAACGGTTCTAAAATTGGCAATGATATACTCAGAGCAGCACTCTAAGACACACTGGAACAAAGAAGGTGTAGACAAGAATATTGGTTAGCCTGGGCATGGTAATGAACACCAGTAATACCAATGGCTTTGGAGGCTGAGGCAACAGGATCCCAAATTTAAAGCCAACCTCAGTAACATAGCGAGGCCCTGAGCAACTCAGCAGGACACTGTGTGTCTAAATAAAATATACAAAAGGGCTGGGGATGTGGCTAGACATCCCTGGATTCAATCCTCAGTACCAAAAAAAAAGAAAGAGAAAAAAAAGAACATTGGTTAGGATGCCACTGAATGATTCAAGAGAGAAGTCCTGAGAACTTCAATTATGTAGCAAAAGGCAGCATAGTATGGAAAAACTATGTATGTGCAAGAAATATTTTAAAGATTTGGCTAAAAGCTAGATTCAGGGAGTGAGGGAGACCCTAATATTTTTTTTTAAACCTAGATGTTTAGAATAATAATAGTATCAATAATAGAAATTTAGGATGACAATAAATTCAGAAAAATATGTGTGCGCACACATGCATTTCAAGTAGGTGGAACCTTCTTGATTACTTCTCTGAAAGAATGTAAAAACAGTTTTATTCAATGTAAAAGTCAAACAAAAGTACTTTCAGGCAACGTATCTCAGATGCATATGATGCAACTGATAGAAATACTACTTTAATGTGCCTCATTTGTTGCAATTTTAAATAGCACATTAGACTATGCATTGCTGATAAGGGGCAATATAATGAACATACCATATATTATAATGGAAAAGCAAGAATCCATTTAATGTACATTTGTTCATGTTTCCAAACTATGTGGTCTCCTATAGTAAAGTCAAGAAGAGTGTCTGATGCGGCTGGAGTTGTGGCTCTGTGGTAGAGTGCTTGCCTGGCATGTGTGAGGCACTGGGTTAGATCTTCAGCACCACATAAAAATAAATAAAATAAAGGTACTGTGTCTATCTACAACTAAAAAATATATTTACTAAAAAATTTTTTTAAAAAGTGTGTCTACTTGAGGCCAGGGATATGGCTCAACAGTAGAACATTTGCCTAACATGCACAGGGCCCTGGGTTTAATCCCCAGCACCACAAAACAACAACAACAGAAAATAAAACCTGGCTGCTTGCATGTAAAATAAGTCCGATTTTGAAGTACATGCTGACTTTGAGGTATAAGAAGGTATCTAGGTAAAGATGTCTACCAGATAATTACATATGATCTGAGGCTTAAAACATAGTTGAGAACCATTCTCATGAAGACTCAGAAGTAGGTGAAATTATTGAGAGATAATACTGCAAAAACGGTAATCGACAGGAAAAATGAAGGGGAAAAATGAAAACTAGCAAGCATAAAGTAGGAGAGGAATCACACATATACAATATCAACAGAAGCCAAGGTAGACAGGTTTCAGAAAGAGACAGGACAGTAAACAGCATGGCCAAAGACAAATATTTAAGAATAGGAGGAATCGAAGCATATTTTAAGGTAGATAAAAGAAATATACTATGGATTCAAGGGATTTGTAATATCAACTGATATTTTGAAACTATGATTCAGGGAAAAGTATGTACTTAGGTTAAAAAACTGATAGAAGAGAAAAAAATTTAACCCAAGAGTTTAAAAATCAATTTTTGATTTGTTCTACTACAACAGGCTTTATGAACTTCAATAAAATTACTCTTATTTTCCAAGGTTAAGTTCTATGTTGAAGCTGGGGCACAGTGGCACAAGCCTGTAATCCCAGTATTTAGGAAGGCTGAAACAGGAGAATCATGAGTTCAAAGCCAGCCTCAGCAATGGCGAGGCGCTAAGCAACTCAGTGAGACCCTGTCTCTACATAAAACACAAAATAGGGCTGGGGATGTAGCTCAGTGGTAGAGTACCCCTGAGTTTAATCCCCAGTACCCAAAAAAAAAAAAAAGTTCTATGTTGATAAAAGGATGATTTCAAAGGCTGGTGAGATAAGACTTATTTTTTTGGTGGTCAGAGGCTTATAAAAAATGTGTGTGTGTGTGTATCCTTTTCCTATCTTTACTTCATTTACATAAAAATCTGGAAATAATGTTAGTCCATTAAACCATTTTAGTTTCTCATTTATCAGAAGACTTTCAAGCAGACAAATAGGAATATTCCTCTTTTTAAAAATTTTCTACATTTGATAAATTAAGAGGTGGAATTATTATTTTTTAACTGTTACTATATTGACCAATCTCTGGAAGTAATTTATTGTTGCTGAAGTTACTGAAACATGACTAAAAATTTGCATCCTATAAAACAACTCCTGGGGCTGGGATTATGGCGCAGCGGTAGCATGCTCACCTAGCACGCGTGAGGCACTGGGTTCGATCCTCAGCACCACATAAAAATAAAATAAAGATATTCTGTCACCTACAACTAAAAAATAAATATATTTATAAAAACCAACTCCCACTGAACATATGTTTTATCTTTTTTGGGGAAGGGGGACCAGGAATTAAACTCCTTTTATTGATTGAACCTTTTTATATTTCTGATTTAGAGACAAGTTCTTGCTAAATTGCTAGGGCCTCACTAAGTTGCTGAGGCTGTCTTTGAACTCACTATCTCCTCAGCCTCCAAAGCTGCTGTGGTTACAGGCGTGCACCACTGTGCCCAGTGGGTACATGTATTTTAAGGGATAAGATAAGTCACAATGTTCCTGGGCTTACTTAGATAATGAATTCTTTCTGACATGAAAATAAAGGAACAACACTTTATTTTTTTGGTGCTGGGAACTGAACCCAGAGGCACTTTATCACTGAGCTATATCCTCAAGTCTTTTTATTTTTCATTTTGAGACAGGATCTTGCTAAATTGCTGAGGCTGGCCTTGAACATGAAAATCTTCCTGCCTTAAACTCTAGAGTCACTAGGATTAAAGGTATGCACCACTGCACCAAGCTATAGGAACACTTTAAAGCTCTACTCGTGGAAACAACAAATGGTTTCAAGCAATCGCACTAATGTCAAGTGCTAAAAAAAGGAAATAATGAGGATGTTACCTAGATTCTTTGCTATTCACCTTCATGAATTTTGTTAATGTAGCAACTGAAAATTCAAGAATGAATAACTTATGATACAATAATTTAATCGTTTTATATATCCATTGGGCAACATATACAGCAGGCATGCAATTATTAGATAAACAACAATAAATTTTAATATCACATTTTCATGGTAATTCCCATCTCCAGGCTTCCAACTGATAAAAAAGTTTGAAACTTTGAGAACATTATTTTCATCTCAATCAAACCTAAAATTTTGTTTTATTCTCTAATTCAAAAACAATTAAGGTTATAAGTATCCTAAACTTCCATCTTATTCACTGCATTTGTTTCACTAAAAATATGATTTAGAACTCAATTTTGTGATGGGGAGGAAGAGATCTTTTCTGATACAATCCAAGTACAATAATCAAGCTGTGACCCCTTAAATTTCCAAGTCTATTCTTCCCTAATAGTTTAAAGAATCACACAAGCCATGAAAAAATAAAAAAACTACCAATGTTTTGGTTATCTCAAACCAAAAGATCATTTCATCCCTTAAATTATCCCTTAAATTATCTTTCCTCGAAAATGATCACACATTTCCTATTAGTTTATATATTTTTTTAAAAAGATGCTTCTTTTACTCCATGAGATACTTTATAAATCACGTATACTTTATTTATAAACTTACTTGCTATAAAGTATCTCCATGAGATACTTTATAGCAAGTATTTTATTTAGCAACTAAGATTAGTGTCATCTAATCCTACAAATACTTCATAGGTAGTGGGCCTACCTGACCATAAAAAAATCAATGAGATAAACCCGCCAAACTCAGTTCTTTAGTGAAAAAGGAAAACATATCTCATATATATTTTATGTAATATATATTAAAGTTCTATTTATATATTATATGTAATTATAAAATATATTATTCTATAGTACAGAATATGTATATCACATGTTAAGTACATATATGTATATTACATGTTCATATATATACATACTCTACAATATATAATAGATAAAAGTTCCGTTAATATACCCCCTAGTAGTTATGACACTGGGTTTTTTAAAGCTGTTTCTAGCACTTAAAAACTCCCTGACTTTTCTAAATTTGAAATTAGAAGACTGAAGAAATAGAGTATTACTGGGGACACAACTTAACATAAGTTTAAATATCATAAAAAGGTATCAGTGTTAGGGTAGTTGCAAAAGAACCACATGAAGATACTTGTTAAAAAGAATTCATGAAGCTGGGTGTGGTGGCACACACCTATAATCCCAGCACTTTTGGGAGGCTGAGACAGGAGAACCACTAGTTCAAAGCCAGCCTCAGCAACAGAGAGGTGCTAAGCAACTCAGTGAGACCCTCTCTACATAAAACACAAAATAGGGCTGGAGATGTGGCTTAGTGGCCGAGTATCCCTGAGTTCAATACTTGGTTCCAAAAAAACAAAAATATTCATGGGCTGGGGATGTGGCTGAGTGGTACAGAGCACCTGCCTGGCATGTATGAGGCCTTGGGCTTAATCCCCAGAAACACAAACATACTCACATAGAATTCATAGGTTAATTGGTGAACTTTGAATAAGGTTTGCAGATTACACAACTGTAATCAAAGTTAATTTCCTGATTTATTAGACTGTAATACATAAAATTTTTTTAAGTAACTACACACAGAAATATTTCAAGGTAAAGAGACATCATATCTTCAACATATGCTCAATACAGTACAGCTCAGAGAAACCATATGGATAGATAGGTAGGTTGATAGAGAAAACAACAGAGCAAATGTAATAAAATGTTAACATTTGGGGATTCAGGCTAAAGGATTTATACAGGAATATTTTTGTACCACACTTGAAACTTTTTATTAATTTTGCAAGTATTTCTAAATAAAAAATAAAAAAGAACAATGTGATTTAACACCATTGCCAAAACCTTACTGTATAAAGCTTAACAGATTCTTAGCATCTGCATGTTCAAAAATATCTACTGGTTTCTAATGCATGTGAGACTTCCTGGCTTAGGGCACTGGAAATGAATAGTGCATAGCTTTCTTCCACCCATAAATGAATTAATATGAAATACCAGCAACTGGTGTGTAAGTGACACTTCTCCCATAAAGGATGTTAAGAGTTCTCCCACAACTAATGTTAAGAGTTGCTTATATTACATTCAATTTACTTAATATTTACTTAATGGCTTTAGTATGTCAGCCTAAATTAGAATTAAATTATCCTGTACCTACTATTGTCGACTAAACACATTTTTAGAACAAATGACCAGCTACTTTAAATGGCATTCCCAAGATATCTTACCTCTGTACATGTTTGGAGCAGTTTGTTCACTTCAGCAAAGGCCTGTGGAAGAATACCATCATAATTTGACCTTGTACTGAAAGCATGTAACAAACTTTTAGAATCCTGAAGCAGGAATTTCACTGTTGTAAAATCCACTGCCTTATTAGCTGGTAAAAGAAATTTAAGAAAGAAAACCATGTAAGAGTGAGTATACAACACAAAAAAAAACTTTGGACATTATTCTAATACTACTTTGAAATTTAAGAAAAGTATACATTTATATCTATATGCCACTCCTAATCCATCCCTCTTATATAAAAAGCGACAATTAAACAGAGTTATACACAAAGTTTTCAAGTTGATTGGTACTCTGTATTTAGATTCCAGGAATTCTCTCAACATGGTCAACTTCCAAGTCAAAGTCAAATGAAAGAATACTACATTTTCAGCTGAGTGCAGTGGCGCCTGTAATCCCAGCACTTTGGGAGGCTGAGACTGGAGAATTGTGAGTTCAAAGCCAGCCTCAGCAATGGCAAAGTGCTAAACAATTCAGGGAGACCCTGTCTCTAAATAAAGTACAAAATAAGGCTGGGGATGTGGCTCAGTGGTTGACTAGCCCTGAGTTCAATCCCTGGGACCAAAAAAAAAAAAATTTAGGCAGCGGTGAGAAGCAAAAGAAGCAAACAATATTTTTCCTGTAAATTAAAGTGAAATAATCCACAAATAGTAATTTAAAGTATAACAATTTTCTTTTAAGAAATTACAACTGCTTACATTAAATTCTCAAACTAGACAGCATGATGGCGCCCACCCACAATCCCAGCGACTCAAGAGTCTGAGGAAGGAGGACGACAAGTTGGAGGCCAGCCTTGGCAACTTAGCAAAGTCCTCTCTCAAAATAAATAAAAAAGGCTAGAGATGTAGCTCAGTGGTAGACTGCTTCTGCATTCAATCCCCAGTACAGCCATAAATAAAAATTAAAATTATGAACAATAAAATTAAGTAAATTGCTATCATCACAATACTCAGAACAGAAAAATTATTTTCCATTAAGGCATAATGCAACCTAACAGTTTTCAAAAAGCAAAACAACCATGCTAAACAAATCATGTGTTTGCTTTTTTTTTGTTTTAATGTTCACAGTTTCATGTTCACACAACATGATTTTCATTGGCATTAGGAGTAAAAAATATTTCTCTTTATTACTTACAGAATAAGAACTTGCTTTTGAAATGATGAGGGATCAAATTAAGGTTTAAAAGTATGTTTTAACAATTAATTCTACAATATTCAGAAACTCTCATATAATGGGACAGTTGTAGCCACATCTCTACCTTTCTCTCTACCTGTCCCCACAACTCCCCCAAATCCTCTCCCCAAACAGTATTTCCCTTATGGGAACACTTTTAGCACTTTTAAAAGCCAATGACTATATTAAAGTCCTGTGGGAAAAGAGATAAAAGAGATGCTACACATGGGAAAAACTATAGATTTGAAGAATCTACTAAATCTACTAAAGAAAGACACACTTGGGCACAGCTCTTTATTCCCCTTCTTATTTTTTTGTGTGTATGTGTGTGTAGTAATGGAGATTGAAAACAGGAGCACTGTACCTCTGAGCTACATCTCCAGCCCTTTTTATTTTTTATTTTGAGACAGAGTCTAAGTTACTGAGGCTGGCCTTGAACTTGACATCCTCTTGCCTCAGCCTCCTGAGTCGTGGGATTATAGGTGTGCGCCACTGCATCCAGATTCTTTTAAAGGTGCTTTTCCAATGTAGTCCATGTTTAGTAGGGCTTAAGTCCTTGAATTAATAATTTCTATCTTATGAAATTTCTTTACAAAGATTATGGAGGAAAGGGAAATAACAATGATAAATTCAGAATAAAGACACAATTTAAAAATCCATATGGGGGCTGGGGTTGTGGCTCAGTGGTAGAGTGCTTGCCTAGCATGTGTGAGGCACTGGGTTCGATCCTCAGCACCGCATGTAAGTAAATAAATAAAAGTCCATTAACAACTTAAAAAAATTTTTTTAAATAAAAATCTATATGGATGAAATAATTTAATACTTATATAGGCCAATAATTATTTAGAGTAGAGTAACTCTGAATAACAAAGCTGTTAAAAATTATTAGTCACTTTCCACAAAATTTTAGACACATACATGCAATTGAACAGCTAAGGATACTACTAAAAAGTAAACAAATTATAAACTGAAGATTGTTTTTCCTAATTAAAAGTTATCTTAGAATAGGAGGTATTTTTATAATCCCACTAGGCATTCTTCACATGTCACTAAACAATAGGCATCAGATTCTTCCAGATCAAGGACTAATAAACTATGCACATGATGAACACAAAAATAATTTTTAAGCAGAAGGTAGTCACTACCTTTTCACTTCTTTCCCTATTGCCAGTCAGAGCTGCTACCTATCATCTCAGCTGCATGAAAGAGCAGAACACTGCCCACCCCTAGAAAACCAAATGGAAGACAGCAACCAGATACCCATTTTTAAAACTAACTTTACTCTAGAAATGCACACCTGTTTATGACCTTTCCCTTTTAAAAGACTAAATTATATCACTAAATGAAAAATATTTCTACATGGTTAGTAAAACTGCTCTGAAGACAAGTCCAACTGGTTGTTCCATGTCCTTTATAAGATAACATCCTGAATAAATAATGTCTATAGTTAAAGGAAATGCCACAGAAGTGTCTTTTGTTAAAAAATTGGTAACTTCTAACAAAAGATATTCATTCATCAACTACCATGGATAAGATATAAGAAATATCAGGTGTTCTAAATCTCCTAGAAGGAATTTCGAACACTATAAAATGTTTTCAAAGAGCTTACACTAGAGGGAAAAGACAGAGAAGGAGGTATGCCTACCTAGAATATGCTTTTGGTGGGAGGTATTTTGGCCTCTAGGAAGCTTATTGTTAAAAATCTGTGCCCAAGTGTTGCAATAATTATTTGTGTATTTTTCTGGTAAATATGATAAATAGTTCTTATTATTCATTACATGGTTTTTGTGCTTTTAAGCCTGATTTAATAGTCCTCTTGTAGTCAAGTTATTATAAGACACCACAGCTGGTTTTTTAGAAGTAGACTGAATATAACTAATACATAAAATAATAAACAGAACAATAGATCATGTGAGGAGTTTCAAAAAAGTTAAGAACCATCAGAACCTGTAATAATAATGACCATACTTTGTCTTTTAAAGGTAATAGCAAGACAATCTAGCTGCCTGGCTTTGAACAAGTTAACTTCCCAACTCAGAGCTAATTTCCTTGATCATAAAACATAAGCTTTAATAACATTACATCAGCATTTGTCATATTTTTTTTTCTTCTTAACAGAAAAATTCTTTTCCAACGACTACATGGAATTGAACAAATTTTAAAAAAATTTTTAAAAAGCCTGCCCTGGCTAATGTTGAGGGTTGAAGTCCAAAAGCAGCACCTAACAGGCTCCCCTCACCCTTCTTCCCACTCCCTACCTACTGGCAGCAGAGGTATGCTGAGAAATCCAAAGTTCTATTGAGTATGGTTTAAAAACCACCAACTCAGCGATTCACTGCCATTTCTTCCAGTTCTAAAATTCACTATGTTCCAAAACCAAATGTTTCCTATTCCTTATCCATATAGTTTAGATCCTTGATACACACAGTACAAGAAATGTGTTTAAGGTTTGTGTCCAACACAGTGGGAAATGAAAAACTATAATTAATTTCACTTGTATAACTGAATAGACTATAAAATACAGTTGAAAAAGTTTTCAAACTGAACATTATCAAAAATCATACAGGGCTGGGGTTATGGCACAGTGGTAGCATGCTCGCCTAGCACGCGGGAGGCACTGGGTTCGATCCTCAGCACCACATAAAAACAAAATAAAGATATTCTGTTTGCCTACAACTAAAAAATAAATATTAAAAAAAAAAATTATACAATCAGCCAGGCGTGGTGGCACAAGCCTGTAATCCCAGCACTTTGGGAGGCTGAGACAGGAGAATTGCGAGTTCAAAGCCAGCCTCAGCAACGGAGAGGCGCCAAGCAACTCAGTGAGACCCTGTCTCCACATAAAACACAAAATAGGGCTGGGGGATGTGGCTCAGTGTTCGAGTGCCCCTGAGTTCAATCTCCAGCACCAAAAAAAAAAAAATTATACAATCACAGGCTGGGGATATAGTTCAGTAGTACAGAGCTTGCCTATCATGCAGGAGGCCATGTGTTCAGTTCCCAATACAAAAAAATATTGTATATTCACAATATTCAGGAACATCAACAATGTCATAACTTCTAAGAACTACATCCATTCATTTAACTGCTGCAAATTCCCTTTAAAAGTTAGAAATACAGCCATGAGTGTAGCTGCATATACCTGTAATCTCAGTGTTATGTTTTGGATTTGTGATATCCCCCAAAAGCTCATGTGTGAGACAATGTAACAATGTTCACAGGTGAAGTGATTAGATTATGAATTGGAACCTTATCAGTGAATTAAACCACTGACAGGGACTAACTGGATGGTGACTATAGATAGGTAGGGTGTGGCTGGAGGAGGTAGGTCATTGAGGGGTGTGCCTTTGTCCCTGGTGACAAAGTACTTAGGAGTTCCTAGCAGCTCTCTCTGCTTCCTAGTTGTCATGTCCTGAGCTGTTTTCCTCTTGCCTCTCCCTTCCCTCAATGATTTCTCCCTCACCTTAGGCCCAGAGCTATGGACTCTTGACCCTGAACTGAAGCTCCTAAACCATGAGCTAAAATAAATTAACTTTCCCTCTTCTCCATTGTTCTTATCAGGTCTTTTAGTCAAAGCAATGCAAAAATGTCTAAAGCACTTAGCTACTCAGGAGGCTGAGGCAGAAGGATCAGAAATTTCAGGCAAGCCTCAGCAAGTTTGTGAGACCCTCAACAACTTAGCAAAACCCTCTCTCAAAATAAAAAATCAAAATGACACGGATACAGCTCAGAGGTAAAGTGTCCCTGGGTTCAATCTCCAGTACCAAAAAGAAAGAAAAGAAATTATAAGTAAACTCTTTAGGCACTAATCCACAAACTTCCCTAATTCATCTTTACATCCCATAGAATATATCTGCTGATTTGAATTAACACTTTAATATAACATTGGTAAAGGGGGGGGAAAAAAAACAATCCATACCTCTACAGAGATTTTCATATAGGCTCTCAACAGTTAAAAGCAAGTTCTTTTCCATAACTAATCCGAACACAGCCAACCAATGTTTTTTAAAGCACTGTAATAAGTGTATTAGAGTCCATGGTGGTTTCAAGTACAGCATCTGAAGAGTATTTAAGAAGATTAACATCTATGAATTTACTTATTATTTCCATTATTTAAACATGCCTATTTAGGAACTCCTACATACTTTGAAATTCCTACATATACTTTGGGGTAAAATACAGTTAATTGAATTCTTTTTAAATTAAAAAACATTTTATTTAAAAACTAATCATCTTAAAATGATAATTCCATTACACACTACTTTTTAAAAATTCATATTACTCTTAATCTTTGTGGTCTCTGGAACCATGAGTACAAAAAGAAAGCCTAGTTCCAGAGAGGAAGCACAGTTTTAATCAGCAAAGTTCCCTCAATCTACTTTTCAATACTATCATTTCAATGAGGAAATCAATCTAATTGTTTCATACAACTTAGGGAAAAGAACCTATACAGAAAACGGATGTCAAGTACAATTGCCAGTTGCTATACTCTTACAAAGAGAATAACTGATCATTTAGTTCTATAAAAAGTCATAGCTCCAGGGCTGGGGCTGTAGCTCAGTGGCAGAGTGCTTACATAGCATGTGTGAGGCATTGGGTTTGATCCTTAGTACCTAATAAAAATAAACAAATAAAATAAAGGCATGCTGTCCATCTACAACTACAAAAAAATTTTCTTAAAAAAGAAGTCACAGCTCCTATTAGTTATTCATATTTCTACGATGAAATATCCAATTTAAATTAACCCTCCTAGAATCTTCTGATCATTCTTCATCCTCTTAGTTCAACATTTGATAACATAATAAAGTAGCAAAGACATCATAATGGAAGATATAAGAATTTCACTGAAAAGCTGGAATCAAGATGTAAGCTACAATTAATGGGCTATAATGTTTCTGGTAGCTATACATGTGAAAATCAAACAAAGATTAAATTGATTACTACTGCTAAATTAGGTGTTTTGTTGAATTACAGAACATTCAATAAGATATTAGTAATGTCTTACTAATGGGATCAGTTTGTACTCTGATATTCATGTTTACATGGCATAATTCAAAAATACACTTTTTTTCCTGAATACATACTGAAAAATGTCTGATATGATTCCTTACATCAAACATTTTGATTCGAAAGAAATTAAAGAGTAAAGTTTTTCTGGATTCAGTTAAAGCTCCATGGAGCAGTGTGTCTGACACACAGTACATGTGCCATAAATATTGTTCACTGAAAAAAAAGAATGATAAGGGCCGGGATTGTGGCTCAGTGGTGGAGCACTTGCCTCGCATGCGTGAGGCACTGGGTTCGATCCTCAGCACCACATGTAAATAAATAAATAAAGATATTGTGTCCATCTACAACTAAAAAAAAAAAAATTTTTTTAAAAAGGAATGATAATATGTAGTCCTAAACCTCAAGACATCGATCATTTAACCGTAAAAGGTTTTTCAAAAACCTGAAGAAAAAGATTGATGTGATATAGATTATTAGTTAAGCTTATTCATTTTATATAAATATCTCTTAAAATAACAAATCTTCAATAATAAAAAAAGAAATTTTCAATTAATAGAGTTGAACTAATCACCTCCATCCAAAGGTTTCCAAAAGCAATTTTCATTTCTGTTTCTAATATTGAAGATAAAGCTGTTCCAAGAGATTTTTCAAGATCAGATATTACGCGTTCAAGTAGAATAGACAGTCCTGAATTTGTAGACTTTGCATCAGAGCTCCGTTCTACTGCTGTTGCTTCTTTAAAACAAATAGTTACAGGCTTTATTTAGGGTACTAAAAGTAAATATTATATATCACTAGTATTTGGTCATAAATAAGAAACGGTTTATGTGTAATTACTATCTGAATTATCTAGAAATACTTATTTAGAAGTATGCATTTCTACTATAGTCATTTAGATGCAACATAAATATACTACTTGGCCAGTGCTTTATCTTTTTGAAAAAGAGAACTAAATATTGATACTCCAATGGAAATGTAAAAAAAAAGTGATACTTCAACTACAATTAACATTATTATTTTCAAAACAAAGAAGAATTATAAGAGTGCCTTAAATTTATTTACAATAGAAAACTAAAAACTGGGGCTGGGTTGTGGCTCAGTGGTAGAGCATTTGCCTAGCACATGTGAGGCACTGGGTTTGATCTTCAGCACCACATAAATAAAATAAAGGTATTGTGCCTATTTTCAACAACAACAACAAAAACAGAAAGAAAACTAAAAACTGCAACAAACAGGGTTTTCTTCCAAAATAGTATAGTTTATTCCTTTGGTACCAGGGATTGAACTCAGGGGCACTCGACCACTCAGCCACATCCCCAGCCCTATTTGGTGTTTTATGTAGAGACAGGGTCTCACTGAGTTGCTTAGCGCCTCGCCATTGCTGAAGCTGGCTTTGAACTCACGATTCTCCAGTCTCAGCCTCCCAAAGCACTGGGATTACAGGCGGGTGCCACCACGCCCGGCCAATAGCATACATTTTAAACACAGCCCACATCAATAAATTATTTTGAAAGGACTAAAAATTTCTAGCTTAACCATCTTCATGCCCTCCCTTTAAAAAGAACTTTTATTATTTTAGTTAATTACATGTAGTTTATATTACATTAAGTTGATTTCATTAACATTACTTTTCACATACTTGAAAATAACCAAAATTTTCTTATGGTAGAATTTAAAATATTGCTTAATATTTTATATTTGTGACTTATCTCTACAAATACAAACTAAGAATTTAAACGACACTAACATAATGGGCAAAACAAGAGCACACTACCCCCGTGAAAAACCATAAATTACAATATCCTGTTATTCACCCCAATGCCTTTTTTTTATTATTATGACAATGTGTGCTATTCCCAAAAAAGCACAAATAGGTAGTATGTGTATATGTATAAATATTTGTACACGTATATATAAAAAATACAACCTATATTAGTGAGATCAATAATTACTTCCCACAGAGGGATAAAGTGGAATGTATTTATACATGATATCACTTAATACAATATTCCATTGACTATCAAGCCACAGAATAAATTATTCTGGCTAAAAAAAAAGTAAAAGAACAGTATTGCTTTTACTTTTCTTTATTATTAGTTTAAAATTTTAGAAAAAGTCTTATTAAAGTCTTATAAGTTTCTCAATTATTACTAGCTGAGTTTTTTCACTGTTTTAATAAGAAGTTACAAATATGAAGCTAATTTTATAAAGTAACTAGTCTCCTCACTTCAAATGATTATTTCCTATAGCTACTACTAATTTAAAAGGTATATTTTGCAAGGTACAAATGAGCATGCATACATTAATTGTAAATATGTAAAAGTACATGTGAGTATATGGTTAAAAATCAAATTAATATGTAAAAGTATATACAGAATATCATATTAATTATATTTTTGTAGCAGTATTATAATTTTCATCTACTTGTAGGATTTAAATGCCAGCAAATATTCCAAATCTGATGTCATTTTAAAAGTACAAGATTAAAATTTGAAATGTTACCATTAATCTTAGAACATAAAAGATATATTTTTAATTATTCACAATAAAACTACTACCTGCTTTCAATCGTTGCTTAGAAATACAAGGCTGATGACATGCATCTGTGTCCAGAGATAAGTTAAATAGCTCTCCACTCAATTCTTCTTTACTGAGTGACTTCACACCGCTTATTAGGCCTTTGTTTCTTAAATTTCTATCGTCCCTAAGGTTGAGGTTAGGAGGAAAAATATTTTTTTTATAAGATAAACCATATGGCAACTCAAAACACATGAGAGCTACTCACAGACTGGTAAATCTCAGCATATGTATTAACAAAGGGTAATAATTTCTTTAATTAGATGATAAAGAAATTTATATAGAGTCATATCATATGAATTTTGGAGAATAATAATTATTTACTGAGTTCTTCCTTGGCGCAAGGTACCATTCTAAGTGATATTTACATATATTTATATTTATTGAATCCTTACAACAAATCTCTGAAGAAGTGGTACTAATTTTATCATTATTTAACAGAAGAAAAACAGAGATATAAAGGAGTTAAGTAACTTGTCCAGAGTCATATACAGTACGTGGGAATCAGATTTGAACATAGGTATATTGTCATCCAAAGAGAAATAAACATTAACAAGCATAGCAGGAGAAATAATTTACGCAGGGCAGACAATTGCAAATTTACTCAGAATGAGCATAAAACAAGTAACGTGAACCTGTTGTTTGTTCAAGGAAGTCGGTATGATTAGAACACAGCATGAGGCCAGTTTATGAGGTTACAGAGAAAGGTTAGGACAATAATAAATGAAAAGACATATAAAGGCTTCAATGAGGAAGCAACATCATCTGATTTGTCTAATTGTTGCTCTGGAACCCAGGAGGTTTCCAGTTGCTGTTAATGGCTGAGTAGCTTGGTCAGACTAACCTTCCCACACAAAAAAAATTACAACATCTGAACAAAAAAAAGAGAAAAAATAACCACCTGAAGGCACTAGAAAGTAATAACATGTGGGAGGAACTTAAGGATAGTCAAGACACAAGCTGCACTAGGCAAGCTATTTAGTGAAGTCTTTTTGCCTAAGGGCATTCCTCCATTCACCAATGGCATAGGTCAACAGACAGCCAGTCTCAGTAACTGGAAATATCAGAGAACCATGTGTACAACTGAGCAGAACATCTAGAAAATTAAGGGAGAAACAGAAGAGAAGAAATCACAGAGCAAGTGACCTGAAATCTGCATATAATTCTGACCAGAAAAAAACAACACATAGCCAAGAGACAAAGAAGTCAATAGAACCATGTTCAGAAATGACACAGTGAAGCCATTCTTCTGGGGATGTAAAATAATTTAGATTAAAAATTAAAAAGTCTAATGGAAAAGAATAGAATGCAAAACCAGACAGGTAGTTTCCTTTTTTTTTTTTTGGCACTGGGGATTGAACTCAGGAACACTCAACCACTGAGCCACATCTCCAGCCCTATTTTGTGTTTTATGTAGAGACAGGGTCCCACTGAGTTACTTAGCGCCTCGCCATTGCTGAGGCTGGCTTTGAACTCGTGATTCTCCTGTCTCAGCCTCCCTAAGTGCTGAGATTACAGGCTTGCGCCACTGTGCCTGGTTGACAGGCAGTTTCAACGGACATGAAAACCACAAGAAAGAATGACATGGAAATGCCAGCAATAAGAAAATAGTAGCAAAAATTAATAATGCCTTCAACAGTTCATCAATAAACTTGAAACGGGGAGGAAAGAATCAACAAATTTAAAGACCAATCAAAATGAAATAAAAATGAGAGTTTATACATATATGTATATTTATATATATTTATATGGAGGGGGTGGAAGAAGAGTATTTAAGAGCTGTGGGACAATATATACTGGTGTTTTGTTTTGGTTTTGGTACCAGGGACTGAACTCGGGACCTTAAACATGCTAAGTAAGTGCTCTACCACTGAGCTATATCCTCAGTCCCATATGCTGCTTTAAGATCCTTATGTTACAACATATGAAGAAATACAATATTATTTTACAGTAAATTTTGATAAAGTAAGGATGTATATTGTAAACATTAGAGCAACCATAAGAAGTTTTTCTTCAAGGAGGTATAAATAAATCAACATTAAAATAATGAAATGGCACTAAAAAATACACAGTCCAAAAGAAGAAAAAGAAAAAAAGGAAGAATACATGGAATAGAAAATAATCAGTAAAATCATAAATCTTAAATCCACCCAATTAAATATGTATGGTCTAAACTCATCAATTAAAAGACATAAATTGACAAGCATGGTGGCACACATCTACAATACTCAGGAGGCTGGGCAGGAGGCTGGCAAGTTCAAGGTCAGCCTAGGCAATTTATCTTATAGAGACCTCTTCCCAAAATAAAAAATAAAAGGGCAAGGGGATGTAGTTCAATGGGAAAGCACCCCTAGCTTTAATCCCCAGTACCGGGGGAAAAAAACTGTCAGATTGAACAAAAAAGAAAGAACCAACTACAATCAGCATCCAGGGATTCAACCAACTACAGACTGAAAATATTAAGAAAAAATGCATCTATACTGAATATGTGCAATTTTTTCTTATCACACTGTTCCTTAAACAGTGTAACTATTTAGATAGCATTGTTCCTTAAATAATATTATTATTTACATAACACTTGCATTGTGGTAGATATCATAAGTAACTTAGAGATGATTAAAAGTATACAGGAGGATGTGCATAGATTACATGCAAATATATCATTTTATATAAGGAATGTTAACATCTCTATGGAGGAGGTGCACAAGTTATATGCAAATGTGCCATTTTGTATAAGTAATGTTAGCATCTGCACTGAGGAGGACACAGATTTTGGCATCTGTAAGAGTCCTGGAAACAATCCCCTGCAGATACATACCAAGCTATGTTATCTACATGAAATTTACTTCAAATATAAAGATACAGATTAAAAGTAAAAAGAATGCAAAGATATCCCATATAAACACTAACCAAAATAAAGCTGAAATAGTGGAATACTTAACAAAGGAGACTTCACAATAAGGAATATTATTAAGAACAAATAAAGGCATCATATAATGATAAAAAGGAAAGTTCTCTAAGAAGACAATTCAAAACAAAATATGTATGCCTCTCACTACAAGTTTCCATTTTATTGCCTGAGAGTATTCCCCAATTCATCAAGCAGGCTTCATGACTTGCACAGTTAAGTGAAACAAAACAGATGAGACTGGAAGATAAAATAGACAAATCCACAACCACAGGTTGGAGATTTCAATACTACTCTCTCAGTGATCACAGAAGTAAATACATAAGCTTCAAGGTTACAGAAGACCTGAACAATACCATCAACCAACCTGACCTACTGAAATTTATACAATACTCTATCCACAAGAGCAGAAAATACTTTCCATTCAACGACACATAAAATACCAAGACAGACCAAAATCTTGGCCATTAAAAAAAAAAAAAAAAAACTTCAACAAATTTAGAAGAACAGAAATTATCTAAATTATTCTCTCAAGCCATAGTGGAATTAAACTATAATTCAGTAGAAAAAAGATACCAGGAAATTTTGTAAATATTTAGACAAATGTCATGACCTGTGAGTCAAGAGGAAGTCACAGGGGAAATTATAAAATAGACTGAATTGAATGAAATAAAAATACAACTATAAAATTTGTGAACTTAAACAGTTTTTTTTTTTTGGTACCAAGGATTGAACTCAATGGTACTCGACCACTGAGCCACATCTCTAGCCCTATTTTTTGTGTTTTATTTAGACACAGGTCTCAGTGAGTTGCTTAGCGCATTGCCATTGCTAAGGCTGGCTT
>CM053410.1:75284850-75319635 GCA_028644305.1 Xerus rutilus
ATAAAATAGACTGAATTGAATGAAATAAAAATACAACTATAAAATTTGTGAACTTAAACAGTTTTTTTTTTTTGGTACCAAGGATTGAACTCAATGGTACTCGACCACTGAGCCACATCTCTAGCCCTATTTTTTGTGTTTTATTTAGACACAGGTCTCAGTGAGTTGCTTAGCGCATTGCCATTGCTAAGGCTGGCTTTGAACTTGTGATTCTCTAGTCTCAGCCTCCCAAAGTGCTGACATGTGCCATGTGCTGACATGTGTCTATGAGATATACAAGTAAAGATATCAAGTAAGTAGGTGAGTATATAAGTCTGGAGTTTAGAAAACAGGCATGTGCCACTGCACATAGTTAAACTCTAACAGTTTTTAATGGGAAATTTATGGCTGTCTCAGATAAATCATCTAAGCATCTACCATAAGAAATGAAAAAACACAAAGGGACATGAGAGTACTTTTGGGGTAATGGAAGTATCCTAAATATTGAGAGAGATGTGGCCTATGTCATTGTATCCATTTGCCAACATTCAATGGTCAATACTGCGCATTTCAATATAAGTACATTTTTACTCAAAATACAAAGAACTATATAAAAATAATCATGTTGGAGGATGTAAGGTGGATAGAAGTATAGTAGCAATGGCAGAATCTAAATAATTATTGTATCAGGGTACTTGTGAGTTTATTAACTCTTCTTTAATATGAATATTGTTAACATTCCCCATAATGAAAAGTTTTTAAAAATTAAAAGTAAGAAACCATTGTAACTTTTTGAAAAATAAATGAAAAAGAACAAGTAGGAGAATAGCACAATGAATCTCAGAATAGGAAAGGAAAAAACAACCAACTATAACATGGCTTAACACAGGACAGTGGTGGGGGAAATAAAAGATGACTGCACAGGACTAACTAGATGTAGACTATGAAGTAAAGGCAGGTATCAAAAATTATTCAATTGCTGGATTCAGCAAATGAGTAAGAGATGGTACTTTCTATTCAGATGAAGAATAATTTAGAAGGAAAAACCAAGAGCTCCTTTTTGGTGATGCTAGCTTTCAGATGTCTATGAGATATACAAGTAAAGATATCAAGTAAGTAGGTGAGTATATAAGTCTGGAGTTTAGAAAACAGACTGGAGCCAGGTACAATGGTGCATACCTAAAAACACAGGAGGCCTGGGCAGGAGAATTGCCAAGTTGGAAGCCAGCCTTGGTGACTTGGCAAGACTCTATCTCAAAATAGAAAATAGAAAACGTTGGAGATGTTGCTTGGTGGTAGAACATCCCTGGGTTTGACTGCCAAGTATTGAGAAAGAGAGAGAGAGAGAGAGAGAGGGAGGGAGAGAGAGAGAGATGGACTGGAAACATTAATTAGGAGTTGCAAACCCAGACTTAGGAATATAAATTTAAATAAAGCATTTAATGATGTACAGTATATAGTGGTGTAGTTTTTCCTATTACTACCATTATCAATTGATATTAACTATTAACATCATTATCATCATCTATCCTCACAATAGCAGGTAAGACATAGTACACATAATAATAATGATTATCATTTACAGAATAAAAACAACCAAACCCCCCCCCTAAAAAGGAAGAAAGAAAACAGATGAAAAAGAAAAGGGAAGGGAAAGGAAGAGAAGAAAGGAAAAACTAGGCTCATCACCTAGAACAAGACAATGCAAGAATTAAAAGAAAGACACAGCTACAATTTAAATTTCACTAAAATTGTCATTTCTGTTAATCTCAAAACAGTGACTGAATAAATAATGAAAGACTTATAATGTCTCACCAATTTAATTTTCATTCTCACCTGAACTAAAAATTACTAAACATGTAACAATTATTTCTCAAATTCAATTTATCTCACATTCAAATTGGTTTACATAGTATTAATTTTATTTCAGCCTTCAACAAACTCTAAGGTAATATGTCCTAGGTCAAAACTCAATTTTAAACTGAGATAGAAATCTCTAATATTTACTTTAATAACAAAAAGAATAACATTGTCTTCAAAAAAAGCTAAAACAATAATATTGACCAACCCCCTTTATAAGAAAACTCTTAGGGTGATTCACCTCTATAATCACTCCATTTCATACACAAAATTCGAGCATGATCATAAATTTCAAGTGAATAAAATTGTGTGGTGACTAAATTCAGACTAAAACTGCAAACTAAAATTGCTCCTGGATCCTTTCAGATCCTTTTCTCAATTGTTAAGAGGAGTAACAATTAGCCAGGCGTGGTGGCTCACGCTTGTAATCCCAGCAGTTTGGGAGGCTGAGACAGGAGAATCACGAGTTCAAAGCCAACCTCAGCAAAGGCGAGGTGCTAAGCAACTCAGTGAGACCCTGTCTCTACATAAAACACAAAATAGGGCTGGGGATGTGGCTCAGTGGTTGAGTACCCCTGAGTTCAATCCCTGGTACCAAAAAAAAAGAGGAGTAACAATTTTGCTTAGCATTACATTGTTTTACATTAGAACTAAGAAGTGAAAAACTTACTAAGATCTGACTACGTACTACGTACATACTAAGTCCTTGACATATACTACCTGTCAAAATAACATTTGGATGCAAGTAGTATTCTCCTTGTTTCTTATACATGAAGAAACTACATTGGGCAAATTGTACAATGTCACAAAGCCATCCAGTGACAGACCCAGGACTTCAACCAGTGACAGACCCATGCAGTTTTAACTCCATATCAGGCACCCAGAACCAAACTGCAATATAAACTACATCCTTACCCATAAATAAATAAGAAACTAACCTCCTTCCCTCTAACAACTAAAAAATTATCAGATTTTAATATTGACTTTTCCTTGTTTTTCCAATTTTCTAAATAGTATATAAATTAAAATGAAATGAAATTTCAACTAATTAAGACTTTATTACTTTAGAGCTAACACATTTTCAGATATAACTGAGTATGCTTAGTGGTAGATTCAGAAAATTATGGTTGTTTTCTTTATTCTTGATTTGGCAGATACAATATAATTTTAAAAAATTCTTTAGTATAAGCTTTTTTTTTTTCTTAAAAGAGTAAATTATGAAACTCACGTGCACAGAATAACAAGAGAACAGGGGAATAATTCCTGGTACTGAAGACAGCATTTTAATACCCTGTCATCATTGTTCTCGTCACTCAGTCCATCTGCAAATTTAGCAAAGGCAATTGTCAATAAGCACATTAGAAATCTGGCCATCACATGAATAATTTAGGCTGTATTTACAAATCAAAACTATCTAAAAGTTTTACAGCAGTGAAAACACTCTGCATGCTGTTGTAATAGTGGATACATGTCATTTACATTTCTCTAAACCCATACAACGTACACCACCAAGAATGAACCTAATGTAAATGATAGACTCTGGGTGATAATGCTGTGTCAATGTAAATTCACAGTTGCAATAAATGTACTGTTCTGGTGGGGGCATATGGGAAATACCTGTATGTTCTGTTTAATTTTGCTGCAAATCTAAAAGTACTTTTAAAAAATTGTTTATTTTTTAAAATGTATATGAAAGACAATTGGGGGCTGGGGTTGTAGCTCAGTGGTAGAGCACTTGCCTAGCACATATGGGGCACCAGGTTCAATCCTCAGCACCACATAAAAATAAATGAATAAAATAGAGGTGTTGTGTTCATCTAGAACCAAAAATATTTTTTTAAAAGTATATGAAAGACAAAAACTTTTTAAATAAAAAGACAACAAAAGAATGTCTTGACAAATCTGGATCAAGATTCACATGGCATATACTTGTTTATTTAATAAAATGATTAGTTTACTACTAAAATGGACTAGGATGTGCCTAAATCAATAAACTCAAAGAGCTGGGCATGGTGGCGCATGCCTGTAATCCCAGCAGCTCTGAGAGGCTGAGACAGGAGGATTGCAAGTTCAAAGCCAGCTTTAGCAACTTAGCAAGGCCCTAAGCAACTCAGTGAGACCCTGTTTCTAAACAAAAATATAAATTAGGGCTGGGGATATGGCACAGTGGTTGAGTGCCCCTGAGTTCAATGCTGGTACCTATCACTCCGCCCCTCCACAAATAAACTCAAAGAAATGTGATCAACTGACTAAATGTCTGACTAGAAATCAAAAGATATAAATTCTAGTCTCAATTCAGACAGATTTTTAAATTATATAATTAGATCATGTTTAAAAAATAAATAATGCAATGATAGGAATATGACCAAAGATAATGCTTCTCAAAGGCCTTCATACTACCTGCCTCGGAATTCCCACAACAGAAGCTAGTTAATAATACAGATTGCAGGACCATACTTCAGATCTACTTCTATATAAGATCCTTTAGAGGGTCTGCGGTTGTGGCTTAGTGGTAGAGCACTTGCCTAGCATGTGCCAGGCACTAGGTTCGATCCTCGACACCACATAAAAATAAATAAATAAATAAAAACCTTTTTTCCTCTCAATTGTTAGCCTACATTACTTAATCCTCTGATCATTCAAATTGGAAAACTCACTCATTCTGCAATAATATTTATATAGAGCCAAATTTATGCCAGTTCACAATGTAGTAGTAAAATCTACAAAGAACTCAACTATCTCAGGGCATGGGCCTGAGGGAAAGGAAATTCAGACCCTTAATTAGGAAGCCACATAGACACAAATCATAGAAGCCCATTTTCTTCCTTTCAGTTCAAAGAAAGTAACATGGATAATGCAAAACGGGCAATTTAAATCATTAGTTACCTTCAAACAATTCAATTTAGCAAACAAAAAGGAGCTTTAAAAGGACCAGTACCCTGATCTAAAGGTACCAAGTTTAAGATTATCTTTACTATCACTTTTTCTAAGATATATGGTTCTGGAAAATACACCTAAGATTGCAAGAATACTCATGAAATACTTAGACAGTCAATAAATATTTTTGAGCATCTGTTCAGGTACTTTTCAAAAGTAAGTAAAATAGCCAGGTATGGTGATGCACACCTATAATCCCTGCTACTTATAAGGTGGAAGTAAAAGAATTACAAGTTTGAGGCCAGCCTTAACAACTTAGTGAGACTCTGTCTCGAAATAAAAAATTAATGGGGTTAAGAATCAAGGTTGAGCCAGGTGCGGTGGCACAAGCCTGTAATCCTAGCACTTAGGGAGGCTGAGACAGGAGAATCATGAGTTCAAAGCCAGCCTCAGCAACGGCGAGGCACTAAGCAACTCAGTGAGATTCTGTCTCTACATAAAACACAAAATAGGGCTGGGGATGTGGTTCAGTGGTCGAGTGCCCCTGAATTCAATCTCCAGTACCAAAAAAAAAAGAATCAAGGTCAATGGAACAGTACTCTAGGTTCAATGCCCAGTACCACCAAAAAAAAAAAAAAAAAAAAAAAGCCACAATCACCATAAGGTCCTTTCCATTTCACATGTTGCTGGCTAAAACATTTTGCACCATTTCCCTCTAATAATGAGTAGGCACCCAAACAAATCTTTATCAGTAAGAACCCTAAAACAATAATACTTACAAAGTTTTTGAGATGCAAGTTGTATTGACTGACCCCACAGTGTTCTATCTTGATTTCTAAGGCTGTCATTGATGAAATGAACTGCAGGTATAGCTTTGTGCTGGGCATGTTTTAGTAGTTTTCCTGCCTTCATACGATCTAGCTCTTGCACAACAACCCAGGGAATTATTAATACAAGTCCATCAAAGCCTAAAATATAAACAGATTTCTTAGAATCCAAACACTTATTAGCAACTAAATCAAATTGCTATAGAAGCTACAGTTTTAAAGTACAAAGTCCCTACCCCTTCGAAATTCACAATCAACAGAGACAATACATAAAAAGTGAAAATTCAAAAAAGGATATAAGAATCAACAGAATATTTTTAAATGCTACTAGAGAAAAAAGAGTTTA
Organism: Xerus rutilus; assembly: GCA_028644305.1. Classification (NCBI taxonomy): domain Eukaryota; kingdom Metazoa; phylum Chordata; class Mammalia; order Rodentia; family Sciuridae; genus Xerus; species Xerus rutilus. Next base: position 75,290,740 of record CM053410.1, read on the forward strand.
GCAGATATGCTTCCTACAATCTAAGTTCCTAATGTAAATGATTTCATAATAAACAAATAGATCATTTTAAATTAGTATCATATCCAAACGGAGATATGTTTGTAAGAAAAAAAACCCACATCACTATTAATAGTAAATGTTAATTCAAAAAGGAAAATCAGAATCTATAAATGTTTTGTAAATACCTGGTATTTCTGTTGTCTTCAAAATTCTAACAAATTTGAGATGATTCATCAGAATATTCGTGTCAATAACAATTAGAAGCTTTTTGTCTGAATCAGTATTCACTAGAGAAAAAGAGCCAAGTTAGCATTTCATGACACTTGATGGTAATAACATGTAAAATTTTGGTATCAAGAAGCATAGAAAAGGGCTGGGGTTGTAGCTCAGTGGTAGAGCGCTTGTCTCACATGCATGAGGCCCTGGGTTCGATCCTCAGCACCACATACAAAGCAATAAAATAAAGACACTGTGTCCATCTACAACTAAAAAAAATATTTAAAAAAAAAAAAAAAAAGAAGCATAGAAAACTCACTTTAAAACCCTCTGTGTCTAATAAATTTAATTGTACAAGATATTCACATAGTTGGCTGGACTCTTAAGTTGATATCTAAATGGCTCATCACTTGGTTGCTATGTAAATTTCTACCCAATCAATCAAGGGCCCCCTCTGCAAGAAATACAACCCTTGTTTGTGGGAGAACATCTGAAAGAAGGTTAGGGGGCAGGAGGAGATAGAACTTGGCTAGATCCAAGTGGGCAGAGTTAGATCTGTGCAAAGCAAACATCCACAGAAGTCTCAGGGCTAAGACATGAAGAATGGCAGAGAGAGTGATTCTGAATAGCTTTCTATAAAGAAAGAAGTCCTTGCTGGGCGCGCGGTGGCGCATGTCTGTAGGCCCAGCACTTTGTGAGGCTGAGACAGGAGAATCGTGAGTTCAAAGACAGCCTCAGCAACAGCAAGATGCTAAGCAATTCAGTGAGACCCTGTCTCTGCATAAACACAAAATAGGGCTGGGGATGTGGCTCAGTGGTCAAGTACCCCCAAGTTCAATCTTGGGTACCAAAAAAAAGAAGAAAGAAATCCTTCAGACAAGGAGAATAAAACTGCTTTTACTCCAATTCTTAAGGGAAAGAGTAGTAATCAATGTTTAATTATCTATCAGTAGAATATCATAAATTGTTTATAAGAGTATTTTCAATCATGAAATGACTTGCCCCAGTAGTAACCATGTTTCTAAACCCTGTATGGTTGTGCACTTAGGAAGTACAAGCTGATTTTAACTGCCCTGAGTAAAACATAATTGAAATGCAAAATATGTATAAAAGAAAGAAAATACAGTAACATTAGCATTGTTATTTCACAGGGCCTTGTGAGGATCAGATAAGTTAATGCATACAAAAACAACTAGTGAAGTGAAAAATGAAATGTGAATGTAAGATGTACTATTTTTATATAAAGAGAATTCGAAATAGTATACTAATAGATTTTGGACAATCTTTGTCATTATCTTCTCCCAGAAAACAACGTCTAAGTCTGATTACTGCTTCTTGGCAAAAGAGGAAGAAAATGTAAGCCTAAACACCTAATGTGAGAGATATAAAACAAATGATAAGAAAAATATTAGACCTGATTCCTGAAGCTAAAAGAAACATATCATTTCAAATGAGTAAATTTTAACATTTTTCATCTAAATATTATAAAACTGAAATGTTAGCACATTAATTCTTAGGAGAGCATAGGAAATCATAAACATTAACATATGAGGTATACCAGCAGAAGAATGAACATCATCTTCCACCAAGTCAATTTCCATATTCATTAACTCTCCAGAAGGTGGTACCACAGGTAAATCCACACTTTTTCCCACACGTGCAGCATGAAGCTCTTCTACTATCTGCATCTAAATTGTAAAAGACCCCAGTGAAATATTACTCTGCCAATTAATAAGCAATTAATTTTTAATTAAATCACTTGAGAGTTTGTAGAAAGAAAAAAAATTATAGAAATATGGAGGAAGCATGATAAAAAATACAGATTCATAAACATACACATAGTTTTAAAAACAGTTCTTCTCTTATTACCTCTATAACCTTTGGCAAGCAAATTACTTAACTATTTTGGGTCTCAGTTTACTCATCTACAACATAGAAATACTAAATATTTATTTCCTTTTAGGATTTCTGTGAAGATTAAGTGAAATAAAATACATGAAGCTCTTTGCATAGAGCCTACTATATGGACATAAAAGAAATTTCATTCTCAATTCAAAGTATCTTAAGAGCCAGTTTCCTTTTTTGAGGTGATGAGTGTTCTTAAGATTTCTAGTATTGTTTATGAACCATCCAAAATTGAAATCTATGGTGGCTCAAGCCTGTAATCTCAGCACTTTGGGAGGCTGAGACAGGAGAATCTTGAGTTCAAAGCCATCCTCAGCAACGGCGAGGCGCTAAGCAACTCAGTGAGACCCTGTCTCTACATAAAACACAAAATAGGGCTGGGGATGTGGCTCAGTGGTCGAGTGCCCCTGAGTTCAATCCCCAGTACCAAAAAAAATTGAAATCTAGATCTTAAGATCTTTCTCACTTCAGGAAGTGCTTCTCTGATGACTCCTATGTAAAGAAATGAAAATTCAATCTAGCTGTAGAGCAGAGGTAAGAAATCTTCTATCAGGGGCCACTGACTCAAAAGAAAGAAAAATACAACTGACTGTACAAATAAAAGGCTATCAATATAGCTTAAATAGAAAAATACAAAAGAAAATACAAAATACAAAGTGTTTTGAGAATCTAATTTTAATCCAGAACCAGAAAATATAAAATTATGTCCAATATTCTATGAGGGTCAATCAGGAGATTATAGCTAGAAAGTGAAGCAAAAAGTAAAAAGAAAAAACACTCATCTACCCTCATTTTCAATAAATAACTATTTCATCTGATTGCTAAGCAGAAAAACAAAGCAAAAACATGTTAATGTCATTGAATTTTGGCAATCCTAGGCATAAACATGCAAAAACCTGGATAACATTAAATTCCAAAATTCAGATAACTTGTGTACAATAGACTCTACTTTTTTTCCAGAATAGATTAGCTTATTAGAAACAAAGGCAAAAAGGTGATCAAATAAATGTAAATATGTTTCAAAAATGGTTTTTGATGACTTCATAAAAGGCAACATATTGATTTAAGTAGAGATATTATTGTTACCTTTTATTATCAAGGTTTTTATAGATATTTTATTAACAATAGGAAGTGGCTGACGGATTTTCATTAAAAATATTCAAAGTAAATAAGTATAGCAGTAACCTCTTGATCTGTATCTTGAATACTTTCAGGTCCCATTGAAGAACACGGTGTTTCAAGACTCTGAAATGAAAAGGACTTTTATTAGTTAAAAAAGAAACATACCTAAAGTAGGTTTCTCAACCTCGGCACTATCAACATTTCAGGTCAGAAAATTCTCTACTATGGGGCTGTCCTGGGTACTGTAGGATGTTTAGCATTGTCACTGGACTCTACCCACCAGATTTCAGTAACACTACCTACCTACCTCTGAATATTCACAATCAAAAATGTTTCCAGACATTGCTAAATGTTCCCAGTGGAATAAAATTGCCCCCACATGAGAAATTACCCCTAAAATAGAAAAACCTAATTCCACCCAGTCATGAAATGTGGGAGAAATTCATTAGGGTTTATTCATTCATATATGAATTCCCAAAAGCACTCATACTTTAATAATAAACCCACATGCCACCCTAAGAAATAAAAGGAATGAATTATGGTAAAGATAATCAAGATGGCTTTTAGTGGCAGAAGATTTTCATCTACAAGTTGCTGAGCCATTGTAAGTAAAATGACAAAACAAAGAAAACTTGAAGACTGTAATATGGCTAAGGAGAAAAGGCTGAAAATGCCTTGTATTATGTATTCTATATGCTTCTATTATATGTGGTTAGAGCATGAGAGGTTTGTATTTTGTTTTTTTTCTTTTCACAGATTGAAAATCTCTAAAAATTCCAACTTTTAGAGATTTGGGCACTTTGCCTGAGTAGATAAATCCTGCCTGACCCTACATGCAGGAGACAGGAAATGAAAACACTGCTGAACCAAATCATCTTCTAAGAATTCTCCAAGTTAACTCCAAACTCACTATTATCATATAAATTATAGCCCCTCTTTAAATAAGTATGTTATATGCAGAAGTGCTTTAATGGGAATTCAGCTTCGACCCTAACTATTGAATAATCAGACTTCACAAGACATGACACCATACACATCACACACAGAGGCTCATTATAGCTTTACTATTCCATAACCACGGAATTTAAAATCTCTTCTCCATTTCATTTTAAGTCTTACTAGAGATCTTTAAGTTCTCTAAAATTAAGAAGTGCCAAGCAAGCTAGATTGCACCCAAATTTTTCTGTAACTCCTGACATTCTAAATCTTCTTATTCTCTTCTTTAAGCCACTACTACCTTGACTTCCCTTTGACCACTGGACACTTGTAGTGACTTCAGTGAACTTTCTATCACCGAACAATCCAGAAAAGTTCATGTCAACTGTCCCTGAAAATTTCCTCTGTTACAAATTAAAGTCTTGGTGGGCATTCAACTAATTGTCTCTCCCTACCATGCTTTATTAAATACTGGGATCGAGATAAAGCCTTCCCTAGGGATGAAAAACAGGAATTGATTTAATAAGGATAATAACAGTTTTATCTACCAAAATGACTCTAAATGGAAAATGTGTGTGTTAGTCAGATTTTCTTCACTGTGACCAAATTACCCAGCAAGAACAACTTAGAGAAGGAAAAGTTTATTTTGGCTCACGGTTTCAGAGGTTCAGTCCATGGTGGCCCAATTCCATTGCTCTGGGCCCAAGGTGAGGTAGAACATCATGGCAGAAGGGTGTGGCAGAGGAGCGCTGCTCACCTCATGACAGCCGGAAAGCAGAGAGAAAGGGGAAGGGGCCAAAGAAGATGAACCCTTCCAGGGCACACCCCCAATAACCCACCTTCTCCAGCCACACCCCACCTGCCTGTAGTTACCACCCGCCTAGTCCATTCAAACTAGGATGGGTTGATTATGTTACAGCTTTCATAATCTAATCATTTCACCTCTGTATACTCCTGTGCTAACACAGGAGCTTTTGGAGGACACCTCATATCCAAACCATAACCATCCTTGATTATCCCTGATTACCTTCCAGTGGCTCTCTTCCATCTACAGGACACAAAATAAAATACCAGTCTTTCCCATGAGACACAAAACCATTCATTGTCTGGGCACTGGCTTCCCATTCACCTTGTTATTCTATATATCCTCTACACACCTTGACTCCAGTCATATTAAACAAGCTAAGTATCCATATACTTTGCCAATTCTGTGCCATTACACATAATGGCCCTCTACCTGGTTGGTCAGTACTTTTATTCCTCCCTCTACATGTCCTTGAAGAATTAACTTAGGAATCTCTACTTTAATGAGCCCTTAACTCACTCAGATTTATATTAATACCACATCCAATTCTTAAGACTCCAATATTTTCTTCATTACAGTGCAATTATGTTTGTTTACCGATCTGCCCCCCTGAGAATCTCCTGAGGGCAAAGATTCTCTTATTCACTTCTCAAATCACTAGCACAAAGAGAAGTATCTAATACATAATAAGTACCTTTAATTAATGTTTGATAAACTAATGACTTCCTACCTCACAGACCTGTAATGATTAAATGGGATGCTGTTTTCAAAAGTAGCCTAAAAAACCATAAATGTCTAGAATATTATTTGCAATGGTGGAAAGGGGGTTGCAAACTGATAGGGGTCTATATCAAAGGACTATAAAAACTAAGAAACAAAAGAAGTTGTTTTCTATTTAGGAAAGCATAATAAGATTACTATCAGGATTAACAAATCCAGAAAAATACAATTAGATCCTTATAAACTACACTCATTTCAGAAAAAAAAATTAGCTATGTCCTTATAGTGAGTAAAACAAAACAAATGTAGTATTCAGATGATTATCTCCTTCCTGTCAATGATATGCTAAAGATAATATACTCAAGTACAACATTTATGGTTGTTCAGTATCTAAATGACTTTAAGTCAGAGGATAGTATTATAGCAACAATTAATCGTTTTAATTCTGGTAAACGGGAAGTAGGCTTGCAAAAATTACTTCCCCTAGAACTTAATATTCATGCTATATGCCTCCTTTGGTTTGTGTAGTAATTTTATATAGAGATCAAAATAAACCATAAACCATGCATGATGGCTCATGCCTATAATCTCAGTGGCTCAGAAGGCTGAACAGGAGGATCCCAAGTTCAAAGTCAGCCTCTGCAACTTGGCAAGGCCCTGAGCAATGTAGCAAGGCTCTGTCTCAAAATAAAAAGTAAAAAGGGCTAGGGATGTGGCTCTGTGGTTAAGAAACCCAGGTTCAATCCCTTGTTACCAAAAAAAAAGAAAGAAAGAAAGAGAAAAAAAGAAACTATAAAATGTACTACAGAGCCAGGCGCAGTGACGCAAGCCTGTAATCCCAGCACTTAGGGAGGCTGAGACAGGAGAATCTCGAGTTCAAAGCCAGCCTCAGCAACAGCGAGGTGCTAAGCAACTCAGTGAGACCCTGTCTCTACATAAAACACAAAACAGGACTAGGGATGTGGCTCAGTGGTTGAGTGCCCGAGTTCAATCTACATAACCCCCCCCCCAAAAATGCACTATAGAAATTACTCATACTATTCCTTACGTGTACAGCACGTGGGGAACAAGCATGACACAATGATGATCACTAAGCATGCTGACAATTTCAAGTTTCTTTCATTTCTTCTACTCTGAAGAATTGATTATAACATGAGAAGATAAACTGGAGGTTCTTTTCCTTTAAGAAAGTAGTAAAAAAGAATAAACTCAATTCTTTTCCTTTCTGGGCCCCATCTAGTTCTCTTGAATACCCTCTCAAGCTCTTATGCTTCCTTAGTTATAATCCCTACATTTGGGGGTGGGGGGTACTGGGGATTGAACTCAGGGGCACTCAACCACTAAGCCACATCCCCAGCCCCATTTTGTATTGTATTTAGAGACAGGGTCTCAGTGAATTGCTTAGCACCTCAATTTTGTTGAAGCTGGCTGTGAACTCATGATCCTCCTGTCTCAGCCTCTCGAGCCACTGGGATCACAGGCATGCGCCACCAAGCCAGGCATAATCACTACATTTTTCATAAGAAGTATCTTACTAGCCAACACCTAAAAGCAGGCAAGTTTGACCATCCCTATTTATAAGCAGTTGCTAAATTTCAGAATTTACTAAGTTCTAAAGTTCTGATGATCCAAAGTTCTAAAAGTTCCCTTAATGGTAAGTGATTTTATCTGCCACAGAAACAAAGCTATAGAGAGTGCTTCTCAACACAGTCCACAAATGCCACTTTATTGCATAATCTAGAAGCAAAATAATGTGCCAAGCTTTCTAGCCTCAATTTCTGCTTAAGGGAGTTCCCTCTGCCTGGAATATTCCTGCTTCTTCATTCCATCCCACTTCAACAGCACCTGTGTAACTCCAACTCGTTCTTTGGTTCTCAGCTAAATATTATCCCCCTTCAATGCTGTGCTTTACAACATTAATGATAAATACTGTACTTATCCTATCTAAAGAAACTGTCTCCTTCCAGGAATAAGCCTCTGAAAACAGAGATCATGTGCATTTTACTACAGAGCCAGGCGCGGCGATTCTGTACATGTAAGGAATAGTATGAGTAATTTCTGTAGTGCATTTTTTTTGGGGGGGGGGTGCTGGAGATTGAACTCTGGCTATTTTACTGTAGTGCCTGGCATAGCGTGGCACTGAAAACTCAATTTATTAAAAGAATCAGCTCTTCAGAATATTAATCCCTAAGGTGCAAAAAAGAAGAGCCTAAGAGACTGTTATCATGCTTTATTCAAAGAACTACTGGTAACTACTCCTCACACATTTACACATTCCTTTCTATTATAGATCCCTATACCTGCCAGGTTATCTTCCTAAGGAAGTTGTAACTGAAGAGACTAAAATAAGAAACCAACACATATCTTCAGTCTAAACTTGAATCAGCCCTCTGATTATCATTAGTAATAAAAACAACTAAATTCTGACTCTCTCTATATATATGTGTATACATGTATGTAGGTATACATGTTTTATATACATATATATAAATATATAATTTTTTTGGCTAAATCTAAATTCCTCATTTTGTACTACCTTACCTGGGCAAGTAGTTCCTTGGAAACTGAATCATTACTTTCTTGACGCTCACGATGATGCTTTCCTTTCCATTCATGCTTACAAGTACAATCTGAAAATAAGCGTTCAGTTTTGTGCCTGGCCAAATTTAACGAAACCCACGAGGATCCAAGGCCTCCTTTTCCTTCTTGTTTAGTCTTTGACTTATTAGACTCTAAATTGAAGACATTTTCTTCTACTACCCTCTGGAGAGTATTACAGGATTTTATTGGGATTTTGAAGCTGATCTTTTTTCTAGATTCGAAGGGTTCCTTAATTATCCGCTTGGAATTACAATCCTGAGAAAATGGATTTTTCTGGCATTTCTCCAAGACAAGTTTTTCAGAATTTTCTCTAAATTTACTGTTTAGTTCTTTCATCTTCTCCCTCTGAGCCAGTAAATGAGACCACTTCTTTTCCTTTGCCTGGCCTTCAACTTTAGGTTTCACATCTTTGGCAATTTTATGATTGTTAAGATTTTTCATTTCATGGCCAAGCTTACTCCTAACATTTGTCAATTTAATATTTTTAACTTTAATGTCTCTAATTCCTTTTGAAGAAGGAATCTGTAAGATAATCTGATTATCATTTGAATATGATGTTTCCTGGACTTTAGCAGGTCCTTGGGATGAGGAACTGGTTTTTTGTCTCTTTTTTGGTGTGTCTGTGTCAACGTCTACATTCAATCTGTAAAGCAGCACAGAAAATTAGGTTACATTACAATTATACTTATTGTGCTGTATGATTTTTGTCAGGGTTGACAGACTGGGATAACTCTAAACTTCTTAAAAATTAAGAAATTGCTTACTTAAGAATGAAAGCATTCTAAATTGGAAGGAATTACTGGACAATGACATTGGAAACACTGGTTTGCTATTTGGGAAAAAAAAAGTAGTTTGATATAGTATCAGACAACATAAATTCCAAGTAAATAAAATGCTTAGGTATAAAATAATTGCCGGGTGTGATAGGGCACACTTATAATCTCAGAACTCAGGAGACTGAGGCAGGAGGATGGCAAGTTCACTGCTAGCTAAGCAACTTAGCAAGACTCTGTCTCAAAATACAAAATAAAAGCCGGGTCGGGTGGCACAAAATACAAAATGCGGCTGGAGATGTGACTCAGTGGTCAAGTGCCCCTGAGTTCATCCCTGGTATCAAAAAGAAAAAAAAAAAAAACAAGCCAGGCACAGTGACACAAGCCTTTATTCCTAGCAACTCAGGAGGCTGAAGCAGGAGGATCACAAGTTCAAGGCCAGTCTCAGCAACTTGGTAAGACCCTGCCAAAAAATTTTTAAAAATTAAAAATAAAAAAGGGGCTGGGAATGTAGTTCAGTAATAAATCCCCAGTATCAAAAAAGGAAAAAAGAAATCATAAAAACTACAAGAACTTGGAAATGTTATTTGCTATGTGATAACTTATTAGCCTTAGTATATAAAAAGCTCATCAAGAAGCACTAAGAGAAGTCGGGCACAGTGACGCACACCTGTAATCCCAGCACTTTGGGAAGTTGAGACAGGAGAATCTCAAGTTCAAAGCCTCCCTCAGCAATGGTGAGGCACTAAACAATTCAGTGAGACCCTATCCCTGCATAAAACACAAAATAGGCCTGGGGATGTAGCTCAGTGGTCAAGTACCCATGAGTTCAATCCCTGGTACAAAAAAAAAACAACAAAAAACAGAAGTAGTAATAAGAGAGGGGCTGGGGTTATAGTCAGTGGCACAGCACTTCCCTCGCACATGTGAGGCACTGGGTTTGTTCCTCAGCACCACATAAAAACAAAAAATAAGATGTGCCCATCTACAACTAAAAAATATTTTTAAAAAAAAGTACTGAGCAGGCTGGAGATCTAGCTCAGTGACAAAGCGCTTGCTTAGCATAAATGAGGCCCTGAGTTCACTCCCCAGTACTGCCAAAAAGAAAGAAAAAAATACTAAGACACTAGAACAGGACATAAACAAAAAATTAATGAAAGAGAAAATCTAATAAACATTTGAGAAAAACATTGATTTTCCTAATAATCACAGACAAGCTAATTATAAAAACATAGTATTTTTCCTATCAAATCAGCAAAGATTTTAACATAACATTAAATATTGGGTAGGAGGTTGTAAAAGGGACTCTCATATGATGCTAGTAGATATGTAAAATGACATAATTCTACAAAGGAATTTGGCAATATAAATTAAAAGCTCTAAAAATGTTTATTTTTTGATACTTCAGTAATTCATATTTTAGAAATCCATATCAACACATAAAATAAAAAATAAACTTTAAAAATATTTTAAAGATATTCAACTGAGGATTATTTAGAATAGTAGAAAACCGGGTAGAAAGTAATAGCTGAGCCAGGTGCGGTAGTGCATGCGTGTAATCCCAGCACTATGAGAGGTTGAGACAGGAGAATCACGAGTTCAAAGCCAGCCTCAGCAACACCAAGGCACTAAGCAACTCAGTGAGACCCTGTCTCTACATAAAAAAAAACACAAAATAGGGCTAAGGATGTGGCTCAGTGGTCGAGTACCTCTGACTTCAATCCCAAGTACAATAAAAAAAGAAAGTAATTGCTGAAATTTTGGACACAATTTTTTAAAAAGCCACATTTGTATGATAGACTATCATAGTCTTTTCAAATGTTTATGAAAGGTTCCTAATGAAAGAAAATGTAATGATACAACATTAAGCAAAAAACAAACAGGGCACAAATCTGTATATATACCACAGTCCGAATAATTTCAACAAGTCTAGTAAAACAGCCAAAGAGAAATGTGCTAAACTCTTAGCAGCCGGAATAGCTAGAGGTGATAATATTTTCCTGCTTAGTAAAACCAGATGTAACTATGTGGACAGAAAGAAAGTGAAATAAGTTGAATAAAACACAATCCATTAAATCAATATATCCTTAAGTGCCTTCTAAGTGTAAATCACTCTGTTAGGTACTAAAAAGGCAATGGAAGACACATCAAATAGAGTCCTTACCCCCAATTAGCTTATGGTCTGTCAGGGGAGGAAAAAATGGTAAATTAATGGCTTCTCAAATAATTAATTATGTAAGAACAAACAATAAACATCTCAGACTTTTTATAGGAATTTCACCTGAGTCTTCAACTGGTTTATTTTCTCTATTTCTTTCATACAAAAAGAATATCATGGGCTGGAGTTGTGGCTCAGTGTTAGAGCACTTGTCTAGCATGAATGAGGCACTGGGTTTGATTCTCAGTACCACATATAAATAAAAAACAAAGGTCTATCAACAACTAAAGAAAATTTAAAAAAAGAATATCATTACCTATTAATCAGTAACAGTAAAACAACCTTTAAGTTTCAAAAGCTTCTTACAATTTTCTGAGCATTTCATATTCCCAGTTGATTTGCTCTTCATAATTGCTCAGTGCTACGTATTTCATAGCAATTTGTTCACCATGGTCTACAACCATAATTAATGAAAATTCAACACTTTTTTTTTTGGTACCAGGGATTGAACTCAGGGGCACTCACCCACTGAGCCACATCCCCAGCCCTATTTTGTGTTTTATGTAGAGACAGGGTCTCACTGAGTTGCTTAGCGCCTCGCCATTGCTGAGGCTGGCTTTGAACTCACGATTCTCCTGTCTCAGCCTCCCTAAGTGCTGGGTGGTTTTTTTTTGACAAGGTTTCATTAAGTTGCCAAGGCTAGCCTCTAACTTGTCATCCATGTGCCATAGGCATGTGCCACTGAGCCCTGTTGCAACTTTTAATTATATCATAGCTCTTATGACATAATTGTTTTAGGAACAGCTAGGATATGTACACGACGAGACAATTCTAAAGTATCTTGTGTATCATATACTTTGTCTTTGGGTAAAGGAAATTGTCACTAAGTGTGACATCTAGAGTGCTTGCCAATATTTGAAAGGAAATATTCAGACACTAACAATAACTATAAAGGGCATGTCTTGTCCATATTACTTATGTCCCAAGATGAGATATGATGGTATCACATATTTTCAGGCATGCCAAAATGTTACTGAAGTAAACACTTAACCACTCAGCACTTCAACGTTGAAACCAAACAGCAGATTTTGAATAAAAACTGAGACAAACTAAATTTCATTGATTCCTCCAAATAATTTAAATCCTAGTGTCAAAAAAAAAATGATTATTTCTTCTCGCAAAGTGTATAAAGGGGATAGATGTATCAATAAAAAATTTACTTACATTTTACCTTATATATATTAGTTAAGGTTAAGGGCTTAAAAAATGTGCCCTTAAGCAAAAGGTAGTAAAAAGTCAAGTGGTCTTATACTTTAGAACATAAAATTTTTTAAAAAGAAAAAGCGGGTAGTGCAAAAGGCATTTAAAATGTAATTCAAAAAAATTAGAAAGCAATTGTCAATTTAACATGCAATCCATGATAGAATATATTTCAACAGATACAGATGCATCACCAAAAAGGTGATTCAAAAGAAAACTGAAATCAGAGGAAAGATGGATTTTTGTTTGTGTTTGTGTTCTTGTTTTTAGTAGACATTAACTGAGATTGGTTGGGAAGCAGCAGTTGTATTTATGTATTAATGCCATTCTGTTTTCCCCTAACCGCCTATCTTCAGAGAAACCTTGTTCTTACCACCTTCTGTTACACAATATACGTTTTATACTTATTTATCTCTACAAACAGTGGCAAGAGATTCCTTCACTACAAATTTCTCAAAAATTTTATCCCAAGGAGAAAATAAAAGAAAAATAATTATACCTATCATTATACCTATCATCATTCCGTAAATTCTCTAGTTATAATCACATACAGGTTAATAAACACAGTTTCAGAGTCATTTCAATTCAGTAAGCTAAATATTCTCTTTACACGTTTCATATAGATATAGACAGATAATTTATCCACAATTTCTAAATTAGCCTCACAACCTCTCTCAGTATATACAATGAAGTTATGTATCTTATCATCATGTGCTAATTCATGGTGGCACATGCCTGTAATCCCAGAGATTCAGGAGGCTGAGATAGGAGATCTCAAATTCAAGACCAGCCTTAGCAACCTAGTCTCAAAATAAAAAATGGCCAGAGTTGAGGCTCACTGGTTAAGTACCCCTGGGTTAATTCCTAGTACAAAAAAATAAAAAATAAAATTACTAGAGATAAAAATCTACATTGTATTTATAATATATACTGTAGAACACAACGTACTTTTGATAGACTTTATTATTTCACTCAAGTTTTTCTGAATTTATAGTATCAAGAAAGTTCACTGGGCACAAGTGGTGCACCCACTTGGGAGGCTGAGAAGGTGGATCACAAGTTCAAAGCCAAACTCAGCAAAAGTGAGGTGCTAAACAACTCAGTGAGACTCTGTCTCTAGATAAAACACAAAATAGGGCAAGGGACGTGGCTTAGTGGTTGAGTGCCCCTGAGTTCAATCCCTGGTAGCTCCCAGCCCCCCCCCCCCAAAGTTCAATAGTCATAATTTGTGAAATAGCCAGAAATAATGCAAAACAATATTAATCGGAATAAATAAAAGATTTGCCAAATCTAAAAATTTAGTCTCATAATTCTTTTTCCTTTCTTTTTTGTTGCTGGGAAGTAAATCCAGGGGCGCTTAACCATTGAGTCACATCTCCAGCCATTTTTGTTTTTTTTTTCCACAGGGTCTCACTAAATTACTTAGGATCTCACTAAGTTCCCGAGGCTAGCCTTGAACTTGCGATGTTCCTGTTTCAGCTTCCCAAGACAGTAGGGTAATAGGCATGCGCCACCACACCTGGGCCCTAGTCTCATAATTCTAAGCCAAAAAAGTAAAAAGATGTCAAGGAAAAGGGGAATTTTACCTTTTTAGCTCCTGTCTTCTTTTTGTATTACAATATAGGATGTCTGTATGATCTGATTTCTGAAACAAAAAAATATCATTTAGAAAATATAAATTGTGTACTGATATTGTAGTTACAAGGAAAGGAGATTAAGAAACGATGTTTTTGTTTCATAACTATGTGATAGTGAAGAGAATAATATAATTATTTAATCATTCCAATCTTCTTGTGGGACAGATATTATTATTATTATTATTATTATTATTATTATTATTGGTACTGGGGATTAAACTCAGGGGTACTCAACCACTGAACCACATCCCCAGCCCTATTTTGTGTTTTATGTAGAGACAGGGTCTCACTGAGATGCCATTACCACGGCTGGCTTTGAACTCGCAATTCTCCTGTCTCAGTCTCCCAAAGTGCTGGGATTATAGGCATACGCCACCGCGTCTGGTTTCTTGTGGGACAGATATTATTGTCATCCTTATTTCATAGATAAAGTACCCACAACTTTTTTAAAAATTAGGTGTCTTCCTAAATATCACAGAGAAAATCAGTAGAAGAGACATGATTTCAAACCAGATCTGCCTGACATTCTCCCTACTCTACCATTCTTGGGATACAGAGCTAGCACAAGAAAGATTTAAGAGATATAAAGCCATGGACAAAAAACCTATGTGAAGAAATAACCAAGTGTCAAAGCAGGAAGAAGAGTAAAGAACTAAGAGTTCAAAATATCAACTACCAAAATATAGAAGGTCCAACCAGGAACAGTGGTGCACACCTGTAGTCCCAAAGGTTCAGGAGGCTGAGGCAGGAAGATTGTGAGTTCAAAGTCAGCCTCAGCAATTTAGTGAGGCTCTAAGCAACTCAGCAAGACCATGTCCCTAAATAATATATCAAAAAAAAAAAGGGCTGGAATGTGGCTCAATGGTAAAGTACCCCTGGGTTCAATACCTGGTACAAAAAAAAAAAAAAAAGACGACGGAAGGTGACCAGGAAAAAAGGCAGACAAAATATATGAAAAGCCTAAAAGATAGCTGATCACAGTGTTGCACACCTGTTGTTACTTGGGACGAGGTAGAGGGACTGCAACTTTGAAGCCAGTCTGGGTAACTTAGAAAGACTCTGTCTCAAAATAAAAAATAAAAAGGGTTGGGGCATAATGCCGTAGTAAAGTGCCCCTGGTTTAATTCACAGTACCCAGAGTAGGGGAGGGACTGAGGATGGAGCTCAGTGGGACAGTGCCCTTGGGTTCAATCCCAAATACCGTAATAATAATATTAATAATAATAAAAATAGATGAAGATGGAGATTAAAAGATAACAAGTGATATAAATTCAACTAAGAGAAAATAAACCAGCTCATCTAGAAGTAGGAAAACAGGAAACAACAAAAAAACAAAAAGCAAAAAACAAAGAAAATTGGTTAAGATGCAAACAAACTGAAAGCTTTCCCTCTGAACAACAGGAACGAGATAGGTACGCCCACATTCACCACTTGTATTCAACATAGTCCTTGAAACTCTAGCCAAAGCAATTAGGCAAAAGAAAGAAATTAAAGGGATACGAATAGGAAGAGAAGAGCTCAAACTACCTCTGTTTGACAATGACATGATCCTATACACAGAAGACCAAAAAATTCCACCATAAAACTCCTAGAACTCCTAAATGAATTCAGCAAAGTAGCAGGATGACAAAATGAACACCCATAAATCAATTGTGTTCCTATACTCCAATGATGAATCAGCTTAAAGAGAAATTAGGAAAACCATCCCATTTCACAACAGCCTCAAAAAAAAAAAATTACTTGGGAATCCCAACTAACAAAACAGGTGAAGTACCTCTATGATGAAAACTAAAGAACACTAAAGAAAGAAATAGAGGAAGACTTTAGAAGATGGAAAGACCACTCATGTTCTTGGATTGGCAGAATTAATATTGTCAAAATGGCCATATTACCTTAAGTGCTACACAAATGCCATGCAATTCCCATCAAAATTCCAATGACGTTCTTCATAGAAATAGAAAAAACAGGGTTGGGGTTGTAGCTTAGCAGTAGAACACTACCCTAGCATGTGTGAGGCCCTGGGTTCAAGCCTTAGTGCCACACAAAAATAAATAAATAAAATAAAGGTATTGTATTTAAAAAACAGAAGTAGAAAAAAAGTCATGAAATTAATTTGGAAAAATAAGAGGACAAGAATAGCCAAAGCAATCCTTAGCAAGAAAAGTGAAGCAGAAATAGAATGAAATTTAACCCCTATCTCTCACCCTGCATAAAACTGAACTCAAAGTGGATCAAAGACCCAGGAATTAAACAAGAAACCCTGCACATACTAGAAGAAAATGTAGGACCAACACTCCAACATATCAGCTCAGGAACTGACTTCTTTAACAAGACTCCAGAAGTAAAATCAAAAATCAATAAATGGGATGGTATCAAACTAAAAAACTTCACAGCAAAGAAAACATTCAAGAATGTGAAGAGAAACTCTACAGAATGGGAGAAAATCACTGCCACCTGCATCTCAAGGCATTCATTTCCAAAATATACAAAGAACTCAAAAAATTCAACACCAAAAAGCAAATAATCGATAAATGGGCAAAGGAACTGAACAGACACTTCTCAAAAGAAGAAATACAATTAACAAATACATGAAAAAATATTCAACATCTCTAGCAATTAGAGAAATGCAAACTAAAACTACACTGACATTTCTATCTTACTCCAGTCAGAACACAATTATCAAGAATACAAGTAACAATGTGGGGAAAAAAGGACACTCATACATTGCCAATAAGACTGAAAGTGGTACAACCACTCTGGAAAGCAGTATGGAGATTCCTCAAAAAACTAGGAATGGAACCACCATTTGACCCAGTTATCCCACTCCTTGGTATATACCCAAAGGATTTAAAATCAGCATACTCCAGTGCTGCAGCCACATCAATGTTTATAGAAGCACAATTCACAATAGCTAAGCTATGGAACCAACCTTCAACAGATAAATGAATAAATAAAATGTATATATACATAATGGAATATTACTTGGCCATTAAGAAGAATGACTTTATGACATTAGCCAATAAATGGATGGATCTGGAGACTAAGTGAAATAAGCCAATCTCAAAAAACCAAAGTCAAACATTTTCGCTGATGTAGAAGCTAACCCGTAAACGTTGGAGGCAGAGGTACAGAATAGAAGTTCAATAGATTAGACAAAGGGGAATAAAAGGAAGGGAGGCGGATAGGAAAAGGAAACAGAGTGGATGAATCTGACATAATTTTCTTATGTACATATATAAAGACACCACAGTGAATCTCACCATTGTGTATATCCACAAGAATGGGGTCCTAGTTAGAATAAGATATATTCCATTCTTTTATAATTATATCAAAATGGATTCTATTGTCATGAATAACTAAAAAGAACCAATTAAAAAAATTAAAAAGATGCAACCAAATTTGGGAGGCCTGAATGACAAGCTAAAGAGTAAATGAGTATCTTTCTGCCAGATCAAATGTGATGAAATTAATATTTTAAGAATATGGGGGCTGGAAATGCTACGCAGTGGTAGAGCATTTGCTAAGCATGCACAAGACCCTGGGTTCAATGCTCAGCACCAAAAACAAAACAAAAACCAAAGATTAATACAAAAACAATAAAATGAGCCAAGCTTGGTGGTATACAGCTGTAATCCCAGCAACTTGGGAGGGGAGGCAGGAGAATCACAAGTTCAAGGCCAGCCTGGGCAACCCTCCATCAAAATAAAAAAATAAAAAGGGAAAACCTCTATCAAAATAAAAAATAAAAAGGCTAGAGATATAGTTCAGTGGTGGAGTGGCCCTGGTTTAGTCCCAACACTAGAGGGGGGGAAATCACACATTGAAACAGTAGTTTAATTATATTCATGTGTCACATAACATTTCAATGAGATCACATATATGATAGTGATCTCATAAGATTAAAATTAAACTGTAATAAGAATGCATAGCTGAAAAAGGGTAAGAGAAAAGTAAGTTGTAGAAGAATAAAAAGAACTCCCAATAAAATTCTCAGTGAAGGATTTAGCAGCAGCTTTTGCAAATTTGAACATCCTATTTTTAAAATCTGAAAACATAGACTTCAACATCAAAAGGTTTCCATTGCTATAAAGGAACGTTTATGGTGTATAATCTATTTATAAGCAAATTTAAGATGAAAAAAAGAAACAGATCAAACTACAATGGAACAAGGTATAACCTGATAAATGGTTTTTGGTGAGTAGAAGGACAAAGAAAAAACAAACATTGGTGTTCTATTGGCGGTCAACAAGTATAATAGAAAATAATTATGCATAAGTAATGGGGAGAATTTATATTATAAACCTTCTAACTGTACATTAAAACTTTAACATAGCCTGATACGATGGCACATGCCTGTAATCCCAGCTATTCAGGAGGCTGACGCAGGAGAAGAGCTTGAAGCCAAGAGTTCCAAGCAAGCCTGGGCAACATAGTGAGATCCCTTAAAAATAAATGAATAAATAAATTTAATATAAATAATTTTTATTTCATTACAGTATCTAAGCACTCACCAGTTTTCTCCTCTCTGATGAAACTGATCTCACAGAGTAAACTGAATTAATAGAACTTGCTGAGGTGTTTTTCTGTTTCTTATCCTAAGAATGCCATTTGGGCAAAAAAGAGAGAAAACCACAAAATAAAGCATGATTAAAAAGAGCATTATGTCACCATTATTATAAATTGACATTCTCATTCAATACTGAACTGGAGCGTCAACAACATTTAAAGAAACACAAACTTTGGTAAGAAAAAGGGAGACTTAGCTAGGTGCAGTGGCACAAGCCTGTAAATCCCAGCACTTAGGAGGCTGAGACAGGAGAATCGCGAGTTCAAAGCCAGCCTCAGCAATGGCGAGGCGCTGAGCAACACAGTGAGACCCTGTCTCTACATAAAACACAAAATAGGGCTGGGGATGTGGCTCAGTGGCTGAGTGCGCCTGAGTTCAATCCCTAGTACCAAAATGAAAAAGAAAAGAAAAAGGGAGACTCAGTTGGAAGGAAGACTTAACAAGAAATCATAAGCTCTGGGTACTCATATAAGATGAGATGGTTACAGGTACAAGAACAAGCAGCCAGCTGGCAGCTCAAGTCAGAATGCTATAAGGTGGCACTGCCATGGTGGGAATCAGTCTTCTACAAAGCAAAAACATATATCCCATTATTTTTCTCTAGATCATGAATTCAATAGACCAAGGAAAACCTTGTTTGCAGTACATACCATGTACCAAAGACATACTAGACTGTGGGCAGAGAGTAATTAAAAATAAATAAATAGCCGGGCATGGTGGCACACGCCTGTAATCCAAGCACTTTGGGAGGTTGAGACTGGAGAATCGCAAGTTCAAAGCCTCACCGTTGCTGAGGCACTAAGCAACTCAGTGAGACCCTGTCTCTACATAAAACACAAAATAGGGCTGGGGATGTGGCTCAGTAGTTGAGTGCCCTGAGTTCAATTCCAGGTATCCAGTTACCTGCCCACCCCGCCCCAAGAAAAAAAGAGTGCAATCTCAGGCAATACTGAGAAGATGGAAAAGGGAGAAAATGTGGGAAATGGTTTAATGAACTTATTATTATGAATGTGAAGATTTACAAGACTTAGAAGTCAGGAATGTGTAGGCAAATTACATTCCTCTAAGTAACTAAACTCTAAGCCTCAATTTCTTTCTTCTTCTTCTTCTTTTTTTCCCCCAATAGTACTGAGGATTTCATCCAGAGTCTCATGCACTGAGTTAAACTCCTAGCTCTTCTTTAAATTTTTTAAATTTTGAAACAGGGTCTTGCTAAATTGCCAGGCTGACCTAAAACTTGAGAATCAGCTGGGATTACAGGCATGCGCCACCATGCACAGCTTAAAAACTTAATTCTTTTTTTTTTTAATTTTTTTTTGTTGTAGATGGACAAGATATCTTTATTTTACTTATTTATTTTTATGTGGTGCTGAGGATCGAACCCAGTGCCTCACGCACGTGAGGCAGACGCTCTACCACTGAGCCACAATACCAGCCCCTTAATTCTTTAATTTGTATAACTGGAGTAGTAACAGTACCTACCTCACAGAACCGTGAATAATAAATAAAATACTGCAAGTAAAGAATGGGAAGAGCAAATGACTTCTCCTGGGCCAGATGGACAGAACAAAATATTTACATGTCTCATTGTAAAAGTAAGGCATATTTATTCCATTCCACAAAAATAAATGTAAAAAAGGTCATTAAATCAAAATTCTTACTTCTTCATCAAAGATTGGCAATAAGGTGGTGCCTTTTCTCTGAGACTCTTCTTCTTTCCCATAAGATTCTTTATTGGACATCTTGAAAAACTAAAACAAACATTAGAAATATATTATGTGTTGTTTACCAAATAAAAAGTACATTAGGAATTATTCTGCTATATAAAAATTGGAGTTTTATAAAATGATTTCCATTTTCTAGCCATTCTCAAGATGACAAGATTCTCTTACTGTTTCACTTTCCTTCACTTACATTCTCTTTCATGAAAAGCTGTTCCCTCTACTTCAGCTTTATTGATCAACTTTTCAGGAATGAATCTCAAAACTATGCCTCGAGCCACGACTTGACCCTTAAACATCAGATCACCATTTTCAACTGCCTGCAGGACTATATTTTACCACGCCTATACCTCAAAACCAATTAGTCATAAATTTTCAGTTTCCAGACACACCCTGTCACTCTGTGAGGCTTAGGGCAAATTGCATAGTCGCCTGAGTAGTCCTACTTTCATGATATGTAAAATAGAGACAACTCACCCTTTTTGAGAGAGTCAAATGAAATAATGGATATAAAACACAACTTGCATGGGGTGGTACAACAATGGGGTCTAAATAAATATTTACATGGTTTGTCTTTCTACTAGACGTAGAGTTCCCGGAAAAGTAGGCTGTATGAAAAACGGGAAGTGCTCGTAAATGCCTGCTGAGTGGAATGAATGGGTGAATTCTTCTTCCTCAGAATATTCACTCATTCTGAGCCATTTCCTGAAGGGTTGTGCAAAATAACACTCCTACAAGACAGAAGCTGGGAGAAAAAGGAAAAACAGGACAGCAGAGGAGGAGGGAGGGGAAATTAGCCAAGCATTAAACTCTCCCATTAAATCCTATCCCCAAAACAATGGGCCCTGAAGGAAGGGGGCGGATACTGAATGCTAGGCTCTGGACTTTGACCCTTCCCCTTTGCAAATTAGTCCTAAACAGAGGCACAGTAAATATTGAAACTCTGGGAAACAATGAATCCCAGAAAAAGAAAAGCAATGGGCAGGATTTGAGTACTTATCTCTCAGGATCTGAGTCCAATCTCTCCAGGTAACAATGAGTTTCAACCTTTTCACAACTGCCTTCCTGAGTTAAAGTTTTAACCTGCATAACCAATCCCCTGACTGTCCAAACATGTTCAGTTTCCAATGATTAAACCACCCTCATTGTACCCTATAAAACTAAAATCCCCTCTGTAACCAACGGCCCTTTTCACAACCAGAAAATGAGCCCCTATGGTGTCCGAGTCTGCGAGTGAATAAATGGCTTCGCTGAATCTGTTGAGGTCTGCATCCATCATTTTGCGCTTATATTGGAAAGTCCAACTCCTGCCTATTGCAGTTCCTGTGTTCACTTTCCATCCCAGTTTTATTTTTCCAGTCATGCTCTAGACCAAGTCAGTAATGTTAGCTGATGACCAAGGGGTGGAGGGTGAGGGGACTAGAAGGCAAACACAGCCACGCCTTGCAGAGCAGCATCCCATGCTAGGACACAGTGGCCAGGGACTGGGAACATACACAAGGTCTGTTGAGGCAGGAATATACAAAAGGGATCTAGAAGCAAAACCCAAAGAACAGTTAATAGCTGGCAGTGACACATATTGAGATTATGAACATAACAAAGGCTAGAAACTAAGCAATTCCACTTACTACTAGTCAATCATAATGGGAATAGGTGAAGTTCTACAAAAGAATGATCAATTATACTGAAATTTTTAGAATGGTTTAATGAATATCGAGAAGAAAATGTTAACAGCTAACTGAAAATATAATAAGAAAAATCAGTAAATGAATTTAACAGTGGTCCCTTCACCTTCTGAATATTGCCCTCATTGCTTTAAGGCTTATTTTTTAAAATTTTTCTTTAAATATTTATTTTTTAGTTGTGGATGGACAGAATATCTTTATTTTATTTTTATGTAGTGCTGAGGATCGAACCCAGTGCCTCCCGCACGCTAGGCCAGCACGCTACCACTGCACCATAACCCCAGCCCCAAGGCTTATTTTTTAAAAGAAAAAATGTTTTTTTCCTCTCTTCTCTTTCCCTCTCCCTAACAAGATTAGAGAGACAGTGTTATCTTTTCTTCCTCTAGTTAACTGCCCTCTACAGAAAGGAGATGCCCACTGAGGATCTAGGAAGTGAATATCTCCCAAATTAACAAGTGAATCCTAACATGCCAGCAGGGAACTCTGGAACCACCCAGCAGAACATACCAGGAATGTAACCCTTGAAGAGTTTCTTTAGCGACCCTCCTCTAGTTGGGGAGAATCACAGCCTTGGAGACAGGAGTCTCCTGTGTTTCTCCTTTGCTAGCAAAGCAATTAAACAACTCTTTCCTTTTTCTCATTAAATTGTCAATAATTGGCACTGAGGACAAGGACTGAGCTTTTGGTTACAGAATATTCAACACAACTTCTAAGAACAGATTCTAAAGTACCCCCAATTTTTCCTTTGTAAAATAATTATGGTAATGGTTGAATTCAGTTGACCTTCCAGATTACAGCAATAATCTTGACCCTTTCCTGTCTCAAGGATTCCCTTCCACAGGTGGGAAGGGAATTGTACAACTGAAAGAAAAAAAACAATTGTAGCCTGGCATGGTGGTGGCCACAGGTAGTCCTGGCTTCTCAAAGGCTAAGGCAGAAGGATGGCTTAAGCCCAGGAGTTCCTGACCAACCTGGAGTAACATAAAGGTGAGAACTTCCATTAAAGACACTGCTTAGGGGCAACTAACTAGTTTTTTGTTTCCTTTTACAATTTTAACTGATCATGCTGGCCTGTTATTGTTGCTGTGGATACCCTAACACCAATTTAAACTGCCCATCTACTAGACATTGAAAAAGAACACTGGAGATAATGGACTATCCAAGAAAAAAACATGTAAATGTTTACTGTGACAAATGTTTTCTATTCACATCAGTGTGAAATTCATATTGATTTTATGCAAATCAAAACAAACTGAGGGGTTTGCCCTATGTGGGCCTTCTAGATGCTGCGCAGGATTCCTGATGCTGTAGTCCCCATCATAATGAACAGGGCTGACCTGTGTAACCAATAGGACACTGCCCCATGGTGGCATGAGACTAAATCATATAAGACACTGTGGCTTCTGTCTTGCTGTTTTAGATTGGTCAGTCTAGGGAATGACACCATGTCTTAAGTGACACTCTAGCAGCTGAGGGAAAGGCCCACTAGAGAAGAATGGAGCCCTCTTCCTAACAACCAGAACTAACTGCCATGCATGTAAATGAGCCACCTTTGAAGCATCCCGTAACCCTACCAGATCTTCACACCCCTGTCAGAGATATCTTCACTGCAGCTACATCAAAGACTACAAGTCAGATCCACACTTTAGCCTGTCAACGTAACTATGGATTCATTTAGAAGCTAAGTCAAGCTGACCCCATTTCTGCCCAGACACCTTACCCTGCTCTCCCTCTCCTTCCCACTTCCAGCAAGAGCCCACTCACCCAGAGGCTGACACCTACACCCACCTGCACCCTAACCACAGTGCTCATAGACTACCTACTTCCTGAGCATGTATAGGGGCCTGTCAGTTCCACGAACTGGTAGCGATATACTCAATCCCTCTGCCCTCTCCCCTTTATAGTTCTTGAGGTTTTGAAGCTTGTTCTCCACCTGCAATAGCAAGGGCTAAGCCCACCCTCAATGCATAACCTAGATTCTGACTTATAAAAGTTTGGTTCAAGCCGGGCGTGGTGGCTCACGAGGACCGTGAGTTCAAAGCCAGTCTCAGCAACGGTGAGGTGCTAAGTAACTCAGTGAGACTCTGTCTCTACATAAAACACAAAATAGGGCTGGGGATGTGGCTCAGTGGTTGAGTGACCCTGAGTTCAATCCCTGGTACCAAAAAAAACGTTTGGTTGAGAGGAAGTCTGCTCTTGTTCACTCTGTGCAGAGGGAGCCCTGTGAGATTTCCTAACAATAAACTTGCTTCTGCTTAACTCCACTGTGTTGAGTGGTTGATCCTGAGCCAGTTTCCTAACACACCCAAAAGCCATTTCTGAATTTCTGACCCACACACACCGTAGAGTAATATTTATTATTGTGCTAAACCACTAAGTTTTGGGATAACATGCAGCTAGCGATGAGGAGTACATTTCCTTAATGTAATTCAACTTTGAAAATTCCTTCATGCTTAGAAATTTTTACTAAAATTCCAATAGATCACATAGGCTAAAATCAAATCTTTTTCATCATCTGGTTTCCAGCTGGTATTAAATGACATATTGAACAAAACTTTCAAAATAACCATCTACTCGTTCAGAAATTAAAATAATCAGGGATGGGGGATGTTGCTCAGTGGTTAACAGTACTTGCCTAGTATGTGAATGCCCTGGGTTCCATCCCCAGGACTGACTAAAGGGATGTGAGAGGGGAGGAAACAATTATCTAGAAATGAAAAAAATCAATTATTCTTGATTGGTGAACTAATACAGATACAGTTGGCATTTCAACAGGTTAC
Organism: Xerus rutilus; assembly: GCA_028644305.1. NCBI lineage: Eukaryota > Metazoa > Chordata > Mammalia > Rodentia > Sciuridae > Xerus > Xerus rutilus. The sequence continues at coordinate 75,315,626 of CM053410.1, forward strand.
AATAAGTGTTATTACATTTTTAATTGACTGTTAAGCAATGGGTCAACTACACATCCAGGAATACTATTAAAAGGGGAGTGGACTAAAGGAGCTTTAGAATTAAAACTTGCAGAAGCTTCATGGGGATAGTGTTTCCATTAAACTGGGGAAAAAATTTAAAAACAAACAAGGGCAACAACAAAAAACCCTCCACATATACTTCCTAACTAGGAAAAGTAGACCAACTTACAGTTAGGGGCTCAAAGTGCCAAACAATCACGCCCCCTCTCCACTGGGTTCCGAAATAAGTAGGAAATCAAGCAACCACCACAATAGGCACTTAGCTTTGTTAACCAAGAAAACCGAACTGTAAGTATGGGCCTTGTACCTGTGACTAAAATGGGCTTCTGTCTCCTGCCCTGCAGCCTATAACGTTCGGACCAGTGACAGGCAGGACAACCAAAAAACTTAAGTTTTCCCTTTCCTGCTCCAATGAGCTTACTCGAAAAAAGAGGGAACTGGGGAACCGTGAATGCCAAAGTAGGCCCAGAAAGTAAAATTGGAGAAAAGCATAGAATGATAAGATGATTGACCGTACTTTTACCTTGAGATATTTAAAATGCATCAATCAAGTGCCGCAAAGCTCAACACACTCTTAGCTCTGGCTATTAAAAGCCTAAAAACAACGCAAAACAGGGCAAAAACAACGTGTAAGCATTGGACGCCTACTGTACTGGACCACACCGCAGCGCTACTGAAAACTAAAGGTAAACAAACGTAAAGGAAGAGGGGGTTGGGGTCACGGCGCGGGTCAGAGTGTGAAATGAAGGGCAAAGTCCAAGTCCCAGTCAGCCCAGCCATCGGAAAGGGTAGCTCCTCGGCTACCCGTAAATTGCCCCACCAGGGTCCAGGACACCACCAGCCCATTCCCAGAGCCTCACAAGTCCCGAAGAACAGCCCCGGAGGCAGGGCCAGGTCAGAACCACACCCTCCACTGCGCCGGCCGACCCCGGATCCGCCCAGAGTCGCCCCTCCCAGGCACGAGTCACGCCCGCATTTCCAGTCCGGGCGGTGGCCAGCTAGGGCACTGGGGCAGGTGGCGGAGGGGTCCCAGCTCAGCGACAGGTCGGCGCACCCCAGTTCCCCACTTACAAGCACCCGCGGCGGGGGCTACTCCAGAAGCCCAGGCCACGGGAAAGGGCCCCCGCGGGCCCACCGCCCGCTGGGAAACGTAGTCCTGTGCTCAAGGCCAGCCTCCCGCGCGAGCGCTCCGCGGCGTCTGTTTAGACCCCTAGCTACTCGCTCCGAGGGCTCCGCTTCGCCCCGCCCCGCGGCGCAGTGCACCCTGGGGGCTGTAGGCTCGGCTCGGTGCGCCGGCTCGGGCGGGACGGAGGCGCTCGGTGGAAACGCAACTCCCTCACCCCATTGGACGCTGGCGCCAGCACGCTTCTGCGCAGTCTGTGGTGACCTCGTAACGCCTCGAGGAACTGGAAGCCCATGGGTTCTCGAATCGCTGCCTCTGGCTTTTTCTTTTCCTGCGGGCACGATTTGGTCACTGGTTCTTCGTCTTTTGTCGGTCGCACGCGTCCCGCCCTCCCCGTTGCTTCCCCATTCCTTGGATCTAGCCCTGTGGGCATTAACGTCAGTTCTCTCACCCCGCCGTGAGCCCCTCCCGGTCCCCGGGCGGACCTGGCACGGAGGCGGTAACTATGGAGAACATGGCGGAGGAGGAGCTGCTACCCCTGCAGGAGGAGGCGGCCCAGGTCCGGGTCCCGACCCCGGCCCCAGACTCGGCTGGCGTCCCAGCTCCCGCCCCAGATTCGGCTCCGGCCTCGGCTCCGACTCCGGCCTCGGCTCCAGCCCCAGCCCTTGCCCTGGCCCAGGCTCCGGCCCTGTCCCCGTCCCTAGCCTCTGCCCCTGAGGAGGCTGAAAGCAGTAAGTGCAGGAGGCCTAGATCTTTCTGCCGCAGAGGAGCGAGAAAGGGCTCCTTTATGGGCAGTAGGAAAGGGGTTTTATGGGGGAAGGCAGGTTTAGGGAAATGCGACATGGGGGAGGCGAGACCTGTGTAATGGGTAAGGGTAAAACAGCGGTACTGAATGGAAGAGGCCACCATAAATCTGGAGGACATTACCGTGAAGGATTTGTGCAGGCCAGGGGTGCTGCAGATAGAAGGAAATAATGAGGTTAAAACCTTCGTCGAAGGGGAATTTTCATAGTACAGAAAGGGAAGTTATCCGTAATTTGATAGTTTCCCACTCAACCTAGTCTCCTTTGGTTAATGAAGCCCTTTCAAATGTGACAGAGAAACGTGACAACCTAACAGTAGATTCTAGCTGCCAAGATTTAGACACTATTACTGTCATTTTTTCTGTCTTGACACAAAGAGATGAGCTTGTCTCATTATTTCGCTTTCTTTAGCAGCTTACTTCTATAAAGAATTTGAAGCTAATGATTGGGAAAGAGTCTACTCAGTCGTGGATGTCTTTCTGCACACATAAGTGTTGGTTAAGTTTTGTGCCTCAAAACCGCCCATCAGAAGTCAGCTGTAGAAGATCGCCCATATTATTGTGCTCTGAACATGCTTGTATGTTTTCTAAGTGGTGGTTTATTGGATCGTATAGGAATTTAAGATTGATGACTAATAATTTTTTAAGGATATTCCAAGCATTTAAAATGAAATCTAAGACTTAGTTCTTTCAAAAAAATTATTTTGTGTTCCATAAACTGACCTTTATACTCTTCCAGAATTATCATTTAAACTCTTAGATTAATTCATCTTTACCACTTCTAGGACAGTTTTGCTTTTAATGTTTAGGAAACACCTAAGCTGGGCACTGGTGTTTGGGAGGCTGAGAAAGAAGGATAGCAAGTTGAAGACCAGCCTCAGCAACCTAGCAAGAACCTGTCTCAAAATTTAAAAAATAAAAATAAAGAGGGCTGAGGATGTGTTTCAGTGGTTAAGCACCCCTGTATTAAATTCCTGGTGCGAAAAAAAAATTTAAAAAAAAAACACTTCAATAGTTACAGTCTAATAGAATGATTTTGCAGCTTTAAAACAACCTGTAACAGCAGATTGAGTAGAGCTGATGCCTGAGGTAGGCCCCTCCTCATAGGGTCACAATTGTAGGTTCAATATAAGGTCTGTTATTCCTTCATCTGCGGCTGTGGCATATGGGTGGGGGGTGTTATGCTTTCCTAAGGAGAGTCCTACCTCAACCACAGATTGTATCTGTTTAAGTTAATCAGAAGTGGCTCAACAGCTGTGGGAATGCATGTTTCTCCACCTCCCCTCATTAAGTATGGCTTAAACATAGTATTTACTTATATATGTTAAAAATTTATACAGGTGCAATTTGAAAAATGTGTTACGTCTACCGTTTGGGTAACCTGAAAATGCATTACTGGGACAAATTAATGATTGAGAAATCTGAAGTGCATTATAACTAAAATTCATATTAATCACATTTTTAAAATTATTTTTAGACAGTCTAGTTAGTCTTTCCAAGTCAGTCCTAACTAGGCAAGATGAAGATGGTGTTTCTGAAATAGAATTGAAAATTGAGGAAAAAGTAACAGAAGAAGTTGTTAAAGAACCTCCTAGCAACTTGGACTCATCTAATTTAACAAGAGGTTTGCCTGTTGACTTCTGGATTATTAGTGTGTTACAAAAAGCAAGTTGGCTGATTTAAATACAGATTGTATGATATCTACTATTTTAAACCAGAAAGTGATTTCAGTGTTTATAGGAATACGAATTTTTAGGCAGGTATTTTGACAGTTTTCTTCAATAGCGGACCACAGGATTTTCTGTTTTCTAACTTACCAAGGTCCTTTGTCTTTTTTTAACAGAATAATTTCAGTAAGCACATTTTTACATAGTGCTATCTTGTTTCACATACACAACTTTTTAAACTATGAAAGCCAAAAGTCTTTATTTTTACAAATGTGATAGGCTGGTTTTATACACATTCTCTCTCTCTCTCTCTCTCTCTCTCTCTCTCTCTCTCTCTCTCTCTCTCTCTCTCTCTCTC
>CM053410.1:75336846-75425699 GCA_028644305.1 Xerus rutilus
TAAAATATAATTGTATAGGGTCTCGTTGTACAACTCTAAGTTGCTTAGGGGCTCATTAAGTTGCTGAGGCTGACCTTGAACTTGCCTCAGCCTCACAAGACACTGGATTGTAGACATGTGTCACTGCACTAGCAGAAAGGAAGTTCTGACATGGCAAACAATTAAGTGTTTGTTACATGAGTAACAAGCAATTAAAATACCTAGAATAAATTATCTCATTTTAAAAATTAAGATTTGATGGGTTGAAATGGTGTGTCAGAGGAGTATTTTATAAAAGTATTTGACTTCTAGTTTTTAAGAGAACGCTAACTTTGTGTGTTTCAGGAAAGAGAAGAAGTAATGAGATGATTACAAATTTAGCCAAGAAGCAGAAGACTGATGTCAGTACGGAACATCCTCCCTTTTATTATAATATCCACAGACACAGCATTAAAGGAATGAACATGCCAAAGTAAGACAGCCAGTGAATGGCAAAGTATCTCATATTTTAATAACATTGCGATTTAAATAAAAATACAAGAACCTAATTTTCTTTTTTCCTTTCCTTATTGCAGGTTAAAAAAGTTTTTGTGCTATCTTTCTCAAGCAGGCTTTCGAGTAAGCCGAACTCACTTTGACCCAATGGGTGTTCGTACAGACGCACCTCTGATGCAGTTTAAATCTATTCTTTTAAAGTATAGCACCCCCACTTACACTGGAGGACAGTCAGAAGGCAATGTCCAGTCAGCATCTGAAGATACAGTAGCTGATAGGGTTGAAATGTCAGTGAATGACAAAACAGAAGCAAGTGGCTGCAGAAGATGGTAAATGTAGGGTTTATTCTCAGGTGTCTAGATAGGTGATCTAACAGTTCTCTATACCAACTGTAGTTCTTTTCTATTCTTTCAATTCAGTGGTGTAAAAATAAAAAACAGTGCTGCTTTCATTCAGAAAATTAGCAGTTTCTAACTTAGCTGGTTTGGGATCCTTGCTTTTTAAGTTTTTTTTTATTTTAAAGAAAACTTAAAATTTTAATGGAAACATTTTATATAAAGCCAGGTTTCTGCCTGAGGATCACCCCACTGTTTAATAATTTTAAAAAGTTTACATACCTAGTATTTGGAATTTATGTACATTGTGAAGCTGTCCTTTACTTTTTTTTTCCCCCCCAGTACTGGAGCTCAAACCCAGGGCCCCAAAACAAACACTGTACTACTGAGCAACACCACAGCTCCTTCCCACCCCCCAAAGAAAGAGTCTTGCTATGTTGCCCAAGCTGGCTATGGACCCCTGGGCTGAAGTGATCCTCCTGCTTCTGTCTCCTGAGTAGCTGGGACTACAGATGCCTACCACCATGCCTGACTTATCCTTTCCCTTTTTTTGGCACCAGGGATTGAACTCAGGGGCACTGGACCACTGAGCCACATCTCCAGCCCTATTATGTATTTTATTTAGAGATAGGGTCTCACTGAGTTGCTTAGCACCTTGCTGTTGCTGAGGCTGGCTTTAAACTCTCAATTCTCCTGTCTTAGCCTCCCAAAGTACTAGGATTACAGGTGTGCACCACCGCGCCCGGCTATTTTCTGATTTTTAAGACATCATATTTCTGTATACACTGATCTTTATTACTAGCTTTGGAGAAATTAAATAATTGCCTGAGAAAGAAATACATTTTTTTACAAGATACAGTCTAGATGACTCAACTTCAGAGAAAGACTTTTGTCAAAATAAATTGAGACCATTCTAACATAATAAGTTTTCATAAGTACTGAAATACTAATGAGGAGAGATTTTGTTATAAATTAAACAGGTTGGATGATCTCAAGTGCCTCAGTTAATGCATGTATACTATTCATTCACTTAGTTGTATTACCAGTCAGAAGTGAAACTTTTTTTTTAGTTTTGGGGTTGGTTATTTCAAGGGCATGTTGGTGTGTATGTTTTTTATAGAAGTAGCCCAGACTAACATAACTATAAACATCATTTGGAAAAAAATTTTATTTCCATCAATATTATTGCTTAATTTGAATATGAGATTTTAGATAAGCTGGGTGCAGAGGCACATGCCTATAAATCCCAGCAATTTGGGATGCTGCAGCAGGAGGATCACAAGTTCAAGGCCAGCCTCAACAACTTAGCAAGAACTTGTCTCAAGGTAAAAAAATAAAAAGGAGTGGGGATATAGCTCAGTGGCAAATATTTACCCATAAGTATTTCTGAAGGCAAAGAACTATTTGCAACCATTAAAATGGAGGTAGTGGTGCAGTTACAACTGAAAGATTTTAAAATATATATATATAATATATATATATAAAGGCCCTCCCTCCCATGAAAATCTGAGTGATGGTGGGAGAAGACTCATCAGTGAAATAAAGGAAAATCTCTTTGTGTTTTACAGCATATTTCCAAGAGAGTGTCTTTTTTCCTTTCTCCAATTAATGTAATCATACATTTCAGTAAAATTAAAAACCAGGTGAAATACAAGTTAATTTTTACAGTGACTATTTAAAAAAAAACTCCATGGTGTAATTTTTTTTTCTTTTTTCTTTTGGTACTGGAGATTGAACTCAGGGGCGCTCGACCACTGAGCCACATCCCCAGCCCTATTTTGTGTTTTATGTGGAGATAGGGTCTCACTGAGTTGCTTAGCGCCTTGCCGTTGCTGAGGCTGGCTTTGAACTCACGATTCTCCTGTCTCAGCCTCCCTAAGTGCTGGGATTACAGGCTTGCGCCGCCACGTCCGGCTTATGGCATAATTTTTGCCACTTAAAATTTTAACTTTCAAATGAGCACAAAAAGAAATGTTGTTAGTTCCTTCTTTTTTGTTTGTTTAATTAAAAAGAAAATTACTATGCAGTGGCTTATACCTGTAATCTCAGCAGCTTGGGAGGCTGAGGCAGGAGGATGACAAATTTGAGGCCCTTGGCTCTTTAGCAAGACCTTGTCTCAAAATAAAAAGACTGGGAATGTAGCTCAGTGGTAAAAGTATCCTTAGATTCAATCCTCATTACCAAAAAAATAAAAAAGAAGCAAACCAGCATTTGGATTATCTGATTTAGTACGTGTTAAATTGAATATCTGTCTCAGATTTTGCTAAATGTGTCTCAGATTGACATATTAATCGATGCTGAGTTGGGTTTTATGCAAGGAGCTTTATATGATATAGAAATATGGAACTTAGTATTATATAAAATACATATATAGTATTTTAGTTTCACATATAAATGTACGTCCCCCATAAGAAGTTTAATAGAAAGTAGTTTGAAACTGATAAGGTACTACATCCAACCTGAAGAAGAAATACTTAAAAATTCCATCAAGTTATAACATCAGCAACCTTGTTCCCTTAACAACAGTAATTTGGGACACTATCAATGTTGACAACATTGTAAAGTGACATCAGTTGTATCCTATCATTAAAATTTAAGAAAAGAGGGTGGGTTGTAGTTCGGTGATAGAGTATTTGCCTAGCACTTGTGAAGCCCTGGGTTCAGTCCACAGAACTGAAAAAAAGACAAATTTAAGAAACTGTTTTAGGAAACTAGTGTGCTCACTATTAGTTGCTTATCTTAGTACTCAGGAAATGGAAGAAGTAACCAAAGGATGGGTTGGGATTCACTGTGGCGAACTTGTCAAAACTTCTTTTACCAGCCGGGTGCGGTGGCACACGCCTGTAATCCCAGCACTTTGGAGGAGGCTGAGACTGGAGAATAGCGAGTTCAAAGCCAGCCTCGGCAACGGCAAGGCGCTAAGCAACTCAGTGAGACCCTGTCTCTACATAAAACACAAGATAGGGCTGGGGATGTGGCTCAGTGGTCAAGTACCTGAGTTCCATCCCCAGTACCAAAAAAAAAAAAAAAAAACCTCTCTTTACCATACTGACTTCCAATAGACTACTCTGAATAGATGTATGGTGTTCTAGTGCACAGAAATTAGAATTAACTCGAGATCAGTTCAGTAATCCCAGAAGGTCTAGGAATTTTCACATTGTATAATTGCTCTGGTAAATGTCCACAAGGTTACTTTGGAGAAGGTTAAGAGATACATATATAATACATAACTTGTGATGTTCAAGGTCCTTTCAGGGATCCAAAATGTCAATCAAATCAGACCTGTAGGTTTTAGTTATATAAATCAAATAGGACCATTGAGTCTATTTTGATTCTGTAGATCAGTTGATCAATTATCCTAGGCCAAACTTTTGTGTTAGACTCTACTGATTTTCGTGAGTCCTGCTGCGTATTATAGTAACTATGCCCACCTTTCTAGTCTAGCAATTAAGTGAACTATGATCATGTGCCACATAATATTTCACTGAACAGCAGACTGTGTATGCAATGATGGTTCCATAACAATGGAGCTGAAAAACTCCTGCCTAGTAATGTCATAGCTAGTGTAACCTGCACAGCACATACATGTTCGTGGTGATGCTGATGTAAGCAAACCTGTGCTGCCAGTCATGTAAAAATAGAGTACATACAGTTGTCTACAGTGTATGATACTTGATAATGATCATCAAAGACTGTGTTACTTGTGGGGAGCTAGCTCTATGCTACGCCCTTATGACTAGCCATTGTGTGTAAATGTGAAAGGCACAAAGGAAGGAGGAACTATGTGATTGGTTTACTGTTGGTTCCCCCAACGTGCAGCTCGTGGACAGAATTCAGGGGCTTACGTGCCTTGCCACATGGACAGCTGTTGCCTATGTGCATTGTCTCTGATTGGCCGAACGGCCCTATAAGTTGAATGCTTGTTCCACAAATATATGAGTACTTGCCTCCACTTGACTCCCTGGTGTGTCTGATTGTCTTGCGGCAGAGGGCTGGGAACAGGCAACCAGTCAGCTCCAACTCTTCCCAACTTCCACTGCGAGGTGAATGTGGGGGTGCCCCTTCGACCCGCTGGCTCGGGACAGACTGCAATCCCTGCATTACTGGTTTGTGTATTTAATGTACTCTTTTTTTTTTTTTTTTTTTTTTTTTAAATATTTTTTAGTTGTGGATGGACACAATGTCTTTATTTTATTGCTTTGTACGTGGTGCTGAGGATCGAACCCAGGGCCTCACGCATGCGAGGCAAGCGCTCTACCGCTGAGCCACAATCCCAGCCCCTTAATGTACTCTTAATCATTGTTTTAGAGTATACATCTACATATTAAAAGAAAAATCACTGTCAAGCAGTATGCCATGTTATGCCAGCAGCAGCTTCATACACCTGGTGTCTACTGTGCTGCTTGATTGCATCAAGAAGCTGCGTCAAATGATTGACTTATACCATCTCAGTTTGTGTAAGTACACTCTGATGTTTGCACCACCGTGAAATGGCCTAGCATGTTTCCCAGAATGTATCTTCGTTGCTAAGCAATGAATGACTGTAATTTGTCTCAGACACATTAATCTTGACAGTAGACATTGATTAAGTCTTCTCTAGTGTGCTAGTGCTCTGTTCACCGGTGCTTTTTCTTTTTCTTTTTCTTTTTTTTTTTTTTTTGGCACCAAGGATTGAACTCAGGGGTACTCGACCGCTGAGCCACACCCCCAGCCCTTTTTTTGTGTTTTATGTAGAGACAGGGTCTCACTGAGTTGCTTAGCACCTCGCCTTTGCTGAGGCTGGCTTTGAACTCGTGATTCTCCTGTCGCAGCCTCCCTAAGTGCTGGAGTTACAAGTGTGAGCCACCGCGCCCGGCTGCTTTTTCTTAATGTCTTGGTAAAGAGTTAGCCAGACTTCTGATGAGGAATATAGTTAAAGGGTCACATATTTTATTTTATTTTTTAAATATTTTTTACTTGTAGATGAACATACTACCTTTATTTTATTCATTTATTTATATGTGTCTGAGAATCAAATCCAGTGCCTCATGCATGCTAGGCAAGCGCTCTACAACTGAGCCAGCACCCCAGCCCAAAGATCACACATTTTAAATCCTTCCCACATGTCACGTCTTTCATTTCCTTTTTCTTAATTGTATCAACCAATTTCTAGCATTTCACTTCCAATTTAGATAGGCCATTGCTAAATCAAATGTCTTTCAATCAGGTGATCAGAAGTACTCCAATTTGTTCAAGTTCACAAACTAAGCCAGAATCTCTCCTATACGTGTACTTGTCATAGTATGTTTTCTGTTGCTATAACAGTACCACAGGTGGGTAATTTATAAAGAATAGAGATGTCTTCAACTCATGGTTCTGGAGGCTGGCAAGTCCAAAAGCATGGTGCCAATATCTCAGCATCTGATGAAATCCTTCCTTCTGCATCAAAATGTGGCAGGAGGCATCATGATGAGGTACAGCGTGGGCTCACTTACATAACAAAGCCATTCCCTCAATAACTCATTAATTCATTAATCCATGAGAGAATCCATCCCTGTAGGCAGAGCCCCATGACCCAGTCACCTTCAAAAGTACTCCCCTCCAAATACAGATTAGCATATAACTCTGGAGATTAAGTTTTCAACAGGAATTTGGGAAAACATTCAAACCACAGCAGTACCCTGATACTGATAATTTGACACAATTTAAAATCATGTTCTTGCCTCAAAAGTCTTACATACTCAAAATCTATTTCTGCAGATATTCTGTACATATCATCAATATATATGATCAAAACAAAACAAAAAAAAAAACCCCTTTCAGATCATACCTTGTGTTTATCCTCTAGGCAAATGCTGGGACCTGACTCAAACTGTGTTGTATCTTTGAGATAATAAGGGATTGTACAGATAGGGCATGTGGGCTTTTCTCCAAGGCAATTCCTTTAAGTGAGGTTACTAAGGGGTTATCACCAAGATAACAAACATACGTAAGGGGTTCCTTCCGCTTCAGGTGAAGAATTAGGGATTTAGGATACTCATCCAAGTCTTTCCAAAACTGATTGCAGTTCTCAGAATACTACTTTCTTGACCAGTGTCTACTATCACAAGACCCACTAAGAGCAATTCATCCAGTGTGGAGGATTAAACTCTTTTCCAGCCATCTCAGCCTTAAAACTACAAGGTGATAAACATTTCACAACATTAGTCTCAATAGTAAGAATGTGGCTCTCCATCATTAGGGAAGGGAATTCCTCATGCCCAGGAAAATGTTGCAGAATCTGAACATCTAAAAAAACAATGTCAATATTTGTCTACAATGACTCATCATCCATGGCCATATGATCCCTTCCTTTGCCACTCTGCAAGAACCAACCCCTCTTCCAGCTCAAGGATCCTTCCCTAGCTCTCTGGAGATTATCAACAAAGACTATTAAACTTAAAATATGAGTAAATTGTAATAAGTATGTGCTATCCCAAAAGTATTAACTTCTTAAACCTTTTTTATACAATCAAGGTGTACTAAGAAATTCAGACCACCAGTGATAAAACTAACCATGTGAAAAGTACCTCCTAGGAAGTGGAGTATTAATTATAATAGCTTGTATTTATGTGAGACAGCACTAGCCATGTGCTTGGCAGTGCTTATATGATCTATAGCAGTATTTCTCTTCAACCCCATTCATAGAAAAAAGCCAAGGCTATCCAAGATTAAGTGATGTAGCCAGTGCCGCTGACTGGCAAGATTTGGCACCAGGCAGACTTCAGAGTTCATGCTTTTAGCCACTTGTTAATCTCTTATTTAAAGAAAATAAGGACATATAGTAAAAACTTAAAAGGCAGTCCAGTAGAAACTTCTGGAACAGAATTATAAAAGAATGTTTACCCAATAACTACATTTTTTTTCTTTTTTTTGGTACTGGGGATTGAACTCAAGGGTACTCAACCACTGACTGAGGCACATCCCCAGCCCTATTTTGTTTTATTTAGAGACAGGGTCTCACTGAGTTGCTTAGTGCCTCGCCATTGGTTAGGCTGGCTTTGAACTTCACGATTCTCCCTGTCTCAGCCTCCCAAAGTGCTGGGATTACTGGCGTATGACACTGCACCCAGCTACATTTTTCATTTCTAAAACCTTGATCAGTATACTTTCTACTCAATAATTTGTGTATGCATAAAGCACTAACTCAGTTTCATTCTCATTTTCTAAGGCCTCAGTTTTCCCAGGACTTAGTTTGTGCATCTTAAGTGTATCCATAAAGCATTCATGTCTCAGAGGTAGAAAAAAGACATCAGCCCTTCATCTTCTAACAACTATGATAACTTTGCTAAGGTTAGGCTCTATCCAGGTACAGAAAGGAAATCAGAGTGCCATTGTTTTATTTTCATATTTTTTGTTTGTTTTTTACTAAAGCAATGCATATTTTTAGCAAGAATTTAGAATTACATTAGGAATGTATTTTGACACATCATACATACTTGGAGTATAACTTCCCATTCTTGTGGGTGTATATGATGTGGAGTTAAACTGGTCATATATTCATATATGAACATTGGGAAAGTTAGTCCGATTCATTCTCTTTTCCATTCCCCAAGTCCAATCCAGTGAATCTCCACTCCTCCCTCCTATCTGCCTATTGTGATATCCACATATCACAGAGAACATTCAGTCTTTGGTTTTGAGGGATTGGCTTATTTCACTTAGCATGATAGTCTCCAGTTCCATCCATTTACTAGCAGATGCCATAATTTCATTCTTTATGGATAAGCAATATTCCATTACATGTATACACCACATTTTCTTTATCCATTCATCTGTTGAAGGGCACCTAGTTTGGTTCCATAGCTGAGCTCTTGTCAACTGAGCTACTATAAACATTGATGTGGCCACTATCACTATAGTATGCTGATTTTAATTCCTGTGGGTATATGCCAACAAGTGGGATAGCTGGGTCAAATGGTGGTTCCATTCCAAGTTTTCTGAGGAATCTCCATACTGCTTTCCATAGTGGTTACACCAATTTGCAGCCCCACCAGGAATGTATGAGTGTGCTTTTTCCCCCACATCGTTGCCAACATTTAGTGTTACTTGTATTTTTTTTTTTTTTGTACTAGATTGAACTCAGGGGCACTCAGCCACTGAACCACATCCCCAGCCCTATTTTGTATTTTATTTAGGGACAGGGTTTCACTGAGTTGCTTAGTGCCTCACTTTTGCTGAGGCTGGCTTTGAACTCGCAATCTTCCTGCCTAGCACTCTTGATGTGCTGGGTGTGTGTACCACCATGCCTAGCTCTAATTTCATTGTTACATATGAATTTCCAGTTTTCCTAGCACCATTTATTTGAAGAGGCTATCTTTTCTCCAGTGTATATTTCTGGTGCCTTTGTCTAGTATGAGATAACTGTATTTAGGTGGGTTTGTCTGTTCTGTTCTGTTCCATTGGTCTTCATGTCTGTTTTGGTGCTAACACCATGCAGTTTTTGTTACTATAGCTCTGTAGTATAATTTAGGGTCTGGTATTTTCCATAACTTAGTTATTGTGAATAATGCTGCACTAAACCACATGAGAATGCAGATATCTCTTTGATACTTTATTTCCTTTGGATATATGCCAAGAAGTGGGGTTGCTGAATGATATAGTACTTCTATTTTTGAGAAACCTTCATATTGTTTTCCATATGGTTATACTAATTTACTTTCCCACCAACAGTGTACAATTCTTTTTATCCACATCTTCAAAAACACTTTAATCTTTTCCTTTTTAATAATACCTCATTGTGGTTTTAATATATAGTTCCCCAGTTATTGGTGATATTGTGTTTTTTCATATATTTGTATGTCTTTTGAAAAATGTCTTTTTAGGTCGGGCGCGGTGGCACACGCCTGTAATCCCAGCACTTTGGGAGGCTGAGTCAGGAGAATCCTGAGTTCAACGCCACCCTCAGCAATGGCAAAGCACTAAGCAACTCAGTGAGAACCTGTCTCTAAATAAAACACAAAATAGGGCTAGGGATATGGCTCAGTGATCGAGTACCCCTGAGTTCAATCCCTGGTACCAAAAAAAAAAAAAAAAAAACTCTCTTCAGGTCTTTTGCCTGTGTTGGGGGATTTTCTAGCAATTAATTTCTACAAATATTTTTGGATATTAACCCCTTATCAGGTATATGGTTTGCAAATATTTTCTCCCATTCTGTAGTTTTTCTCCTCACTGTTATTCCTTCCTTTGCTACATAGAAGCATTTCAATTTGATGCAGCCATATTTATGTTTTTGCATTTGTACTGCTTTTGAGGTCATGTCCAAAACAAATCACTGTTCAGACCAAAGTCAAAGGTTTTCCTCTCTTCTTTTTTTTTTGTTTGGTACTTGGGATTGAACTCAGGGGCACTCGACCACTGAGCCACATCCCCAGCCCTATTTTGTGTTTTATGTACAGACAGGGTCTCACTGAGTTGCTTAGCGCCTCGCCATGGATGAGGCTGGCTTTGAACTCAAGATTCTCCTCTCTCAGCCTCCCTAAGTGCTGGGATTACAGGTGTGCACCACCACACCCGGCCCATACTGGTTTTATTACTATAGCTTTGAATGTATTTTACAATCAGGCGTAGGCTACTTCTAGCTTTGTTCTTTTTGTTCAAGATTGCTTTGGCTATTTGGGATCTTCCAAGATGCCCTCCTTTATTGCTATGCCAGTAAAATGGAGAAGTATTTGTTTTGTTTTTTAGTACCAGGGATTGAACCTAGGGGCACTTAATCACTAAGCCACACCCCCAGACCTTTTTTGTTTTGTTTTGTTTGAGATTGCTGAGGCTGGCTTTGAATTTGCAATCCTCCTGCCTCAGCCTCCCAAACTGCTGGGATTACAGGTGTATCACTGCACCTGGCCCTTTCAATATTTCCTTATTGCTAATAATACTCCTATATATCCTCCCTTTATGGTAATCTCATCCCAATATCAAAGAAGTGTTTCTTCCTCCAAACATCACCTATCTGGTCCAAACAGTGGGTGAAAGGAGTTATAACAGCTTTTAAGGCCTAATCTCTGAAAACCAGCTTTGCCCAGGCTATCACTAGGAAGACACTGATGCGATTTCATCTGTGGACAACATCAAGACTTTGCTTGGGTTTGAAGCGATGCCAACAAGGAGGCGTTCCTAAAGGTGGTTCCGGAGAAACAATGAAGTCATTGCAATGGCCCAGCAAATGCATAGCCACTGAGGAAGAGCCCCCTGAGGAAATCACAGGGAAGGGTTTAGGAGCTTTCTGAGCAAAGGGCTGGGGGTTCAGTGCTGGGGATCACACACAGATCTCATATATACTAGACAAGCATTCTGTCTAGTTCTCTGTATACTCAGCCCTAGCAGAAACTTCTGCAGACCTCAACAAGCCCCTAAAGAGTTTGAAAACACAGACTCTAGCACCAAAAGTTTTTTGTTAAGAGGACTGTTCCTGGTACATTAGCTGCTTCTGTAATAAAAAAAAACAAACCAAAGCAAGCCCCTATGGACATTTCTCAAGAGTGACACCTGTTTTATGTAGAGACAGGATCTCACGGAGTTGCTGGAGTTGCTTAGCACCTCGCCACTGCTGAGGCCGGCTTTGAACTCAATGATCCTCCTGCTTCAGCTGCCTGAGCTGTTGGGATTACACGTGTGCACCACGGCACCTGGCACCAGTGCTATTTCTTTGTATAGATTCATGTTACTATGTAACATCCTTTCATTGCAGAATGAAAAGACTCCCTTTCCAATTTTTGCAGGGCAGGTCTGTGAGATTATTTTTGCATGAAAATGTCTTAGTTCTTTTGTGGAAAATTTTTACTGGTATAAAACTTAGTTAACTGGCCACTATCCTCTACGGCTTATCCTGAGTTTTATTATGGAGAATCTCTTGTATGTAATGAACTGCTTTTCTCTTCCTGCTTCAAAGATTTTCTTCTTTCCTGGCTCTATCATCATTTTACCGCTTTCTGTATGTGCAGTTGTTTTTCGCTTAACTCTCAAGTTTCTGACAATAATTTCTTCAAATATACTTCCTGCCCACTTCTCTCCTTTGTGGAATCCATGTCCTACACATTAGTATACTTGGTAGTGTCCCACAGTCTCTAATCTGACATTTGTTTTTCTATTTTTTCCAGACAGGGTATTTTCTTTAAATATATTTTTTTAGTTGTTGATGGATCTTTATTTTATTCATTTATTATTTATATGTGGTGCTGAGGATCGAACCCAGTGCCTCACGCATGCCAGGCAAGCACTCTACCACTGAGCTACAGCCCCAGCCCTAGACAGGGTATTTTCAACTGACTTGTCTTCAAGTTCATTATTTCTTCTGGCAGTTGAAAAATGCTGCAGAGACCCTCTAATGAGTTTTTTTTCAATCCAAATTTTGATTTTATTTTTCATACTTTGCCTCAATATTTTCTATTTGGTGAAATATTTCTCCCCATTTAGACATATCCTGCTTCATCTTTTTCCTTATTTTGGTCAGTGTCAAAACTCATGTTATACTTCAAGAAATACTTTTTTCCCCACAAAAAAACCCTAGAGATTGAGCTTTTTGCATTAAATGAGCTAAATCAGATCAAATAAAGCCAAGCTCTGAAAACAAAGCTCTGATAACAGTGATAACTGATACGAGATTTCTGGGGTGTTAAAGTACTATTCTTTGGGGAAGTCATTTGGGAGCTTCAAGCTCCCTCTAGTGGTTGGCAGGATGATGGTTTTCACAGCTATCATAGGTGGGAGAATGCACTTTCAAGTTTCCTCTAGAGCTTGGGAAGGCAGGATAGGCAAAGTTAAAATACTACAAAATTTACATACATGTTCTTCCAATTGTTAGAAATCTTTAAATCTAGAGTTCTGAAAAGTCCGATTTTGAAAACTTCTGTTGTTCATGTTGCTTTCACCCCACAACAGCGGATTTTTAAAAAAATATTTTAGTTGTAGGTGGACACAATATCTTTACTTTTATGTGGTGCTGGGGATCAAACCCAATGCCTCATGCATGCTAAGCAGATGATTTTTAAGAGATCCTCAGATACTCCACTATAATAGAAAAGTTCTTAAGTTTTTAGCTACAACTGCACACTAATTAAAAAGACTGCCACAGAAATTTAAGATATCTTTTCTCATCAGTCATTTCAACTATTTTATGTTTGAATGAATCATGAGTCTAAGCTTTCCCAGTTCACAGAGAAATAATGTCTTCTTCATAAGCTTCAAAGAATTAAAAATGATAATGTAAAATTTATTCCTCATAAAATTCAAAGGATTGAAAATGGTAATGTAAAACTTATTACAAATCTACAGTAACCAGAACAGTGTGGCACTGGCATAACATCAGACCATTAGAATACAAAGCCCCAAAATAAACCCTCTCATATACAGTCATCTGGTTTTGTACGAGGATGCCAAGACTACTCTGGAGAATGAACTATTCTATGGCTGAGAAAACTGGATGTCCATATGCAAATGATCAAAGTTGGAGTCTGAAATTTCAGAGTCCAACTCAAAATGGATCAAAGACCTAAGTGTAAAAGATAAGACTATGAAACTCTTAAGACAAAAACAGAGCCAAGCATGGTGGCACACGCCTGTAATCCCAGCACTTTGGGAAGCTGAGACAGGAGGATCATGAGTTCAAAGCCAGCCTCAGCAACAGCGAGGTGCTAAAGCAACTTGGTGAGACCCTGTCTCTACATAAAACACAAAATAAGGCTGGGGATGTGGCTAGTGCTCCTGAGTTCAATCCCTGGTACCAAAAAAAAAAAGAAAAAGAAAAAAGACAAAAACAGGAAAATCTTCATGAACTGGATTGCACAATGATTTCTTCAATGACACCAAAAGCACAGCTAACATAAGAAAAAAACAGATGCACTAGACTTCATCAAAATTAAACATTTTTGTAAATTAAGGATAATAATCAAGAGTGTTAAAAAAAAAACTCACCGAATGGGGAAAATATTTGCATATCATATAATAGCTTCCAGAATAAAGAACTCCTACAACCCAACAACCTAATTTAAAATGGGCAAAGGAGCCAGGGCACCTGTGGTCTCAGGTCCTTGGGAGGCAGAAGCAGAATTGCTTGCGCCCAGGAGTTCAAGGTCAGACAGGGCAACAAAGTGAGACACCCATCTCAAAAAGTAATAATAATAATAATAATAATAATAATAATAATAATAATACTAAAAGCACTGGGCGTGTAGCTTGGTGATAAGAATGCTTGCCTAGCATGTACAAGGCCCTAGGTTTGATCCCTGGCACCAGAGTGGCAGTGGTGGTGGGAGGAGCTAAGGATTTGAATACACATTTCGCTACAGACAATACACAAATAGTCCACGAGTACATGAAAAGATGCTCAACATCAAAAGTCATTAAGGAAATGTAAAAACCACAGTTGGAGGACACATCCATTTGGATAGTTAGGTAAAACAATTAGGATTGCTTTTTTTTAATGTTGCAGAGGATGTAGCGAACTGCAACTCTTATCACTGCTCATGGCGATGTAAAATGCTGCAGCCCCTGGAAAATAGTTTGGGGTTCCTCAAAAAATTAAACAGAATGACAGTATGATCTAGCAGTTCCACTTCTACCTATATATCCCAAATAGAAAGCAGGAACTCAATTTTATACTTATAGTAATATTCATTATAGTGTTACAATAGCAAAAAGTATTAATACACGAATAAACAAAATATGGTATTTACATGTGTTCTCCAGTCACATAACAAGGGAGGAGTTTATGGAGAGTGATTATTTACTGTATGTACTTTATTTGGAATGATGAAAGAGTTTCGGAAACAGATAACAGTACACATTAGACCACTCTGTAAATGTATCTTCTCCCAATGAACTGGGCATGGTGGATGAGCCTATAGTCTCGGCTACTCAGAAAGCTGAGGCAGAAGGATCATCTGAAGTTTGAGGCCAACCTAGGCAAATAGCCAGATTCTGGCCCCCCACCCCACCCCAAAACTTAAAATGGCAAATTTGATTATGTATATGTTACCATAATAAACTTAAAAATAATAATGTACACAAAGGACTTTATCTTTGGTGAGTCAGATGAGCCAGCGGTTACAGAAATTACTTGTATTTATGAACCCCTGGCCAGTAGTGATGGCCAAAAGTCTCTCCTCCCTCTGCCACAACACACACACCCACACACACCCACACATATATACACACTCTTTTTTCAATGGTCTATCAAATACCTATAATCACATCTTGCAAAGGATTACACATCCAATGACTTCACTAATGATGCAGTTTTATGTCCTCCTACACTGACAGATAAAAACACATACATCCTCTAAGCACAAAGCTTATAGTCACAAATAACTTTCTGCTTAAAGACAATTTCAATTAATGACCACAATGGGAATTTAGTTATTTAATGCAACCACTAATCTAACATGTTACCAATAAAATCTAAGCAGATTTATCACAAAACCAGGGTTATATTCATTGGACATGCATTAATAATCTATACAACTTAACATTACACCAGAAAAGGAATTTATAAAAGTTCTCTTAATTTTTGGTGGTTTTCAAATTTCATGGCACAGTTACCAAAAAAACTGTAAAAACAGATTTCAAATATATTCAATAAAATGGTAAAAAATTGAATAAGCCTTTAAATTTTCATACTCAAGATTTAAAACATCAAGCTGGCCCCAATCTGTCAAAACTGACAGATAAATATTTACAATGACTAGACAGACTTTAGTTACAATGGTACTGGAGGTCTACTCCCTCCTTTAGAAACCCTTTGGGGTTAATTTCTCAATGCAAACATGTCTTTGTAAATACTGTGGATAATATAAACTTTAAAACATACCTACAATCAGGACAGGATGAAAAATAACACAGAAGTCAATCTTTTTTCTGACCTGTTAGCATAAAGCCTTCTGGCACCCAGTCAACACTGTCCCTTAATATAAAACTGGTAAGAGTAGAATGACTTCACCCTGTAGTGGCTGACATTCTTCTACAGAATTACCTTTCACTATTTATCAAAGCAGGGCTTGAGCTCCATTAATCTGCTTCTACAGAGTATAATTAGCAGAGCACCAAATTTATACACTGATATAGCAACTCAAAATGCTAAGCACACTTTTCAAACAGAAGCAAACCTATTTTTTCCATGTGCCACAATGTTCTCGAAACTTATGTGGCTACCAACAAGAATTAGGGAAGCTTTGAACATATCTTGTACTTTTCATCAAGGCTAAAGTGCAAAATATCTCCATATTTCTGATATTTTAATAGGGGAAAAACATCAAACACATAATAAAGGAACTAAAGTGACAGTAGGAACTAAAAAAAACTTTTAAATAAACAATTGAGAACTACATATTACTATCAATTTAATTTTTCTTTCTTCGGTGAAATATGTCAATGACCCATGTGCTCATAAAACTTAAGATTCTGATTCTCTTCCCCATGACCAGAACATCTAAACTTACAGGGAGGGGAGAAAAAAGGGAAAAAAAATAACATTGCATGACAATGGACACCAAGTTCATAAAGAACCTCTTTTTAAAATGAGATATTATGGAAGAAAATACCATGAAAATAATAATCCTATGAGAATTGTTCTTAAGCACAGTAAGTTTGAGCCTCAGTCTTCATGAAGATACTACAGTTTATATAGAAAACTATAAATATACAAGACTCCAAGGAAAAAAAGTCAGAATACATATTAACAATCCATAGGCCTAAAAAACTTTTGAGGGGAGAAGGAAAAGGATGGCCAACTGAATCTTCACTTAAGAATACAAGACTATGAAAAATTCCCAGGTCAAAGGTGCTCCCAACGGAACCATACTTTGTGAAAGCACACAACTTAGATATATTCTTCAAAGGAAAACAAAAGTACTGAATAACTACAGTCCCTTCCAAAAAGTAAACCTTAAATTAAGGGGAAATGATTCTAAAAGTGTAAACGAGTCTGGCTCAGAAAGAAAAATTGAACAACATATCCAAGATCTGTCCATAAAAGTAATGATGGTACATCTTTAATATTAAAGAAACAGGCTATAAAAAAGTTCAGTCTCAGAATTGGTTTTTAAAAGCTTATTTGTGCTCCTTGGTGGGTGCATAATAAAGTTCCATGGGTTTATTCACTTTCCAGTACTTCTCACTGACCAATTCCAAAGAAAAAGAGCCATTTAATACCTAAAAGGAAAAAGAAAAAAAATTATAAAAATTGCATGAAGCACAATAGTGAGATGGAACAAAAACAGAAGTCCACAGAATCTTTTATTGCCTTTTTTTTTTTTTTTTTTTTTGGCAATGGGGATTGAATTCAGGGGCACTAGACCACTGAGCCACATCCCCAGCCCTATTTTGTGTTTTATGTAGAGACAGGGTCTGAGTTGCTTAGCGCCTTGCCGTTGCTGAGGCTGGCTTTGAACTGGCGATTCTCCTGTCTCAGCCTCCGAAAGTGCTGGGATTACAGGTGTGTGGCACCGTGCCCAGCAACAATTTTATTTTTGATACTGGGGATTGAAGCCAGGGACACTTCACCATTGAGCCATATCCCCAGCCATTTTTGTTTGTTTATTTTGAGATAGGATCTCACTACGTTGCTTAGGGCCTTGCTAAATTGTTGAGGCTGGCTTTAAACTTGCAATCCCCCTGCCTCAGCCTCAGCTAATTTACAGGCATGGAGTGATAGGCATGTATCACTATGCCCAGCCCTTATTTTTATTATTATTTTTTGGTACCAGGGATTGAACTCAGGGGTACTCGACCACTGAGCCACATCCCCAGCCCTATTTTGTGTTTTACTTAGAGACAGGGTCTCCCTGAGTTGCCGTTGCTGAGGCTGGCTTTGAATTGGTGATTCTCCTGTCTCAGCCTCCCAAAGTGCTGGGATTACAGGCATGTGCCACTGTGCCCAGCTCCCAGCCCTTATTTTTTAATCTTAGGGAATATCAAAAGTGATCTACCCTATTGTAATTTCTTTTCTTGGGGTCTCAGGATTGTGCCCTGTTTTCTTAGGTCATACCCCAGCACTCCCCACTCAACTGGTCTGAACATGCTATTATTTTATCAACAGTCCATTATTTTAAATACTCACAGTGAACTGGCCACTTGCTGTTGCTATATAAATGGTATACTGCTTCTCACTGGCTGTATCAAGGTTCATCTGGTTTGATTCTCCCTTGCTTCTAAGTTCTTCTAAAGCTAACCTCACAGCCAGATACTTGGATAAGTGATCAACAGTGGCATTACCTGAAGTCTTTATATATCTGGAAAAAAAAGTCATTGAAAATTTAATTTGTAAAATACACTGAGGAAAATGTATTTAAATTATGTACTGTATTTCCAGAAAAGCTAAAGTAAAATGCTGATGTCTCAATTATTGACAAAGTAACAGAAATCTGTTGCTCTATGATCTTTTTTTTTGGTACTGGAGATTGAATTCAGGGGCATTCAACCTCTGAGCCACATCCCCAGCCCTATTTTGTTTTATGTAGAGACAGGGTCTCACTGAGTTGCTTAGCACCTCGCCATTGCTGAGGCTGGCTTTGAACTCGCGATTCTCCTGTCTCAGCCTCCCTAAGTGCTGGGATTACAGGCTTGCACCACCGCACCCAGTTTATAATCTAAAACTTTCTAATTGAACGGTAAGGAAGAAAATACATGCTCACTGTCAGGATATGAAAGCTCTACTTTCTGTAAAAAAGTGACAAAGAAAAAAAATACACAAAGTACTACAGAAAGTACAATATGCCCTTCAATCCCAATGATCAAGATCTGCTGGCTATAGCAGTAAGAGGAATAGTAAGAATACTGGAAAACTGTTTATAAGATTTGAAATTTCTGGTTTTTAAAACTGAGCACAGAAGTTCTAATCTTGGGATTTTTTAAAAGCATTGTAATACTATTCAATCATTCATTCAATGATTATTTTGTTTATCTGCACTCAATCACAGGCAGGGTGCTAGGAAGACAGTGGCAAATGCATCCTCACAGCATGAATTTTAAAAGCCTACTGGTACCTGTATTCCTCTACCTAGGAGTGTCCTTCCTTTCACATGTGCAACTTTGGGTGAGAAGTGCATGAGAAAAGGAAAAGTAACTATGCAGGACCTGTATAACCAAGTTGAAACCTAACAATGAATGACAAATACTGCTTCTATTTCTTATGCAAAATTGTTTCCCACCTTTTTTATGGGGCACAGTGGTGCTGAGGATCAAATTCAGGGTCTAGCGCAGGCTAGGCAAGGCTCAGCCACTGAGCTACAGCCCCAGCCTTGCACAATCACCTTTTAATTCCAAATTAAACATTCTGAATTCAGATAATCTAAAACTAGCCCACACATTTACCTTGTCTGTGCACTGTCATCTTTCTCCATAAGTGTGGGATGAGGCCTGAATACTAATTCAATTTCACTAGCACCATCCATTACTGGATCAATTGCCACTGTTGCATTGTTATTATCAAGTTCAAGCCCAGAATCATCAGATGTTTTGGTCCGTTTGTTACTAGGGCCTGCTTCCTGGTTGCTATGTGTGGATGCATTACTACAATGTGAACTGTCACCATTATCTTCTGCTCCACTGCCATTTTCAATCTGTTGTTTCTTGCCTCGCTGTAATCTAGTTAAGAAGAAGGGGAAGAAAAAGAAAAGAAAGAATGCATAAATTTATACTTAAGCCTTTAAATCATCAAATATGAAGCATATTTGCTACTACTGACTTTAGAATTCTAAAAAAAAATTTATTTTTGGTACCACAGATTGAACTCAGGAGCACTCCACCACTGAGCCACATCCCCAGCCCTATTTTGTGTTTTATGTAGAGACAGGGTCTCACTGAGTTACTTAGCGCCTCACCGTTGCTGAGGCTGGCTTTGAACTCGTGATTCTCCTGTCTCAGCCTCCCTAAGTGCTGGGATTACAGGTGTGCGCCACTGTGCAGGATAAAAATTTTGATAAGTAGATTTGATGCGTTAGATAATGTCATTGTTTCCACGTCCCTGAAAGGTATAGAAAATCTCATATATACTTTATTGATTTAAACAAATGCGTCAACTCACTTTTATACTGGTCCAAGTCTTATTTATATTTTATCATTTTTATGAGATTATAATTCTAAAGAAAGACATGATTCAAATATGAAAATGTAAAATCTCTAAGGGAAGTTATTTATGCCTCTTCAGGTGTAAATCAGAACATTCTTAAACAAATAAAATATAAAGGAGAATGGTTAGCACTAGCTCCCTGGTGACTTCCCTCAAAGTCTGCTAATGCAATGCAAATGAGGAAAACAGGATGGGTACAGATGCAGCTCTCTAACAAGCTCAAATTCTAAAGCCAATTACTGGGCAAGGAACTTTGTGTATATAATCTCCTTTCCTCTTCAAAACAACCTGAAAAGGCAGTAACATTTCCATCAATTTGTAGTTGAGAAAAGCCAAAGAAACTGAGTTACAAAGTTAAATGCCAGGAACACAGCTAGGATGTGATAACAGACCACATTCTTTCTACAATATTGCCTGCTTCTACCTGTATATACAAAGGGGGAGGGGTGAGAATGAGCGATGGAAAAGATGGAAAGAATGACATGTACTTGTAAGATTAGTATGTTTATTGCCAGAAACAAGGATAGCCCACTGATTTAAAAAATGATTTAAAAAAAAAAAAAAAAGTAAAATCCTGCTTATAAAAACCTATGGATCATCTCAAAACTTTTAAAACAGGATGACTAATGCATTAAAGGGCAAAATTATGATTCAAAAAGACATATAGTGGGATATTACTCAGTCTTAAAAAGGAATGAAATCTGGTCCCATTCTACCGTATGGAGGAACATGGTAAGAACACTGTGCTAAAGTGAAATAAACCAGTCACCAAAAGACAAATACTGATTCCCCTTATATGAGGTATCAATTTATACAAAGTGAAATGGTAACTGCCAGGTGCAGGAGCAAGGAGAGGAAAGGGGGAGTTACTGCTTAACTGGCACAGGTGCAGTTTTATAAAATGAAAGGGATTCTGAAGATTGGTCACACAACAAAGTGAATGTACTTAACACAACTGAACTCCATACTCAAAAAAGGCTAAGAGACATTAAAATTTTTTTAAACATTTTTAAATTTTATCTATTTATTGTAGATGGGCACAATACCTTTATTTATTTTTATGTGGTGCTGAGGATTGAACCCAGTGTTTTACACATGCTAGGCAAACACTCGACCATTGAGCCATAGCCCTGAGACAATAAAATTTGTTTCATGGTTTTGGGGGTTTTTTGGTATGTGTGGTGCTGAGCATTGAACCCAGAGGTGCTCTACCACTGAGCTACATCCCCAGCCCCTTTTTATTTTTTATTTTGAGACAGGTTCTCACTAAACTGCCCAGGCCTTCAACTTGTGATCCTCTCCTGCCCCAGTCTCCCTAACACCTGGGACTATAGGCACATAACACTGCTCCAAGATAGATTTTAGTGTTTTAAAAGGAATACTCTAATTAGGTTTAGAAGCATATATTTTATCTTCATAAAAAGGTAATCAGGTAGAACTATGATTTGTTACCACATTTTACACTTTTTAAAAAAATAAATTCAATATTTAATATTCAGAAAAACAGCTACCATGTCAGGCTTTCCTTCTCATTTACCTGTTCATGGCCTGTATCTTCAGTCCTTCCTCAATGCTGTGACTGAGTGCCTGCTGATTATTGTGCTTGTTGATCCTGGCTAATACTCTCTCTTGATGAGCTTCATACTCATCACGACTTGGATAAATTTTGCTGATGAGTGCATCAAAGTTGGGGTCTGGCCTTAGTGATCTTTTGGAAACTAGCTTTTTCCGACAAGTAGGACATTCTTTGTTGCTAAATAAAAAGAGGAGAGAAAATGTAAACAATGCTAGTATCTTGGGCTACAGACAAAAATATCCAGTTCTTTGTTATAGTTATCATCTTTACTAAGTCACAGAAATTTAAAATGATTAATCTGAATTTTCTTGAAAATCTAACCAGTAGGTAAGCAAAATTTTGGAAAACCCAGACACTACCACTTACAAAAAGGAAAACTGGAATACTTTCTAATAATAATTTACATATAACAATTTTAGAAATAAAAACCTCTCCCCCTGCCCTTTTTTTTCTGGTAGCAGGATTGAATTCAGGGGTACTCAACCACTGAGCCACATCCTCAGCCTTATTTTGTGTTTTATTTAGAGACAGGCTCTTACGGAGTTGTTTAGCACCTTGCCATTGCTGAGGCTGGCTTTGAACTTGCCATTCTCCTGTCTCAGCCTCCCAAAGTGCTGAGATTACAGGCGTGTGCCACCATGCCCTGCTCCCTACTCCCCTTTCTTTTTTCTCACAGTACTGGGGATTGAGCCCAAGGGCCACTCTACCACTCAACTACATCCCAGCCCTTTTATTTTAAGACAGGGTTTCACCAAGTTGTTGAGGCATAAATATAGGATCCTCCTGCTTCAGCCTCCGGAGTCACTGGGATTACAGGCGTGCACCACAACACCCAACTGTCTTTCCTAATTTATACTTCCCCCTTCTAATATCCTTGCCATACAAGAAAAAAATCACCTATTAGTTATTTACAGGTTATCAACTTTTTTCTTGGAATAACACTTTCATATGGATATTATTTTATATATTTACCAAATAGGAAAGCCATGGTTTCATGTTTTGTAATTTTCTCAAAACACTTACCCTATGAAACTTCTGAAATTATATGAAACCAACTATTTCAAAACAAATATTTGCCAATAATTAAAAACTAGACTTTTCACTAAATACATTTGGTGGGGATATATTTTTCGAATGCCAGAGAGCCCTGTCATGGTAAAATTTAAGTACACATTAACTCATTTCAACATACCCACTTCTAAGGGCTGTGATAATACAATCTGCACAAAAACGATGCAAACACTCCTTTGTAGTCATGGTGTTCTTCAACATATCCAAACAAATTGGGCACATTAGTTCACTGTGTAGACTTCTAGGTGAAACCACAATTTCCAAGCCATCTGTTATTGCCTCCTGTAAAAGAGTCACTTTAAAATTGAATGCTACTTAATTTTTTAAATAGCGGACAAATCTGACCATATGAAAGTACTGAAAATGGTAAAAATTAACACCCATGTCCATTACCCAACTACTACCATTAACTCATAACCAATCTTCTTTCAGCTATAATATAGTCTTCTAACCCCTCAACTCCACCACCACTTCATAAATGCTTTTGTTTTAATGCTAAAGATAACAATGTATACAAAAGACTAGTAGTGAGAAATTATCTTGGTATGACAGCACACATTTGAATATATAACTAAAATGCATATATTTGAATTTGAAATCATATACTTTAGTAGCTCTAGTTATATTAATTCTGTGCCTCTAAATTATTATTTGACACTCTTACCTGCAAAATGAAGTTAGAACTAATTAAACTACAAGAACTCTTCTATCTTCAAAAATTACACCATTTTAACAAATTGTGTTTCACACTACCTACTAAAATATTTTTAAGATCCCAACAAAAGCACATATTGATTTATAAACAATTTAATAGGATTTCATTTCTAAATCACTCCTCAGCCTCAAAAAGTCTTATCCTAATAGCAATTTTATAAAAAGTGTTCGAGTTTTCAGGCTAACCCACAAGCTGCTTTAAACCACAATACATATGAAGTATATGTATTACCATATGTAACTGTCCCTAATTGTCTAATTGTCTGCAAAAATGCATTTGGAGTTCCAATGTAGAATTTCAGGATAAAGTTCTCATGCTACAGAGTGATTAGTGAATCTACTTATTTTATCGCTAACACTACCCATCCTCCCTACAAGTGACACTAAGAACAAAAGATTATCTAAGTGTAAAGCCATTAATATCAGCTCAGATGCATTAAGGAAAGTTCTAGTATGGTGAGTAATGAAAAGTAATATAGAAGCTGCAAGGAAGGGTTTCCCAGCATGCTACAGACACTTCCTGTCTCCACTGCTCTCCACCCTACTTTGTGCTTTCTTCAATATGGCCAAAGATCAATCACTTTTCAAGCCAAGACAGTAATTATAGATATTGTCCAAAAAGGGTTCACATAGAATATATTTAAATTTACAATAATAATTACCACTATTATCAAGTAACTATAATGTTTCAACCTCTCTATACAAAGCACTGTCAGCATTTTATTTTACTTAAACAAGCATACCGTTTTCCTGCATTACTGTTTTTTAAAAATATATTTTTAATTGACACATAGTAATTATACATAGTTATGGGACACAGTGTAACATTTTAATACTTGTATATAATGTATAATAATAAGATCAGGGTACTTAGCTATCTACTACTATCACCTCACACATATATCTTTGTTAGGAATACTCAAAATCCTAACATACAAACTTTTGATTTAAGAATTATAACCTCTGGGGCTGGGATTGTGGCTCAGTGGTAGAGCGCTTGCCTCGCATGTGGGAGGCACTGGGTTCAATCCTCAGCACCGCATATAAATAAATGAATAAATAAAGGTCAATCAAAAACTAAAAAAAAAATTAAAAAAAAAAAAGAATTATAACTTCTGGGCTGGGGTTGTGGCTCAGTGGTAGAGCACTTGCCTCGTATGCATGAGGCACTGGGTTCGATCCTCAGCACCACATAAAAATGAGTAAATAAAGATATTGTGTCTATCTACAACAAAAAATATAAAAAATAAAATAAAAAAAAAGAATTATAACCTCTATTTTATAGATAAGGAAACTATCACTCGGTATGATGATGACCTAGTTATTATCAAGTCTATTCTCGTTACCCTCTTTAGAACATACCTAACAAAATCCAATCCTGGATAAACACACCACCTGGAGTTGAACTGACAGAGGCATAGAGTAATTTGGGAGCAAGGAAAGAGGAGAATCAGAATGCCAGTACTAAAAATTTCACCAGCCTGAAACGGACATTCAACACTGCTCAAACTAGTTTTTTCTTTCTCTACACTATTTTATACCTTTTCTTCTATCTGCAGATATTCTTCCACTTGCAACAGATTACCTTATATCATATTTCATTAAAAGAAGCTTCCTTACTTCCTATCAAACCTACAAATTAAATCATCTTTTCTCTTGTTTCAAGAACTATGCCTCTTCCTATCAAAAGTAAATTCCTTTATTTCTTCTCAAAGACATCCCTCTTCAGATTATTATATTTGCTCTCAGGCTTCAGCAATCTCTCCCTCCACACTAAATCAGCCTGAGACATTACCATCTCAATGGGATTGCTTCATAATGAAATGTGAAAGATACACTCTAGATATGTCTTAAAAAGTGCAAGAGGAAGAAGCAGGCAAAGGGGCATTCTAACTTAGAAAACAAAACAAAATTGAAAACTACTTAATTCCACACTGCCCTCTGAATTTTGCTCCATTTCTCTGCTTCCGTGCACAGCCAAACTTCTCTGAAGAATCACCTATTTGTTTTTCCTGTTACATACAATTATGATAGCCTTGGTTCATGAAAAATTATTTGTTGAATCAATACATGAAGTGTCAGCTAACAAACCTAAGTCAGGGCGTCTTGCATATAAATTTACTATTACTGTTATGTTCTATTTAAGTTTTCAATTTCTAAAACTATATTCCAGTTTATATATACTTAATATTTCCCCTAGGTTATTTTGGTCTATATTACCTGAGGTGTTCGTTGTAATTCATATAAACTGAGTTCCCATGTTTTGCTTAATGGTTGAGTTCCATTTGTCTGCACAGCCTGAGACATTGCTAGGAATAAAAAGGAGACAAAAATAATTTTAGTATTTGGAAAGAGAGATGCTATGGTCAGAATGTATGTGTTTGAAACTATAGGTGGGCTCAAAAAACCATACTCTAAAATATGCCTCCCTGAACTTCAGCACCTAGCAAGTAGCAAACACAGGGAAGAACTTTCTCTGAGGTTCCCTTGTCTAGTTTACCACAGGTTCTACCAAAGAGGAACACACTTGCCTTCAAATATTTTCTTTCCTAAATGAATTCAGGGAACTTCACATATGCTAGGTTAAGTAAGTGCTCTACCACCGCGCTACATCCACAGCCCTTTTTCATTTTATTTTGGGACACAAGCTCAGTAAGTTGCCCAGACTGAATTCAAACTTGCAATCCTCTTGCCTCAGTCTCCTGGGATAACAGATGTCCACCATGTCCTGCCAAATATTCTTACTGAAATTTCATTATCCAAGGAAAACTAAATTCATGTAAGAGAAAAAGCTGAAAAATCAAACACCACACCTACAGCCAAAGGAACTATGTCCTGGGCCATTGTCTGTTGAGGGTCATCCCTACTCCCCTAAAAATTATTAATTAGCCCTCTAAAATTGCCTACAGTCTCCCACTTCCCTCTCCCCTATGAAAAAGGTAGTTAAGCCTCAACCAACTGGGCTTTCATATTTCATAGGGCTTCTAAGCATTATAAATTTGTATGATTTTTCTCCTTTTAATCTGCCTATTACAAGTTTTTTTCAGCAGAGTCAATTATTGAACCTTCAGAGGAAAAAGTCTGAATTTCCCTAGAAAACCTAATCTCCAATGCAATAGTATTAAGAGGTAGGGACTTTGGGAGGTTATTACATCTTGAGAGATTAGTGTCCTTTTAAAAGGCTTAGGGAACCATTTTGCCATTGTACTATCTGAGGACACACAGAAGGTGCCATCTATGACCAGACTCTGAAATTGCTGGTGCCTTTATCTTGAACTTCTCAGCTTCCAGAACTGAGAGTTGTAAATTTCTGTTACTTATAAGTTATCCAGTCTAAAGTATTTTGTTATAGCAGGCCAAATGGATGAAGACAGGAAGTAAATCTCAAAACTAATTTTTGGCAATTATTAATCTTAAAATAATAAAAAACAAATTATACACTGGTTCCTCAAAATTAATAAAGAGAAGTTTAAGAATATGTCCATTTATAAACATGAATTATTTGACAGCAATATACTACCAGTGGCCGGGCGCGGTGGTGTACACCTGTAATCCCGGCACTTTGGGAGGCTGAGACAGGAGAATCACCAGTTCAAAGCCAGCCTCAGCAATGGTGAGGCACTAAGCAACTCAGTGAGACCCTGTCTCTACATAAAACACAAAAAAATAGAACTGAGGATGTGGCTCAGTGGTGGAGTACCTGTGAGTTTGATCCCTGGTACCAAAAAAAGAGAGAGAGAGAGAGAGAGACTACCACTGATCTCTGAATGCTGGCATACAGAAAGTGCTAAATATTATCAAAAGTGCACAACCACTATTGAATGTATAGAAGAATATCTTAACCCCAAACAACATTTTTCTGAAATTCATGGTTATGGAACTTAGAACTAAATCAAGAAAATTTCAGACTTTCCAGTACAGCCATATAGTCTAGTAACTTTGCTTAAGATACAAAATCTATAGTATTTTAAACCACAGGTCCTTCTGCTTCCACTTTCATAGCTCTACTCTAGGAAGTCAGTTCTCATATTCCTAATGCTGAGCTCAAAAAAACTGCTAACTCTTCATCCTATAGCTCCCCTCTAAAGCCAAACTGATTAACCTCTAATGATTTTTCTACATGAAAATTATTCAAATATTCAGAGACCAGATCTTTCTTTTTGTCTATCATAGTTCCTCCAACTGCTTCCCATCTGACAGTAATTCAAGGTCTCTTCATCACCCTCATTTATTAATCCTGCCTTCCATGCCATTATGAATTAATCAAATAGTGTAAGACCAACTTCTCATCTATCTTTATATAGGGTGACAGACTCTAGTAAGCACTTGGAGAAGTGTCACAGGTACAAAACTAACTCCTCTGGGGCACAGAAAAACAAAGGGTCTCCAGTTGTACAAATATTTAGTAGGTATCTATTACTTATTAGCTAAGCATTAGTTCCCTAAGGTCCTCACCTCAACATTATAGCCTTAAGGGAAACTTATGTAAATGGTTAAACTATAGTATGATGTAATTAAGTCTTAGGAGGAGTGGACACTAAACATCGCAGATAGAGAAGGATCAGGGAAATTGAGTCAAGGAAGGCTTTTACAGAGATGAAATAAGCCTTAAAAAGAAGTTATTCACAAGGCCCTGGGTTCAATCCCTATCACCAAAAAAGAACAAAATAAAATGAACAAGAAGTTACTGCAGTGGGATTGGAGTACAGAAACTCAAGCATAGTATAGAAAAATAGAAACCAACTAGCAGTAAAATCGGTAAGGAAACCACTGGAAGAAAACCTGAGTAGTGGTAACTATATGAACTCAAGCAGTTAACCATAGACCTCTAAGTGACATACAAGACAAAGGTGTAAGAAATAGGGGTCAAAGATGACTTTGTGAAACCAACTGTAGTTTACTAAGGCAGAGAACATAGAAGGTATGAGAAGACTAGTGGAGGTGCTACACATGAGGAATTTTAATTACTTACAGACTCCTTTAGTACAGGGGTCCAGTAGGTAGTGAAAGAAATATCCCACACCTCCCTGAAGACACAATCTGTCCTTTATTTCTATGTTTGGAGGCTAAGACAGACTTGTAATTATGCAGTTTGATTACCATGGACCCAAGCCACCAATTTGTAAGGCTAGATATCTGCTATAGTAACTGTCTCTTTGAATCAAAGTGAAAGCTTCAAACTTCTCTTGGCAGAATTCATCTCCTCTACATGTTCTTACTATAACCCTAAATTATTATGTTTACTAAAATAGATGGCACAATTTCTCCAAGGATAATTTATAATTACCTCAGCTATTATGGGAGATTTTGGACATGTCAAAGATAATATCTCTAAGAGAAGCTGGAGAAAAGAAAGGAGAGAAAGTACTTACAGTACAATGGCTAGTCTTTTTTGATTGGTATGCCAAGGCCTCAATATGAAATTCTGGCTTCAAAACAACATCCCTGAAAAATTCTCTTGGAAAAGCTAAAGAAAAGAAACCACACAAACTCTCTGAAATCTGCCCTCTTTACACATGAAACACTTCATATGTTTTCGTTTCATCTTCTACCTTCTGTTCTTCTCTATTCCCTCCCCTAAAATCCTAAATCAACTCTTCTTTCCTGAAGATCACCCTTAAGAAAACAACCAATGACCAGATACCCACTTGTAACTGCTACAGTGCTGGGTAAGCCAATGGAAATTAAATTAAGGCACAATTTAGGGCTGAGTAAACAATCAACAGATGCCTGGAAGAAGGTTTAAAAAAAAGTGTGTAACACTCAGCAGGGATTAGAGTGAGCAAAAAGTAGGATAACACTTACATAAGGCCTTATGTAAGTGTTTTTCCTTTAAAAGTTAGACTAGGAGTAACATCAGCAAGTTGGCAAAATAGAAAGCCTTGGACCCTCCTTCTTTCCCACAAACACACCAAGACAGATGCCCTTTGTAAAAAATCCAGAAACTGGTTAGGAGGCCCTGGTGAGTGCACAGTCACCTACATGGAAGCTGGTATGAAAACATTAGACATCTAACTCCTTGTCATAACCCCTACCCCTGCTAAGCACCATACTATTGGGAAGAAACCTAGCTCCCAGCTTCTCCTTGGGGAGGAAGAACGCAAGTACTGCACACTCAATGATCCAACTTTTCTGGGACCTTCCCAGAAGACTGGCTTTTGTCTACCCTATCTTGGAGGGTTGAGAGCTAGCCCAGGAGGGATCAGTGAGAACAGAGATAGAAGTTCAGGTGGGTGGTGTCACTATGGTCCCCTCTACCCTGGCTCAGGAGAAGAGAATGGATGAAAAAATGGCAGCTCCTAGCTTCTCTCTGGGAAGAAAACAGTTGTAAAGATCAATGGTGTAACTTACCTAAGTAATGGCTAAGAAACTGTCTTGCATGTCTTAGAATGCTGCAGGGACCCGGAATACCCCAAATATCTAGAGACTACTAAGGACAAACACAGGAGGCTGGACTAGCAAAAAGATTTGTGGGGGCCCCAGAATCTCTGGTTAGACTGATCAGTGAGGATCTTCTGTGCAAGGGCATCTGTGAAGACTGGGAAAGGTGGTTGTTTAGTCTGATGCAGTGTTAAGGAAAATGAACAAACAGGGAGATATGTTCCAAACAAAGGAATAAAACATCTCCAGAAACTGACCCTAATGAAACAGATATGATTTCCTTACCAGAGAATTCTAAATTATTGTCAAAAAGCTTTTCACCAAGGTCAGGAGAATAATGCATGAACGGCAAGAAATTTTCAAAAAGAAAGAAAACTTTATTTAAAAACTACCATTATTTCATCAATGAGAAATAATGATGCTGAAAAATAGAATTTGTTACCATGTGGATAAACTAGGACAACAAAAGCTTTGGAGTTTTCTAGTCCTTTTTTTCCTCTCTCTCTATATCTGCATTACAGTATTTATTTATATTGAGAGTCTTAAGTAGTACCCTATGGATGCTATCTTACCAGATGGTATAGCAAATAATTCTGAGACCAAGGAGGGAGGAGGAAAAAACCAATATTGCTGATTGCCAAAACCATTATCTTAATTGTTAAGAACATGTCAGTAGTGTAGATGTTTTAGAGGCCTTCCCTTTAACCTAGCTAAAAAAGAGTGCCAAAGGGACTGGGATTGTGGTTCAGTGGTACAGCGCTTGCCTCACATGCATGAGGCACTGGGTTTGATCCTCAGCACCACATAAAAATGAATAAAATAAAGATATTGTGTCCACCTACAACTAAAAAAATATTTTTAAAAAAAAAGAGTGCCAAAAGAGGAACTGAGAATAAAAAATTCCATTTTTGCCTCAAGACACAATTCACATATACAGGGGTGGCTATAAATTCTACTCTTGAATGTAGAACATGACATGCACACATACACACATAAATTTCCACTTTTTTTTTTGGCACCAGGGATGGAACTCAGGAGCACTCGACCACTAAGCCACATCTCCAGCCCTATTTTTGTGTTTTATGTAGAGACAGGGTCTCACTGAGTTGCTTAGTGCCTCGCCATTGCTGAGGCTGGCTTTGAACTTGCGATTCTCCTGTCTCAGCCTCCCTAAGTGCTGGGATTACAAGCGTGAGCCACCGCACCCGGCTATAAATTTCCACTTTTAGCAGTCACTAAACATAAGCTAATATGCTCTCGAGAAATTATCTTTCTTTGCTCTAAGTCAATAAAGTGCTTCATTTAAATTTAACCTAAGTTCTACTCTTCCAAAAATCATCTACAATCTTTTCTCTCCTTTGGCTTAGTGGGAAGTTGCATTTCTGCTTGCAGTCTTCCCTTGCCCTGGCCAAGCCAAATGTAAAATACACTTAGCTTCTGTTTTTCAGGTATGAACGGTGATTTCAATCATAGTATTAGAGTGTCATCTATAAATGTGGAAACTAATACTTAAATAGAGAAGAGGAAAAGAACAGAAATGGATGGCCTATGTAATAGTTATATTCTGAAAGGCTGGAGAACAAGGCAGAAACCAGAAGACAGGAAATTAAGTATCAACAAAGTCTCAAGGATTCTTTCCATGGACCAGAATTTGCTTCACAGATACTGCCTGAAGATTTGCGTCACACAAAAGAACAAGATCTAGGTCTACCTGTTACATGGGGAACACCTCATGTAACAAGCAGAAGCTGCTTTTGCTATAAGCACTAACTGTTTACTTACACCTGCAATCTTCAATGGGTAACTAAAAACAAGACTGAAAAATATGGCATGTCTGCCTCCATTTCACACCTGTCTTCTTTGCTCAGTCATTCTATCCTGCACTCACCTTAAATTCCAAGAAAGAACAGATCTGTAATACAAACATCTTATGATGAGATGGAACTACCCTGCAGGCAGTAACAACTTTCTTTTGGCCAAAGGCAAGTCCTCCCATGACCAATCCTGAGATAATGATCAAAAAGATCAAAGTATGACCAAGACTACTTGACAATCCATACTGTTGCACCACTCTGTTCCTTAAATAATCTGGAAACTCAGGTGAGTGCCCCTGAAGATAAAGCTAAGGACACTGGTTCCCTTGTCCTCCTGGTATAACTATATTGATTAAAGTTCCTTTCCTGCCTTCACTACTACTACTTCTCTTATTGGTATCTTGGGACAGGTGACTGAAACTAGTCTACTGGGACCCCTAGAGGAACCTTTGCCCTTGAACTCCAATAACACTCTATGAAACAAGTGCTCTGATAAGCTGAAAGAGAGTAGGCTTGCATTACAGTGAGAAAAGGGAAGAAATGAGAATAGATTCATCATTTCAAAGTTACTTTCCTTATAGGGTTACAACAGAGGGGATTTCCTTAGCAAGCAGGTTCAGGTTGACTGAAATCTCTACTTTCTGGGAAACTGACCCATTTTCAAATTCAACTAGAGTATGTGGCACATGGCACAAGTGACTCCATACTGGTTTGGCATGGTCTGCAGGGGCCTAGTTCTGAAGGCTTGTCCAAAACAATGCTCTATCCCATAACCTTGAATTCACAGGACCAATCCCTAGTTATAGCAAGTTAATTGTACTTCTGAATAAAGAATACCCGACATAACAGAAATATGTCAAAAAAAAAAAAAAGGTAGGTACTCAAATCTGTGGAGAATATATAAATGAAAAGTAACATTGATCTGGATTGGAAAACTTCGGCAGAAACAGAAAATAAATCTACAATAAGAGTCACAGTAGGGACAGGGGTTGTGGCTCAGTGGTAGAGCACCTGCCTAGCACATGTGAGACACTGGATTCAATCCTAACACCACATAAAAAAATAAAATAAAGTTTAAAAAAAAAAAAGTCACAGTATATTTTGAAAAGCAGGCAGCTTTAAAAAACAAAGGGGAAATACCAATAGGATGTTCGGAATGCTCATTAGAAGAATGCAAGTACTTGGCATTTGCTGAGCATAATGGTACACATCTATAAATCCCAACTACTCAGGAGGCTGAAGTAGGTGAATCCCAAGTTTGAGGCCAGAACAAAAAAAAAAGAAAAAAAAAATCAAATGGATTGATGCAGAAGCAAAAGATACATTGGAATGGGTTAAAGAAAATATAAGAGTTGAGCCAGGCATGGTGGCGCAAGCCTGTAATCCCTGCACTTTGGGAGGCTGAGATAGGAGAATCGCCAGTTCAAAGCCAGCCTCAGCAACGGTGAGGCGCTAAGCAACTCAGTGAGACCCTGTCTCTACATAAAACACAAAATAGGGCTGGGGCTGAGGGGCTGAGTACCCCTGAGTTCAATCCCCAGTACCAAAAAAAAAAGAAAATATAACATTTGAAAGTTACAAGTTCTTTATAAGTGAATAAAACACTATCTTACCAAAATATATAGGATATGCAGTGAGACCAATTTCCCTCAGAAATATTTATAATCTAGATTTTTTAAAAACAGAACCACAAAGAGGGGCTAGGGTCATGGCGCAGTGGTAGCGTGCTTGCCTAGCACGCGGGAGGCACTGGGTTCGATCCTCAGCACCACATAAAAATAAAATAAAGATATTGTGTCCACCTACAACTAAAAAAAAATAAATATTTAAAAAAAAAAAAAAAAAAAAAAACAGAACCACAAAGATGGAAAAAATGAAGCAAGCACTAGAAATCAGAAAAATGAACCTAAAGAAAAGGAGGGAAAGATCATTATGAAAGCAGAAGTCAAATAGCTAAAAAACAAAACATTTGCTCAGAATTTTTCATTTAAATCAAATTAATTTTAAAATTAACTTTTAAATTCTGGAAGAATTAACATTAAAAAACTATAAAACACCTAGAGGAAAAGAGGATGGAATGTCAAGTTCTACTGGGATGAAGCAGCCTAGGCAAGACTCAAAAAAGGTTCCTATTTCACCTCATAAAATTTTTAAATTTCTATACAAAATCAACAAAGGAAATCATAAGCAAATTTAAAAGATTAGCAATAGAGCAAAATATCTGCAACATGTATAATAATCAAAGGCCAATATCCACAATACAAAGTCATCCCCTAAATCAATTTTTTTTTGCAGTCTTGCTTCAATTTTCTGCTTTAATAGTGTTTGGTCAGAATCTGGTGTGTTCAGTTTCATTGCCATTAATTACCTCTCAGCTGCCTGCCACAAGGATTGCATCAGCATTGCAGGTGCACCAAATACAAAGGCTGCCATCAAGTGCCCTATCAACCTAGAGCTCTGTCTACCTTATTGCTATGACAGTAAAGATGTAGCTTTGAAGAACTCTGCCAGACATTTCACCAATCTATGAGAAGAGAAAATGATGAAGTTGCCTAAACTCCTTGAGAAAGTTACCTTAAGGAAGAAAAGTTTATATTGGCTATTTTAGCAGTTTCCCTCCATGATCAGCAGGCTCTACTGCTATAAGCCTCTGGTGAAGTCAAAACATCACGACAGAAGAGTGTGGCAGAGCAAAGCTAATCACCTCATGGCTGCCAGAGGGGAAACAAGAGGGGAACGGAGGAAAAGATGTTTCCTCTCAATCCAGTAAAGCTGAAAACCTAGACTCACCATCACACTCCTGCAGAATATCAAGAAACAAATCGCAGTGACTGGGAGAACAGGCTGAACACAATGAATAGAGTGTATATTATACTTAGGGGGAAAAAAACAATGAATCAATTGCTACTGGACCCATGCAAACTGGTCACCAAAAAAAAAGAGTTAAATCACTAGTACCAAAAAAACAAAAACAAAACGTGATGTGTGAACTGCTGAAAAATTGTATTTGTGTACTAGTTCAATTACACTATGGGTTAATCTCTGAAGACCAGTTTGGGAATATAAACACTTATCATAACTTTTTTTTGGGGGGGGGAGGGGTGCCAAGGATTGAACTCAGGAGTACTCGACCACTGAGCCACATCCCCAGCCCTATTTTGTGTTTTTATTTAGAGACAGAGTCTCTCTGAGTTGCTTAGTGCCTCACCATTGCTGAGGCTGGCTTTGAACTTGAGATTCTCCTGTCTCAGCCTCCAAAGTGCTGGGATTATAGGCGAGCACCACAATGCCCAGCTAATCATAACATTTTTTCCCTACACAAATACTCATTTTATGGTACCTGGCCAACAAAGTAATATGGAAGCTCCATAAAATATCATTTCTATCCAACGCCTAAACTACAATCGTTAAGTACGTTGAAGAGAGTATGAAAAAACTTCAGTCAAGTCTATAGAAGCTAAGTGCAACAAAGAACAGAGTTCATGGGGGAAAAAAAATTGAAAATGTATGTTCCCATTCAACTCTTTTGAGACCCCCCAAACTCTCAAAGCCTCTAACTGGGCCTTACATTTGTTCCCAAGACCAGTCAAGGAAACAAAGATGTATTAAATCACAAATTCCTCAACAGTAAGGACAAAGAACTTATTTTAGGGACGTCCTTATATCATGGTACAAGAAATGAGACAACTAGAAAGTACACAAGTGAATCTACATGGGTTTGCATCCTAGCTCTGGAAATTACTAGCTGTGGCTATCACAAAATTTCTTAACCTCAGAAATCTTTTTAATCTGCAAAATTTTAAAAATTTGCAGGGTCATTGGCAAAGTTGAATGAGATATTCATATAAAGTGCTACAACATTACATGAAACTAAAAGGATACCATCACCTTGATTTCAATTTAAAGAAACATCCTATTTCTTAGCCCTCTGACATGTAAAAAACTAGGTATAACAAAATATTTAGCCACTTGCTAACTCACCAAGATTTTAGCAAGGTATGGTAGTACACACTTGTAATCCCAGTGACTAGAGAGGCTGAGGCAAGAGGATCACAAGTTCAAGGCCAGATTGGACAACTTAGACCATCTCAAAATAAAAAAAGATCTGAGGGGGTATAGCTTGGTGGTAAAGTACCCCCCGGGGGGGGGGGTGGAGGGAGGGAGGGAGGGAGGGAGGGAGGGAGGGAAGGAAGGAAGGAAGGAAGGAAGGAAGGAAGGAAGGAAGGAAGGAAGGAAGGAAAAAGGATTTACATTAATCCTTTCAAAAAGAGTATTTTTGAGAAGAAAACATTGGAAGTTAAGTACTAGAAGCTTTGGTTATATACCTCATGTGACAGAAAGGCAATGAGTAGGCTGATTCTAGAGGACTCACTCAAGGATTATAACAAAAATTGTGCAGATTTGTCAGCTGTTTACTGTTAGCTAAATACCAAATGCATTTCCTAGAAGATTAAGGGGGAAAGAAATATATATTGAACAGAAATGTTTCCAGATTATATTTCATAAGAAATTTGTGGATTCTTTACAAAATGTTTCTTGAATTATCCCTCCTCTCCCTAAGACATACACTTTGAAGAGAGGAACATAACACAGGCTAGGCACACTGCTGCCTAACAATTAAGGACACAAGACTAAAGCACAGAGAACCTACATGGCCTCTATTCTTTGGTCAGACTTTCAGTAAACCAAAGTCTCAAGTGAGAGACATGGCACATGTTGGGTCAGTATGAACTGATATCTCAATTCTTGGATGAGAGTCTCAAGTGTATATTTTCAATAGTATAAGTAGAAGAGGAATACATATTAAATACCAGATGTGCAGGAAAAAGAGATGACATTCTGTTGTAAAATTTTAGGAGTCTGAATTATACTCTTACCAGCAGAGTTGAAGGAATAGGCAGCCTCCGAGGGAAGAGCTTCTAGATTAGATGAAACATTTTTCTCAAAATATAAATTTTAAAATAAAATTTACTTTGAGCTAAATTCTCATGATTTCTGTGCCTAAAAATGTTTACCAGCTGCTTTAATCATAAAACTTGCCTGTATATTTAGAGCACCTAAAATAAAACTACAGTCCAATATGAGTAAGCTATAAATTACACCGCCTAAAAAAAGAAGGAACTTAGGTACACAGGGTTATTTAGAAATATCTACTTACACTCTGAAGAATGATTACTGCATCAGTTTTCTATGGCTGCTATAACAAATTACAAATCTGGTGCTTTAAAACAATAGTACTTTAATTCTCTCACAGGTCTAGAGATCAGAAATTTGAATTCGGTTTTCACTAGGCTAAAATCAAAGTGTTGGTAGTGCCATACTTCCTCTACAAGCTCTAAGGGAGAATCTGTTCCTTATCTTTCAGCTTAGGGTAAATGCATTTCTTGGCTTATGGCCACATCATTCTAGTGTTTGCCTCTGAGGTCATACTGCCTCCTCTTTTTTTTTTTTTACTGTAATTTCCCTTTGCCTCCTCCTCCTTTTTCCCCCCACAATTTTAATTAGTGCATTATAATTATACATAATGGTGGGATTCATTGTTCATTATGCACACTATATAAAGTTATAATTCGGCCAATACTCCCCAGCAGCACTGAGCCATACCCTGAACCCATTTATTTTTTAATTTTTTAATATATATATATTTTTTTAGTTATAGATGAACACAATATCTTTATTTTAGGTAGTGCTGAGGATTGAACCCAGTGCCTCACACATGTGAGGCAAGTGCTCAACAGCTGAGCCACAACCCCAGTCCCCTGAACCCATTTATTTATTTAGAGACAGGGCCTCGATAAATTGCTGAGGCTCACCTTGAGCTTGAGATCCTCCTGCCCAAGCCACTGAAATTACAGGTGTGCACTATCACACCCAACAGCATATGGACATACGCACTGACAATTCAGGGCCCACACAGGTAATTCAGAATTAGAGCACTTCAAAATCATTAGTTTAATTACATATGAGAAGACTCTTTTTCCAGGTTCCAGGGATTATAATGTGGTTATCCTCAAGGCTTCACTTTTCAGCTAACATTTGACAAAGATAACTATAACATACCAATGAATACAACTAATTCTCTACAGATAACACTTAAATTTTTATCCTGTATATGATTAGTTTCCTTAATTTGTTTTTACACTGTGAAATAAATATCAGAAAATATAATCACTTTTAAATTGCATAGATTATCCCATTTTCCTAGGTAGCATTTTTCATTAGAGGTATGCTTCCCTAATTACTATGAAACAAAGAAAACTAAAACGTTTCTCATTTTTATTTTTGGCAGTACTGAAGATTAAATCCAGGGGTGCTTCTACCACTAAGCTATATCCTCAGACTTGGCTTTGTTTTTTGAGACTGGTGTCATGAAATTGGCCTTGAACTTGGCAATCCTCCTGCCTCAGCCTCCCAAATAGCTAGCTGGGATTACAGGTATGTGCCATGGGCCAACAGTTTCTCTGTCTTGAATGAACAATTTCTTCCTTAGTTAAAACACTGCTTGCTTACAGAACACAGGTGTTAGATTTTAGAAATTTACTCAAGACTAGGCAAATCATGGAGCTATAATAAATTCTGAGTAAGCAATCCAACTGCCATCATAACATTGCCTGCAGTGACTATCACCTCATAAATACCACTTTCAGCATTTTAATCTAAAACTACAGCTGTAAGACAGACACTAATTTCTGTAAGCTTCTAAAAACACAAATAGTTATTTCCTTATTGAAAAACGTGCTATTGTATTTAACATTTGGAATACTCATCTAACTTAGTTTTGGCAAGCTAATAGCTCATTTATTTAAAAAGGTAATATAATCAATTCCTAATTGGATTATATATCTTTTCCACACTGTGGAACACAGTACAGGAACACAGAGCAGGAACCATTTAAAGGTGATTTTACAAATCCTCATTATTCAGTTTTAATTAAGTTTTTGAGTACTAGTAATATATTTAATGTTTTCTAGACCCCACAATTAAGTTATTGTTACAAGAAAAATAAACGCTGTAAGATTTTTAAGGCATACCTTAAAATGCAGATCTAGATAATTTAGTGTGATCTGTGCCCTCTTAACATACTTCTCCAATTCAGTCTTTCTCTAAGGTTTCAGAATATAACTATTAAGTACCAATACTGTTCAATACCAGTTATATCAGCAGTAGTCTTATTTTCCTTTTGTCTACTTGCCTATCCATACTGGAAGCTAACAAACCCA
This sequence comes from Xerus rutilus, assembly GCA_028644305.1. NCBI lineage: Eukaryota > Metazoa > Chordata > Mammalia > Rodentia > Sciuridae > Xerus > Xerus rutilus. The sequence goes on from CM053410.1 coordinate 75,375,513, forward strand.
TAATAAACAACAGTTGAGTTGAAAAAACATCTACTGAGAACTCTGAGATAGAAAATGAAAACCTCCAAGAGCTTACTGGCTTAAGAGAAAGGACAGTCCCTAAACATGTATGTTTTCAGTATAATTTATAAATGTTACAAGAACAACAAAGAAGTCAAATGGGGGAGCAAAAATCAAAACACGTTTCTTAGAGAAAGGGACTCCTCCTTGGAAGAGCAGTTTAAGGTTAAGTGGAAGTTAATCAAGTAAGGAAAGAAAAGCTGCCCAGAAGGACCAATATAAGTAATAAGCAAAGGTAGAACTCACCATGGTATGTTTGGGAAACTCCAAGCAGTTTTCTATGAAATAAGTCAAATGAGGGTGGTAGGGAGTAGCATGGGGAAGGCTAAAAAACTGATCACATGGGCTGGGGTTGTGGCGCAGTGGTAGCGTGTTCGCCTAGCACACGGGAGGCACTGGGTTCGATCCTCAGCACCACATAAAAATAAAATAAAGATATTGTGTCCACCTACAACTAAAAAATAAATATTAAAAAAAAAACTGATCACATCAGGGATATCTAATATGCCATGTAAATATGTCAGGAAAGATTCACAGTACAACAAGGTCAGATTTGCATTTAGACAGAGCGGTCACCTCTGGCAAAAGTGGAGAATGGATCTGAGGAAGGTCTGTATTAAAAATGTTAATAATGCCAAGAGGAGTGGCACATGCCTGTTAATCCCAGCAATTTGGGAGGTGAGGCAGGAGGGTCACAAGTTTGAGGCCAGCCTCAGCAACTGAGAGAGAGAGACCTTGTCTCAAAATAAAAAATAAAAAGGATCGGGGATGTGGCTCAGTGGTCGAGTGCCCCTGAGTTCAATCCTCAGTACCAAAAATTCAATCAAACAAAAAAACATCTATTAAAAGGATGAATTAGGAAGGCAGAGCTAAAAATTACTTAAGAGGGCAAAATACATGGAATATAGAAAATAAGAAAGAAAAGAAGTGCTCCCAAACTTGTGGCTGCATAGGTGTTGATGACAGAAAATAAGACAATAAAACAGGAAATGGTATTTTTACTACATAGTGAATGCTCTAACCAGAGCAAATGGGAGGAAAGGGAAAGTGAAAAAAATGAATTCAGCCAAGTTGAAGGGGAGGGGCACACAAAAATCAGCTGTGTTTCTGTACACTAACAATGAACAATCTGAAGAGGAAATTAAGGGAAAAATCTCATTTACAATAACAAAATGGAATAATAGCCAGGCATGGTGACACCTGCCTGTAATCCCTGTAATCCCAGCAGCTCAAGAGGCTGAGATAGGAGGATTGTGAGTTCAAAGCCAGCCTCAGCAGAGGTGAGGTGCTAAGCAATCCAGTGAGACCCTGTCTCTAAATAAAACACAAAATAGAGCTGGGGATGTGGTTCAGTGGTCAAGTACCTCTGAATTCAAACTCGGGTACCCGCCCCAAAGAGAGTAAACTTAACCAAAGGGTGGGGCGGGGGGAGTCCATACACTGAAAATTACAAAATACTCCTGAAAGTAATGAAAGACTTAAGTAAATGGAAAGACATTCTATATTCATAGGCTAGAAGATTTAATATGAAGACTAGCATAGTACTCAAAGTAATCTACAGATATAACGTAATCCTAAAATCCCAGTGCCTGTGTTTTGCTTGTTTGGTCCCTTACCCCAAATACTGAAAACCTCACCCTAAAATTCTTTTTTTTTGGCACCAGGGATTGAATTTGGGGGCACGTGACCACTGAGCCACATCCCCAGCCCTATTTTGTGTTTTATGTAGTGACAGGGTCTCACTGAGTTGCTTAGCGCCTTGCCACTGCTGAGGCTGGCTTTGAACTCGCGATTCTCCTGTCTCAGCCTCCCAAGGTGCTGGGGTTACAGGTGTGCGCCACCACACCCAACTCCCATCCTAAAAATTCTTACAAACTCTGAAAGGATTCTAAATAGCCAAAATAATCTTAAAATAGTAGAATGAAGTTAGAAGACTCCTATCTCTGGATTTCAAAACCTATTACAAAGCCGGACGCGGTGGCTCAAGCCTGTAATCCCAGTACTTAGGGAGGCTAGGACAGGAGAATCGCGAGTTCAAAGCCAGCCTCAGCAAGGGAGAGGCGCTAAGCAACTCAGTGAGACCCTGTCTCTACATAAAACATAAAACAGGGCTGGGGATGTGGCTCAGTGGTCGAGTGCCCCTGAGTTCAATCCCCAGCACCCAAAACAAAACAAAACCTATTATAAAGCTAAAGTAATCAAAATAATGTCCAGTGACAAAACAATGAATAAAATGCAGTACATATATACAGTAACATATTACCCTGCCTCAAAAGAGTGAAACGCTCATACACGCTATTACCATAAACCTGGAAAGCATTATATACTAAGTAAAATAACCAACATAAAAGGACAAAGATTACATAATTCCACTTACATAAGGTGCCATCTAGGCACCTCAAATTAATACTCAGAAAACAGAACAGTAGGTAGCAGAAGCTGAGGAAAGAATGTAGTAGTTAGTTACTACTTAATGAGTAGAGTTTCAGTGTGGGATTATGGAAGAGAAAGTGGTGATAGCTGCCCAACAAAGTGAATGTAATTAATGCGACCGAACTACAGAAAGTATGACAAACTTTGTCATGTATATTTTATCACAATAAGAAAATAAAAATTTATGCCAGGTGTGGTGGCATATACCTGAAATCCCAGTGGCTTGGGAGGCTTAGGTAGGAGGATTGCAAGTTCAAGGTCAGCCTCAGCAACTTAGCAAGGCCCTAATCGACTGAGCAAGAGCCTGTCTCAAAATAAAAAATAAAAAGGGCTGGGGATGTGGCTCAGTGGTAAAGCACCCCTGAGGGGTTCAGTGCCTGGTACAAAAAAAAGAGAGAGGGGCTGGGGCTGGGGCTCAGCGGTAGAGCGCTTGCCTCGCATGCGTGAGGCCCTGGGTTTGATCCTCAGCACCACATACAAAGCAATAAAATAACGACATTGTGTCAATCTACAACTAAAAAAATATTAAAAAAAAAAGAGAGAGAGAGAGAAATTTAAATTTAAAAAGAAAAATAGGAAATGGTATACATGTTGTAGAAAGAAATGGAAAGCTGAATGCTCTTTTGGACTTCTTGCATATAAGGTACATGTAGGTCACTCAGGAAAAAAACACATATAAAGACTTTGGTGGGAAGTTGGAGCTTACAGCAATCAACACGACAAAATAAAATTAAACATGGAATAAGGATTAAAGGAAATTGGGCTTATTAAATGAATTAGTAGGTCTTGGATGAATGATATTCACAATTATCCCACCATACACCAGCATTATAGACTGTGCATCTGGCTAAAATACAATAAATACTTCAGGAGGTCTAGAGGAGAACACCTTTCCTTTTCTAGCTTTTAGAGGATATCCACATCTTTTGGCCTGTGGCCTTTTACTGTCTCAAGGAAGACAAAACTATCTGGCAGGAAGAAACCTACATTAAACCTACAACAACTCTTCTGAGACACTACCAAAAAAAAAAAAAAAAAGCAAAGTATAAAATCCTGCCAGTGTTGAAATAAAGTACCCATTTAATAGGATTCTGTGAAGAATATGTGGTTATTATTGTTGTAATAAAAACAAGACAAGCCAACCTATCCTATCCAACATAGCTTCTTAACAATAAAGGAGAAATGGCAGATTGTTCCAAGGGATAATAAACATTAATCATAACTCTTGAAATAAAAGTCAATTTACCTAGCTACAATGTTACCATTAGATAACAAGAAAATATTCTGGTGTTTTGTTGTACCACCATGTGACTGTGGTTAATAATAATGTATATTTCATTTTGGACTATAATATTCTATCAATCTAAGATACAGTAAAATATCCCATTTATAAATTCTAAATATCCTTTTGAATTAAGTCTTCAACTAGGATGGATTGAAAAATGGCCCCCAAATACATCCACCCCCTAATTCCCAAAGTTTGTGAATGTTACCAATGTGGTTAAACTAAGAATTCTGAGAAACTTATTCTGGGCGATCCAGATTTGGCCCAATATAATTATGAGATTCCCTATGAGTCAGACATGGTGGTATCATAACAGAGCAGAGTCAGAGAAGGAGATATGATGAAGGAGGTAGAGGTAGTGGTCAAAAAGACACAAAGTGGCTGGCTTGAGACAGATGAAAAAGCCACAGGCCAAAAGATGTAGGCAGCCTCTAACAGCTAGAAAAAGAAAGGTATTCTCCCCTAGACCTCCACAAGGAATTCAGACCTTCCAACACCTTAATTTTAAACTCATTAAGACCTGTTTTGGACTTCTATAGGAATTTAACAGAATAAATTGGTGTTTGTTATGGTTTGTTATGAGGTGTCCCCCAAAAGCTCACGTGTAAGCCAACGTAAGGTTTGGAGGAGATGTGATTCAGTTACAGCCTTAACCTACTTAGTGAAATAATCCCTGATGGGATTAACCGAGTGGTAACTGGAGGCAGGCTGGAGGAAGTGGCTCATTGGGGGCAAAGCTATAAGGTATACATTTTGTATCTGTAAAGTGGAGTCTCTCTCTCTGCTTTCTGATCATCATGTGAGCTGGTTCCCCCTGCCACACTCTTCCACCATGATGTTCCGCCTCACTTTGTGCTCCGAGGAATGGAGTCCGTCTTCTATGGACTAAGACCTCTAAAACCATGAGCCCCTAAATAAACCTCTCCTCCTTTACAGTTGTTCTGGTCGGGTTCTTTTAGTCACAGCAGTGAAAAAGCTGACTAAAATAGTATTGTTTGAAGTTATTAATTTGTATTAATTTGAAACTAACAGATTAGATAGATGAACCCCAATTATCAGTAGAAACCCAACAGCACAATGGAAGAAGTGAAGAAAAATACGAACTTCAGTTTATTTGCCTAGTGGAATATCATCTTCCACAAAAAGAAAAGTAAATGCACCCACAGGAAAAACATTCTTCCTCTAGAAAACTAGCTCTCAATTTTAGTTGTACATAGAAATTATCTGGACAACTTTTAAACAATGTTGGTATCTAAGTCCCATTTTAGGCCAATTGAATTTAACATCTCCCATGCCAGTGTGTGTGAGTGTTTGTGTGTGTGTTTGGTACCACGGATTGAACTCAGGGGTACTCGACCACCGAGTCACATCCCCAGCCCTATTTTGTGTTTTACTTAGAGACAGGGTCTCACTGCGTTGCTTAGCGCCTTGCTGTTGCTGAGGCTAGCTTTGAACTCGCAGTTCTCCTGTCTCAGTGCTGAGATTACAGGGCCACAGTGTAATTTCAAAGCCAGCCAAATAGTTATGTGCAGCCAAGATTATGAATCAGTGTTCTATACAAAAATTAGTGTCTTAATGATCTGAGAAATTTCGACTTTTCCAAATATGACTAGAAGTTCCTGAAACATTAACCCAATAAAAATGTGGCTCAGAATTCATTTATTTCATGGTTTACTGTATGTTTTGCTGATGTCAATTTTGATGAAAGGAAGTTATAGCAAAAACTTGCCTAAGGACAAATTCCAAGAAGTACAGTTACTGGACCAAAAAGCAGATCATTTTCTTATTCTGACAAACACTGCTAAATAGCTATACTAACTTACATTTCCACCAACTAGGGATTAGCAACATTTTTTTAAAAGCCAGCCCCATCTGATAAGTGGTAATTGTTCTAATTTGCAAGTCTCAATCATGAGCGAGAGGGAGTATCTTTTCACAGCTTTATTGGTCATTTTTTGGCCTATCAATTACTTATATTCATTTTCATTATCTTTTTAAAAAGTTTGTAAGAAAATGACCTTTGCCTATTAAAAGTGTTTCTCCCCAGTTTCTCGCTTTTGTTTTTGACTTATTTTTATTGTATTTAACTATTTCTCTACAGCATCCATACTCTAACACTATAAAACATCCACCTACAATTAGCAATATTTTCAGTGTGTGTGTGTGTGTGTGTATATATATATTTAAGAGATCAGGAATCTAATTTTTCCATTCCATCCCAACTGGCAAGATACTCCAACATATTTATTGTTCTCTCTTCTCCACTGACAAGTTAGCATGCAATCTTTTAACGCATAACAAAGATGGGAAAAGAGAATTTATATGTATGTATGTGTATGTATTTATTTACCTGAGAGTATATGGAAATTCTGTAAACCAAAAGATTAACACACTCTGCCTTCTAAAATTGTCAACAATAAACACCTAATTCAGATATAGAGAGTAAGAAATTCCTTGCATAAGGAATTCTTTGTATAAGGTCATGAAATACTAAAGCAGGCACCAGGCATACTGTCTCCAAAGTTCCCTTTGCAAAAGCAACACAACTGTCATCAGGCTGGCTGCCTCTTCCACAAAAGCAGTTAACAAGTTCTCCCTAGCACTTTTCTCTCTTGTTTGTACTCAGCCTTGTAAAATATTTGCTGCCACTAGATGGAGACAATTTGATAGTAAGAATATTGGTTACTGAACAGGAATAGCCAGAAAATTTCTACAAATACACCAACGAACTCTAAAGAAGTTCTTTAATTTAGGGTGAACTAAAACTAGTCACTTTAATTGCAAATTCAGTTTCCTCTTCTGTAAATATATGGCTTTATAGGTTGCCTCAAAAACTCAAACCTCTAAAAACTCTATGGAACAAACTTGCTTTAAAAATGAATGAGAGAGGGGCTGGGATTGTGGCTCAGTGGTAGAGCGCTTGCCTCGCACGCATGGGGCACTGGGTTCGATCCTCAGCACCACATTAAAAAAAGAAATAAAATAAAGATATTGTGTCCATCTACAACTAAAAAAATATTTTTAAAAAAATGAATGAAAGAGAATTGTACCTGTGAATATATATTTATATTTTAGCCCTACATAATATGTAGGTGAGTATGTAAAAACTCCGTAAAACGTAAAACGTTAAGACTAACCCACTGTACACCTTCCTACATTGTTAACAATAATTCTGATATACAGAATATACAAATCCCCTGTATACAATTCCATGTATACCATCCATATATGTTACCAAGTAACAATATAACAATGTAGAAAGACAAAGCAACATTCCCTTAGCCACTGAAAATATAAAATATAAGACAGCACAGAAAATATACTTTTCTAGGAATGGCATAATCAGCTGAATCTCCTGTGGTAGGAGAGTAAACTAAGAAAATAATTAGATTAAGGTAAGAAAGGCAGAACTTGAAAGCTGAGGCCTCCGCACTCTTTAAACAGCAACTGAAGCCTGGTGCAGTGGCACACGCCTGTAATCCCAGCACTTTGGGAGGCTGAGACTAAGCAACTCAATGAGATATTTCTCTACATAAAGCACAAAACAGGCTGGGGATGTGGCCCAGTGGTCAAGCACGGGAGTTCAATCCCTGGCACCAAAAAAAAAAAAGAAAAAAGAAAGAAAGAAAGAAAAAACAGCAACTGAAATAACTCTTTCATAAAGCAGATAAGCAATTAATTTCAAGATTTAAAAAAAAAGCATATCTTTAACACACTAATCTTAGTCCTAAGAAATAATGCACTGATAATATGTAATAGTTAGAGTGCTTACCACTTTGAAATTCTATTTAATTCAAACAACCCCATGAAGTAAATGCTAAACTATTGCCTTCATTTAATAAATTTAGTTTAACAACTAATGAGATATTTATGTGACAAATAAGGAAAGTCAAAATACAAACAAGTTGCTTAAAAATCTCAATGTAAATGTCAGAGGCAAGACTCAAACAGGTCTGTTTGACTACCAAACACCCAATTATTACTGGTTCTATAATAAAAATACCATTCATATGTATGTTTACCACAAGCACCAATTTTTTCATTTCAATAATTAAATAAAAGTTATTAAGACCATATGCAATGACCAAAAACATCTACAAAATTATGATATCAATCATTTACATCTGTGCTACAGTTAGAGCTATGTAAAACATATTATTTGGGGGAAGGGTAACCAGCGATTGAAACCAAGAATGCTCAACCACTAAGCCACATCCCTAACCCTATTTTATATTTTATTTAGAGACAAGGTCTCATTGAGTTGCTTAGCACCTTGCTTTTGAGGAGGCTAGCTTTGAACTTGGGATCCTCCAGCCTCAGCCTCCCAAGCTGCTGGGATTACAGGCATGTGCCACCACACCTAGCTAAAACATATTGCAAAAGGTAACTTGGAGTTAGTTTTTCAGTTTTTGTGGGGTTATTTGCGAAAGGGGAGTTCCTTTGTATCTTTCAACTCCTACAATAATGTTAGTACATTACAATAAGCACAGACTTTTTAAAAAAAGTTTTTAAAAATATTTTTTAGTTATATATGGACACTGTGTCTTTATTTGGTTTACTTATTTTTATGTGGTGCTGAGGCTCGAACCCAGTGCCTCACTTGTGCCAGGCAAGTGCTCTGCCACAACCTCAGCCCCTAAGCACAGACCTTTAACAAACATTTTTAATGTAACGAGACAAGAACAGGAGTGAAGAAATTATTTCAGGTTTCTCTGTCAAATAGGGTAAATTTCATTTGCAAAAAAAGGAAAAAAAAAAAAAGAGCCGGGCGTGGTGGCGCACACCTGTAATCCCAGCACTTTGGGAGGCTGAGACAAGAGAATTGGGAGTTCAAAGCCAGCCTCAGCAACAGCAAGGAGCTAAGCAACTCAGTGACACCCTGTCTCTAAATAAAACACAAAATAGGGCTTAACCCCTGGTACCAAAAAAAAAAAAGAACTATTATTATGGAGACTATCAATAGCCAGATGGTAATTCAGAAGATCTCAATTTATTTTGCGATTGAAGCAATTCCAAAGGACATATCAATTCTCTCTCTCTCTCTCTCTCTCTATATGCACACACACACACACACACACACACACACACACACACACACACACATCTCTCTCTCTCTCTCTGCTTCATCTTTCAAATTGCATCAAAATAGAAAGTTTGGCAGAAGTACCTCCAGCAGTTCTAAAGGCTAAAAGAAAGCCAGGTACTTGGAACAGGAAGCATGGGGAAGAGGGAAAAAAAATTAAGGATAGAAAGATTTATCTTTAAAGACTAACATAATCACAAAAGTAGCAAAAATTTGGCACAGTTCACATATTACTGGAAATTACCATGACTTTGAGCAAGTCAATACGCAGGTCTAAACATCATCTACAAAATGAGCAGGTTTTAGATAATATACTTAAAAAAAAAAAAAAAAACTATTGCTCTGGAAATAATACAAAGAGCTCCAAACAGTACATATATTGGGAGTGGGGGTAATAAAACGGCCGCAAGAGCAAAGCTACTTATTAACAATTAAGCTTTTATTTTTTATTTTTATTTTTTATTTTTTTGGGTAGATCAAACCCAAGGTTAGGAGCATACTAAACAAGCACTCTTACCACTAAGCCATAGCCCCCAGTCCAGGTTTTAATGATCTTAATGTTGAGTTATTCAAATAATAAATGTTAAGGAGAAAACCTTAGTAATACCACACTAATAATAAAAAAATAATAATAATGGCTGGGATTGTGGCTCAGTGGTAGACAGAGCACATGCCTCACATGCCTGGGGCACTGGGTTCGATCCTCAACACCACATAAATAAATAAAAATAAAAAGTATTGTGTCCATCTACAACTAAAAAAAAATTAAAAAAACAAAATAAAATCCATCTTTCATAAGCAAAACTGATTCTTCACTATTGGATAATAAAAGAAAAAGAACACTAACATTAATTCAATAGAACATCGTTTTTGGAACTTTTTACAGTTTTCACTCAGCATCCATTTTTAACAAAATTTCTTTTCTTTTCTTTTCTTTTTTTGGTACTTGGGGATTGAACTCAGGGGTACTCGACCACTAAGCCACATCCCCAGCCCTATTTTGTGTTTTATGTAGAGACAGGGTCTCAATGAGTTGCTTAGTACCTTGCCTTTGCTGAGGCTGGCTAAGAGAACTCGCCATTCTCCTGTCTCAGCCTCCCAAAGCGCTGGGATTACAGGCATGCTCCAGTGAGCCCGGATTTTCACAAAATTTCTACAAGTCCATGCTTGTTAACTTTTCTGGGCCTATACCCTCTTTAAGAATCTGATGAAAGTGAAATCTGTGAAAGTAGGAACTCCTACTTCTGGGAGAAAAAAGGACACACAAAAACATGTGCACACAAAATTTCACAGCATTCATGGATCCACAGAGATCCCCTAGGCATAAGGCCAAAAACACTAAAGAAGAATTTCCAGGCTGGGCACATAGCTCAGTTGGTAGAGTATTTGTCCTACATGCACAAGGCCCTGAGTTCAATCCTCAGCAACACACACACACACACAAGAATTTCCAAGACTAAATGAGGAAACAGGTTATCATCTCAAATCCCTTCTCAGTTTTCTTTGGCTGTATTACACAAGTTGCTGCCATCAAAGAGTTACAGATTTCATCCCTAAAGGTAAATTTATAGCAAGGCTAGGTGGCAGACAAGTGTAACTGCAGCAGCTTGTGAGACTAAGACTGGAGGGTCTTGAGTTCAAAGCCAGCCTCAGCAACAGCAAGGCACTAAGTAACTCAGTAAGATCCTGCCTCTAAATAAAATACAAGAGCTGGGGTTGTGACTCAGTGGTAGAACGCTTGCCTATCATGTGTGAGGCACTGGGTTTGATTCTCAGTGCTGCATATAAATAAAATAAGTAAATAAATAAAGGTCCATCAACAACCAAGAAAACATTTAAAAAAAAATACAAAACAGGGCTGAGGATGTGGCTCAGTGGTTGTGTCCCCCTGAGTTCAATTCCCAGTACCCACCCCCCAAAAAAGAAAGATAAAATTCATGGAGGTAACAGGTACTATTTTCACCCCACTGTCACATGATCACTGGACCTCCCTACCATCAACATAAATAGAAAGCTAAGAGAAACTTTATGATCCAACCACAAGGGAATGATTAAACATACTCTGGTATACCCAACTGCAATTTGCAATCATTAGAAACAAAGCTGGTACGGTGGTACACACTTATACTCCCAGAAGTTTGGGAGGCTGAGGCAAAAGGATCACAAGTTCAAAGCCAGATCCAGCAACCCTGCGAAGCAGTAAGCAACTCAGTAAGAATCTGTCTCAAAATAAAAAATAAAAAGGGCTGGGGATGTGTCCCAGTCGTTAAGAACCCCTGAATTTGATTGCTAGTAACAAAAATAATTAACTAATTAAATTACCAAGCTATGACACACGTTTATGATCTCTGATGTTAGATCTTTTTTTTAAACACACAAATTTAGATCTACACATAAAATACAGTTAAAACTGTGTTTTAAACAAAACCAAATTCATTCTCAAAAGGAAATACACCAAAATTAAGAGCAGTTGAGTCCTTAAAGCACAGATGATTTTTCTTCTTAAATTTTACAAAATTAAAAAAAAAATTTTAAATGAATTAAGCAAAGACTGGGGATATAGCTCAGTTGGTAGAATGCTTGCCTAGCCTACATAAGGCCCTGGGTTCAATCCCCAGCACCACAAAAAAAGGGGGGGAGGGAATTAAGCAACAACTGAAATGAGGTATCTGATTAAAAGACTATAATATATGAACTTTCTCCCATTCTTAGCTCTTAAACTACTACTGAAAGGACTAAAATATTGATCCTAAAGATTAAAACTAAAAATAATCCATTTAAGAAATGAATGATAATTTATCCTCAAAACCTTTTTTTCTCACTGACACATTAACGTTGTCTTCTCTTAAATCAACTATTCCAACTGATTACACCAAAGATTTCAGAACAAATTAAGCTGACATTAATAATGTTTAGATCTATACTACATGTAAATGTAACATTAGCTTTTTTGTACATGCTGACGATGGGCTGAAGGTGAAGCTCAAAGGGAGAACAAGTGCTTCATGAAATGAGGTCCTGAATTCAACTCCCAGCACCTAAATAAATAAGTCAAAGACATCTGGAGGGGAAAAAAAGGAAAGAAATTACATTAATAATTAAACCCTGGCTAACTCAAACTGGCAAATGGGACCTGTATTTCAATACAACTATACAACTCTAATAATTATAACAACAATATTAGTAGCTGGGCGCTGTGGCTCACGCTTGTAATCCCAGCACTTTGGAGGCTGAGACAGGAGAACCCAGAGTTCAAAGCCAGCCTCAGCAATGGTGAGGTGATAAGCAACACAGTGAGACCTTGTCTCTACATAAAACATAAAATAGGGCTGGCGATGTGGCTCAGTGGTTGAGTGCCCGAGTTCAATCCCTAGTACCACTCTGCCCAAAATTAGTGAAATTCCAGCTTAATATTTTGGACAGTATAAACTACCAACATATATATAACTAAACATACAAAAATACCAACAACATACATTACTCTGTCACTTTACTGTCACATGAGGAAATGTTCCTAGAGGACATAATCTCATAGCTATAAAAAGCATATTTTCACTCAAAGAGCTGTTTTCTTCACAAATATGCTAACCAAATATTTTAAGAGGAAGGACAAAAAGTTCACTAAAACTAACAATTTTCAATCTTGCTAAGCACATTTTTAAAAGCAGAGATTTTCTAAAACTGATGTAACTCATATAAACCAAAACTTTAGGAGTAATTTCTAGCCAAACTAGAGTCATAGCATCTGTTTTTGCTACTCCCTCAGGCCCTTGTCATTTAAACAATCTACAAAGTGGCAGTTCTGTTCCTGCGCACATAATGAAATCTGAGGTCCTGTTTCAGGACATAAGCAGGATACTTAACTCTGTGGGAAAAAAAACTAATGAGGCATGCCAATTTTAAAAAGCTAGGGTTATAGTAATTCCGTAACTCCTCCCACATCCCATTCCACTAACAATTTTCTCAAAATGGAAACTCCAAAACTTGAAATCAGACACAAAATTATCACCAGGATCCAAGCCATGAATCAAGGGATCTCTTTTTCTTTCTTAGTACACATCCCTTATATTTACGAAGTGCTTTGCTGTTACAAAAAACCCTTTCCCTACATTACCGGAGTATCTTAGCAAATAATAAGTAAAGCCAATGAGGGTGATATTTTTATAGACTCAGAAAGGCCAAGAATCCTGCCAATAGTGGAACCAGACCCAGAAATCAAGTCTCCTGCCTTCAATTATGAAGCTCTTTCTATTATACCCAACAAACACTACCCCTTCTGTAATATAGTAAAGCCTTCTATAAAACATTTGGCTGGATTCCAAGACAGCCATCCCAGACTGAATTAGACTCTATATGGTAAATAGTGTAAATAGTAAGGGTTTAGAGTTTAATGCAATTACTGGCATGAAGGCATATGTCTTTTTGAAAGTGAAGAATTAGTTGGTTTTAAATTAAATCAATATGGCATGTGCATGGTAGGGGAAAACAAGCAGAACACTTCTAAAATAAAGTCAAAATGAAGTACTGAAGATTTGCACATTTCACAATAGCTAACAGATAGTGTAATCAATATAGAAATAAGGAAACAGAGCAGACAATCTTAAACAAATGTAAAAAGAAACTGCATGTGGTTTTATTTTTAGGAAAATGAAATTACATATTTGTCCTCCCCTCCTCCAATGAGATTTTCAGAACATTAATTAATAAAGTAATAAAGGAGGTAAGGGAGAATTTTATTCAGTCATCAAAAGGAATCCCTGTCAAAATCACTGCTCTGGAATACAGCAGATCAGAAATCCAACATTCTTTTTTACAGATAATCTACTGGTGCTACACACTTTAACTTAACTGATTATTTTATCCTTTCACTCATATTCATAAAACCAAACACAGCCACCCAAACAATTTTCTAATGTCCCTGGAAGCAGGAAACAATGTCTGCAAGATTTCATTTTCCTTGTCCAGTGAAAAAACAAACTTCTCAAATATCTACATACACAGTACTAGGGTAAGCTGAAAGTGCATAAAGCCATCAGTCTTTAAGATAAAGTACAGAGAAAAGCTTAATGACGGTTATGATTATATGATAAAATTGAGACATCTCAGAAAAACAGCTTTCATTTCAACAGAAAAACAGTTCTGTGTTAGAATAAAGAATGAAGTTGGAGCTGGGCTAGTGGTGCACACCTGTAATCCCAGTGACTTGGGAGCCTGAGACAGGAGGATTTCAAGTTCAAAGCAACTCAGCAATTTAGCAAGGCCCTGTCTCAAAAAATAAAAAGGGCTGGGGGCTGGGGTAATGGCTCAGTGGTTGAGCACTTGCCTCACATACGTGAGGCACTGGGTTCGATCCTCAGCACCACATAAAATAAATAAAGATACTGTGTTCATCTACAACTAAAACAAAATATTTAAAAAAAAATAAAAATAAAAAGGGCTGGAGATGTGGCTCAGTGGTTGAGCACCTCTGAGTTCAAACTCCAGGACCCTCAAAAAAAAAAAAAAAATCTAAAAAATAAATAAATAAATAAAGTTGGATTTGATCAGGTATAGATAAAAATAGTACTAGTCATCAAATTTGACTAGAAAGAGAAAAAGCAGGTTGGTTGCTATGTCTTTTGGGTTCCCAAAACACATCACTCATCTGTTACTGCATTTAACATACTGTACAGTTTGTCATGACTCCTTAGACTAAATTCCGTAAGGACAAAGACCTAGTTTGATGCATTTTTCTATTCCTAAACCCTTGCGATAGAGTTTGGCACACAGAAAATAATCAATAAATGTTTTTTTGAAAGTCGAACCAAGGACAGAGTTCCAAATTTAAATTATTACATTTAACACTGTTTATGCAGGTCATTTTATTCATTTCTCAACTCTAAAATTACCTTTCTAAGGTGCTTTATGGTGCTTGGGCTAAGACTATGCAACTATATTTCACCTTCTCTTCTGCCAGATTTTGTAGAAAATGGAGACTGGAAAACAGAAACTCCAGACTGCCTTCCAATTCCTGTAAGTAGCAATGGCAGTCCCTGGCCCTGGCAGCAGCAATTGGTTCTAGCCTCGAGGTTCTTTTGGTACTCCAAAACCAGCAGTATCACATGCCTTCATAGGTACTAACAGCTGAACAATGGTAACCTTTCCAAAAAGTTCAGCACCAGGTCTATGAAACCTTTCTCTGAGCTCTTAGGTTTATTAATGTAATGTTCCCTTTTAGCTCTTACATCTATCTAACCAACCCCCTTCATTAAATCCTCTTTGTTACTCCTATTCCAAGTTTCTGTTTTCTGAATACATAGTAAGCAGTGATTCTAACTACTCTCCTCCAGATATTTTGCTGCTTCACTAAAGAGGAAACAAATCTTGGGGCTATAGATAAAATCCATCTTATAAAGGTTAGCCTAAAACCTGCTGTTAAGCTGAAGTATATTAAAAAAAAACTTTCGTGACTTAATTGATTTTGTGATTTCTTATCCAGCTTTTAAAAAGGAGGAGAGGGAGAGAGAGAAAATGAAAAATAATATAAAAAATACAGGCTAGTCAAAGTATACCAACCCACCTCCTTTTACTATAATACATATCTTAGAGATAATGTAAGATGAGAGTTGATCTGCTATTCCCCAGTGTTCTCAGTGTCCATGTGCCTCTCCTTGTGTAAGACACCATGCTACATACAATTCTTGTATTTTATTTTTTTTAATTTACTTATTCTAATTAGGTATACATGACAGCAGAATGCATTTTGATCCATTGTACACAATGGAGCACAACTTTTCTTTTCTCTGGTTGTGCAGTCATACATATATCTAGGGTATTTTTGTCCATCTCATTCCACCATCTTTCCTGCCCCCATGTCCTATCTCTTCCTTTCCCTCCCCTTTGACCAAAGTTTCTCCATTCTTCTCATAACCCCTCCCACATTATGGATCAGTATCCACAGAGAGTGATTCTTGTATCTTAAAAAGACCAGGTTTTGGCCAGGCACAGTGGCGGCTCAGGAGGCTGAGACAGGAGGAGCACCTCAGGAGGCTGAGACAGGAGGAGCACAAGTTCAAAGCCAGCTCAGCAAAGGCTAGGTGCTAAGCAACTCAGTGAGACTTTGTCTTTAAATAAAAATACAAAAAAAGGGGGCCTGGGATGTGGCTCAGTGGTTGAGTGCCCTTGAGTTCAATTCCCAGTCACCCTCCTCAAAAAAAGACTGGGTTTTGAGGGGACATTTGTTTTGTTATTGTTCAACATGCCCCTAACTATTTCAGCTAGTGTTCAAGCAAAGAAACAGCAATCTGCTGCAATACTAAAGCTAAGCTGAACTTACTGGTAAACTCTGCCTTCCAATTTTCAAATATTTTGTTTTATTTTGTTATGTTTTTGTGCTGGGGAATGCTAAGTATTAGCTCTACCAATGAACTACACTCCCAGCCTCAAGCATAACTTTTTACTATGTATGATTTCCATTTTACAGGTTGACTTTGGGATGTAATTTCTTCATAAAATACAACTAGTGGAATTCTACTTTACTCTATAATACAGGAGAAAAAATGAAAGAACGAAACACCTTGCAGGAGAGTCGATGTTTTTCACTTGACCTGTTAAAATTTCACTGAATAAACTGCCCGCATTAGACAATTTTTTTAAAAAATTTTTTTAGCCGGGCGCGGTGGCTCAAGCCTGTAATCCCAGCACTTAGGGAGGCTGAGACAGGAGAATCGCGAATTCAAAGCCAGCCTCAGCAATGGGGAGGCGCTAAGCAACTCAGGGAGACCTTGTCTCTACATAAAACACAAAATAGTGCTGGGGATGTGGCTCAGTGGTCGAGGACCTCTGCGTTCAATCCCCAGTACCAAAAAAAAAAAAAAAATTTTTTTTTGGTAGTTTTTAGATGGAGAGAATGCCTTTATTTTATTTTATTTTTATTTTTTGGTACCGGGGATTGAACTCAGGAGTACTCAACCACTGAGCCACATCCCTAGCCCTATTTTGTGTTTTATGTAGAGACAGGGTCTCACTGAGTTGCTTAGCATCTGGCCTTTGCTGAGGCTGGCTTTGAACTCCCGTTTCTCCTGTCTCAGCCTCCCAAAGTGCTGGGATTACAAATGTGAGCCATGGCGCCTGGCTTTTATTTTATTTTTATGCGGTGCTAAGGATCGAACCCAGTGCGGCACACGTGCTAGGCAAGTGCTCTGCTACTGAGCTACAGTTCCAGTCCCTACATTAGACAATTTAATCTGAGATTTTTTTTTTTTTAATTTTTTTCAAACGAGTTCAAAGCCAGCCTCAGCAAATGGTGAGGAACTAAGCAACTCAATGAAAATACAAAAATAGGGCTGGGGATGTGGCTCAGTGGTGGAGTACCCTTGAGTTCAATCCCTGGCACCAAATAAAGTAGTTTTTCACTATTATACTTAATAAATATTTTTTACATTCTGACAAATGCCAGACATGTAGAAGCAGCAAACATGTTAATTCACTATCCAAATGAAATGGGAGATGGCAAATTTTAAGCAATTGGAATCTTTCTCAGAATTTTTGATAACAGCTGCCGAGCATCCAAAAAGACATACCACTAGGCACAGTCATAAGTGCACTTCAGTGGGCCAACACCCACAAGGCAAAAGAGAAACTAAGAACATAGCTAGTTCTACTGCAGTTCCTCCACACAGTATAGAACTGGATAATGAGCCATCTATCCTTTTAGCATCTACACTCAGTTAGCATCACTTAACTCCTATGAACAAAGTAAAGGTAGTTTCTACTTAAATGTCAAGGGTCCCATTACCACAGTAAGAATATCAATGTAAAATCAACCAAACTCTCTGCAATAAATACCAAAAGATTCAGTGAGCACATTAGGTAGAAAGGACAGAAACAGTGTTCCCTAAACCTTTAGAGAATAGATTGGGTAACTGTTACTGTATTTTTGTACACCAAAAACTATCCACTTGGTTAAATGCAAGTTGAGTAAGTAAGTTACTTTAACAACTAAGATTTCAAAAAAATAAAATTAAGAAAGTAAACAATCAGTATAACAATGTCTTCCACAGGGCATGTAACACACACCACCAATTAAAAGTCATTGTAGATTTGTAGGTGTGCAGAATGTACATAATCCCACAAGTATCTGTCCTTTTAAAAAAACTGTAAATCAAGGTATTTTTAATTTCTCCAGAATTCAATAAATGAGTCATTTCAAAACTATAAAGTGCTTCAAGTTATACTAGAAACACTGACATAATTTTGATGAAGTACATTTTAATGTTAACTCATTTTTCTTGCTGGAAGGAGTTACCTTTGCTAATGTATAGAAAGTAAACTCACTGAAACATCTCGTTGTGTATTATTCATTAGGTATATATCACATCTTTATTCAAAAAACTGCTTAAATATAAACACCAATCATGAGTAAATCAGATTAAAGAAAGAGACCTGAGATGACAAACCTCAAGTCAGTAACAGACAAATGAAATTCCAATCACGTTTGCTGACCTGGTCCATATTTATATCCCCTCAAACCTGGGCGCTTTGAGTGTTCCACACAAGCAAAGAATAACTCAATATTCCCAGTATTTGAATGTCTGCACTGTCCACATATGCTAATGATTCTTATTTGAAATTGTTTTAGGAGACTTAGCCTGATTCAGGCAGTTTTCCTTCTTAAATTCACCATTTTATTCTTCATCTATAATTAATCTCAAGCGTGGATTCCACAAGGGTACCTGAGAAATAACTAAAATCCTTGGGAAAAGGGGCCATATTTGCTGTGCTACCACCACTGGAAAAAGGGAGTCTAATATAACTACCCATTACTTTACTAAAAAGTTGATTAAGTGCATAATCAAGATTTTTAAAGATACCTGTTGACTGTGATAATCAGAAATTTCAGGGAGAAAAAAGGAGTATCGAAGAGTCATAGTACTGCCACTTAAATACTTTATAAATCAAAGAATCAAATTCCACTTGAAGAACCAAAATCCAACACCAATATAAAATATTTTAAAAACTCAACAATTACACCTAATTCAAAGCAAAGTATCCACCAATTACAGTAAGTATTCTAGTTGATAATTTTGGAGGTACCAAAAATAGATTATGTAATGCAAATTGTTCATACATTCGTTTTAAATACTCAGTTTAAAATACGTGAAACCACATCTTGTATTCCTGAAACGCTGAAGGCACATTTAACCTTTTCACAGCAAATTTCTTCACACACCTCAAAGAAATCTGATATTTTTAAACCACATTACAACTAAGGCACACATTCTTTAAAACTTCCGACGACCTCCTAAAAGATTCCCAAAGGTGCTTTAAGGAGATGAACCTATAACTGATCTTAGTGGGCAAATAATCAGAATGAACCTCAAAGTTCGAAAGACCCATTTTACTAACACCATCTCTGGGAGCTGAAAGCGACTTGGGCAGGAGGGAAACGACCCTGACAACCAGGACGAGAGTTCCCAGGCGACAGTGTACCAAGGATCTCAGCAGAAACCACAGGGTTCAAAACGCGAAGCTTCCATCAGAAACACCCCCTCCCCCCACGGCTCCTCGGGGCAAGCTCGCGGCTTTGGAAAACAGCAACAGATACTCCGGAGCAGGGGGCGGCACTCCAGGAATGTGTGGTGCCAGGCGGGGTCTCCCCGCAGCCCACAAGGAACCCCGGTTCCGAGCAGCTCTGGCGTACACGAACCCCCACTCCAGGCCCCGGGGAAAAGGGGTTGTTTGCACAAAGTGCCCCTACCCCACCCCCACGGTGCAGACACACGTCCCCGGCAGCCAGGGGGAAACCCTAAGAAAAAACCCGCATTCCACTCCGCCCGCCTTCAGAGCGGGGCGGCAAAGAGGCTGGGCCCCCGCCCCCGGAGGCAGGGGCCGCACGGCAGCCCGGCCGCCGCGCTGACCGAGGGCTCGCCGGGAGGGCAGGAGCCCCGGCGCTTCGCCCAGCCGGTCCTCCGCGGCGGGCTCACTCCCTCCCCAGGACTCCCGAAGAAACGCGAACAATGAGAAGCCGCCTCCCCGTCATCCCCGCGCCCAGCGCGGCCGGGGGCGGCGGCGCCATCTCCCCTCACGCCCCCGCGGACACACACACCCCCCACCGGGCGCGGGGCCGCCGTCAGGCGCCGGCACCCGGCCGAGAGGACTCACGTCCAAGCCAGCCGCTCCCGCGCCCTTCGCCTCGTCGCCCGCCCCACTCACCGGCTCCTACCCCAGCCCAGGGCTCCGCTGGCCGCGGCCGGAGCGAGACTCGGGTATCAGCCGCCGCGGCCGCCGGCGCCGCCGCACAATATGGCGAGCCTCGGCTTCCGCAATGGAGCTCGGGAAATACAACAGGGGCCGCTCAATATTCATGAG
Source organism: Xerus rutilus (assembly GCA_028644305.1). Taxonomy (NCBI): domain Eukaryota; kingdom Metazoa; phylum Chordata; class Mammalia; order Rodentia; family Sciuridae; genus Xerus; species Xerus rutilus. The sequence goes on from CM053410.1 coordinate 75,395,723, forward strand.
AGACTGAGGGGAAGCCGGCTCGGCCGGCGCTGCGGGGAGGGCGGGAAGAAGCGAGCGAGGGAGGAGGCGGAGGCGCGGGACGGGGACGTGCACGGCGCGGGGAGGCCCGCGGCGCGAGGGGAGGGGGCGCCGCCGCGTGCTGGCCAGGACGGCCTGAGCGCCGCGCCCCGCCCCGGCCGGCGCCCCGCCCCCGGCTCGAGGCCCCGCCCCCGCACCCCCTGCGGCCCGACGCAGCCCCCGGGCTACGCCCGGTGACGACGGCGCCACCTCGTCCTCAACGTGCGCTCTCCTCAAATCTCCCTGGCTGGGCACACCTGGTGCGCCTTCCGGGGCCTCTCTTGGGGTTCAGGCTCAGACTGCTCACCCAAAACTTAGTCCTCGTACACCCATCCCACGAGGTAGAAATCCTCGTTAGGTTTTCACCTCCACGACTTCACCTGAACTTCGGCACCCTGGAGTCGCCTTGACACACACACACTTTTCATCCTTGCGGAGTAAACCTGCAAGATCTAATTATTCCAGAAAAAAGTGGCCTTCAACTCTAGAAGTACGTTGTTGGACATCTGTAAGCATTCTGGTGGTTCTCATCAGGTCTCTGACTGTTAGACCTTGCTGCTGTTATTTTTACTTTCTTGGCCCTTTCCTCTGCTGCATTATCTTCTGAACTTGAGAATGCAAGAAGTAATAGCTTGAATAGATGTAATCACTACCTGAAACACAGCCTACAAGAAATTATGGATATAAATTATGAGCTGTAGATATAATAACAAAGAAGTGAAAGAATTCCCTAACTTCCAAGATGTACCATTGGTGAGATGCCATTTATCTGGAAAAGGTAGCCAACAATACCAGATGATAAATACTAAGGCACTTGTAACAACAAGGAATGGACTTGCACAAGGAATTCAGCAAACTGGTTTATAGCCTCTAATAACTATGTGGTTTAAGTATATTACATAACTCCTTTGGACTTCATTTTCCTCTTTTGCAAAATAAGAAATTATGTTGAATGATTGATTCTAAGGTCTTGCCAGCTCTTGAACTCTCTAAAACTCTCGGTAAGCAATTCCAAATAAATGATATGAATTTACATAGGAATTTTAAAAAGACAAATATCAATCCCAGCTGATATGCTCGGGGATGATTTCCTGAGGAGCTAGAATTTGAGTTGGTCTTTGATAGATAGCCTTGGACAGGTGGGAAAAAAGAGGACAGGCATTAAATTATTAAAGATAGCACATTATTTGTGCTTCCTAATAACTATCAAAGTAAACAAGAGCAAAGCATTATTCTTTTTAGTGGCTTGAAAACTTTCCCTTACTATTCATAGTTTTAAATAACAAATGAATATTTTCTGACTTTACAAACCTTTCAAGATTAAGCTCTTCCTCAGATGTGAATATAAAATCAAAATAATCATGAATGCTCTGTTTTTCCCTTATGGTGAGAGTCCACTTTCTAGAGACAGTGCAGTTGTGGAAGCATCTCCTTTCTTTATTCGAGATGACTGTGTAGTTCAATAAAAGGAAGACAGCCTGTTCATAATTTAGGATCTTTTGCTCTAGTTAAAATGTTTTTGAAAAATCACAATGTGCAGTTAAATTAAGCAATTCAATTGATTTTGAAGAGTGATCATTTGTAGAAAGCACAGGAATTTTATGTATTAAAGTTAATATAGTACTTAAAAAAGATTCACAGGAGAATTAGTGAAAAATGGAACTTATGGGATATCTGAATTAAATGTGATTAAAAAGCTAGACCTCAGGCTAACATCCTTAATATGAAAGACACTACTGACAAATTAATAGAACTTCTTATATCTTTTACTCAAACACTTGGTTCTGACAATAGCGCGTGTTTAGGTAAGAGATTTTCCCTAACTATATTAACCAGGAAAAGTTATGTTATAATGTATAGTAACAAACATTGCCATAATGGGCATGCCTTAAACACAATAAAAAAGTTTATTCATGCTTCATGCTCCTTATGGAAAAGACTCACTCTGATCCAATCCCTTCAAGGAGCTAGACTGACAGCCTCTGCCTTCTTGTAGCTCTATCACCTGGAATACAGCAACTCATTTTCTATGGCAAAAAAAGAAAAGAAAATGGCTGAAGATCTCCATGAACTTTTCAGAGCCCTAACTTGGAAGGGAAACAGATCATTGATCATATTTCTTTGCCCAGAACTCCTTACACAGTCCCACACATCTGCAGTGTGACTGAATCCTTGAACTGAGTTCAGGAGGAGAGGAGATGTTGGTGAACAATGCTAATATCAACCACACTGACATTACCGGTTGGTTCCTGGATGCTATGAAAAACACTCCAAGTTCTCCTGTGTAACTTCAGAAAAGTTACGCTTTCAAAAATTAATTCTCTGTACTTGTTCAGTTCACTGTCACATAGAGCAAACTTTCCAATTTCTTCTCTTTTGTTTTAATTGTACAATATAGATGGTCCCCAACTTATAATGGTCAATTCAAATGTTTCAACTTTGTGATAGTACAAAAGCACATACATGCAACCATTTCATTTCTTCACTTTCAGTACAGTGTTCAATAAATTACATGAGCTATTCTATGTTTTATTATAAAATAGACTTTATGTGAATGTTGTCCAACTGTAAGCTAATATAAGTGATATGAGAGTGTTTAAGGCAGAGTCAGTTAAGCTATGATGTTCAGTAGTTTAGGTATATTCAATGCATTTTCAATTTAACAATACTTTCAAGTTACTATGGGTTTATTGGGTCATAATCTGATTGTAAGCTGAGGATCATCTATAAATTAATCAATGTAAACTCCATAGTCAATGGATCAGTAGTCATTTGACATGTAAAGAACACATTATTTTTGCATATTCTTTGATTGAAAGAGTATAATCCTAGCCAGGCACAATAGGGCATGCCTGTAATCCCAGTGACTCTGGAGGCTAATGCAGGAGGAATGCCTGTTCCAGGCCAACCTCAGCAAATTAGCGAAGCCCTTACCAACTTAACAAGACCCTGTCTCAAATTTTAAAACAAAAAAAGGGAGGCTAGGGATGTAGTTCAGTGGTAAAGCACCCCTGGGTTCAATCCCCACCACCAAAGAGGGGGAAAAATGATAGGAAGACTATCATCCTAGATTGAAACTGGATTCCTATGTCTCATACTGTACAAAAGTCAGTTCAGAATGGATTTATTTGGAAAAGAATCTTTTTATCTAGAGTTCCTCTAGTCATGCACTTATGATACTTGCATTATATAGTGTTAATTTAATGTTCTACTTAAAATATGAATGTCACTTTCAATTAGTACATTTAACATACAAGCAAAGTGTTACTAGAAAATTTTTGTATTTTTTTGTAAAATAAGACCTAAGTATAAGATCTAAAACTTGGAAACTTCTAGAAGAAAACAGGAGAGACACTTCAAGATACAGACATGGGCAACAAATTTGTGAATAAGACTCCAATAGTTGAGGAAATAATAGCATGACTTAACAAATGGAATTGCATTAAAATGAAAACCTTCTGCCCAGCAAAGGAATCAACAGAGTGAAGAGAAAGACTAAAGAATGGGAGAAAAGTCTTTGCTAGATACTCTACTGACAGAGAATGAATACCAGAATATATAAAGACCTCAAAAAACTTAACATTGAAAACACACACACAAAAAAAAACCATCAATAAATGGGCAAATGAATTGAACAGACATTTCTGAATAAACTATAATTGGCCAATAATTACATTAAAAATATTCAACGTCTTTAGCCCAGGAAAATGCAAATCAAAACTTCACTGAGATTCCATCTCATCCCAGTCAGAATGGCCATCATCAAGAATACTAAAAATAAGGGGCTGGGATCATGGCTCAGTGGTAGAGTGGTCACCTAGCATGCGTGAGGCACTGGGTTCAATCCTCAGCACCACATAAAAATAAAATATGTTGTGTCCACCTACAACTAAAAAATAAATATTTTTTAAAAAAGAATATTAAGAACAAATGCTGCTGAAGATTTGAGCGGGGTGGGGATAGGGGACCCCTATACACTGTTGGTGGGAGTGTAAATTAGTGTAGGCACTGTGAAAATCAGTATGGAGGCTCCTCAAAAAACTAAAAACTAGCATACTGTATAGATACCTGCATTTCCATGTTTATTGTGACACAGTTCACAATAACTAACTTACAGAATCAGCTTAGGTGCTCATCAACTGATGAATGGATAAAGAAGTGTTATGTATATATACAACAGTATATATTTTCAGAAATAAGAAAAGCAAAATTATATAATTTACAGGAAATGGATAAAGTGGGGAGCATCATGTTAAATGAAATAAGCCAGACCCAGACAAGTATCACATGTTTTATATGTGAAATCTAGGGGACAGAAAATATTACATGAAAGTGAGGTAGAGTAGAAATGTGGGGTAGAAATGATCAAAGTATGTTCTATGAGTATATGAATATGCCAAAACAAAATCCATTATTCTGTATGATTAATATGCACTTACAGAAAATAATACAAAAAGTTGCAATGAAGGTTAAATGAAATAATGTTCATAAAGGATGGAATATCACCTGAAAAAAATTTTCTAAACCAAGCGTGGTGGCACATGCCTGTAATCCCAATACTTTGGGAGGCCGAGACAGGAGAATCACGAGTTCAAAGCCAGCCTCAGCAACAGTGAGACCCTAAGCAACTCAGTGAGACCCTGTCTCTAAATAAGACACAGAATAGGGCTGGGCATGTGGCTCAGCGGTCGAGTGCCCCTGAGTTCAAACCTCAGTACCCACCCACCCCAAAATTTCTAGTAACACTCTACTTGCATGTTAAATGTACTAATTGAAAGTGATATTCATATTTTAAGTAGAAGAACATTAAATTAATACTACATAATATAAGTATCATATTATGGGTAGATGACTAGAGGAACTCTAGATAAAAAGATTCTTTTCCCTCCAGACTCAGGATGAACTGAGTAAGCATTTCTAAATAACTACAAAAGTCACCTCTTTCCTAGCTTTATGCTATGGCCATGCTACAAAATTAGAGAAATTAATTCAGCTCAACCAACTTTTATTGAGCATCAAGAATGCATCAACACTTTGTTAAGTGCTTGGGATAAGAATATCAATATGAGTAGGCTATAATTCTTGAGAACATAAATCTTGTTCACTAGCATATACCTAAAGACCATGACAATGCTTGGCACTTACTACATGCTCAATGAATATACGTTAAGAGAATTTAAAAGAGTGGGATTCTTTGACCCCAGTATGTATATGAACAGAGTAGCACAGTGAGTTTGGTTTGCCTCACTTTTATAACCTAACAATCAAAATTTCTATCAAGATTATATTTAAGGGCTGGGGTTGTGGCTCAGTGGCAGAGCACTTGCCTAGCCTGTGTGAGGCACTGGGTTCGATTCTCAGCACTGCATATAAATAAATAAAATAAAGGTCCATTGACAACTAAAAAAAATTATAAAAAAGATTACATTTAATCCCTCTTTCACTATCTAGGCAGTGTGTCTGAAATGGAAAATCAGGCTGCCTATTTTATATCCACCACATGGACTTCTTTTCAACCATGCTCCAATTATATAATTGTTATCTGCTCATATGCACTGAAGACTGTAAGTCACCAATAGTCAGTTAATACTAAACTACATATATGTCACGGTTCACAGAGCAATTTTAGATCTATTATTTTAATGAATTTTCATAATAATCCTCCGAGGTATTATTCCATATTAATAATTGAAAGAAATGTGATTTTTTTCGGTTCAGTAACTCTCCCAAACACTGAGTTAGGAAGTGGCATAGTTGAGGCTCCAACCTAGGTCACTGGACTCCAGTGCAGGACACTTGTCACTGTGGCACACATGCCTCACCCTTCCATGCTGTGTGTACAACTGTGGTATCTTTCTCCTTTCTGGTGAGCAAGTAGTACATGAAACACACATCTCCAGGGCTGCCTCTCAACATTATTATTTACTCCGATCCTCAATGCCTTTTATTTTCAAGAAGCTAGAGATGCTGCTAAATATAACAGTCTATGAACTTGATCCATTAACAGGAAACCAGCAGGTTCCATTTTTTGTTTTCTGAGAAAACTTGCTTCAAGAGAACAAAACAAAATTAAAACAAAAAGTAGGCTAAAAGACTAGAATAGCTTGAGAATTAAATACTATCTCTATATATACTATTGTCAAGATATATCCTCTACCAAAATCTTTAGTTTCCATCTTTTAGATGTGTGTGCTTTCTCTGAAAGCTAAGTTAAGTAGAAACATTGTAGAAAGGCCTAAAGAGACTTGTAATTCAAGGTGGCTTTTGGGAGCAGGCAACTCAGGATTTACAACCTCTTCAGCTGGAAAAATATAACCCTAGCCACAAGATTTAGTGAAGTTTTATTTGTATTTCATCAGAGTGCATTTCTTTCTGCAGCATTTTCCTTAGAGTACAACTCCTTTTTATATTCCCAACACAACCAAAATAATTGGTACTACTTTTATTTGTTGGCTATTCAACTGAAAGGAATTAAACAGGTTAAATGAGATGGGCTAGTTATGCTTTTGGAAAGAGCAAATCAATATTGCTATTTCCCTCCCATGGAGACTTGGAATGGTATTTTATATGTCCCAGATGTGGCCGCATTCTGCCTAACATCTGCTAGTGCATTTTATTAAAATAATGAACTATCATGTGTTTGGAAAGCCAGGGATGAATTAAAGTTTTCATTCTGATGCAGCACAAAGAGCTATTTTCTTATAGTTAATAATAAGTGGAAGATATTGTGGTATCTGTTTTCAAGTATAAACTAAAATATTATTTAGTAATTACTAGCTTTTAATTTTCTAAACGAAGAAAGTTTATTCCATTCAAACAAACCTTTGCAGGGTTTGTTTTTTTGTTGCTGTATTTTTTTTTTCCTTCAAAATATTTACTTCAAAAAATGGGATTTGTGCCTTGGCAGTGTTCTAGAAACATCGAGTCATCCTGGAAACTAACAAGAAACAGATAATTCAGATCCAAACTCGCAACTCAAGGAGAAAAGACTCTGGAAAGGAAGGCCAGAAAATCCTAGTGGGAAAATACAGATGGAGAGTGAAAAATATTTAAATCAAGTTACAGTTCACTCAGATTGCCTTTATGGACATTTTAATTCTTTCCACCTAAGAGAAACATGGTGCTAGAATGGATTTTATGGAGCAAGTGATTAGAAGGTAAAGACGCCTCTTTTTTTTTTTTTTAATTTTTTTTTTAGTTGTAGATGGACACAATGTCTTTATTTTATTGCTTTGTATGTGGTGCTGAGGATCGAACCCAGGGCCTCACGCATGCTAGGCAAGCGCTCTACCGCTGAGCTACAGTCCCAGCCCAAGACGCCTCTTTTTTAATACAGTTTGTAGAAATGCTTTCTGGCAAAGAATTTAGAAGAGTTGCCAAATCCCACCCATATAAGAAAATTATATTTTATTTTAGACTATATCAATATTTGGAAACCCTCACAAACCCCTCCATTTGTTGGTCATTAGCATTTTGTACTCCACAAAGCAAACCATATAAATATATATTGAGTAGCAAACCAAAGTAGGTTATAATTTAGATAACTCTGAAAAACCTGTCTGATCAACCTAGAATATTAAGGTTTTATGTGTGACATCTCCAAAGAGGTATTTTTTTCCTAAGGCTTTGTAGTTTTCCTGTAGGAAATTTTTATTCATGGATCATGCATATAAACTCAGAATTGACTGTGGCTCCTCAAGAATTATGAGGACTGCCACGTAAGGAGTAAGATGCGATAAAGAAGGCTGCAAACTGACCTTTTTTTTTGGTACTGGGGATTGAACTCAGGGGTACTCGACCACTGAGCCACATCCCCAGCCCTATTGTGTTTGTGTTTTATGTAGAGACAGGGTCTCACTGAGTTGCTTAGCACCTCGCCATTGCTGAGGCTGGCTTTGAACTCGTGATTCTCCTGTCTTGGCCTCCCTAAGTGCTGGGATTACAGACTTGAGCCACCGCGCCCGGCTGCAAACTGACCTTCTTGTTGTACTATCGTGTTAGAGATACACAGGTGGCCTAACTCACCTGGTGATGTCCCTCTCCAACATTCATTCCTCCTCTGATCTAATCAGTCTTTATTCTAGAACAGTGTTGTAGTCAATAGTTGGTGGATTTCTAATTCTATTACTTCTTGACATGTACACATCCATAGACACCAGTCTTCACTCTTGAACTTCTTTTCTTTTTTTTAGTTGTAGATGGACACAACACCTTTATTTTATTTATTTATTTTTATGTGGTGCTGAGGATGGAACCTAGTGTCTCACACATGCTAGGAGAGTGCTCTACCATCGAGCCACAACACCATCTTAGCTGCCCTAGTTTGAACCCTTTCCAAAAGTCTGAAAGACCACGGTGAGCCTGTTCTCAATGCAGTTGTCTCTCCCACATGATTCAGTTCTTAGCTAGTTTCCAACCTATTCATCCCCTGACTTGGCTTTTTAATTAAGTTTGGCCATATCTGCAGCTCAGCCTTTAGCTTGGGACTTGACATACAGTGAATGCAAACTGTGTTATAAGGGAGTATCACAAACATAACCTATGCCATTCGTGGTACAGAAAAACAATAACAACAAACTTCTCTATCAACAAATGCATAAAACAATGAAGATCCCTGTAGTGGAAAAGGAGAGAAACAATGAAGTTGTTATCTTTGGTACTGAACAGAATAGGAGTGATCTTTGGTCAGGAGAACTTATGTTAGAAAAGTCAGCTGGTAGCCGGGCGCGGTGGCTCACACTTGTAATCCCAGCACTTAGGGAGGCTGAGACAGGAGAATCGCGAGTTCAAAGCCAGCCTCAGCAACTGCGAGGCGCTAAGCAACTCAGTGAGACCCTGTCTCTACATAAAACACAAAATAGGGCTGGGGATGTGGCTCAGTGGTCGAGTGCCCCTGAGTTCAATCCCTAGTACCAAAAAGAAAAGAAAAGAAAAGAAAAGTCAGCTCGTAATGTCACAACTATCTAGGAAAAATAATGACCAATAGGAAAGTTTGTTCTTGGTGGACTTTCAACAAGTAGGACTGCACTTGAAGTTGATTTTAAAGAGTCCTGTCAAAACACGCCAACATTTAAAAGTTTTAAATGCTATACATGAGTGCCAGTATTCTAATTGAAACTTGAAATTCGACTAGTATTGTTCTGAGATCATATTTAGCACTTGTCTTTTCCCCTGTTCACTATCTTAGGTTTGTAGTATGCTAGTAGGTTCTTACACTACCACAAGAGTGAAAACAGCATTAGGATACCATTCACCTTTATGTGGGCCTCAGTATTTGACAGAATGCAATTTATATGTGTGAAGTATATCTTCCAAGATTCTTTTTTTTTTTTTTTTGGACTGGGGATTGAACTTAGGGGCTCTTGACCACTGAGCCACATCCCCAGCCCTATTTTGTGTTTTATGTAGATACAGGGTCTCACTGAGTTGCTTAGCGCCTCGCTGTTGCTGAGGCTGGCTTTGAACTTGCGATTCTACTGTCTCAGCCTCCCTAAATTCTGGGATTACAGGCTTGCGCCACTGCGCCCGGCTCCAAGATTCTTTTGATATGCCTTTAAGTAATGATAATAACTGTCATTTTCAAAAAGCAATTACTAAAAATACACACTTTATGCATTTAACCAAAAGTATCAAATTAAACATTACAATAATATTAAGAAAATACAAAATTGAATAGGTACAGTTTCCACCTAACATGTTAAAACAATCATAACACTCATTGTTGGTAATTTTTTAATGAACATAGATATCACATACAGTATTCATTACTGATATGCTTGAAAAATAATATAGCCTCTGAAGTGGGCTATTTGGTAGTTATCTCTCAAAAATTTAAATATGTGTATCTTTTAGCCTAAGAAATTCATTTCTAGGAATGTATCTATTATGGTTTGGATGTGATGCATCCCCCAAAAGCTCCTGTGTTAGACAATGTAAGAAGGTTTAGAGGAGAAATGATTCGGTTATGAGAGGCTTAATCCAAGCAGTGAATTAATCCTGTGATGGGATTAACTCAGTGGTAACTGAAGAAAGGTAGGGTGTGGCTTGAGGAGGAGGGTTGGGGGGGCATACCTTCAGGGTATATATTTTATGTCTGGTGAGAGGGAGTCTCTCTGTGCTTTCTGATCATCCTATGAGCTGCTTCTCTCCACCACACTCTTCAGCCATGATGTTCTGCCTCACCTTGAGCCCGGAGAAATGGAGCTGGCTGTCTATGGACAGAGACTTCTGAAACCATGATTCACAAAATAAACTTTTCCTCCTTTAATTGTTCTTGTCAAGTCTTCTAGTCACAACAGTGAAAAAGCTGACTAAAACAGTATTGTACAGAAGTACTCACAGGAAGCTGGGGGCTGTGGTGCACACCTGTAATCCTAGTGGCTCAGGAAGCTGAGGCAGGAGGATTGCGAGTTCAAAGCCAGCCTCAGCAATTTATCAAGGCCTTAAGTAGGTTATCGAGACCCTGTCTCTAAATAAAAAATAAAAAGGGCTGGTAATGTGGTTTTGTAGTTTAGCACCCCTGTGTTCAGTCTCCAGTATAAGCACTCACAGGAGCTTGTGGATAGGAGAACACATGGGAATTCCTGAAGGATGGCATGAAGGCGCCTTCCCTCTGACCTCACATCCTGTTCCACACATATGTTTATCTTAGCCTTTGTACCATTCTTTATAAATAAACTGGTAAACATTTTTCCCTGAGTTCTGTGAGTTACTCTAGCAAATCAATTGAACCCAAAAGTTGTAATTGAACCCCAAAAGGTAGGAACCCTGATTTATAGCCAGTCAGAAAGTACAAAAACTTGGGGCTTGCAATTGGTGTCAGAAGTAGGGGATAGTCTTAGGAGAATAAGCCCTCGATCCAAAGGATCTAATATTCTGGATAATGTCTAAATTGAATTGAACTAGAGGACTCCAGCTGCAATTCCACTGCAGAATTGCTTGCTTGCTTTATGTGTGGGGAAAACCCCCATCCACACATCTAGTGTCCAAAGCATTTTGTGAGTGTATAGGAAAAACTGAGCTTGGTATTTTCTCTGTCAGCAAAATGGGGCTTGCTAGAATGGCTCTGACTCACAGAAACATCTAGTGTGGAAAGAAAGGATAAAAGGATGGGAGATGAGGCACCTTTGGTTCCTGGGTGGCCATGTAGACACCTAATGTCTGAAGCTACAGCTGGACTGTAAACAGTTACTAAGGGTGAAAGTTGACAGTGGAATTTAGAGATGGATGCAATTCCCAGGAAGTTGATTCCTTGGATACATAAGAAAATGCAAACTAATCATTAAAAAATCCTTGGTTGTTCCTGCCTGTGATTACAAAAATCATAAAAGAGAGTACTAGGTTGGACCTTGATGTTAGATCAAACTCAGATTGCAGCTGGTCTGAACTTTGGCTACCCGCCTCAGGGACAACAGAGAGTACTTTTAAGACCTGTTGTTGGGGCTGGGATTGTGGCTCAGCGGTTCAGCGCTTGCCTCGCATGCGTGAGGCCCTGGGTTCGATCCTCAGCACCACATACAGAGCAATAAAATAAAGACATTGTGTCCATCTACTAAAAAAAAAAAAAAAAGACCTGTTGTTACCAAGATGGCAGTCAGGGTTGGGAAAGGGCAAAACCAAGAAGCTACTAAAACTAGATGGTATAGTGTGAAGGAATTACTTCATCTTGTAGATGGATATCATCAGCTTCCTAGGAGCCATTACTAAAATGGATTCTGGTAGTAATTAACTTAAGAGTAATCTTTGTTTTTAAATGATACAGAATGAAGAGCACATTGGGTTTATCCAGGACCCACAGCTTAATATTAAAGACAAATAAAAGAAAGGGGATTGGCAAATTCCTAAAAGGCCTGGTGGACAAGGTCGTAGGACAGCAGTCATGCCCTCTTGGATTCCATAGTCCTATGATCTGGTTAATTTAACCTTTAACTGCTTCAAATAAAGTGAATAAATAAAACATTAATAAAGTTTTAACTAAGATGAAAAATAAAAAAATAAACAAAGATACATAAAACTGGTCCCAGCAGAATGGAAATCTCTGGATGGCTATTAAGAAATGGGATAGGGCCAGAGGTGGTGGAGCATGCCTATAATCCCAGTGGCCTGGGAGACTGAGGCAGGGGGATTGAAAATTCAAAGACAGCTTCAGCAACTTAGCGAGGCCTTGAGCAGCTTAGTGAGACCTTGTCTTTAAATAAAAAACTGCTGGGGATGTGACTCAGGGATTAAGAGCCCATGAGTTCAATTCCCAGGACCAAAAACAAACAGGAAGGGAAGGGAAGGGAAGGGAAAGAAAAGAAAAGAAAAGAAAAGGGATAGGGGCTGTATGGCTACATGTCCCATGTAGGCATCACTTCAATATACCTGTCCTAGGGGAAAAGAGGCTCCTTGCTTATGAGGCATGCTTACCATGCATGAGGTCCTGGGTTCAGTCCCCAGCATGCATATACACAAAGGAATAGAATGAGTAAAAAGGAAATTGATGGAGTTAAAACAAAGGTCTTTTTTTTTTTTGGTACCAGGGATTGAATTTAGGGGTACTTGACCACTGATCCACATCCCCAACCCTATTTTGTGTTTTATTTAGAGACAGGGTCTCACTGAATTGCTTAGTGCCTCGCCTTTGCTGAGGCTGGCTTTGAACTCAGATCCTCCTGCCTCAGCCTCCCAAAGTGCCGGGATTACAGGCCTGTGCTACTGTGCCTGGCTTAAAATAAAGGTCTTAATACAATACTATAGAATGTTGGATGGACCAAAGATATCCCTTGCTGGTCACCCCAAATTAAGGTTTTCCAAACAAGTTTGCTGTATTTACTTCAATATGGAGACATTTAAAAAGTCAGAAGGCAAAGATTATCATGAGAAATCTAATCTGAAACTGCCCTGAGCAATAGTCAGACAGATTAATCAAGATAAAGATTGACAAAAAAGTTCCTTGGCTTGACCCCCTAGTGGGGCTCCAAAGTCCCCAAGTGAGTGCAACAGTCAGTTGGTGAAGAGAATTATCTAGGACTCCTTGATATGGGAGCCCTGTTCATTATACCAAGATCCATTGGTGAAACCCTGACTCAGACTACTATTTGATGAAAAGAACATAAAAATGTAAGAATTGGTAGGATTATAAAACTTGGAATATTTAAATGCGCTTTATGTAAAAAAAATTGTGTTTCCTTTACCTAAGTGTTCTGTGGGAATGGGCCTTACATCTAGCCGGGTCTTACATCTGGCTATCCAGTATTGGAGAAGAGAAGGCACGTCAATGCCCTTCAAGCAATATTAACTGGATATGCCACAGAGGAACAGGTAAGACAGCCTGATCCTACACTGTATGAAATAGAAGCTGGAGGAATTGTATGGACATAATCTCTGTGCAATAGTTCTATGTGGAGCCTAGAGTGGAGCTTGTGATAAAAGCCTGTGAGTGGGACTGGGGTTGTGGTGCAGTGGTAGCATGCTCGCCTAGCACACGTGAGGCACTGGGTTCGATCCTCAGCACCACATAAAAATAAAATAAAGATATTCTGTCCACCTACAACCAAAAAATAAAAAAAAATAAAAAAAAAAAAAGCCTGTGAGTACTTCCCAGCAACTCTTGTGGCTTTGGACTAGAGAATTTCCACTATCATCATTTATCATCTTGCTATCAGATATTAATTGAAGCTACCCATATGAACAAAGGACATAAAATAATCCTGAAGCTTGAAATAACCCTACTGAGTATTGGCAGTACCCAGAAAAGTTCCACAATAAAATAGAAATGGTTCATACAGGAACATGCTACCTTGGGAATGCCAAGAGGAGACGCTCCAAAGCAAGGAGCTTCCCTTCCCCAAGGATGGATCCTGGAACTGGATAGGAGCTGCTGGATTCTACAGTACCCTATAAATAACTTTCAACCCATGACAAAGAGTTTCTGGGTTTGTGGATGGCAGTTCCGTGGTGAACAGACAACAACCGATTTATCAAAGAAGGTAAAAACAAATCAACTCAATAGACTGAATTGCATGCTATTTTCCTAGCAGTGATGGAAGATTTGGACACTGGTAAAATCCCTGTGTTTGAGTTTATACTGACTTGTGGGTAGTAAGCAATGGTCTCGCCATATACTCAGACAGGGGGCCTGAGAAACCTGGCCTATTAAAATGATTCCTCTATGGGGCATGGACCCATGGAAATTTGAGGGGACACATTAAATTAAACATGCTAATGCCCATCAGAAGAACTTGCTTCTAGATTTGGAAGTTGTTTGGAATTGTCAAGCAGATATCCCCATGTGTTCATTCAAGGAGACCGCCTTAATCAAGAAATGAGTGGACATGGGCCACTGCAACAATGCAGAGATCTGCTGAATTTAGACTTATTTCTCCTACACCTTCTCAGGCACATAATGCCAATAAGAACTGTTCTATCTGCCAGCAAAAAGAAACAGAGACAGCAGATGGCTATGTGACAGATTCCCCAGTGGGAAGGCCCTGAACATAGCTGGCAAGTCAGACTGATGCTGGGGAACCACAGGTGGATTTTGACAGGAATAGACCCTGTCTCTGAACTGGGCTTTGCTTACTCAGTAAAAGATGCAAATGCTCAGAATGCTAATAGAGAAACGAGAACAGAAGATATTGTACAGATTAGGATGGCTGATCATCATTTTCTCAGACCAAAGAATACACTGTATGATCCATAATATCCAACAACTGGCAAGGACGTACGCCTCAGAGCAATAGTTTGATAGAAATGTAGAATGGGTAATCAAAAGATCAGCTACTAATACGGGGGACAGGGAAAAGAAAAAGGCATGAAGGGCTGCTTTATACACCAGTGTGCTCACACTCAGCAGGAGTGCAACTAAAGGCATGTTCCTGCTGGATAGTCCTGTGTTTTCCTTGTGATTGTGGGGAGGGGAGAGGGAGGATAGGATGCTTATGTGACCATTCAATTCATGCTAAGGGAGGAGTACACCGATATAGTGATTATCATTTTTTCTTTCTTCCCCAAATCACCACAAGTTATTTTGCTTTTTACCCCACCTGATGCAGTGATCACAGACCAGTGCTGCAAATACAAGCGCTGGAAGTAGCGATGATTCCTAAGAAATCTTATGTCAGAATACCCAAGGGCCTGTTGGGGCCAGCTGTGCTTCACTCCATCTGGCAAAACTGGAGTTAATAATGAATGCAGCTCTATTAGCCGTATTGCCTAGTAGTAAAAACAACTCATTAGTTCTGCACTTTTGTAACCTTACCTTATCTGAATGGGAATGGACTCCTAACGCTACCTGTGGTCAAGACAAGCACAGTGACTAAACCTAATGAACTTTCCAAAGGCAGAATACTTTGGGTACAAATGAAGAGAAGGAAGAATAGTAGCTGAGGGTAATGAATGAATACATGGGTTATGAATTGAGGGGAATCCAATATTACATCAACACTGAAAGAGGCTCAGAGCAAGAGATGCCCTTGTTTCTTAGCTCAATTATACAAAATGTCTGAAAGTATGAAGCTGTGTTTGACCAGACCACTGCTGCTTTTGGAAACTAAAAAGATTGGATAGAAGCTTGAAAACCATAGCTTGATTCACCCTGGGAAGCTTCATTCACCCTGGGAGACATATCCATATGATGGACTGGACTAATTATTAGTGATAGAATAGGATTCTAGCAATGTAGCAGTATCTTTTGAGTACATCCTTTTTGATGTAAGAGACCCTGTTCAAGGCCTAATAGGAGGCAGGGTGGTGAATTATGATATTGTGAAATATGTATTTGGTCTTCACATCTCCTTCCTGGCATACAACTCCTAAAATTCTTGAAATCTTCAAAATAAGTGTCTTTTTATGCTAATGAGTTGACAGATGATTGGCAGCCCTAGGTAGCTTCAAGATGGGGTTTTATCACCAGAAAAACCAAAGCAGAGCTGGGGCAATGGTACATGCCTATAATTGCAGCTATTTGGGAGATCTGAGACAGGAGGATCACTTGAGCCCATGAGTTTTGGGCTAGCCTAGGCAACGTAGTGAGACCTTGTCTTTTTTTTTTTTTTAATTTTTTTGTGGTGCTGTGGACTGAACCTAGGGCTTTGCGCATGCAAGGTAAGCACTCTACCAACTGAGCTATATCCCCAGCCCAAGACCTTGTCTTTTCAAAAAAGAAGGACAGGTAGGATTAGAGGGTTGGGAATTTAGCCTACTTCTCCTGCTGTTGGGAGGGGACAGGAGCTGAAGATGAAATTGACCAGCAATTTAAGCAATCAAGCCTATGTTAATGACGGCTCCATAAAAACCCAAAGGACAGGATTCAGTGTGCTTCAGGTCAGTTGGAGGTTTTGTTTTTTTGTTTTTTGTTTTTATAATGTTTTTGTATTTTTATACTTTTATTTTATTTGTTTATATTTATGTGGTGCTGAGGATCAAACCCAGTGTCTCACACATGCTAGGCAAGCGCTCTACCACTGAGCTACGGCCCCAGCCCCAGTTGGAGGTTTCTGGAGGGTGGTTTGCTCCTGGAGGGCATGAAAATTCTGAATCCTGCCCATTCCCCTGGATTTTACTCTATTTATCTTTTCATCTGCATCCTTGGTAATTTCCTTTATAATAAAACAATAAATGTGTAAAAAAAAAAAACTCTGCTATCAGCTTTTTATCACTATGACAAAAACACCTGATAAGAACAACTTATAAGAACAAGCTCATAAGTTGGCTGGATCTATTGCTCTATCACTCTGAGCCTGAGGTAAGGCAGAACATAATGGATCATGGTGGAAGAGTGTGGCAGAGGAAAGCTGTCAGCTCATGGCAGTCAGGAAGAAGACAGGAAGGGGGAGGGGGGAGAGAGAGGGAGAGGGAGAAGGAGAAGGAGAGGGAGAGAGAGAGAAGGAGAGGGAGAGGGGCTGGAGAAAAGATAAACCCTTGTAGAGCAAGCCCCTAGTGACTGACTTCTCCAACTAGGTTCCACTTCCCAGTCATCCATTCAGCCATCAATGAATTAATCCAATGATGAGGTCAGAGCCCCCATAGTCCAGTCACTTCCCAAAGCCTTGTCTCTGAACACACGAGACTTTCAGGGATAGTCCAGATCCAAACCGTAACAAAACTCATACAAATGTGCAAAGAAATATGTACATGGATATTAATTTTTGTACTGCTTATGTTTGTAAAAACTGAAAATAACCCATGGTTTTGGTCTAAATAAATTTTCATATATCCATACACTTCTACATTATATAGCCATCAAAAAAAAAAAAAAACCAAGATAGAGCTACAGAAACTGACATAGAAAGATATCAAGACATTTTTTTAAAAATATTTTTTTAGTTGTAGATGGACACGATATCTTCATTTATTTATTTATTTATTTTTATGTGGTGCTGAGGATCGAACCCAGTGCCCCATGCATGCAAGGCAAGCGCTCTACCACTGAGCTACAATCCCAGCCCAAGACATTTTTTTAAATAAAAAAATCAAGTTACTCATATCAAAAGATTCAACTTTTGTAATCATTAACTGAAGGACTATGATAAAGAAAACAGCTCTTCTGTACCAGGCATCCTCAGCCAAAAGAAATAGAAAAACTAGAACTCCAAAAGTCTTTGCTTCTAAAGATCTAGTTGTGTGGTAGCCTTGAAAATCAGGCATTCAAATGACTGATTACTAGATGTTACCTTCCATTCCCCTTAAACATTCCTAGCCCTATTTAGTAAGAATTTAGGCTAAGCAGGGACCAACCAATGATTAGAGGTCCCTCAAATTGCAGCCTTTCTAAAAGAGTTCTAGAACCTATATAATTATCTTAGGACTCTCTTCTCCTAATTTATATGCCACAGTCTCTAGGGGAAATATCAGGTGCTGTTTGCTAATTAGTCTCCTTAGCACTCGCTCAAGAAATTCCTACTGACTTAGCATATGATGACTGTAAACAACAACCAACTAACTGTAGGTTGAGAATCTGATAATTTGAATTTGTCCATTTATACATCTCTCTTCTAGACAATTTTTATTTTGCAAACACTGAGACTCTCACATAGTCAAAAGCTTGGATAATCCATTAGGCTAAAGACTTGAAACCTGGCTCAAATGGCCTGAAGAGGTAACAGCAAGAGCCCTGGCCACTGCAGCTGGCCTAGCATGGGTTCTGCAGAGAGACTGGGGACTAGCAAAGGAGGAAGTTCAGGGAAGCGGGGCTCAGTATAAGTCTAAGAAAGTGCAAGTTTTTCATCTGAAAACTGAGTTGGGGGTCTGAGGACAAAAGCAACAACGACCACCTGTCCTCCAGTAGAGAGGCTTGTAAGTGAAAAGAAGGATAAGGGGAAGAAGGTATGATAGGCTAATATGAACTAAGACTAGTGAAGAGGTACCCTTGACCTAGACTCAAGGATCCTGAAAGTTACCAGTGAGCCAAATCTGACAACCTCTGTAAAACAGAATTATTGACTGAGAGGCGTGAGAAGCAGAGGATCAGTCAGGAAAACTAGAAATGGGGATCCATAAACTCACTCAAACTGGAAAAAGTCCCTGAGACAAATGAGGCATCAGAGGGGAGATGAATGAGCCAGGGACAATGACAACTGGGCATGTCAAGACTGGCTTTGTCTGGATTCTCATTCTCAAAGTTTTAGAACATGACAGAATTTATTTAGGACCCTTTTTTCCCTCTTAAGTTATTCCCTGTCCTTAGATGATCCTATTCAGTCACATGGCTCCCAAATGCCTCTCATTTGTTGACAACTCCCAATTTTCTCCAAATTTATGGACCAATTTAAATTTCAAACTTAAAGATATCGCCAAAATTATGCCCAACTCCCCATTTCCCCTTTCCTTTAAATATCTAACCAGTATCTTAAATACCAAATGCCTAAACTGGACCTCTTTGAAATGTAAACAGTGCAATGTATCATTGTTAACTGTCTTTTAATCTGTATATATAATATAAATTATTCTTTTATTTTTTGGTACCAGGGATTGAACTCAGGAGTACTCGACCACTGAGCCACATCCCCAGCCCTATTTTGTGTTTTATGTAGAGACAGGGTCTCGCTGAGTTGCTTAGTGCCTCGCCAGGCTGAGGCTGGCTTTGAACTCACAATTCCCCTGTCTCAGCCTCCCAAAGTGCAGGGATTAGAGGCGTGTGCCACCGCGCCCAGCTAAAAGAAATTACTCTTTACAATCACTTAAATCACAAAATAACTCAAATGTAAAATAATATTTTAGGTGTTTTACATGTATTTTCTTTTTTAAATAATATTTTTAATTGTAGATAGACACAATATCTCTATTTTACATATTTTTTATGTGGTGCTGAGGATTGAAACCAGTGCCCCACACATGCTAGGCAAACACTCTACCACTGAACTACACCCTCAGCCCCATACATGCCTTTTAAATTGTACATTATTCCTTTATTGATAGTCTACAAGTAGCTCAGCATGGTGGAGCATGTTTGCGATCTCAGCAACTTGGGAGGTTGAGGCAGGGGGATGGTAAGTTCAAGGCCAGCTTGGGCAACTTATACAGACCCAGTCTTAAAGTAAAAATCTTAAAAGGGCTGGGGATGTATTTCAGTGGTAGAGTACTTGTCTAGCCTTGGGTTCAATCCCTGGTACTGAAAGACTGAAAGAGACAGAGGGGGCAAGAGAGAGACAGACAGAGAGACAGACAGACAGACTACAGATAGGTAGACTCAGTAATTCACAGAGATGTAAGACATTGCCTCTGTCCTGAAAGCATCGGGCAAGGTATACAGACCCACACTAAATATGATGAGACTAATAAGAGTAAAGGCAATTGACCTTCCCTTGAGGTCTATCATTAATTATGTACCATGGAATAGTATCTCTCATGGGGATCAAGTCACAGCAATATTAGCTTTAATCCTAAAATTTAGAAGTTACAGATAAATTCACAAGTGTGCTAGTAGCTAACAATCTTAAACTCTGTGTCAGTGTGTTAGATATCCATCAGTGAGACAAAATACCTGATATAATCAACTAATAAGAAAGGAATGTTTATTTGGCTCATGGTTTCAGTGATTTTTTAAACATTTTTTTAAAATATTTTTTTAGTTATAGATGAACACAATGTCTTTATTTTATTGCTTTGTATGTGGTGCTGAGGATCGAACCCAGGCCCTCACGCATGTGAGGCAAGCGCTCTACCGCTGAGCTACAATCTCAGCCCCGGCTTCAGTGATTTTGGTCCATGTTGCTTGGCCCTGTTGACTTTGGGCCTGTAGCAGCACAGTGCAATATGGTAGGAGCCTGCGTTGGAGGAAGTCCGTTCATCTCATGGTGGTTGGGAAGAAAAGAAGGGGGAGGGTCCCAGTATTCCCTTCAAGAGCACACTCTCAACGACTAACTTTTTTCCATTAGGCCCCAACTCCTTAAAGTTTCCACCATTTCCCAATAACAGGCTAATTCTTTTACAAGGAGTCTCTAGGGAATTTTTACTTTTTTAAACATTTTTTATTTTTTGGTATTGGGGATTGAACCTAGAGATTGAACCCTGAGACACATCCCCACCCCTTTTCTGTATTTTATTAAAAGACCAGGTCTCACTGAGTTGCTTAGGGCCTCGCTAAGTTGCTGAGACTGGTTTTGAACTTGAAATCCTCCTGCCTCAGCCTCCAGAGCTGCTGGGATTTCAGGCATGTACCACTGTACCCTGCCTTTAGGGAACTTTTATGATTCAAACCATAACTGTCCAGTACAGTGGTAAGTATTTTATAAATATCATCTCACTTAATTTTTACAACAACCCTGTCAAGAAATTATAATCATCATCATCGTCATGTTATCGATTGGAAAATAGAGACTTAATGCATTTCAGTGCTTGCCTACATCAGTTCAAAATAGCAGGGTGAGTTAATCCATATTCGTTGTCACTGTTTAAATTGCCTTCTCATAATTGGTAGCCCTCTTTTACAAAACAAAGTGGTACTTGATATTTCGAATACTTGTACTAAAATGAAAAGAATAAATTTCTGAATAATCCAAATAGTGAATATATCCCTTGGACTTTGACAATAATATTTAATTATTAAGCATAATTGGATAAAAAAGATAATTGCACAGGAAGCCCAGCTCCAGGAAATGGAGTTTTCTTAAGCTAATAAAGACCCAGGAGTGAAACTGGCCCTTTCGATTTTCCTGTGGATGGCCTTGACGATAAGTTCTTCATTCTAAAGTTCATTCTGTGTTTTGGGCCCTCTCTTATTACTATGCCAAGGATAAGCTACGATGGAAAAATCATCAGACTTGCAGAGGCTAAGAGAATAAAAGCCAAAGCCTATAGGAATACAGCCTTCTAAATCTATTACGTTGTGCATTGATTTATCACATATGGCAGGAACTTAAAACAGATGTATTTTAATGGAGGGGGCCATCCCATGGCAGCCAGGATATAGGAATGTGGCCTCCACTTGAAAGCAGAGAATCAGAACTTGTAGGTGGTTCAGAAGTTCCTTTTATTCGAGTTGCAAACTAGAGTAAACGTTTTCCAAACATCTTTTCAAATGAACTGGGACTCCATTTCTTAATCTGGAAGTTGTTGAAACTTCTGGCTTTTGAAATGCAATTAATTTTCATTTTCAGAGAGACTGAAGATTTTTCTGAGTAATTTTAACTTAATCTAAAACAAAATATTCTTGGAAATACAGCTCTGATATGTAAATATTAACATTTACACACTCCCATTTGCTCTACTTTCCTCTGGAATTTAGACATCACGTTTTTATAGCTAGAATTCAATAACATATCTTTGCCATCTGCTTTCTTTTAACTGAAGCTTTAAGAATTTATTCTTTCATGTTACATTTACATACTGAAAATAATTTCATTTTAATGGTATACATCTAAGGAAAAAGGTTTTTTTTCACATTGGCCCCAAGTGAGTTATAGTTATATAGCTATATAATCTTTTTACTTTCAAAAACTTTAAAACTACTAGAGGAGAAAACATTTTTCCTAATAAATGCTTTAGCTTAGGAAGAATCATGGGAACAAAAAATATGCAATATGGAATAAATTTATAGTCACTGAGGGGAAATTATCTTGAAAATCATTAGTTTAGCAAAGATGGCTTTCTTAAAAGTGCTTACGATTTAGTTCAGTTTTTGGTTTCACAATATGTTTAAATGATAAGATAAATTTTAAAAATAGTCAATTTAGGCAGTTTTCCTATCATGGGAGAACAACCTAAGACAATTAATTATATGGTGAAGACACATACACACATACACACACACTTACATAAATAACTGTGGAAGAATGTTAATTTGGTCAAATCTAGAGTGATTGTTGACAGTGTAAGAAAAGCCCAGAAGGCAGACTCCTCTCTGTAAGGAGTTACCTATAGGAAACTATCAAGTAGTACAAATAAAAGGTTCCTGAATGTCATGTGCATCTATTAACAGCCAAAGCAGTTGGTTCATTTTTTAATTTTCCTTGAACATGTATTGAGTACTCATTATGTTCTGGACACTTCTAGATATTAGGGAGGAAAAAGAAGACGTGTAAATGGTATGCCTTGCTTGACCATTTTAGGGTAACTATGGTCATATTTCTTTCTTTCAGAGATCAAATTTAAATATAGTAAAATATATAGCTATTAAGTGTTTAATTGGATGAGTTTTAACAAAGATATATACTTACATAACCAATACCCCAATCAAGATATGACATTTCCATCACCCCTAGAAAGGTCCTTCATTCTTTCTCCAATCTCCTTTCATCTCAAGGTAATCTTGTTTTGATTTCTATTACTATAGCTTAATTTGTTCTTGAAAGTCACATACATGGAATTAC
The DNA here is from genome assembly GCA_028644305.1 of Xerus rutilus. Lineage (NCBI taxonomy): Eukaryota > Metazoa > Chordata > Mammalia > Rodentia > Sciuridae > Xerus > Xerus rutilus. The sequence continues at coordinate 75,418,570 of CM053410.1, forward strand.
ACAATAAGTATTTTTTATCCCATTTTTTAATTATATTTATATTTCAGAGATTCATGGTATATTGGCAATTCATTCTATTTTATGGCAGTGTAATATTTCTTTGTATAAATATACCATGGTTATTTTCAATTTATAATCCTGCTGCTGGGCCCAGTGTAGTGTTCCATGCCTGTAATTTCAGACATTCAGGAGGCTGAGGCAGGAGGATCACAAGTTCAAGGTCAGCCTTCCTTGGTCAAGCCTTTTTGTGGATGTATATATATATATATATATTTTTTTTTTTTGGTACTAGGGATTGAACTCAGGGGTGCTCCACCACTGAGCCACATCCCCAGCCCTATTTTGTGTTTTATGTAGAGACAGGGTCTCACTGAGTTGCTTAGCTCCTCGCCATTGCTGAGGCTGGCTTTGAACTCGCAATTCTCCTGTCTCAGCCTCCCTAAGTGCTGGGATTACAGGCTTGAGCCACCGCGCCCGGCTTATATATTTTTTTTTTAAATGTTTTTATTTTTTAGTTGTAGGTGGACACAATAGCTTTATTTTTTATTTTTATGTGGTGCTGAGGATTGAACCCAGTGCCTCCCGCGTGCTAGGCGAGCACGCTACCACTGCGCCATAACCCCAGCCCCGTGGATGTATATTTTTAATAAGTTTTTTAAAAATATTTTTTTAGTTGTAGATGGACACAAATATCTTTATTTTATTTATTTATTTTTATGTGGTGCTGAGGATCGAACCCAGTGCCTCACGCATGCAAAGCAAGCGCTCTACCACTGAGCTACGATCGCAGCCCCTGTGGATGTATATTTTTCTTTTCTTTTTTTGATACTGAGGGTTTAACCTAGGGATACTTTACCACGGAGCCACATCCCCAGCTTTGTTTATTTTTTATTTTGAGACAGTGTTGTGCTGAGTTGTTGAGTGTCTCACTAAATTGCAAGGCTAGCCTCAAACTTGAGATCCTCCTGCTTCAGCCTCCCACTATGTGTCACTGTGCCCAGCTATTTTTATTTTCTTGAGTCAATACATAGAAGTGGAACTTGGATGTATAATTTGATAAGAAGCTCTCAGTTTGCTAAAGTGACTATATCATTTTAATCACCCTGCCTCAGCAGTATATGAGAATTCCACTTGTACCACACCTTCATCAACATTTGATGTGAGAAAGGAGTAGTAAAGGGGGGCATCTTTGCGTTGTTCTTGATCTTGGAGGGAAAATTTGGAGGTTTTTTTTTTTTTTTTTTTTTTACCATTAGTATGATGTTAGTTGTAGGTTTTTTTGTCAAGTTAAGAAAATTCTAATCTTTTCTTAATTTGTGGATAGTTTATCATAATGGGTGTTGCACTTTGTTAAGTGCTTTCTTGTTTGATTGATTGATGATTGTACTGGGCCTTGTGTGCTAGACAAGCACTCAAATGCTGAGATATATACTCCTAGCCTATTTTATTTTATTTATTTATTTATTTTTTTAAATATTTTTTTAGTCGTTGATGGACACAATGTCTTTATTTTATTGCTTCGTATGTGGTGCTGAGGATCAAACCCAGGGCCTCACGCATGCAAGGCAAGCGCTCTACCGCTGAGCTACAATCCCAGCCCACTCCTAGCCTATTTTAAATGTTTATTTTGAGACAGGGCATCCCTAAGGCTGGCCTTGAACTTGTGATCCTCCTGCTTCAGCCTCCCAAGTAGCTGGGATTACAGGTATGCCCCTGGCTCTGTTAAGTGCATTTTCTGTATCTGTCAATGTAATTGTGTGAATTTTCTTTAGTCAGTTGATATGATAGGTTACATAATTGATTTGTAAGTGTTGAGCCACTCTTACACACCTGGAGTCAATTCCACTTGATTATTATGTATAATTCTTTTCATACATTGTTGTATTCAATTTTTGCTAATATTTTCTTGAAGGTTTTTGCATCTATGTTCATGGAACATATTGGTCTATGACTCTCTTGTCATTTCTTTGTCCAGTCTTGGTATTAGAGTAACGGTGGCCTCATAGAAATGAGTTGGAAAATGTTCCCTTGCTTTTATCTTCTGGAAGAGATTGAAGAGAATTGGCATATTTTTTTCCTTAAATATTTGGTAGAATTCACCAGTAAGCCTATCTGGATTTTCTGTTTTACAAGGTGATTGATCATTGATTTAATTTCTTGAATTGAAGAATGCATCTTTAAAGAAATTGATTTTGGGATTTCCATCTTTTTCTCAGTGGATTTCTAAATTTCTAAATTTCTCAATGGATTTCTAAATAATTTCTAAGTTATTTTGTGGCCAGGTAGCAGACATTGCATGATTTTGATTCTTTTAAGTTTGTTAAGGTATATTTTATGGACCAGAATATTATCTAGCTTGGTAAATTTTCCATGTCAGCTTGAAAAGAATGAGTATTCTGTTACTGGATGAACTAGTGTATAGCTGTTGATTGTATTCAGGTGATTGATAATGTTGTTGTTCATCTGTGTCCTTACTGATTTTCTTTTTTTAAAAATATTTTTTAGTTGTTGATAGACCTCTATTTTATTCATTTATTTATATGCAGTGCTGAGAGTCAAACCCAGTGCCTCACACATGCTATGCAAGTTCTCTACCACTGAGCCACAACCCGAGCCCTCCTTACTGATTTTCTGCCTGCTGGATCTGTCCATGTCTAGTAGAGGGGTGTTGACATCTCCAACTATGATAGTGGATTCATCTATTTCTCCTTGAAGCTCCATCAATTTTTGCCACTTGGTTGGATGTTCTGTTGTTAGGCACATGGATATTAATATTAATAATGGTTATCATCAGAAAATTTACCCCTTTATCTTTATGCAATGTCCTTGTTTATCCCTACTAAATTTCCTTGCTCTAAAGTCTGATTTTTCTGAAATAAATATAGCTGCTCCTACTTCCTTTTGATTAGTGTTAGCATAGGATCTCTCTTTCCATTTATTTACTTTTAATCTATATTTTTGTATTTAAAGTGTGTTTCTTGTAGACAACATATTGTTAGCTCTTGTTTTTTGATCCACTCCGACATTTTTTTTTTTTAAATTTTTTGGGTACTGGGAATTGAACCCAGGGGCACTGAGCCACATCCCCAAGCCTTGTTTTGTATTTTATTTAGAGATAGGATTTCTAAATAAAATAGAGTTGCTTAGGGCCTTGCTAAATTGCTGAGGCTGGCTTTGAACTCGTGATCCTCCTGTCTCAGCCTCCAGAGCCGCTGGGATTACGGGCATGGGTCACTGCGCCTGGCTGACAATTCTGTTTTTTAATTGCTTTATTTAGACCATTGACCTTCAAAGTGATTATTGATGCAGTTGAATTAATATCTTCATATTTGTTACTCTTTTCTATTTGTTGCTCTTGTTCTTTCTTCATATTTTCATCTTCCATTCCTTTTCTGCTTCTTGTGGTTTAAACTGAATAGTTTATATGATTCCATTTTTCTCTCCTTTACTAGCATATTTTTATGCTCATTTTATTACTTTTAGTGGTTGCCCTAGAGTTTGCATATACATTTATCACTAATTCAAGTCTATGTTCAAATAACACTATATTGGTGGTGTATTTCCACTGTATTATCCTTGAGCATCGTAAAGTCTTGTTAAATATTGCTGTGAACTAACCATTGGTGTCCTCCAAAATGAATGTGTTGGAATCCCAACCTCCACTGGCATTAAGAAATGGGAACTTTGGGGGATAATTAGGTCATAATGGTGGAGGCTCATGAATGGTATTAGTGCCCTATAAAAGGGACTCCAGAGAGTTCTCTTGCCAACTTTCAATCATGAGGATTTAAGAAGTTAGCAGCTGGCAACCCAGAAGAGACACCTCCCAACTGAACCTGATAACACAGAACTCTAATCTCAGATTTTAGCCTCCAAAACTGTAGGAAATAAATGTTGTTTATAAGCCACCCAATCTAGTGTTTGTTGTATTGGTCCAAACTGACTAAGGGAAATATTATGACCTGTACTTAGCTGGCCCATGGGGAATTAATGAGAATATCTTTCTCAGCCAGAGTTGTTGATGGTCAGCAACAGAAACTGACTTTGGCTGACTGCCTGGAAGAGGGATTTTATTAACGGATATGAGGAGGAGCCAGTTGTAATGTTGAAAACCTGTAATCTCAGCTGTTTGAGAGGCTGAGGCAGGAAGATCTCTAGTTTGAGGCCAACTTGAACAAGTTAGTGAGACTTTGTCTCTAAATTAAAAAAATAAGAAAGTTCTAGGGGTGTTATTTGGTAGTAGAGCATGCCTGGGTTCAATCCCCAGTACCACTACCACCACCAAAAAAAAAAAAAAAAAAAGGGATATGAGGTAGCTCATACAATGAATGGTTGGGATGGCTGGAGCATTAGGTTAAAGGGTAAGTTTCCAACTCTTTTATTTTCCCTGGTGCTGGGGATTGAACCTAGGGCCTTGTGGATGTGAAAGAAGCACTCTACCAACTGAACTATATCCCCAGCAGGATAAGTTTCTAGAAGAACACTTTAAACCATGCTCCATGAGCAGGTCTAGGAAGAAAAATGCTGCCACCACCAGACATCAGAAGTCAGTTTGCCCCATAGTAGTTCCCTGCAGGGAATGCAGTTAGACTATAGTCATTACAGTCATCAGCCCCAGTGTAAAATTTTTATCAAGAATTTAGATTTAAACCATAGACTACAAGTGAAAAGTGAGAGATGGAATATTTCATTAATGGTTCCATAAAAAACACCTGGATAACTGTAAGGGCAAGCATAGTATCTGAAAGAGAGAAAGAAGAGTGAAGAATTCTCAAGTTCTCAAACATTTCTCATGAAAACAAAAATGATACTATCTGATGTGTCCTCTGGGCACTCACAGTCCTCTGAAGGACATGCACATGGGCATGGCCGCCAGTGAAGCTACTCTAGATAACGTAAGGGAAATGGCGTGGTCGCTGAGCCGAGGACACAATTTTGAAAAGGTAAATTTAAAAAAAAAAAAAGGAAAATCAATAACCATTAAAGAATCTGAGTTGAAGAGATTTATTGGTAAAGAAGGAGGAGATGAAGACTGAAGAAAGACAAAAAAAATGTTGCAGAATCCAGTGAGGCAGAAAGAACACTTGTACCAACTTACCACAGGCAATTGAGGTTGCAAGCCAAGTTGTAAAACAGGTAGATCGTTATGGTTTGGATGTGAGGTGTCCCCTAGAAGCTCACGTGTGAGACAATATAAGAAGGTTTGGAGGAGAAATGATTGGGTCATAGCCTTAACCTAATCAGTGAATTAATCCCTGATGGAATTAATTGAGTGGTAACTGGAGGCAGGTGGGGTACGGCTGGAGGAAGTGGTTCATTGGGGGCGTGGCTATGGGGTATCTATTTTGTATCTGGAGAGTGGAGTCTCTCTCTCTGCTTCCTGATCATCTTGTGAGCTGCTTCTCTCTGCCACCTTGATGTTCTGCCTTACCTCCGGCCCCAAGGAATGAAACCAGCCTTCTATGGACGGAGACCTCTGAAAACTGTGAGCCCCTAAATAAACCTTACCTCCTTTATAGTTGTTCTGGTTGGGTATTTTAGTCACAGCAGTGAAAAAGCTGACTAAAACACTTACTTTTTTAAAAAAAATGGGTATGAAGGCAGTTGACCTCCTAGTTTGCAAGTGATGAGGGGACAGCACAAGACCTGTTACTGTAGAGGGGGCTCAGGAAGTAGCCCTATGTTCACAATCTCTGACAAATCCTAATCTGTGGCAGTCCGGCAGTCCCCACTTCTAGGCTGAGTAAAACCTGCTACTCTTGTTGGGTGATTCTGAAACTGATAATACACATGAAGTGATGTTATAACTCAAATTTATAGAATTCCTATTTTTTTTTTGGTAATACTGAATATCAAACCCAAGGCCTCATGCATGCCAGGCAAGTGCTCTGTCAGTGAGGTGTATTCCCAGCCCAGAATTCTAGTTTTTATTATTTTAGGGAAACGTTTTATAATTACAGTGGTAATCTCTGTGTGTTTCTTGGTTATTTAAATATTTAGATAGATTGTACCTTTTCAATTTGAAAGTTTATTCTGTCAGACATTTGTATTTGAATAGAATATGTAAAATTTGAAAACAGTTCAAAATATTTTAGGGGAATTTAATATGTTTAAACTTATAATTGCACATTAACTTAAGAACAATTAAAATGAATCTTCTATGTTTTAAAGTAGATTTTATTGACATAATATTTATACACATTGGTGAGGTACCATCCAATAATATAATACATATATATACTGTATAATGATCAAATGGGGGCAATTAGCATTTCTGTCTCTTCAAACATCATTTATGGGGCTGGGGCTGTAGCTCAGTGGTAGAGCGCTTGCCTAGCACACGTGAGGCATGGGGTTTGATCCTCAGCACCACATATAAATAATAAATGAATAAAATAAAGATCCACCAACAACTAAAAAAATTTTAAAAACCATCATTTATTTGTTGGAAATAATTAGATTTATAAATATAATAAATTAAGCAGGTTTATTTTAGAAGAAAACAGAGGGAAAAAGCTCTGTGGTATTGGATTTAACAATGATTTCTTGGATATGACACCCAAAGCACAGGTACCAAAAGAAAATAAATAAAACTTTATCAAAATAAAAAGATACATTCTACTGTCATGTGTAACTAATTACAGCAAATTTAAAAAATAAAAGGAGCCAGGTGGTGCACACTTATAATTCCAGGACTCAGGAGGCTGAGGCGCGAGGATTCCAAGTTTGCGGCTATCCAAAAGGGCTGGAGATATTGCTCAGTGGTTACACGCCTCTAGGTTTAATCCCCTGTACCAAAAATTAAAAGCTAACAAAAGACACTATTAAGTGTGTGAAGTAACAGCCCATAGAGTAGGAGAAAACATTTGCAAGTCATATCTGATAATTAATATCTAGAATATATGAAGGATTCTTACACTTTAATGACAAAAATGTAAGTAACTCAATTAAAAAATGTAAAGATTTAAAAGTCAAGCCGGGCGCGGTGGCTCAAGCCTGTAATCCCAGCACTTAGGGAGGCTGAGACAGGAGAATCGCGAGTTCAAAGCCAGCCTCAGCAATGGCGAGGTGCTAAGCAACTCAGTGAGACCCTGTCTCTACATAAAAACACAAAATAGGGCTGGGGATGT